>JAYESA010000004.1:33150578-33825190 GCA_036927795.1 Iris macrosiphon | reverse complement strand
TAAATCTATCAACTGTCCACAGGGTCTTCTATATGGAAATAATTAGGGTAAAATTATAATTGCTCCATAAAATCTCTAAATGCACAATTACCTAAAAAATAAAAATTTAATAAATTCTATTTCTTCTAATTAGCTACTAAATACTATAATTCAATTAAATAATTAATTAACTAATTAATACAGTTTTTAAGATTAGGGATTTTACAGCTGTTAAAATAGTACTGTAGCAATTTAGTACATATTAATTGCTGTTAGCAAACTGATATAAATATAAAGTTACTGTAGCAACTTTAATTTTTAATTGTATTGCTAAAGCAAGTTTATTATTTATTTTGTTTATAGGCATATTTGGTTGTGTATTAACATAACAAATAGGGTTGTTGGCTCACTCTATTTGGCATATTGTTAATTCCAATTCCTTTAAACTATTTAGATCAAAGTAAATAGTTAAAGTGAAACTGTAAATTCCTTTGAGTCTTAATTCTAAAATAAAGATAAATTTGGGAATAAGCCGAAAGGGTCCTTCTGTCAACCGGGTATAAATAGTCCTAAGCGACATGGTATTTAAGTGTCTTCGGACCACCGCTAGCTGGGAACCGGCCCCTACAGCTAACCCAAGTTAATCTACACTTGATAGACTAAAGATTTTAAGATTGATTAGCAAAATTACTTGAACTATTTTCTAAATCATTGGACATTGTTATTGAGTAAATACATATCTTTCAGTTTCAGTTTTCTCAATAGCAATCATGACTGGCAAGGATGAGACTTTCACTGCTAAACCTGTTAAGTTTAACGGGACCTACTTTAAGAGATGGCAGAGTCAAATAAAGTTTTGGCTCACAACTTTAGGGCTAATCTCAGCCATTGATGGTTCCACACCCAACACAAATGATTTTGATGACACCAAGTCTGACGTAGGAGTGTCCAAATCTATCAGCTCCTCTAAACCCAAAACACCTAAGAAAATAGACTACCACTGCTTCCATAGAATTCTAATCGCTTTGTCTAAATCATTATATGACATATTATTTGAATATAAAAGTGCTAAAGAACTTTGGGAAGCTTTGGAAGATGAATATAGTTGTGATGATGCTGGAATTGAAAGATTCAATTCCTCCTCATTCAACGATACTTTATGGTAGATAATAAACCCATGAATGACCAAATACATGAATTCCAAGAATATCTTAGGCATATTCAAGCCAAAGGAACTTTCTTATCTACTGAATATAAAATAGCCTGTTTGGTAGACAAGCTCCCTCCTTCTTGGTCTGATATTAAGAAAGACCTTATTCATACACAAGGTAACCTTACCTTTGCTTAAGTACTAAAGAAAATTAGAACAAAAGAACAAATTAGGCTAAGGTCTAATCCTAAGTCTGAGTCTAAAGCTAAGGTAAACCTTGTAGAATCCTAAGGCAAACCCAAGCCTAATCATCACCACAAACCCAAAAGGAACCTCTTCAAGAAGAAGCATAACCCTCAGCCTCACCACAAAAACCATCACCACTATAAACCAAGAAACTTCGGTCAGACTCAGAATCAGAAGAGATTTTATTTTGTGTGTGGAAAAATAAACCATATAGCCACCAACTATTTCCATAGGAAGAAGGAAGCTGTCCAGACTTCTTTTAAAGGGAAACGTCCTGCCAAACCAGAAGCAAACATGCTTCTCAACGTCTCTTCTAGTTCCTTCAGGTCTGTAAGTTATCAACCCTTAGTCAACATTTCCTACTATTCTGACGATTGGTGGTTGGATTCTAGAGCTAATGTTCATGTTTTCTTTGATCGCTCCTGTTTTTCAAACTACCAGGAATCAGGTGGAGGAGGTGTAACTCTAGGAGATGGCTCAGCGGCACAGATTATAGGAAGAGGAAGAATAGATCTAAAGATGACATCAGGAAAAATTCTAACTCTTCATGATGTGTTACATGTGCCGTCTATCAGAAGAAATTTAGTTAGTGGGTCTCTCCTTGTAGCTTCAGGGTACAAGATTGTTATGGAAGCAAATAAAGTAGTATTTTCTAAGAATGACTCCTTTATTGGAAAAGGATTTGTAAGAGATGGTCTTTTTATTTTGAGTACCGTGAATAAAATTTCAGATCCTTCCTTTGTTGTTTCAAATGTAGAATCCTCAAATACATGGCACAGTAGATTAGGTCATGTGAATCTAGGTTTCCTAAGAAGGATGATCATTCAAAGTATTGTTATACATATCTTCTAAAAACCAAAGATGAAGTTCTAGACAGATTTAAGGTCTATAAATCTGAAGCTGAGAACCAGTTAGAGAGAAAGATTAAGATTGTTAGATCAGATCGTGGTGGAGAGTATATATCAAATGATATGACCAATTTCTGTGAAGAATACGGAATAATCCATGAGGTAACTGCTCCATATTTACCACAGTCCAACGGAGTTGCTGAAAGGAAGAATTGTACCCTGTTAGACATGGTGAATGCCATGCTCCTCAGCTCAGGTACTCCCGATAATTTATGGGGAGAAGCATTATTATTGGCCTGTTACATCCTTAATAGAATTCCTAGTAAGTCTAATGATAAGACTCCCTATGAATTATGGAAAGGTAGAGCTCCTAGGATCCATTATCTCAAAGTTTGGGGATGTCTGGCTAAAGTAGGAATTCCTGAACCTAAAAAGAGGAAGATTGGCCTAAGACTGTAGATGCTGTATTCATAGGATATGCCCTAGATAGCAATGCCAATAGATTTCTTGTTACTCACTCAGAAATAAATGAAATCTCTAACAATACTATTATAGAAGTAAGAGATGCAGTTTACTTTAAGAATATATATCCCTTTAAAGATAGAATTTCTTCCTCCATCTCCTCTCTTGCTCCGTCTACTAGCCCTCATATTCAAATATCTAGTTCATAACCCGAATAAAATATAGAACCTAGAAGGAGTAAAAGAGAAAGAATCGAAAAGAACTTAGGAGAAGGTTTCTTCACCTTTTTGATAGAGGGTGATCCCTCAACTTATGAAGAAGCAATATCTTCTCCTGATACCCCCTTCTGGAAAGAAGCCATTAACAGTGAGTATAACTCCATCATGGAGAACAATACTTGGTTTCTAGCAGACCTACCTTTAGGTAGTAAACCCATAGGTTGTAAGTGGATATTCAAAAAGAAACTTAGAGCCGATGGTACCATAGAGAAATACAAGGCTAGATTAGTAGCCAAAGGTTTTACCCAGAAAAGGGACTAGATTATTTTGATACATACTCTCCTGTAGCTAGAATCACCTCTATTAGAACCCTTCTAGCCTTAGCATCCATTCATAATATGATAATCCATCAAATGGATGTAAAAATAACATTTCTAAATGGGGACCTAGAGGAAGAAATCTACATGGAGCAACCTGAAGGTTTCATTGCTAAAGGCCAAGAAAAGAAAGTTTGCAGATTAGTTAAATCTCTTTATGGCCTAAAGCAAGCTCCCAAACAATGACACAACAAATTTGACCTAGTCATCTCAGAATATGGTTTCGTGCCAAATGAGTATGACAAATGTATATACTCCAAAATTTTTAGATAAAAGTTGTGTCATCTTATGTTTGCATGTAGATGACATCCTTATTTTTGGATCATCACTAGAATTGATTACTAATACCAAGGACTTCTTATCCAGCCAGTTTGATTTGAAAGATCTAGGTGAAGCCAACTAGATTCTAGGCATGCAACTGTCCAAGTACAAGGAGGGCTATACTCTATCCTTAGCACACTCTGTCGAGAAAATGCTAAGAAAATTTGAGTATTTTGATAAGAAACCTTCTCTTACTCCTTATGACAGTAGTGTTGTTCTCAAGAAGAATGAGGGTTCTCCCATGGAATAACACATATATTCTCAGAAGATAGGCTCTCTCATGTATATATCAAACAGGACCAGACCTGATATTGCATTTGCTATTGGAAGACTAAGTAGATATACTAGTAACCCAAATCGGTTACATTGGACAGCATTATAAAGAGTATTTAGATATCTTAGGGGTACTCTAGATTATATGTTGCACTATACTAGGCACCCTGATATCATAGAAGGCTATTCAGATGCAAACTGGGTAACTGACTCACATAATGTAAAATACACTACTGGATATGTTTTCACTCTAGGAGGAGCTACAATCTCCTGGGGCTCATGTAAACAAACTATTATAGCTAGGAGTACAATGGACTCCGAAATGATAGCCTTGGACACTACATGTACAGAAGCCGAATGGCTAAGAAACCTTATTATGCATATACATGTTTCTATTAATCATGTTCCTGCAATTTCTATAAACTGTGATAATAAATCTGTTATGGAACTACTAAAGTATGATTCTGTGAATGCTAAGATGAACAGGCACCTACAGCTGCGCTTCAAGTCTATAAAGAGCCTATTGGGCAAATATGTGGTTCTTGACTATATAAAGTCAGAAAGTAATCTTGCAGACTACTTGACGAAGGGTCTGTCTAGGACTTTGATCCTAGAATCATCGAGGGGGATGGGGTTATGTCATACCACAGTCCCAAAATATCAAGGGACTAGACACGTGGCAATGGCCAGCAGCACACACCGATAGGCAAACCCAGTTTAATGGACCCATCAGGGTGTACTTAAGCTGTAATACAATAATATGGGCAATGGTACTAATCTCATCCACAGAATAAATATAATCAATATCAGAAATATAAAGCAATATCAAGTCTCAATAAAACATAACTCGGGGAACAACCCGATAGTGAGTTTGATATATCAACTCAATAGACTGGAAATAAAGAGTCTAACAATAGAAATAACTGAGTATAGAATAAGCAGATACTCAGGGGAAATCCTCAGCGATCACCTCTTTCTCGGGTTTTGGTACTGCTCCAAGGTATGCTCCTATCCCGTACACCTTGGGGTAGATCTCCTCTGCTAAACCTGGGGACACAATCCGGATCCAGGTCCTCAGGGGACATATCAAGGTACAAGAATAACTCAAGCCAAAATAAATGCAGTACAATAATAAATGAAACAATAGGGTAAACTATGTAACCAGCTATGTGAGATGCAAGTGAGAGCATTAATCACACTCAGGCTGAGACTACTATAGGCTCTGTGTCGGGGAAACCCATAGCAGTATTTTTTCGAAGGGCCAGTAAATGTGCCAAAGCTCTGTGTCAGAGTCTAAGGCACCTCCAGTAATGTAATATATATATAATCAGCCTTTCGTATAGTAAGTCTCTCTCCACCCAATGAAATCACACATCTCATGTTCACGATGTCTTATGTCCATGTCACGCAAGATCATATCTAATGCAGCAAGTCATATGATAGCTCTGGATAAAAAGTCTATGTAACAAATCCTGTAGCCTATACAGAATCACCATGAATGTCTCAGGAAGAATCTGTTTCATGAACAGTGTCAGGTGTCCTGTGGTATGATGTACTTGATAATGCAAGCACAAATGTACAGTGTCTCGATATCCATGTCTAGGTGACGTTACACAACTCTGCGTACAGTGTTGACACCCGAATATTATTCGAACGCTAAGTAATATCACACGGTCCTAGGTTAAGCATGTACATTATATAAATAAATCAAGATAACAATATGAAGCAGGTACTACAAGTTTGGAAAGGTACACTTGCCTGGGATTTGGTTACCAACTGCGGCTCTGGTATCAGCGGGTTCTGCAGGTACTCCTCCGGTTGCTGAAATAGACATTACCATCATATTCAGAAGACATCAATTAGCTAGAATTGCCTGTCCATAAGTCCAATTTAGACACAGGGGCAAAAGTGATCGTTTCTGGTCAAAGCGGGGTCCATATGTGGCCCGCTTCGCATCGAGAAACGTGCCAGAGACAAAGTTCTTCAAATTTGTCAAACTTAGTGTCTATAAGTCCAGAACGCCGATACGAACCCAACAGAATGTCCAGAACTGGATTCCGATGAGCCGATCACAAAATCGCCCGTCAAGTGGAGCCGTGGGGCCCACGATACGGGATTTTGTCAACGTTCTCAGAATAGAACCAAACTTGGATCACAGGACCAACGTATTGCTACGAGTTCGATGGCGCAAGTTTCGTTTCGATACGACGAGCATACACGAAGTTACAACAAGTTCCAGAACAGGGCTGATACGGGGTGTTGTCGACGGATACATGTTGATTTCGGTGTGCACGCACATCCAAATCAATTTTCGTGAAATCCCACACGTCCGTATTAACGGTGCGCACCTTTCGGTGAAGTCCGCACACGACCAAGTCGTCCCGTTTAGCGGGGCACACCCAGTTCCGGAGAAAAATAGGGCAATTATTTTCCTAATTTTGGGTCACAGTTTGCGACCGTCACAGGACGCGATACCCCAAACAAATTGTACAAGTATCGAGAGGGTCACGCAGGGTTCGCGTCACAGCTGACGGAACAGAAAACGGGACAGCGAGGAGAGAGAAACAGTCACCTGAACAGGGCTCCAAAGGAGACTAAAAATACGATTCCGCGAGGCGGCGCGACGCGCCACGGCCGGCTAAGGCACGACGGAGGCGGCTAGGGCACGGCGTGGCTCGGCGCTGGTCTGCTGGGGGTTGCCGGGGCTTATCGTCGAAGGGGACGGGGTCGGACGAAGGCGGCCGGAGCTGGTGGTGGCAGGGTTAGTGGTGATGGGGGTCTCGGGCGGAGGCGGAGACTAGGTGGTGAGGGTTCCGGACGGCGGAGGAGACGACAGGGTGACTGCAGAGGAGGAAGGCGGTGGGGCTCGGGGAGAGTGGTGGCCGCAGAGGAGGAAGGTGGCGATGGTGTTGGTGGACGATGGTGGAGGCTGTGGTGGTGGCAGCGGGTGACGATGGGAATGGAGGTGGCCGTGGAGCAGGGAGTCGGCGGTGGCCGTGGTGAGGATGGTGGCGTTGCAGTGGGTGAAGGGAGGCCGGGTAGAGGGTTTTATAGGGGAGGTCGGGGAGACGAGCGGCCGACGTTACTGGCGGGGAGAGGGGAGGGAAACCGCCGTGGGGCGTTACCGACGGCGAGCGGCGAGGAAACGGTGGCGGAGGAGTCAGGAACGGCCGCGGGAATCAGGGGATGGCGGTTACTGTAGCAACTACAGTAGCGGGTCGGGTAGGGTAGCAGGTCGGGTTCTGGATTCGGGTCCAGATCCGACCCGCTAAGGTACGGGTCGGGTACGGGTCGCGGGTACGGGTCGGGTTGATAGATCCGACCCGTTAGGATTTTAAATTAGGGTTTGGGTCTGAGTCAGGGTTCGGTTCGGTTCAGCATGGGTTCGGTTCAATAAACAAGTTGGTTCAGGTTGGTTTATTTTGGTTTAATTAAAACATTAATTTTTAGGTCTTTAAAAATAGTTTCGGGGTCCAATAAATTCCAGAAAAATTATCCTATGTCTAATATTTTATTTTACACCCAAAAATATTATTTTTATAATATTTTAATATTTAATAAAGTATTTAAAATTATTTAATACCAGAAAACATTGATTTAATTAGTTAAAAATCACAGAAAATTCTAGAAAATTGATTTTTAAAAATCTAAAAAATTTATGGGGGTTTACAGGTTAAGCCCATAAGTAAATTCACCAGCAGTGGCAACCCAACCGAGTCTGACTGGAGATCCCAAGAAGCCGGTTCAGTGGGTAGGAATAAGCTAGACTTAGGTGACTTTTATGGAACACTGACCTGAGATTAAAATCTCATTCTATAATGCCCAAGTGGCTGTACATGCGTACAATAATTCCCCATCCCTATGGTGACAGTGTTCTTGAGTGATATGGTCAGGATGAGTTTTAAAAACTCTTAATAGGTCCAAGTTGATATGCGGGGTTGAAACCTATCACCAACCCTTAAGGACTTACCTATATGAGAGGTCGTGAAGGCCGCGACTATGGGACAGGGCGATCCCAGACAACTCTCATGAATTTGGATTAGTGCGCATGGCCAACCAAAAGCGCCACCCGTTAGACCCAGAACCTCTAGCGTACTATGTGTGCTATTTTCTGAATCTGGTGAAAGAAGTCTGATTCAAGGCATAGTCCATCAAGCACTTCTTCAGACAAAGACAATAGTCACTAAGTGAGATTCAAGGCTGTAGTCCATCTCATCTATGCATAGTATATACCTGCCCAGACACTCTTCCTTTTAATTTCTTAGTCACTTCTATTCCGGAACTTGACCTTTTGGGGGGGGGGGGATTGTTAGCCTTGCTTGAGAAAAAGCTCAACTTCCTTCTTTCTTATAGTCCCACATCGGATGGGCCAACCCCTCCTTATATGTATATATTAGTTTCTCTTTATTGCTTTCTTAAAGATGTTGTGTGGGGAACCCCTTGGGCCACACGCGCGCGCCGCCATCGCCTCCCGCCCCGGCTCGGCTCAGTTCAGTTCGGCGTGCGTAACGGGTGTGGGTACATGCCCACACCTGCAGGGCACCGAATGCCGATCCAATTTAGTCTTCGGGTTCGGGCTGGGATCCAAAAATCTTTTTGCTGCTCTTTATTTTTTGAACCCATTTGGCTCTTTCAAATTTGAACGTTGAGGCTCATGTACAGATTCATTGAACCTTGCAACAGCTTTTTTGACAGCCTTTTTCCATATTTTATTTGCTCCTTAATGGCCTGTTTATGAGCCATTAAGTACCCTATTTGTGGCTGTGTATAAGCTTCAGCCTATTTATTTGGTCTCCTTCTCCTTCATTTTTTACACAAAAAAATTCTCCTACGTGAAACCTCTCTCTCTCTCAAACGACATTCTGTTCTCCAAATTCTTGCTCTGGGCAGAGCTAAGTTCGGTCTCTCTCTCCGAGTTGTGTGCAACGAAGAGAACCTGGTAGTCATAGGGTTTTACCACTAGAAGATTCTGAGAAACGTCTGCACATAGACCTCAGATCAACTCTTAGGGCATTGCTTCGTGCATGACTTCTCTGGAGGCCGGTAACAATTTTCTTTTGTTTCTTTGTGCTCGTATAAATCTCTGAAAATAATATATATTTTGTTATCAGTTTTTGTAACAAAAATTGAAGATGGTAAGGAAACCCCATTTTACCTGGAGTATGACGCATTCAACTAGGTATAAACGCAAAGAGTTAAATACGAATGAGTGCCTCCAGTATGCAACCAATATAGATGTTTTGGACATTCAATCAAGAACTTTAAAGTAGTAGTGGATTCGAACTATGGAGAGGCTGAACCTAATATGCAACCGAGGACATGGGAGGTTGTGAGAAGCAATAATATTGATTCTTTGGGAGGGGGCATGTGTTAGGAGGAGGATGCATTTGATAACAATAATATGGACATAGAAAAAACTAGTGTCCTAGGCAAAGAACTACCTGTGGAAAGGATTTTCGATCAACGAGGTCCTGCAGTTGGGCAACTAGTGGTATTCCAAGCACAAAGGGGTATGACGACGAGAGGACATGACGCGACGAGTAGTAGAGGGGAAAAGGAAGTGGCCATGTCTACTACAGGCATGAATACCAGAAGTAAAAGGCATGCATGCCTCTACATAAAGGTTAAAGTAGATCTAACCAAGTGCATATATAGTGAATAAAATGGAGGAGGTTTGCATAGATAATCCAAACTGGATTACGCTATTGCAAAAAAGGGCCTCAGGGAGAAAATAAAGAGAAAGATGATAAGGACCAAAGAGAGCTAGAAAATCACCCAATTGATAGCCACTACCAAAATTTGATAAAATAGCGACGTTTTTAGTGACGTTTCTCACGGACGTCGCTATAATTTATGAATTTAGCGACGTCAGAAAGGAACGTCACATAACGTTGCTGTTAGCGACTGTCCGTGACCCTTAGCGACTACAAAAAATATTACCGAAGCACATGTCGTCAAATATCGTAAAACGTCGCTATTATTTTTATTATAGCGACGTTTAGTGACGTTATTTTCTATACGTCGCTAATCAGCGACGTTTAGCAACGTCTTTTAACAACGTCGCTAAAGTTTTTAATATAGAGTTTGAGTTTTCATTTTCCCCTCAGTCGTCTCGCTCCCCCCAAATCACCAGAGAACCCCCTCGCTCCCGCGAACCCCCTCACCCGCCCGCCCCGGCGTCGCCCTCGCCGACAGCGCCCTAGCCCTCCTCGCCGACCGTCGCTCCTCCTCCCCTCCGGTGGTCGGGGTCTCCCCACCGACGTTTCTCCTCCCCACCATCGGTCCTCCTCCCCTCCGATCGACCCCTCCTCGGTCAACCCCTAGCCATCTCGGTAAACCCTAACCCTAATCCTAACACTATCTCTCTCTCTCTCTCTCGTAGCACAGACACGTCGCAACACACACTGACACGACACTGACACAAATACTAACACTGACCCTGACACGACACACATACGTACACACTTTCACAGACACATACATGACACAAATACACACACACACACACTAACACGGACATGTTTAAGTTGGACACGGACATGTTTAAGTTGGACACGGACACAGACACAGATACTGACACACACACTGACATACACACACTGACACACAAGCCCTATTTTAATTATATATATATATATTTCTTTCAAAATTTCTAATATAGTGTGATTTAACTTCCTAGAATTATATGTTCATTTGTAAAAGAAACATAGAGATAGAAAATTCATATGTGTATGTGTATGTAAAAAAAATTATAGTATAGTTTGATTTAACCCCTATTTTTTATGTGATAATGTTGAGATAATGTTGATAATAATGAGACTATAATTTATCTTTCAGCATTTTTATCAAAGGTCAAATAGAGTTGGTTTGGAATTATAACACGTATTTAGCGACTGTAGGAGATATATATGAAATTGGTGGGGTTGGGAAGAGGTAGTAGATATATATGAAATATGAGTATCAGGGGTCTTGGTATGAGAGTACCGATAGTATTTGTGTGTGCCCCCATATCAAAAATAACCAAGGACAATATTATAGTATACACGGACACTGGAATGACTCTTCAAAGTTGAGACACGACATAGTATTGGGTTCTTCTAAAACTCGTATCCAACTTGGGTTAGAGCAGTGTTAAATCTATCCTTGATAGAAGAATTCGTGTTCGGATGGTTGTGACACGGCATTGGTATATGTATCGCATAACTAGGTTTATGTTACAATCTAGATAAATATAAGTTAAGTGGTAAATAGTTTTACATAGATAATACTTATTATAAAAGTAGAATAACTAGGATCCCGAGTAAGACAATGAACACGTGATGACACCTATTTAATAGGATTTAAAATTAGAGTTGTCCATATGTTTACTAGTTTTCGGATAGTCACGAATTATAAAACGGATACTCATGAACTACGATATAGTTACTCATGCATCACAACTCGAATACTCACACATCAATAGGAGTTGTTAATTACTTTGATGAACATGTGTATCCATCTTTGCATCCATTTGGATAATATACTTGAACGATGTCTATTCATCTTTTCAGAAGTATGTAGAAATGGATCTGAATTACTACCTGCATTATCGTTTGTGGATATACAGCCGTCATCCTGATGACATGCGCGGTGTGCGGGATGAATTCATACAGGGGATAGAACAGTTCCTGCAGTTCGCCAAGGCGTTCTCTCAGTACATAGACGACACAAAAATTAAGTATCCATGTGTGAGATATCACAATATAAAATATTACTCAGAAGTGGATGTGATATATCATTTATACTCGAGGTATTTCACGCTGAATTACTATTAATGGACCTCACACGGAGAACTTGTGTCTTTAGCATCGAAGCCGGAGCCTTATATGGAGCCGTATATGGATATCCACGACCATGCTGATTACGACGACGGATGCGTGAACATGGTTTTCGATGCTGCCGGACCTAGTTTTGATCCAGACAATTATGATACAGATGAGGATGCACCGAATGTCGATGCTGTAAATTTTATGGAGTTATTGGAGAATGCAAGGACTCCATTATATCCTGGTTATGAGAATCATTCACCGTTGGAGGTGGTTACAAGACTATTGAGCATCAAGTCCGATTTTAACATGTCGCAAGAATGCTACAACCGACTGATAGAATTTATTATAGAGATCTTGCCGACGGGTGCTAAGTTACCTAAAGACTTCTACCGGTCTAAGAGGATGGTGAGATCGTTCTGGATGGAATACGAGAAAATTGATGCATGTCACAACAGGTGCATATTATACTACAAAGACGACAAGGATGAAGACGTGTGCCAATTTTGTGGTGTTGATCGCTATAAGACAACTGGTACAGGAAGGCCTGCCGGTGCAAGGAAGCCGACTGATTCGATGTACTACTTGCCTTTGACGTCGCGGTTGCAGAGATTGTTTATAGTGAAGGAAACTGCCGAAAATATGAGTTGGCACATACGAGAACAGATTGAATGAGTATTGGATCACCCATCCGATGGAGAAGCATAGAAGCACTTCGATCGAGAGTATTCCAATTTTGCTTCGGATCCGCGTAATATAAGATTGGGGCTCTCATGCGACAATTTTATTCCATTCAGACTTTTGGGTTCCCAGTATTCGTGTTGGCCTGTGATCGTCATCCCGTACAACCTACCACCTTGGATGTGCATGAAGACTCCGGTTATGTTCTTAACCATCATTATTCTGTGTCCGAATAATCCAAAGAGGAACATCGATGTATACTTGCAACTGTTGATAGATGAGTTGAATCAGCTATGGGAAGTAGGCGGCAACACGTACGATATTTCAAAAAAGTAGAATTTTCAGATGAGGGCAGCACTTATGTGGACCATCAACAACTTTTCGGCTTCTAGCATATTATCAGGATGGAGCACTCATGGTCGTCTCTCATATCCGTATTGCATGGACCGTACTAAGGCTTTCCGTTTAAAACACGGAGAAAAATTGTACTTCTTTGATTGTCATCGATAATTTTGCTCGGATCATCCGTTCCGGAGGAACATGAATGCATTTCGTGCCGGCGTTATGGAAAAGAGATTAAAGACTTACCAAGTGCTATCGAAGAGCCTACTAAGGGGTACAAGTGCGATGGATTTGGTCATACTCATAACTGGATGAAGAGGAGCATATTCTACGACTTGTCATATTGGAGCACCAATCTGATCAGACATAACCTTGATGTCATGCATATCGAGAAGAATATATTTGACAACTTAATTAAGACTGTAATGGACGTAAATGAGAAGACGAAAGATAATCCCAAGGCCAAGTTGGACTTGGAAGAAATATGCAGACGCCCTGCGTTTCATTTGATAGAGGAAGGGAATGGGAAGTATAAGCAGCCTAATATAATTTTCTCACTGGACAAGGAGGAGAAATGGAGACTATGTAGGTAGATTCAGGGGCTAAATTTTTTAGATGGGTACGTGTCAAATCTGAGAAGATGCGTCGACCTGAAGGAGAATAAACTGACTGGTATGAAGAGACACGACTATCACGTATTCATGGAGAGGTTAATTCTGATTGCATTTCAGAAATTCTTACCACAAGTAGTTTGGGATCCTTTAACAGAGCTTAGCATATTCTTCAGAGATCTTTGTTCTACCAAGTTGATCGTCGATCGTCTAGAAAAGCAAGAGAAGGACATTACGGTAACACTGTGCAAGCTTGAAAGAATGATCCCTCTTGCATTCTTCGACTCCATAGAGCATTTACCAATTCATCTTTTCTACGAGGCACATGTCGGTGGCCCTGTCGGTTATCGGTGGATGTACCCGTTCGAACGTCAACTGAACCACCTAAAGAGAAAGGTAAAAAATAAGGCAAGGGTCGAGGGTTATATTTGTGAAGCCTATGTTCTTGAGGAGATTACAAACTTTTGCTCGATGCATTTCAAGCTGCATATTGCTACTAATATAACAAGAGCTCCGAGAAACGATGAAAGATATCAAGAATCTAATTATACAATATTGAAAGTATTCAATGCTTTCGGTAAGCCTTCGGGCAAAATGATGAAAATATATCTGAATGACGATGAGCTAAGGGCCGCTCAGTTGTATATATTACTCAACTGCGATGAGGATGAAGTAGAGAAGGTAGAGGGGTAAGTAATTAATACATCAACGTTTAAGTTATCTTAATGTAATACTATACACTAATATTGTTACACTAATCGGGCGATGTTTTATTATTTTCAGCACATTTAATGAAGAGGTGAGGTCGATGAGACCAAACAAAACAGATAAAGAAGTAAAATAGGAAATGAGACTTCATTTCCCTTTTTGGTTGAGTACATATGTAAGAATTATTTTATGTATGTACTTGCACAATATTTAACAGAACGTTGAACTTAATATTATTTTCTTGGTATTTAGGTCGATCGTCCCCACACAACACTCGAGAATGAGTCTATTAGAACTCTAGCCAAGGGAACAATTTATGCCATCAAAATCTGGCCAAGCTACTATGTAAATGGGTTAGGTTCAAGTCAACAAAAGCCCCGATAAGAGACAACTTCTTGGATCTTGATTCTACGAAAAATATATTGACACAAAGTGGTCACAGTCAACCTGATTCTGATAATCATCAAACATCAGACCAAAAATACAGATGAAGCAGATACTCGATGCAAATCATATCAACTCCGTCAGTACTAAAGACAGACTCTGCAACAACTATTGGTTTCTATTCAAATATAATTTTTTATTTATTTGAGTCTAGGACAGATGTAAGCTGAGTCGCACTGACAAATCCTAAGTACCTATACCCAGATACCTAGTCCACTCAAATAAACCAAAGAACCTAACCACTAAATCAGGCCACATTCATTTACAAAGTCTACCATACTAAGAGATCGAACTCGGGCCGAAATCGTGCCAAACTCGGACCGAACTCGGTTACCCTTTTGGTATAAAATCAACCAGTTCAATAGCTCCTGATTTCTTGGCCCAACGATTGGAAATTTGTATTAAACCCCATCCAAATTCTGGCCGAATTATGTTTGCCTACACCCTATAAATAGGATTGGAATTCTTTATCTAACAACAACTCAAACATTCTTAAGCCTTCTATCCTATTGTGAGCAAACCCCTAAAGCCTTAACTTTTCCATCTCAAAGAGCAACTCCCTAGCCTTCCTAGTGCCAAGTACGATATTGGTCTAGAAGTCTTCAGAGTTGTAATGAGCTTTGTTCCATCGGGTACTCTCTCTATCAAGCTGTGAATTTGCAAGACTTGTGCTTAATGGTAAGCGAGGTAAATAATGACTCTCTAGCAAAAGATATTTTGTATGATGAATTGTCTGATACTTTTAATTATTTGTTTGAAGACTATAATAAGCTTAGAAATAACTATAAACAAGCTCGATAAGATATCAAAACTTATTAGCTTAAGAATGATCAGCTTATTTGCTTACTTAAGGAAGCTAGAGAAAACTCCTCTTCTGATGAATCAATTAAAATCTCTAAACTTGAGCTTAGCTTACAAGAAGCTCTTGACTGCTTCGATGAAAGCAATCAAGAAAATGCTAAACTTAAGGAGGACTTAAAACATAAAAAGGCGAAGTACTCTAATACCTCACTTAAAATAGATGCGCTTACTGCCAAATATGATGATTTATATGACATCTCTAAAAAGTTAGAGATTAGATTGGGAAAGCAGGTCGTATAACCTACTATTCAGTCTAACAAGAGACACATGACTAAACAAAAGAGCACTCAAAAGAAGATACCAGCAAGCAAACCAAATGCCTTACACTATCATGCATGTAGAACACAATATACTTTACACAATCATGCATTCTATTACAAATATTCACGCAAGTCATGTCACACTACTTCACATACTCATCCTAACACAAATGCCTATGCTATATGTCATTATTGTAGTTTAAAATGACATATTACACATCAGTGTAAAGCTAAAAAATTGGTTGATATGAATTTGTATAAGTGGATTCCTAAAGCTAACAAATACGGATCCAAATTCTGGATACCAAAATCTTGTTCTAATCATATAGGTGGAATGATTTGCGCAAGACATAATGGTAAAGGAAAAAGTTGATGATTGCAAAAAGATAAATGGATATTCTCATAAGCAATTTCACCAACAACGAAACATGACTATTAAGTCATTATGGTAACACAAATTTTCTTATCTATAGTAGTATAATTGTTCTTAAAACTGTGTACGAAGAAACTCTTGTTAAATAACTCTTCAATATTATGTTCTAAAGGTATAGAAATTATTATTAAAAAGCCTAAAGGGTTCTTCTGTCAACAAGGTGTAAATAGCCTTAAGCGACACGATACTTAAGTGTCTTCGGACCACCGTTAGCTGGGAACTGGCCCATACAGCTAATTAATAATAACAAAAATATCTCACTGAGTAATGATATACAAAGAGGTATTTACAAATATTTCCTAAGTACAATTATCTTTTATTCAGTAATTGAATTCTGTTAAATGACTTGTCTAAAAGCAATGACTGATAATAGCCTGTCATAGTTATAGACCTCATATATTTTATACTTGTATTATTATAAGATCACTTATATGTTTTTTATATTATAGCATTCTACAAAAACAATATTTTCAAAATCCTGAGCTATCAGAACTCGGACAGAGTTCTGTCCGAATTCGGTTCAAGTATTTTTTTTTTATATAACAGAAGCAGCCACATATTTAATCTTATTACTTCATCCTCCCAAACCCTTCTTCTCAAAACCGAGAACAAATCCTTTCCTCCCAAACCCTAGTTTTGTGATCTCCTTCCACAAAGGCTTTTTCTCTCTCAACTTGAGATCTAAGGCTCTTGGTGAGATTCTCCTTCATCCCCTTCAATCTTCACATTCTCAAACCCTAATTTATGGCTCCTATATTTGGGAAAAAGAAGAGAAAAGCAAATAAAGCTTTTTCTTCTCAACCCTCTAGTGATGATACTATCTATTCCTTATTTTCTCCTAATATTCCAAACCCAGGAGAATATGATGACTTTATTTTTACTTCTATTGATGTCTCAAATCTATGGTTCAGTGATTTTGTGCCAAAAAATATTTGCAAGGGCAATCCTATTAATTTTACTTCTTTTTATGCCCAAAAACCTAAACTTATAGAATTCTATCTTCATCGTCTAGTCAAAACTAGAAAATCCATATATTTGAATGCCATTCGCATGTTTTATTGTAATCTATCTCATGATCAATTATCTATTTCTTCGAGAGTGGGGGGAATCGACATTGAATTTGAAGATACAACCTTGGGTGAAATTCTTAAAATCCCTAACGAGGGAGATGCCCTAGTTGAGATTGACAAACTCAATCATAGAGGCAACATCACTCTTGATTCCTTCAGGGATATACTTTGCATCCCTTATCCTTGTCCTGACGGAAAGTTTCGTGCTCGTTATTTTAACCAATACTTTTACGAACATCACCGTATCATATACTTTGCTATCATTCCCAAGCAAACCTCCAAAGATGATATAACCTATAGGGAGATGTCTGTTTTATATGACTTCTACACATCCACTCCCTTTAGCCTTCCTAAAACCATAATTCGGCAGATGATTAACTGTTGTAAACACAAACGTCAACTTCCTTATGCCATGTATCTACCACTCATCTTTGAGCACTTCCACATTCCTATGGAATAATCCACTTATCTATCTGAGCCATCTTATCTGACCAAAGCCCGCAGGATTCAGCCTGTTTCTCTTATTCCTGATGAGGATGAATCATCTAGATCTCATTCTAATGCACCAGCTGATCCAGCCCCAGCTCCTCCTGCTCCTACTCCTACTTCATCATCCTCTGCACAGCCTGCTACCTTGGACTCTATCCAAGAGATATTTCGTGAGCAATTTAGGTTGCAAAACGAGATGATAGATGCTCAACACCAGGAGCAGAATACTATAATTATCACTCGGCTTTGTGACCAGTCTTATCGCACCACTATTCAGGCTCACACTTTAGACAACTCCCTAGCAGATCTTCATTATCACTTAGCCCATCATCCTACTGCACCTCACCCAGTGGCTCGTGATCCTTCCCGCTCAGGCTACAGGATCGATGACCCATTTGTTCAGCAGTACTTCGACCCTACCGGAGCATACTTTGATGATCACCCGCCTGTTGATGCTGCTGATGATGATTTGTGATAATTTTTTGTGGCTATGTGGATGTATTAGTTTTTATTTTCAGTGTACTAGAAATATTTGCTTAAAATGTTCGTAAAATATTTATAATATTTGCATCTCTATATATTTTCCAGTCTTGTTACTTATTCTGATTAAAACAATGCATGTTCTGATTAATTTTCTTTTTCCAAATTTGTCATAATCACTCATTACGGGAGAGTTTTTCCACTATGATATATTAACAAAGGGAGAGAAATGACAAAATATGATAATAAATGTGATAAATAAAATATTTTGATTATAATTGATGTATGGTTGATAAACATATAACTGTGATATATTTTGTTGATATATCTGCACCAAATTTTGCTATAAAGAAATATCAAGTTACAGGTCATTCATTATGCTCCCGTTCAAAGGAAAGATCTACTTATGGGGAAGCTTTTTCTAAAAATCTAGTTTTCAGTGGAAATATCTACGTTCAAGGAAACTTCATCTACGTTTCAACTATTTGCATCAAGGCTACATCAGACTCACCATATGTATATTTTGGCAAAGTTTGTCAATTATCATAATGGGGGAGATTGTTGACACAAAGTGGTCACAGTCAACCTGATTCTGATAATCTTCAAACATCAGACCAAAAACACAGATGAAGCAGATACTCGATGCAAAGCATATCAACTCCGTCAGTACTAAAGACAGACTCTGCAACAGCTATTGGTTTCTATTCAAATGTAATCTTTCATTTATTTGAGTCTAGGACTGATGTAAGCTGAGTCGCACTGACAAATCACAAGTATGTATACCTAGATACCTAGTCCACTCAAATGAACCAAAGAATCTATCCACCAAATCAGGCCATATTCCTTTACAAAGTCTACCATACTAAGAGACCGAACTCGGGCCGAACTCGTGCCAAACTCGGACTGAACTCGGTTACCCTTTTGGTATGAAATCAACCAGTTCAGTAGCTCCTGATTTCTTGGCCCAGCATTTGGAAATTTGAATTAAACCCCATCCGAATTCTGGCCGAATTTTGTTTGCCTACACCCTATAAATAAGATTGAAATTCTTCATTCTAACAACAACTCAACCATTCTTAAGCCTTCTATCATATTGTGAGCAAACCCCTAAAGCCTTAACTTTTCTATCTCAAAGAGCAATTCCTTAGCCTTCCTAGTGCTAAGTACGATCTCGGTCTAGAAGTCTTCAGAATTGTAAAGAGATTTGTTCCATCAGTTACTCTCTCTATCAAGCTATGAAGTTGTGAGACTTCGGATCAAACCTCGTAGTTGCAAGCCTTCGGATCAAAGCTTATGATTCACTATTGGTGATTATAGTGGATACAACTCCGAGCTTGAGTTCTCGGGACTAGATTAGTCCTCTCAGAGGAAAACCAGTATACATCTTGGTGTTTGTATTTGCTCTCTCTCACTCTATTGCATATATTCATAACACTGCTAGTAGTATTACTATTCAAGAGATATATTCTAACTACTAGTAGTTGATCACCATTGCATGCCATAGAATTATATTTTAAAAGGTAATTTTATGCCGCTGTATACATACACTCTATTCACCCCCCTCTAGAGTTGCCATACACGGTCCCACAAAATAGTTGTTTGTGTATCAGATCTTCGAGCTACAAAGATGTCAATCCAGGCAATAATTTCTATGGCATCTTACGGGAGATTATGAAGTTGACATATAATTATGAAACAGAGCCTGCGAAGATCGTGTTATTCAGGTGTGATTGGTTCAATCTAATCCAAGATCAAGGTTAGAAAATAGACAAGCCTGGTTGTAAAATCCCTTGACCAAATTTAGGTCTACTTAGCTTAGATAGAGAGACTAGGGTTAATTTGGAGCCAATTAGAATTAGAACACAATGTTTTAGATTTATTGTGCAATATTTGTATCACTTAGTGCACCTAATTGTTGCTTCGATATTTGGAGCGCTACACTAGCATTTGCCTTCAAACAAATATCATACACTTTTTCTAGACGTGCCAGCCTTTCATTCTGACCCTTGTGTAACTTATAAATACTCTCTCTTGTGCTTCATTTTAGTCGCACAATATTCGTTACAAACGTCCATGTTTAAATCCAAATAAATCTAACTTTGCATCCTTGTCCGTTCCAATCGAAATTAGGGACACAACCTCGATCCGTTTTGTACAACCAAATTTATAAAAATATTCTATTCTGAGTCTACTACATCCATAACACTTGTGTCCCACCCAATTTTAACCCTATATATTTCCAATTAATTAAAGAGCACTACTGCCACTAATTTTAATTAAATTGGTGTAAGGACCCAACCTCACCCAAAACTAGACCCAACTCCAACCCAAACTCCCACTCACACCCTCAAGGTTCATACTAAACATCACACACCATTTTAGTCCACTATATCACACAAAACATGATATTTTGCCTCATCCAATCCCAAATTCCACTATTTGTGCAATTTCCCAATTGTTAAGAAACTTTTATGCAAATATGCAATGAGGTGTCCACCCCTCATTGGACCCAACACATGAAGAAATCATCCCCCCTCTTTGACTGGTCCACCCACAATCCTCCCTATTTGTTGTACTTCATACAACTTTTTCTCCTTACATCCTCACCCTACATTTCAAACCCCCATCACCAAAGCCATCTCCACCCTCCATTCCTTCATGTAGAGTGTTCCCTCAACCCTAGAAAAATACCCAGCCAGCCCTAATCCCAAGGAGAGCCTCCCCCTCTCTCTCCTACATATATACCTATTCTCTCTCCAAAAAATCAACAACACCACCACCTAACCAAAAGCCCTAAAAATATACTACACCCTCTCCTTCACCCGGCCACCTCCCCTCTTCCCCGACCACCTCCTGCGGCAGCCCATCGCCTCCGACCACCTTCCTCCTCTGCCTGTCCCCCCCTTGACCTCGACCCCGACCACATCACCGCCTGCCACCGCAACCACAGCCGTCTCCGCCTCCTCCTCCTCCGTTCTTCATCAACACCATCATCATCATCACCCGTCTTTTTTTTCCCTCGACCAGACTCCCTCCTTCCTCAGTCACCACCACCGCCACCACAGACAGCCACCTCCACCGCCATCGACACAACCATCTCCACCGCCATCGACACCACCATCTCCACCGCCAACATCATTAAGGTGTCATTTTTAACACATATTTTAGAACATTGTCGGTAACCCTAAACCAAACCATCTGAATTCTCTTACTCACTGACCCTCAGATATATATACTTAAATCCTTTGTTACAACTACTTACTGTAATTGGTATCAATTTGTTTGGAAATGAGCATTTGAGAAAGCACACATTTCTTCAAATACAATTCCAGAATGAAGCCTACATCCAACAAGGCAACATAATATAAATACATAAACTACCAAATTTTGGAATATATATATATATATGCCAAAGCGCCCCCTCTCTCTCTCCCCCCCCCGCACCATCGGATCGAGTGGAGCCCCTGTGGGGCTCGCATGATATCCCCTGATCCAACGTCCAAGGGGAGCGGGGCTTTGATGAGGCTCCCGATCTGCTCCCATATATATATATATATATATATATATATATATATATATATATATATATATATATATATATATATATATATATATATATATATACTTTGTCTTGTTGTTATCGTTGTAGCTTTTACAACACATTTGACATCATTGGAGCTTCTGGAGGTCCTTCGCATCTAATCTCTAGCTCACCTTAGGAAGAGAGGATTTGATCCCCTAGTATAATTTGATCAAGAGGTATGTGGATACTAGATGTTTATCTTAGTGGTCGTCGGCATTCCCGACAAGTCTAGAATATTAAAAAATTCAAAATATATTTGGAACTATAATTTTGTCTCCAACTTGGCTGATATTTCTTTTGGATGTGGCGTATTAGCATACCTTTACTATGAGCTCGGTGCTGCATCCTACATAGGATCCTGGACAATATTGGATGCACGACTCTATTCCATTTATAACAATTTTACTTTATCTTGAATTTATATGTCCGTAATATGATATTTTTATCATTTAATATGATAATTATTGTCTATGTACATGTATTGATATACGAGTATTTTTCAACTCTGAAGAGGGCTACACTCAATAGAGAATACGATGAAACCCTCCATAGGTTGTGCAGATGGAGGACGAATAAGAAAGACGTGAAGTCCACATACATTGGCCGCCCTAAGGATTGCCTTCGACAAAATGTCATAAAAAACCCAAGTGTTTGATCACTCTTATTTTACTTTCGCGTTCATTTACAACCACATATGTTCAAACAATGCATATAATTTTTTAGATAGTTTGGGATCCATATGTGGATCTATGAGGCAACACTCGTCCCATTCAACCCATGTCTATATTCTATGGCCTAATAAGCTGCCATTTTATCGAGGAGTTGTATCTGCCTGAGAGAGTGTTCGATAGTTTGGATACGTACAAACGATATCGACATGCTTATTAAAATTGGTGTCGGCACCCCAAGGGGAAAACCCTTAAATTATGTGCCAGCAAATTATAATAATGTGTCGGCATCTTGGGACAATTGTCATCGTCATATATTGGGTGTGGAGTGTCACGCCCCGATCCCGCATAGGGGACGTTCGTCCTCGCTTGGGTCCTTGCGGGACCAATTTGTCCTCGCATGGGCGCGATGCCGTGCAAGACTAAGATATGCTTGCACAAGGCCAAAGCTTGAACAAGGGCAAGTAAGCTATTCAAGATGGGAGCAGCAGCACAATATTGCAGAAAAGTAAAGAACACAATGGCATATAAAAAATAAGTTCTGTATTGATAATCAAGATGTGTTACAAGCGGCGCTTGACCGAGATTATAGTTCGCTCAAGCTCTCTTTCTCTCGATTACAATGACATCGTTCCATATATTATATCCCTCTATACAAAAGCAACTCAAAGTAATCTCGATATGGCTCAAGGCATTGACTCTAGATTTTTGGGTCCTTGGGAAGAGGCACGTCTATCACTTCCTCGGACGATCTAGCACCTGAGAACAAGCAACTGTTGGTGGTTCAGCACTTTGGAGAAAGTACTGGTGAGTATAAAATCAACGAACATAAGCAACACTCCCTTAAACCCACACTAAGTAAGCATGTGGCAAAATATTACATTTCTAGTAATCTTTCTAGTTTTACCTAGATTTATTTCATGCATTACAAGATTAGAGTCAGTTTACATATTTTCAAAAATATGTCTTTGAAACCAGTTTTGCATATTCAAACATTCAAGCGAGCTATAGGGACAGTGTTCTATCGTGCAATGTGCAGCATATATCGTGAGCCATATTCGATCTCTTAGGAACAAAAGTGATCTCTAGTGGACTGTTCATCTCAAATCAAGACAAGTGCATCAAGTGGACTATTCGATTCAATGTAATGGGGGAAGCAGCATATTCAAGTAAAATAGATATATCTCATTTAACATTTATGACTAGGAACATAAGACAATACAAGTGATCACTTATTCAGTGATCCTTACCCATGGATGAACGGTTATCCCTGGAACTGACTTACAAGTTAGCAATAATATGCATATAGGTATGCAAGAAGGCTAGCCTAGCATGCGCCCTAACTACATAATTGTCCCCTCTACGGTTTTAGCAGTTGGGACGTACAAGCCCATCTCACTAATAGACCTCTATATCATACCCTCCCGTAAATAAGGACTACAAGCCTCAGGGTATTCTAGATCTCTCCTAGGCCGAACGATCCCAGTGCCCCAGGAAATGTTCGAGAGATAAACCTTGGGAACAAGTTGTCCAGACCAAATGCATGAATGCACTTCTATCAGATAAATACTATATGATTCACATGATCCAGAATAAGCAAGCAAGCATATTTATCAAGCTATAGAGCCGGAGCTCTCAATACTCTTGCCTAATAGCCACACCCTCCCGTAAGTAAGGACTTTAAGCCTCAGGGCGGACTATTAGTCTAGATGCACAAGTTTAAGTTATTCATACAATTCTATCTCTTTAAAAGTGATCAATAAAATATGTTCAAGTAATCTAGGTCTTCTAACAAGTAACAAGCAAGAATAGTTCTATAAATCTAGCATGCAATTCTATCTCTTTTAGACAAGCATTCAAGTTTTACTCAAGTTTAGTATGCGATAAAAATATATGAACATTCTTTTACTCCTTTTTATTAGCATGGCAGCGGTTCGTTCGATAGCGGTGTCCGTGTAACTAAGCATGCAATGTTTCTATCTTTAACTAGCATGGCAATGATTCTATCTCTTTAGACAAGCATACAAGTTCTCTAGTTTGGCATGCCGATTCGTTTCAATGACAAGCAATACGAGTTCCCTTATTATGCATGTAGAGTCAGGTTCTATTATTCTTCTTATGAAACTATCTTCTTAGAACAAGCATTCAAAAACTCAGATTCATTATTAAGGCGTGCAAGAATCAGAGAATGAAGTTCTACCCACTCACTTAGATCAATCATCTTGTGTTTCGATCAGAGAACACTTCGAGAAGGCTTTCGCTCGAGCCAGCAAAGTGATATCTCTTGTACATAGTGCCTACGTCGAGCGGGGCACTACAAACTTATCCACCAAGAAAGAGTTTTATCCTCGAAACTCAAGGAGGAACTTTTGATATCCAGAGAAGCGATAGTCCCCATCCCTTACCATCCTCAATAGAAAACTCTAGCAATCAGAACTGAATAAAACTCTAGCCATCAGAAATCACAAATCACATCTCAAGCAATAAATTAAATCCAAAAAAATTTTGCCGACAACTTTGAGAATATTTATGGACTTATTGTATGGAACGCTTATTGAGGCAACGATTTCAAGTGGCAAAGAACATCTTGAGTTGAAGCTAAGCAGTGGAATGGCCATAGGGTCGAGTCGCTCTGATACAATTATGTCACGTCCCGATCCCGCAGGGGGGCCATTCGTCCTCGCTTGGGCCCTTGTGGGACCGATTCGTCCTCGCGTGGGCGTGATGTCGTGGAAGTCTAAGCTGCGCTTGCACAAGGCCATAGCTTAAACAAGGGCAAGTAAGCTATTCAAGACGGGAGCAGCGTCACAATATTGCAGAAAAGTAAAGAACATAATGACATATAAAAACTAAGCTCTTAATTGATAATCAAGATGTGTTACAAGTGGCGCTTAGCTGAGATTACAGTTCACTCAAGCTCTCTTTCTCTTGATTACAATAACATCATTCTATACATTACATCCCTCTATACAAAAGTAGCTCAAAGCAATCTCGATACGGCTCAAGGCATCGACTCTAGATTTTTGGGTCCTTGGGATGAGGCACGACTATCGCTTCCTCGGACGATCTAGCACCTGAGAACAAGCAACTGTTGGTGGGTCAGCACTTTGGAGAAAGTACTGGTGAGTATAAAATCAACGAACAGAAGCAACACTTCCTGAAACCCACACTAAGTAAGCATGTGGCAAAATATTACTTTACTAGTGATCTTTCTAGTTTTACCTAGATTTATTTCATGCAGCATAAGATTAGAGTCAGTGTACATCTTTTCGAAAATATGTCTTTGAAACCAGTTTTGCATATTCAAACATTCAAGCGAGCTATAGGGACAATATTCTATCGTGCAGTGCGCAGCATGTATCGTGAGCCAAAAGTGATCTCTAGTGGACTGTTCATCTCAAATCAAGACAAATGCATCAAGTGGACTATTCGATTCAATGCAATGGGGGCAGGAGCATATTCAAGTGAAATAGATATATCTCATTTAGCATTTATGACTAGGAACATAAGTCAATACAAGTGATCACTTATTCAGTGATCCTTACCCATGGTCGAACGGTTATCCCATCAGATGACATATAAGTTAGCAATAATTTGCATATATGTATAAACGAGATTCTCCTTCCCTGTCTATCTCTGCATCAAAGAGTTAAGTATGCAAGAAGGTTGGCCTATCATGCGCCCTAACTACATGATGGTCCCCTCCACGGGATTAGCAGTTGGGACGTACAAGCCCATCTCACTAATAGACCTCTATATCATACCCTCCCATAATTAAGGACTACAAGTCTCAGGATATTCTAGATCTCTCCTAGGCCGAACGATCCCAGTGTTCCAGAAAACGTTCGAGAGATAAACCTTGTGCACAAGTTGTCCAGACCAAATGCATGAATGCACTTCTATCAGATAAATACTATATGATGCACATAATCCAAAACAAGCAAGCAAGCAAGCATATCTATCAAGCTATATAGCCACACCCTTCTATAAGTAAGGACTTCAAGCCTCAGGGTGGACTATTAGTCTAGATGCACAAGTTCAAGCTATTCATACAGTTCTATCTCTTTACAAGCGATCAATGAAACATGTTTAAGCAATCTAGCTCTTCTAACAAGTAACAAGCAAGAACAATTCTATAAATCTAGCATGCAATTCTATCTCTTTTAGACAAGCATTCAAGTTCTACTCAAGTTTAGCATGCGATGGAAACATATGAACATTCTTTTACGCTTGTTTATTAGCATGGCAACGGTTCGTTCGATAGCGGTGTCCATATAACTAAGCATGCAATATTTTTTTCTTTAACTAGCATGTCAATGGTTCTATCTCTTTAGACAAGCATACAAGTTCTCTAGTTAGGCAAGCAGATTCGTTTCAATGATAAGCAATACGGGTTCTCTTATTAAGCATGCAGAGTCAGGTTCTATCATTTTCTTATGAAACTATCTTCTTAGAACAATCATTCAAAAACTCAGATTCATTATTAAGGCGTGCAAGAATCAGAGAATGAAGTTCTGCCTACTCACTTAGATCAATCATCTTATGTTTCAATCGGAGAACACTTCGAGAAGGTTTCCGCTCGAGCCAGCAAAGCGATATCTCTTGTACATAGTGCCTACGCGGAGCGGGGCACTACATGGAGGAACGAGAATCTTTGGTTCGAATGTGGGATTGTAATGATGATTACATGGTCTATTTTACTAGATACAGACATACACAGGTAATGAATCCCGATACTTGAAAAGAGGGTGAGTTGTCGATACAACCATTTTAACTATGGAAATCGGTCGGCATTGACCAAAATGGTAGAATTTGTTGTTTTATAGCATTTGAAATTTGTAGATGTTTAATATTTAATATTTTTTTAACTTTTACAGATCGACAAAGTGAGCAAACTTGGTGAGTCACTTGTGGGTTGTAAGGGTAAAAATTGGAAACTGTGAGTGAGTAGTTATGTGACATTGATAATATCGAAGGCTTTTCGTTATTTGAAAGTGTGGAGATATGCTCAAAGCATCATCCTAATAGGGGATAGGAATGTAGTTCATTAGTTTAAAGTGTTATATTTGATGACTTCATGAGTTTGATAACAATATATATTTGATGACTTGATGTTTTGACTATGACACTATGTATTTGATGACTTTATGTTACTGTTTCATGGTTTGATATATTTGATGTTTAACTTTAATGAACGTTTCATATTATCGGGCCATATTGGAGTTGTATCGTAATGTAGTACTTGAATCTTTATATTCTCGGTCGTATCATAATGTAGTTCTTGAAACTTGATATTCTTGGCAGTAGCAAATTCATGATATTCATGATCATAAAAAACAAGTCTAAAAGCCCTAAGAAGTAAAGTTTGCCTTTAGACTGGCAAAATTTTGGCATCTTAAAATTTTTATTTTTTTTAGCTCTAGCAGTCCTAAACATGACAATGAATCTAATTTCTTAGTCAGGCCTGTTAAAGTTTTGGCAGTTTACTTTTGACAGTCCTAAAGACAAATTCTCAGTCTTAAGATTTCCAAAATTTGACAGTCCTTATTTTTTCCAAAATCGTGATGATGAACATAAACTAAATGCATCAATCAATAGATAACCCTTTACAAAAATACATACGTCATTCAACACATCAGTACAAAATAAAAAATGATACATACATCCATGCCATAAGACTGAAGATGAAAATGAGTTGTGAAGGAAACAATTAGGAGAGGGAGTTAGTTCCTTTGTGAAGGAGATAAGGAGAGTGATACGGTTCATTTATGACTGTGACACATTACTATATAAATTTTAGGTGAAGGCGACCACATCGAAAATATACATATCTGTATCGAAAATATTCGCATCTGTATCGAAAAATATAATAATAAAATTATATTTCAGAAATGGAATTTATTTCTTCAAAATATAATGTACATACAGATCTATATGTTTCACATCAATCAATACATCGTTCAAAATACATTGTACAAAACGTGAATTTCAAAATTTGGGTCTCATTTGTGCAATTAAGGACTGCCAAAATTTTGGCACTCTTTTAGCAATTCTTTCTCTGTTTTACGACTGCCAAAATTTTGGCTGTCTTAAGAGCATCCACGGTGAGTACACTCCAAACATATACTCCAAATTACTAAAAATTGTATAAATGATTACTTTTGGTTTGTCCCCATGATATTGTCACACAATGACACACTCCAAATTAATCTCCTCTTTTTACTCCCTCTTTTTCCTTATTATTTTCCTTCTTATTTGGCATGATTTTTGCTCTCTTTTTCATCTTTATTTTTCTTTCATGTTTGGTTACTTTTGGTGGGCCCAACAATTAATATAGAGGAGTTAGGACACGCTCCAAATCTGGAGTGTCTCTTACCTTTCTAGCAATTTTTAAGTATGCACAAGTGTCCACTGCTACTTTTAAGTGCAACAAAATTTGACTAAAATTAAAATGTAGCACTTGAAACCTATCCCACTGTGGATGCTCTAACACTAGTAAGGACTGATAAAATTTTGCAGTCCTAAAATAGAAAGTTATCTATTTTAGGACTACCAAAATTTGGACACTCTTTCGCCGTCTCAAACGGAACTATTTCGATTTTAAATTTTCAAAACTCTGTTCGAAACTTGAGAATAGTCCAAAATGAGACTATGTAGTAAGAAACTATGCAAAAAACATGAATCAAGATTTAGGGATTTGGAAAGAAAGAGGAAGACAAAAAAAAAATACATTTTATACTTTAGTTTGTGTTGCCCCCTAACAATTGTTCAAGAGCATTTTGGTAATTAAAGTTTTTTAACAATTGTGTCACCTCTTAGTAAACTCCGTAGTGCCCTTAACATTTGTCAATATTTTCTATAAGAGTGAGAGGAAAAGTGGAGAGAGAGAGGAGGGAAAGGCTTTCATATTTTATTGAAGGTTTGTTGCTTGCAATGACGCTCTTCTACAGAGCTGAATAATTGAGATAAGTTACATGATAATAAAATTTAGCTTATTTAATAGTTTAACGTATATTGATGGCATGGGAAATATGTCATGAATTAACTGTTGGATAGATCAGTTGTTGCTCCTCTTCATCAAGAGTCAATTCTAACTATCTAAATTGTATCTCCAACTTTGTATCTCCCAACCACGTCCCTTAATTAGTGTCCATATGTAAAAGTAGAACCTCTTTTCCAACATAGGGGTCTGTCATCATGCCACTAAGATTAAGGTTAGAATTGAGTGGTTAGTAAGAAAAGAGTTTCAGACGTAGAGATTAAAAAAAAGAATAAATTTAAAAGTAGCTAGGCAACAAATCTTCATATACATAAAAATAAATAAATACAAAAACTACCAGAATTTGGAATATAACAACATGAATAGCCTAAAGGCACACTAAACATTGCATACTCCCGCATTGACACAGCTGGGGAGAGAGTATGTACAAATTATAACAGAATGGCACCAAAAGATCCTAAACAAATTCCAGGTAGAAAAAAAATAGGGTGAGACGACCCATAATCTCTATAACTGGAACAACTGATTCATAATCTTTAGTTGGGTCAGAATGGCACCAAAGATCCTAAACAAATTTAAGACGTGGGCAACAAATCTTCATATACATAGAAATTAAATAATGTACATGTTTAATATCAGATAACAAGTACTACGTACAATATTGTTCAACATGGACAAAGTTTTGGAAATGAGCATTTGAGAAAGCACTCATTTTTCTGCGAATACAATCCAGAATGAAGCCTTAATCCGACAAGGCAACCTGATATAAATACATAAACTACCAAATCAGCATGAATAGCATCTTAATTGTCTTGTTGTTATCGATCGTTGCAGCTAGCTTCTACAGCACATTTGACATCATTGGATCGAGCTTCTGGAGGTCCTCCGCATCTAATCTCTAGCTCAGCTCGAAGTATATATCTTCAGCAAATGGCGGCGGTAAGGAGGAGAATTCAATTTCTGGAATCTGGAGGATATTGCTGTGCAGGTTGTGGTTGTAAGAAGAAGTCATGATCTGTTGCAAATGTCCCTTGTTGTTGCTGTGGCTGTAAGAAGTCATCTATTGAAAATGTCCATTGTTGTTGTAGTGGATATTGTAAGAAGTCATCTATTGAAAGTATCTGATCATCTATTGCAAATGTACTCTCTTCTTCTTCTTCTTCTTCTTGTTGTACTTGTTGTGGCTGCGGCATTGATTGAGCTGGAGGCTGATCATGAGAAGTTCCACTAGCAGATGCATTATTCTCCTCTTCTTGTTGTTGTAGAATCATGGGATCGACTGTCTCTTCACGATGTTCTCCTCCGTGTCCAATTTCTTGGTCATGATATTGCTGAGGAGGAAAGCCTCCTTGAGCAGTATTAGATATCATATGTTGTTGTTGTTGCTCCGTTGTTGTTGGGTAGGTGATCATTAATGGAATCTCTGGAGGTGGAGGTTGCTGATCAGAAAATGTTTGTTGCTGTGCCAACGGCTGCAGCAGTTCCCACTGTGGGTTCATCAGTAGTGTATGACTTCTTTTGGGTTGTCCTTCATCATCATCTACAACATCGCTGCTGCTTGACATCAGTTTCCTCTTTCCTGTAGGGCTCTTGCGAATTTTACACAACACCATATCCTGAAACTGCATATATATAGTAGTCAATAATTAATCAACAATTAATAAAATAATTAAGGATGAATGGAGACTGAGGCATCAAGAATTAATGAAGTTGTGTAAATTACAGAACAATATACATAGATGCATGATCATGACATTACATATATCTATATATCATGTGAAAATTATTAATTATTTTAAAAAGAATTAAAAGAACATTTAATATATACCTGTTCACCAGGGAGACGATATTCGTCCATGATCCAGTTGGTCTTGCCTTGTTCCTTATCAATGAAGGATAGGTTGGTAGTTTTGTAACCCACAACCTCCTCCTTCCCAGAGGGAGACGACTGTAATATTGCTTTATCGACACCGTTTCCGTGCCAATGTCCACTCCCAGTTGTGCGTTTCACACGTTTTCCGCCGCCAGAACGGCCGAGTAGTTCCCGTTTCGAGAAAAAGTACATCTCTGTATCGTCTTTGACAAGAGGAAACTTATGAGTATATGCGAGTACCGAAGGCTCGGTCGAATATACGTTCACTTGCTTGATTAATAGAGGGTCGATGGCCACTCCATGAACATGTTGCTTCAGATATTCCATCATTTCTTGATCATCCGGTTGGAACTTGAATCCAACACACAAACCATTAATAAAGTACTCCATAAATTGTTAACAAAAGAAAGAATATTGAGTATATATTAGGAGGAGCCGATCGAGGAGCTGTGAGCGAGCGAGTATTTGGAAGGAAGGGCTAGAAAATTAAGGAGAATTAAAGATTAGGAGTAGCTATATATGAGTAGTAATTTGTAGGAGATAAGAAGAAGAAGCTGAGACTACTTTATATATAACAACTACAAATTAAAAACAAAAACTATAGGAAATAGAGAAGGTTCCGAGATTTCAATCCATTAGGAAATAGAATTTGTTGGTAGTTATAATACGTGGCATATGACAACTGTTACTTTCCTAATTGAGCATAAGATTATATATAGTTTCTGATTTTTTTTTTTCTCAAATGATAAAATACAGTTCTGATTCTATTTGATATGTTTTCTATTAACTTCATTTTAAATATATTAAAGATTCATTCAGTTAGATTGCTCTTAGACGTTCTTTTTGTCCTAAAACAAAATCTTAGTTAATTCAGCTTAGTAACCCTAATCCTAACTTAACCCTAAATGCTACATCTTAGTTTAGTATAATTAATAACTTGAACTTTTAGTTTAGTTATTACGATTCTTCAGTTCTTTATATTTACTAAACTTGGTTAGATTGAGCCTAGAACTGGGAAGATTTTAATTATAGATATTCTAGAAATTTTGCTTCATGCTCAAGATATGACCATTAAGATCTAGAGACGGGAAAAAAAAAAATCATAACTAAAGGACCTGCTAAATTTCAAAGGATTTTGTTTAGTTTATTTTTTTCACAATTTCATTCCAATGTTTACCTTAACAATATAAAGATCCTATTTCTCCAATGTACAACTAATATGATCAATATATATATATATACATATATATATATATATATATATATATATATATATATATATATGATTCTATTTTTTTGTTTATTTAAATATCTACTTTTAATTTTAAATATATTAGTCATGTGCACCAAAAAGAAAAAAATACTATAATATTATTAAAAAATATAAAAATTTAAATTATATAAAAATATTTTAAATATATCTTAATTATGATTTGTTATAGATATGTTTTTAGAAGTTTGGATATGTATTTAGTTAGATAATACCGTACCTAATTTAAATATAATTTAAATATTAAATATATATATATATATATATATATATATATATATATAGAGAGAGAGAGAGAGAGAGAGAGAGAGAGAGAGAGAGAGAATAAGGGAGGTGAGATGGCACCTCACTCCCAAAACAAGGGTATATATATATATATTTTAATATTGTTTATATGTTAAAGTAGTTAGAAAGATTTAGAATTTGTTTTTGTTTTTTTTGTTTTAACTACGCGAGGAGGTACATACACGATTATAATTTTTTTTAAATTTTTGATTTTTTTTTTTAAATTTAGTGGAGGATATATATACGGCTTGGACAACTCATTTTTGAGTTGTTTTCAAGCCGCTTTATAGAAATAGAGATTAAAGAAAGAAATAGATTACTTTCTATCTTTATTAGAGACATTTCCGTTAACTGTTTACTCTTCGTACAAGTTATAGAACTATATTGGAATTTAGAACACACAAAAAAGACAAAAAAGAAGAAGAAGAAGAAGAGAAGACTATAATTGGAATAGGGAAGATGTACAACCATACAACCAATAATATTTTCAAATCTTCACTACAGCTCAATCATTACATTGATATTCATATTCTTATATAATTAATATAATTAATTGATAAGCCAAATCCTAAACGGAGAAAAAAATAAAATAATTGTGCCTCCTAATCTCTTCGTATTTTATTGAAAACTAAATGGGTAATATCAAGCACTCTGCCTAACTTTAAAAAACTAGGCTTGTATCGTGGGAGAAAATAAAATAAAATAAATATTTTAATAACAAGGATTATCAAGTTACGTATGTTAATCTTAAAAATCTAAGATTATCATAATTATAAGTTAGTAAGTTAGCTTCTATAGGAATCAAACACGTCTGTCTTGGAATCTTAGGTCCTCACCATCACCACGTGAGCTATATATGGGTGACACACACACACACACACACACACACACACACATATATATATATATATATATATATATATATAAATATATATATATATATATATATATATATATATATATATATATATATATATATACTCTGATGATGAAGGCGGAGACGACAACCGATAATTTAGTATTTCATGGAGCATGGAATCTGGAATCATCGGATGGAGGAGGACGACAGGAGTTGAACGACGAGGGGGGCTACGGAGTATTAGAAATGGGGTGGATGGACAACCGTGGAACAAAGAAGAAAGGAAAGGGAAATGGCTAGATTCGTCGGGCCAGGTGGGCATCGACGAGCGAATGGACCACTTACTCTAGAGAGGGATAAGGGGCAGCGGTTATGAAGGGACGCGACAACCTGTACATGGGAAGGAGGGAACCTCGACTCCGACACCGAGACCGATATCTTTTGGGTTTGTGCAAGGGGATACACAGAGGAGAGAGGCTATTATGCAAGACTCAAGTAAGGGGAAGGAACCAGTAAGGGAACAGAGAGGGAGCAAATGGTGGGTGGACATATATCTAACAAGGACACTAAAATCCAATGTCGAGATGAAATACGTGGAACCGAAGAAGATGGAGGAAGGACAAATAGTGTCATTCACAGAGGAGGAAATGGACGAAACTATGAAGTACTAGAGGAAAAATTTAATTTTGTATGTTCTGGATGACAAACCGTTCTATGGACAGATTCAAGCATATGCTAATCGGGTGTGGAGACCTAAAGACAGTATGGAGCTGTTTGCTCGTGACTACGAATTTTACTTTGTTAGATTTATCCTGCTGGAAGATGTGGAACTATTATATAAGGAGGTCCATGGACGTTTGATGAACGCCTAATCATCCTGAAGGAATGGCATCATGATTCACAGTACGAGAGAGAAATATTGCACATGGTCCTCATATGTATTAGGCTTCCTGGGCTACCGATCCAATACTGGAGTATACATATGTTGATGATGCTAGCTATCTTGGTAGGAAAATATATTAAAGTAGATTATGCGACAATGTTACGGTCTACATTGTCGTACACGAGGATATTTTGTTAAAATTGTTAGCCTTGCTTGAGCAAAAGCTCAACTTCCTTCTTTCTTTTAGTCCCACATCGGATGGGCCAACCCCTCATTGTATGTATATATTAGTTCCTCTTCATTTCTTTCTTAAAGATGTTGTGTGGGGAACCCCTTGGGCCACACGCGTGCGCCGCCGCCGCCGCCCGTCCCAGCTCGGTTCGGTTCGGTTCGGCGCGCGTAACGGGTGCGGGTACGTGCCCACACCTGCGGGCGCCGAATGTCGATCCAATTTACTCTTCGGGTTCGGGCTGGGATCCAAAAATCTTTTTGCTGCTCTTTAATTTTTAACCCATTTGGCTCTTTCAAATTTGAACGTTGAGGCTCATGTCCAGATTCATTGAACCTTGCAACAGCTCTTTTGACAGCCTTTTCCCACGTTTTATTTGCTCCTTAATGGCCTGTTTATGAGCCATTAAGTACCCTGTCTGTGGCTGTGTATAAGCTTCAGCCTATTTATTTGGTCTCCTTCTCCTTCATTTTTACACAGAAAAATTCTCCTATGTGAAACCTCTCTCTCTCTCAAACCATATTCTGTTCTCCAAATTCTTGCTCTGGACAGAGCTAAGTTCGGTCTCTCTCTCCGAGTTGTGTGCAACGAAGAGAACCCGATAGTCAGGGGGTTTTACCACTAGGAGATTCCGAGAAACGTCTGCACATAGACCTCGGATCAACTCTTAGGGCAGTGCTTCGTGCACGACTTCCCCGGAGGCCGGTAATAATTTTCTTTTGTTTCTTTGTGCTCGTATAAATCTCTGAAAAATAATATATATTTTGTTATCAGTTTTTGTAACAATCTAAGAGTTGATCTTTTTAGCTACTGCTTCTAATTTTTTTAAAACATATTTCTGGCTACTGCTGCTTATTGCAACAAGAACAAATTGTCATTACTGTAGGTACATATATAAAAGTTTTGCTTTGCAAACAAAAGAACAGAACAATTTGAAGCAGCAGAAGGCTATTGTTGGTTTTGTAAAGAATTAAACAAATTTCATAGATACCTTTAATTGCTGCCAATTAGTTGCTTTACAAAGAACATAACAAATTACTTGTTACCAAATATAAAAGCGTATTTCCTACTAAATTTGTTTACCGTAATATCACTTGTTGTGCCAAATAGTTTGTTCACATTTTAATACTGTAGCATATCTGTTAAACACTAGCATATTTGATTGTTAGCGAATTATTTATAACCTCCTAACATAATATAGCACATTTTGCTACATACCAAATAAACTATAGTGCTGTCATTCTAAATAAATACTTGTTAAAATTGACTTTATGCACTATCCAATTTTGCTACATACCAATTGTGTGTACTGTCCAATTTTGCTACATATCAATTTTTGTAACAAAAAATTCTTGTGGCAAATAGTTAACCAAATTTATTACTTGCTGTTGTCACGCCCCAGTCCCAAAATACGTAGGACTAGGAATACGTAACACGCCAGCCGTATGTATACGAACTCCAATATATGGAAACCATATACACACATACGCTGTACATGAATATCCAATCCACCAGTGGTAATATACTGTCAACAAGTCACACGCAATCTATATCTCATCCACAACACAAATAAATGGATAAATAAATGGGAATAAATAACTGAATATCAAATAAGAAGTCTCAAAGTATGATAGTCGGATGGAAACAAATCCACTGCAAATCGACTATACGAAAACTACTAAATGAGAGAAGAGAATCAAACTCTAACATAAGATAAATGTCCAAAAAGAAATATCAACTAGAATCTCTAACAGCTGCAATGAATCACAGATACTCCGAAGGTAAGACCTCCTCAGTCTGATAAGAAGCGTCAGGTCCAGGTCCATACACTTGTGGATACTCCTGCTCGTCTATATCTGGAAAGGTACCAGGTCCTCAGAGGGACGTAACAAGATACATATAAACATGCCAATAAAGTACTCAAATAAACATCCAATGGGTCGCCTAACCGTCTATGTGAATGCAGTTTAAGAACAACTTTCTACCAAGTGGGCTATCTGGCTAAAAATGGGATTGGCATAACTCTCTCGGAGAATCAGGGGTTTAAAAAGCATGTCATCTTTTGAACGGCAGAGGCCGCCTGATAATATATAATATATAAGGGTCATCACCGCCCGTATCTCCAGCGGAGCTTCCGGGTTACAAAAGGAAAGTTCAAAGGAGCCCAAATGCCTTACTTGTTGTTCTCCCCACCCCATGCTCTAAGCATGTCATATCCATGACACGATAATACCTCTAATAACTGCCAGGTCTACTAGCATGCAAAGTTTCTATCGGCAGTTATCCCTATCCGTCGCACGTCCTATACGTACCAGTGGCCAGCCGAATACGCAAGTCTGTGTCCTACATGTGACTCACACTCGTGTAAGAATAGTGTCATGGCCAATGAAACATAAGAATGTCTCATGATAATGGAGTGGTCTTATAAAGTAGGTCCAATGCATATACATAAATAAAAATAGAATACGACGTCACCGTCGTTGCACCCAAGTTTTCTTGGACGCGCAGTTTATATAACAGTTTAAAATATATGAACTAGAATAAACAGAAATAAAATATGCATGCATCATATGTAATGTAAACACAGTACAATGGTAAGATATACTTGCCTGGCAAGAAATCTGTAAAGTGTAAACGTCCAAATATCAAGGATACGGGATCAAAAACTAAGGCCTCCGAACAAACGTCTTCAAATGCTGAAATAGACATCACCAACATTTTCGGAATTAGCGAGATAGCTAGAAATTACTACCCTTTCGTCCAATTTGGACACAGGGGCAAAACGGTAATTTTGGGTCAAAGTATGGTCCACATATGGGCCACTATGCACCGAAAAGCGTGCCAATGGTAAAGGTCTCTAAATGGGATAAATTATAGTTCAAACCAACTCTAAATGTCAGTACGAACTCAACGGTATGTCCAATTTTGGATTTCGGTGAGCCGAACACAATTTTGCCCGAAAAGTCAACCGTAGGGCCCGCAAATAGGTGACTTGGTCAACTATCTCAGAATTGCGTGAAAATTGGGTCACAGGACCAGTGCGATACCACGAGTCCAGTGGTGCTAGTTTTGTCACATTCTGATGAGCGTACACTAAATGGCGCAAGGTTTTGCAAAAGTCGCGATACGGGGAATTTTTGCGGATACGGGCTGATTCCGACGCGCACACGCATCCGAATCAGTTTTCGCGAAATCCTACACATCTGGGTATACCGTGTACGCCTTTCGGTGCACTCGGTACGCGACGGGGCGGTCCCGTTTGGCGGGGCGTGCTCCGTATCGCAAATTCTGGAAGTTGGAAAAAGTAGGTTTTCATGATTTACAATCTGATTTAATTCTACATACAATAATAAATAAAATATTGTATTTGACAGAAATTAATCTCGATTAGGTGGTTTTCGCATACCAAAAAGAAAAACTAAATTCGGATCTCTGAGGTGGGAGATACGAGTCCGTAAACATGGGTGATTACCGCAGTTTTCTGCGATCTAAAAGTTATCGTTTTTTGCCAACTTGGTCTCTGTTTTCGCCTAGGTTTATGCGCTGTTCGAGATAAACTAACACACAGTATTGGAAGGGGAATAGGTCGTAAACATATCGGTGAAGACGGGGTGAGTTTGGTCGAGCGATGGCGCGGAAAATGAGTCGCTAACAGGGGTACGTCGCTGTTCAAACTGCTGTCGCGGTGTGCGGTCACGCGGGTTCGAACGACGGACGGCTGCTCGCGGGGTGGTGCTCCGGCGACGTGGCGGCTCTGGGGTGGTGTCGAGGCTGACGGCGGTGGTATCGAGATTAGAGTTTAGGGTTAGGGTTTAAACGAATGATATATATATATATATATATATATATATATATATATATATAGAGAGAGAGAGAGAGAGAGAGAGAGAGAGAGAAGTAGATGAGAGCAGGGGGTCGAATACTTCGGGGGGGGGGGTGGGTATCTCGCATGGGGGGGGTCGTGTGTAGCTGCTGCTGCTGGCTTAGGTGGTTTAGTTAAGGAAAAAGGGGTTTAGGTGTATGGGTTTTTGGTTAAATTCATTTTCTTTTCATTTTCTTTCTTTCTCTAATTCTTTTCTATTTTATTTCTATTTCTATTTCTATTTCCTTTAATAAACCTTATATATATATATATATATATATATATATATATATATATATATATATATATATATACATATAAAATTCTAGAAATTTATATTAGAGCATAAAATAAATCTATCAACTGTCCACAGGGTCTTCTATATGGAAATAATTAGCGTAAAATTATAATTGCTCCATAAAATCTCTAAATGCACAATTACCTAAAAAATAAAAATTTAATAAATTCTATTTCTTCTAATTAGCTACTAAATACTATAATTCAATTAAATAATTAATTAACTAATTAATACAGTTTTTAAGATTAGGGATTTTACAGCTGTTAAAATAGTACTGTAGCAATTTAGTACATATTAATTGCTGTTAGCAAACTGATATAAATATAAAGTTACTGTAGCAACTTTAATTTTTAATTATATTGCTAAAGCAAGTTTATTATTTATTTTGTTTATAGGCATATTTGGTTGTGTATTAACATAACAAATTGTGTTGTTGGCTCACTCTATTTGGCATATTGTTAATTCCAATTCCTTTAAACTATTTAGATCAAAGTAAATAGTTAAAGTGAAACTGCAAATTCCTTTGAGTCTTAATTCTAAAATAAAGATAAATTTGGGAATAAGCCGAAAGGGTCCTTCTGTCAACCGGGTTTAAATAGTCCTAAGCGACATGGTATTTAAGTGTCTTCGGACCACCGCTAGCTGGGAACCGGCCCCTACAGCTAACCCAAGTTAATCTATACTTGATAGACTAAAGATTTTAAGATTGATTAGCAAAATTACTTGAACTATTTTCTAAATCATTGGACATTGTTATTGAGTAAATACATATCTTTCAGTTTCAGTTTTCTCAATAGCAATCATGACTGGCAAGGATGAGACTTTCACTGCTAAACCTGTTAAGTTCAACGGGACCTACTTTAAGAGATGGCAGAGTCAAATAAAGTTTTGGCTCACAACTTTAGGGCTAATCTCAGCCATTGATGGTTCCACACCCAACACAAATGATTTTGATGACACCAAGTCTGACGTAGGAGTGTCCAAATCTATCAGCTCCTCTAAACCCAAAACACCTAAGAAAATAGACTACCACTGCTTCCATAGAATTCTAATCGCTTTGTCTAAATCATTATATGACATATTATTTGAATATAAAAGTGCTAAAGAACTTTGGGAAGCTTTGGAAGATGAATATAGTTGTGATGATGCTGGAATTGAAAGATTCAATTCCTCCTCATTCAACAGATACTTTATGGTAGATAATAAACCCATGAATGACCAAATACATGAATTCCAAGAATATCTTAGGCATATTCAAGCCAAAGGTACTTTCTTTTCTACTAAATATAAAATAGCCTGTTTGGTAGACAAGCTCCCTCCTTCTTGGTCTGATATTAAGAAAGACCTTATTCATACACAAGGTAACCTTACCTTTGCTCAAGTACTAAAGAAAATTAGAACAAAAGAACAAATTAGGCTAAGGTCTAATCCTAAGTCTGAGTCTAAAGCTAAGGTAAACCTTGTAGAATCCTAAGGCAAACCCAAGCCTAATCATCACCACAAACCCAAAAGGAACCTCTTCAAGAAGAAGCATAACCCTCAGCCTCACCACAAAAACCATCACCACTATAAACCAAGAAACTTCGGTCAGACTCAGAATCAGAAGAGATTTTATTTTGTGTGTGGAAAAATAAACCATATAGCCACCAACTATTTCCATTGGAAGAAGGAAGCTGTCCAGACTTCTTTTAAAGGGAAACGTCCTGCCAAACCAGAAGCAAACATGCTTCTCAACGTCTCTTCTAGTTCCTTCAGGTCTGTAAGTTTTTAACCCTTAGTCAACATTTCCTACTATTCTGACGATTGGTGGTTGGATTCTAGAGCTAATGTTCATGTTTTCTTTGATCGCTCCTGTTTTTCAAACTACCAGGAATCAGGTGGAGGAGGTATAACTCTAGGAGATGGCTCAGCGGCACAGATTATAGGAAGAGGAAGAATAGATCTAAAGATGACATCAGGAAAAATTCTAACTCTTCATGATGTGTTATATGTGCCGTCTATCAGAAGAAATTTAGTTAGTGGGTCTCTCCTTGTAGCTTCAGGGTACAAGATTGTTATGGAAGCAAATAAAGTATTATTTTCTAAGAATGACTCCTTTATTGGAAAAGGATTTGTAAGAGATGGTCTTTTTATTTTGAGTACCGTGAATAAAATTTCAGATCCTTCCTTTGTTGTTTCAAATGTAGAATCCTCAAATAGATGGCACAGTAGATTAGGTCATGTGAATCTAGGTTCCCTAAGAAGGATGATCATTCAAAGTATTGTTATACATATCTTCTAAAAACCAAAGATGAAGTTCTAGACAGATTTAAGGTCTATAAATCTGAAGCTGAGAACCAGTTAGAGAGAAAGATTAAGATTGTTAGATCAGATCGTGGTGGAGAGTATATATCAAATGATATGACCAATTTCTGTGAAGAATACGGAATAATCCATGAGGTAACTGCTCCATATTTACCACAGTCCAACGGAGTTGCTGAAAGGAAGAATTGTACCCTGTTAGACATGGTGAATGCCATGCTCCTCAGCTCAGGTACTCCCGATAATTTATGGGGAGAAGCATTATTATTGGCCTGTTACATCCTTAATAGAATTCCTAGTAAGTCTAATGATAAGACTCCCTATGAATTATGGAAAGGTAGAGCTCCTAGGATCCATTATCTCAAAGTTTGGGGATGTCTGGCTAAAGTAGGAATTCCTGAACCTAAAAAGAGGAAGATTGGCCTAAGACTGTAGATGCTGTATTCATAGGATATGCCCTAGATAGCAATGCCAATAGATTTCTTGTTACTCACTCAGAAATAAATGAAATCTCTAACAATACTATTATAGAAGCAAGAGATGCAGTTTACTTTAAGAATATATATCCCTTTAAAGATAGAATTTCTTCCTCCATCTCCTCTCTTGCTCCGTCCACTAGCCCTCATGTTCAAATATCTAGTTCATAACCCGAATAAAATATAGAACCTAGAAGGAGTAAAAGAGAAAGAATCGAAAAGAACTTAGGAGAAGGTTTCTTCACCTTTTTGATAGAGGGTGATCCCTCAACTTATGAAGAAGCAATATCTTCTCCTGATACCCCCTTCTGGAAAGAAGCCATTAACAGTGAGTATAACTCCATCATGGAGAACAATACTTGGTTTCTAGCAGACCTACCTTTAGGTAGTAAACCCATAGGTTGTAAGTGGATATTCAAAAAGAAACTTAGAGCCGATGGTACCATAGAGAAATACAAGGCTAGATTAGTAGCCAAAGGTTTTACCCAGAAAAGGGACTAGATTATTTTGATACATACTCTCCTGTAGCTAGAATCACCTCTATTAGAACCCTTCTAGCCTTAGCATCCATTCATAATATGATAATCCATCAAATGGATGTAAAAACAACATTTCTAAATGGGGACCTAGAGGAAGAAATCTACATGGAGCAACCTGAAGGTTTCATTGCTAAAGGCCAAGAAAAGAAAGTTTGCAGATTAGTTAAATCTCTTTATGGCCTAAAGCAAGCTCCCAAACAATGACACAACAAATTTGACCTAGTCATCTCAGAATATGGTTTCGTGCCAAATGAGTATGACAAATGTATATACTCCAAAATTTTTAGATAAAAGTTGTGTCATCTTATGTTTGTATGTAGATAACATCCTTATTTTTGGATCATCACTAGAATTGATTACTAATACCAAGGACTTCTTATCCAGCCAGTTTGATTTGAAAGATCTAGGTGAAGCCAACTAGATTCTAGGCATGCAACTGTCCAAGTACAAGGAGGGCTATACTCTATCCTTAGCACACTCTGTCGAGAAAATGCTAAGAAAATTTGAGTATTTTGATAAGAAACCTTCTCTTACTCCTTATGACAGTAGTGTTGTTCTCAAGAAGAATGAGGGTTCTCCCATGGAATAACACATATATTCTCAGAAGATAGGCTCTCTCATGTATATATCAAACAGGACCAGACCTGATATTGCATTTGCTATTGGAAGACTAAGTAGATATACTAGTAACCCAAATCGGTTACATTGGACAGCATTATAAAGAGTATTTAGATATCTTAGGGGTACTCTAGATTATATGTTGCACTATACTAGACACCCTGATATCATAGAAGGCTATTCAGATGCAAACTGGGTAACTGACTCACATAATGTAAAATACACTACTGGATATGTTTTCACTCTAGGAGGAGCTGCAATCTCCTGGGGCTCATGTAAACAAACTATTATAGCTAGGAGTACAATGGACTCCGAAATGATAGCCTTGGACACTACATGTACAGAAGCCGAATGGCTAAGAAACCTTATTATGCATATACATATTTCTATTAATCATGTTCCTGCAATTTCTATAAACTGTGATAATAAATCTGTTATGGAACTACTAAAGTATGATTCTGTGAATGCTAAGATGAACAGGCACCTACAGCTGCGCTTCAAGTCTATAAAGAGCCTATTGGGCAAATATGTGGTTCTTGACTATATAAAGTCAGAAAATAATCTTGCAGACTACTTGACGAAGGGTCTGTCTAGGACTTTGATCCTAGAATCATCGAGGGGGATGGGGTTATGTCACACCACAGTCCCAAAATATTAAGGGACTAGACACGTGGCAATGGCCAGCAGCACACACCGATGGACAAACCCAGTTTAATGGACCCATCAGGGTGTACTTAAGCTGTAATACAATAATATGGGCAATGGTACTAATCTCATCCACAGAATAAATATAATCAATATCAGAAATATAAAGCAATATCAAGTCTCAATAAAACATAACTCGGGGAACAACCCGATAGTGAGTTTGATATATCAACTCAATAGACTGGAAATAAAGAGTCTAACAATAGAAATAACTGAGTATAGAATAAGCAGATACTCAGGGGAAATCCTCAGCGATCACCTCGTCCTCGGGTTTTGGTACTGCTCCAAGGTATGCTCCTATCCCGTACACCTTCGGGTAGATCTCCTCTGCTAAACCTGGGGACACAATCCGGATCCAGGTCCCCAGGGGACATAACAAGGTACAAGAATAACTCAAGCCAAAATAAATGCAGTACAATAATAAATGAAACAATAGGGTAAACTATGTAACCAGCTATGTGAGATGCAAGTGAGAGCATTAATCACACTCAGGCTGAGACTACTATAGGCTCTGTGTCGGGGAAACCCATAGCAGTATTTTTTCGAAGGGCCAGTAAATGTGCCAAAGCTCTGTGTCAGAGTCTAAGGCACCTCCAGTAATGTAATATATATATAATCAGCCTTTCGTATAGTAAGTCTCTCCCCACCCAATGAAATCACACATCTCATGTTCACGATGTCTTATGTCCATGTCACGCAAGATCATATCTAATGCAGCAAGTCATATGATAGCTCTGGATAAAAAGTCTATGTAACAAATCCTGTAGCCTATACAGAATCACCATGAATGTCTCAGGAAGATTCTGTTTCATGAACAGTGTCAGGTGTCCTGTGGTATGATGTACTTGATAATGCAAGCACAAATGTACAGTGTCTTGATATCCATGTCTAGGTGACGTTACACAACTCTGCGTACAGTGTTGACACCCGAATATTATTCGGACGCTAAGTAATATCACACGGTCCTAGGTTAAGTATGTACATTATATAAATAAATTAAGATAACAATATGAAGCAGGTACTACAAGTTTGGAAAGGTACACTTGCCTTGGATTTGGTTACCAACTGCGGCTCTGGTATCAGCGGGTTTTGCAGGTACTCCTCCGGTTGCTGAAATAGACATTACCATCATATTCAGAAGACATCAATTAGCTAGAATTGTCTGTCCATAAGTCCAATTTAGACACAGGGGCAAAAGTGATCGTTTCTGGTCAAAGCGGGGTCCATATGTGGCCCGCTTCGCATCGAGAAACGTGCCAGAGACAAAGTTCTTCAAATTTATCAAACTTAGTGTCTATAAGTCCAGAACGCCGATACGAACCCAACGGAATGTCCAGAACTGGATTCCGATAAGCCGATCACAAAATCGCCCGTCAAGTGGAGCCGTGGGGCCCACGATACGGGATTTTGTCAACGTTCTCAGAATCGAACCAAACTTGGGTCACAGGACCAACGTATTGCTACGAGTCCGATGGCACAAGTTTCGTTTCGATACGACGAGCATACACGAAGTTACAACGAGTTCCAGAACAGGGCTGATACGGGGTGTTGTCGACGAATACATGTTGATTTCGGTGTGCACGCACATCCAAATCAATTTCCGTGAAATCCCACACGTCCGTATTAACGGCGCACACCTTTTGGTGAAGTCCGCACATGACCAAGTCGTCCCGTTTAGCGGGACACACCCAGTTCCGGAGAAAAATAGGGCAATTATTTTTCTGATTTTGGGTCACAGTTTGCGACCGTCACAGGACGCGATACCCCAAACAAATTGTACAAGTATCGAGAGGGTCACGCAGGATTCGCGTCACAGCTGACGGAACAGAAAACGGGACAGCGAGGAGAGAGAAACAGTCACCTGAACAGGGCTCCGAAGGAGACTAAAAATGCGATTCCGCGAGGCGGCGCGACGCGCCACGGCCGGCTAAGGCACGACGGAGGCGGCTAGGGCACGACGTGGCTCGGCGCTGGTCTGCTGGGGGTTGCCGGGGCTTATCGTCGAAGGGGACGGGGTCGGACGAAGGCGGCCGGAGCTGGTGGTGGCAGGGTTAGTGGTGATGGGGGTCTCGGGCGGAGGCGGAGACGTGGTGGTGAGGGTTCCGGACGGCGGAGGAGACGACAGGGTGACTGCAGAGGAGGAAGGCGGTGGGGCTCGGGGAGAGTGGTGGCCGCAGAGGAGGAAGGTGGCGGTGGTGTTGGTGGACGATGGTGGAGGCTGTGGTGGTGGCAGCGGGTGACGATGGGAATGGAGGTGGCCGTGGAGCAGGGAGTCGGCGGTGGCCGTGGTGAGGATGGTGGCGTTGCAGTGGGTGAAGGGAGGCCGGGTAGAGGGTTTTATAGGGGAGGTCGGGGAGACGGGCGGCCGAAGTTAATGGCGGGGAGAGGGGAGAGAAACCGCCGTGGGGCGTTACCGACGGCGAGCGGCGAGGAAACGGTGGCGGAGGAGTCGGGAACGGCCGCGGGAATCGGGGGATGGCGGTTACTGTAGCAACTACAGTAGCGGGTCGGGTAGGGTAGCAGGTCGGGTTCTGGATTCGGGTCCAGATCCGACCCGCTAAGGTACGGGTCGGGTACGGATCGCGGGTACGGGTCGGGTTGATAGATCCGACCCGTTAGGATTTTAAATTAGGGTTTGGGTCTGAGTCAGGGTTCGGTTCGGTTCAGCATGGGTTCGGTTCAATAAACAAGTTGGTTCAGGTTGGTTTATTTTGGTTTAATTAAAACATTAATTTTTAGGTCTTTAAAAATAGTTTCGGGGTCCAATAAATTCCAGAAAAATTACCCTATGTCTAATATTTTATTTTACACCCAAAAATATTATTTTTATAATATTTTAATATTTAATAAAGTATTTAAAATTATTTAATACCAGAAAACATTGATTTAATTAGTTAAAAATCACAGAAAATTCTAGAAAATTGATTTTTAAAAATCTGAAAAATTTATGGGGGTTTACAGGTTAAGCCCATAAGTAAATTCACCAGCAGTGGCAACCCAACCGAGTCTGACTGGAGATCCCAAGAAGCCGGTTCAGTGGGTAGGAATAAGCTAGACTTAGGTGACTTTTATGAAACACTGACCTGAGATTAAAATCTCATTCTATAATGCCCAAGTGGCTGTACATGTGTACAATAATTCTCCATCCCTATGGTGACAGTGTTCTTGAGTGATATGGTCAGGATGAGTTTTAAAAACTCTTAATAGGTCCAAGTTGATATGCGGGGTTGAAACCTATCACCAACCCTTAAGGACTTACCTATATGAGAGGTCGTGAAGGCCGCGACTATGGGACAGGGCGATCCCAGACAACTCTCATGAATTTGGATTAGTGCGCATGGCCAACCAAAAGCGCCACCCGTTAGACCCAGAACCTCTAGCGTACTATGTGTGCTATTTTCTGAATCTGGTGAAAGAAGTCTGATTCAAGGCATAGTCCATCAAGCACTTCTTCAGACAAAGACAATAGTCACTAAGTGAGATTCAAGGCTGTAGTCCATCTCATCTATGCATAGTATATACCTGCCCAGACACTCTTCCTTTTAATTTCTTAGTCACTTCTATTCCGGAACTTGACCTTTTGGGGGGGGGGGGGATTGTTAGCCTTGCTTGAGCAAAAGCTCAACTTCCTTCTTTCTTATAGTCCCACATCGGATGGGCCAACCCCTCCTTATATGTATATATTAGTTTCTCTTTATTGCTTTCTTAAAGATGTTATGTGGGGAACCCCTTGGGCCACACGCGCGCGCCGCCATCGCCTCCCATCCCGGCTCGGCTCAGTTCAGTTCGGCGTGCGTAACGGGTGCGGGTACGTGCCCACACCTGCAGGGCACCGAATGCCGATCCAATTTAGTCTTCGGGTTCGGGCTGGGATCCAAAAATCTTTTTGCTGCTCTTTATTTTTTGAACCCATTTGGCTCTTTCAAATTTGAACGTTGAGGCTCATGTACAGATTCATTGAACCTTGCAACAGCTTTTTTGACAGCCTTTTTCCATATTTTATTTGCTCCTTAATGGCCTGTTTATGAGCCATTAAGTACCCTATTTGTGGCTGTGTATAAGCTTCAGCCTATTTATTTGGTCTCCTTCTCCTTCATTTTTTACACAGAAAAATTCTCCTACGTGAAACCTCTCTCTCTCTCAAACGACATTCTGTTCTCCAAATTCTTGCTCTGGGCAGAGCTAAGTTCGGTCTCTCTCTCCGAGTTGTGTGCAACAAAGAGAACCTGGTAGTCATAGGGTTTTACCACTAGAAGATTCTGAGAAACGTCTGCACATAGACCTCAGATCAACTCTTAGGGCATTGCTTCGTGCACGACTTCTCCGGAGGCCGGTAACAATTTTCTTTTGTTTCTTTGTGCTCGTATAAATCTCTGAAAAATAATATATATTTTGTTATCAGTTTTTGTAACAAAAATTAAAGATGGTAAGGAAACCCCATTTTACCTGGAGTATGACGCATTCAACTAGGTATAAACGCAAAGAGTTAAATACGAATGAGTGCCTCCAGTATGCAACCAATGTAGATGTTTTGGACATTCAATCAAGAACTTTAAAGTAGTAGTGGATTCGAACTATGGAGAGGCTGAACCTAATATGCAACCAAGGACATGGGAGGTTGTGAGAAGCAATAATATTGATTCTTTGGGAGGGGGCATGTGTTAGGAGGAGGATGCATTTGATAACAATAATATGGACATAGAAAAAACTAGTGTCCTAGGCAAAGAACTACCTGTGGAAAGGATTTTCGATCAACGAGGTCCTGCAGTTGGGCAACTAGTGGTATTCCAAGCACAAAGGGGTATGACGACGAGAGGACATGACGCGACGAGTAGTAGAGGGGAAAAGGAAGTGGCCATGTCTACTACAGGCATGAATACCAGAAGTAAAAGGCATGCAGGCCTCTACATAAAGGTTAAAGTAGATCTAACCAAGTGCATATATAGTGAATAAAATAGAGGAGGTTTGCATAGATAATCCAAACTGGATTACGCTATTGCAAAAAAGGGCCTCAGGGAGAAAATAAAGAGAAAGATGATAAGGACCAAAGAGAGCTAAAAAATCACCCAATTGATAGCCACTACCAAAATTTGATAAAATAGCGACATTTTTAGTGACGTTTCTCACGGACGTCGCTATAATTTATGAATTTAGCGACGTCAGAAAGGAACGTCACATAACGTTGCTGTTAGCGACTGTCCGTGACCCTTAGCGACTACAAAAAATATTACCGAAGCACATGTCGTCAAATATCGTAAAACATCGCTATTATTTTTATTATAGCGACGTTTAGTGACGTTATTTTCTATACGTCGCTAATCAGCGACGTTTAGCAACGTCTTTTAACAACGTCGCTAAAGTTTTTAATATAGAGTTTGAGTTTTCATTTTCCCCTCAGTCGTCTCGCTCCCCCCAAATCACCAGAGAACCCCCTCGCTCCAGCGAACCCCCTCACCCGCCCGCCCCGGCGTCGCCCTCGCCGACAGCGCCCTAGCCCTCCTCGCCGACCGTCGCTCCTCCTCCCCTCCGGTGGTCGGGGTCTCCCCACCGACGTTTCTCCTCCCCAACATCGATCCTCCTCCCCTCCGGTCGACCCCTCCTCGGTCAACCCCTAGCCATCTCGGTAAACCCTAACCCTAATCCTAACACTATCTCTCTCTCTCTCTCGTAGCACAGACACGTCGCAACACACACTGACACGACACTGACACAAATACTAACACTGACCCTGACACGACACACATACGTACACACTTTCACAGACACATACATGACACAAATACACACACACACACACTAACACGGACATGTTTAAGTTGGACACGGACACAGACACAGATACTGACACACACACTGACATACACACACTGACACACAAGCCCTATTTTAATTATATATATATATATTTCTTTCAAAATTTCTAATATAGTGTGATTTAACTTCCTAGAATTATATGTTCATTTGTAAAAGAAATATAGAGATAGAAAATTCATATGTGTATGTGTATGTAAAAAAAATTATAGTATAGTTTGATTTAACCCCTATTTTTTATGTGATAATGTTGATAATAATGAGACTATAATTTATCTTTCAGGATTTGCATCAAAGGTCAAATAGAGTTGGTTTGGAATTATAACACGTATTTAGCGACTGTAGGAGATATATATGAAATTGGTGGGGTTGGGAAGAGGTAGTAGATATATATGAAATATGAGTATCAGGGGTCTTGGTATGAGAGTACCGATAGTATTTGTGTGTGCCCCCATATCAAAAATAACCAAGGACAATATTATAGTATACACGGACACTGGAATGACTCTTCAAAGTTGAGACACGACATAGTATTGGGTTCTTCTAGAACTCGTATCCAACTTGGGTTAGAGCAGTGTTAAATCTATCCTTGATAGACGAATTCGTGTTCGGATGGTTGTGACACGGCATTGGTATATGTATCGCATAACTAGGTTTATGTTACAATCTAGATAAATATAAGTTAAGTGGTAAATAGTTTTACATAGATAATACTTATTATAAAAGTAGAATAACTAGGATCCCGAGTAAGACAATGAACACGTGATGACACCTATTTAATAGGATTTAAAATTAGAGTTGTCCATATGTCTACTAGTTTTCGGATAGTCACGAATTATAAAACGGATACTCATGAACTACGATATAGTTACTCATGCATCACAACTCGAATACTCACACATCAATAGGAGTTGTTAATTACTTTGATGAACATGTGTATCCATCTTTGCATCCATTTGGATAATATACTTGAACGATGTCTATTCATCTTTTCAGAAGTATGTAGAAATGGATCTGAATTACTACCTGCATTATCGTTTATGGATATACAGCCGTCATCCTGATGACATGCGCGGTATGCGGGATGAATTCATACAGGGGGTAGAACAGTTCCTGCAGTTCGCCAAGGCGTTCTCTCAGTACATAGATGACACAAAAATTAAGTATCCATGTGTGAGATATCTCAACATAAAATATTACTCAGAAGTGGATGTGACATATCATTTATACTTGAGGTATTTCACGCTGAATTACTATTAATGGACCTCACACGGAGAACTTGTGTCTTTAGCATCGAAGCCGGAGCCTTATATGGAGCCGTATATGGATATCCACGACCATGCTGATTACGACGACGGGTGTGTGAACATGGTTTTTGATGCTGCCGGACCTAGTTTTGATCCAGACAATTATGATACAGATGAGGATGCACCGAATGTCGATGCTGCAAATTTTATGGAGTTATTGGAGAATGCAAGGACTCCATTATATCCTGGTTATGAGAATCATTCACCGTTGGAGGTGGTTACAAGACTATTGAGCATCAAGTCCGATTTTAACATGTCGCAAGAATGCTACAACCGACTGATAGAATTTATTATAGAGATCTTGCCGGCGGGTGCTAAGTTACCTAAAGACTTCTACCGGTCTAAGAGGATGGTGAGATCGTTCTGGATGGAATACGAGAAAATTGATGCATGTCACAACATGTGCATATTATACTACAAAGACGACAAGGATGAAGACGTGTGCCAATTTTGTGGTGTTGATCGCTATAAGACAACTGGTACAGGAAGGCCTGCCGGTGCAAGGAAGCCGACTGATTCGATGTACTACTTGCCTTTGACGCCGCGGCTGCAGAGATTGTTTATAGTGAAGGAAACTGCCGAAAATATGAGTTGGCACATGCGAGAACAGATTGAATGAGTATTGGATCACCCATCCGATGGAGAAGCATAGAAGCACTTCGATCGAGAGTATTCCAATTTTGCTTCGGATCCGCGTAATGTAAGATTGGGGCTCTTATGCGACAATTTTATTCCATTCAGACTTTTGGGTTCCCAGTATTCGTGTTGGCCTGTGATCGTCATCCCGTACAACCTACCACCTTGGATGTGCATGAAGACTCCGGTTATGTTCTTAACCATCATTATTCTGTGTCCGAATAATCCGAAGAGGAACATCGATGTATACTTGCAACTGTTGATAGATGAGTTGAATCAGCTATGGGAAGTAGGCGGCAACACGTACGATGTTTCAAAAAAGTAGAATTTTCAGATGAGGGCAGCACTTATGTGGACCATCAACGACTTTTCGGCTTCTAGCATGTTATCAGGATGGAGCACTCATGGTCGTCTCTCATATCCGTATTGCATGGACCGTACTAAGGCTTTCCGTTTAAAACACGGAGAAAAATTGTACTTCTTTGATTGTCATCGATAATTTTGCTCGGATCATCCGTTCCGGAGGAACATGAATGCATTTCGTGCCGGCGTTATGGAAAAGAGATTAAAGACTTATCAAGTGCTATCGAAGAGCCTACTAAGGGGTACAAGTGCGATAGATTTGGTCATACTCATAACTGGATGAAGAGGAGCATATTCTACGACTTGTCATATTGGAGCACCAATCTGATCAGACATAACCTTGATGTCATGCATATCGAGAAGAATATATTTGACAACTTAATTAAGACTGTAATGGACGTAAATGAGAAGACGAAAGATAATCCCAAGGCCAAGTTGGACTTGGAAGAAATATGCAGACGCCCTGCGTTTCATTTGATAGAGGAAGGGAATGGGAAGTATAAGCAGCCTAATATAATTTTCTCACTGGACAAGGAGGAGAAATGGAGACTATGTAGGTAGATTCATGGGCTAAAATTTTTAGATGGGTACGTGTCAAATCTGAGAAGATGCGTCGACCTGAAGGAGAATAAACTGACTGGTATGAAGAGACACGACTATCACGTATTCATGGAGAGGTTAATTCTGATTGCATTTCAGAAATTCTTACCACAAGTAGTTTGGGATCCTTTAACAGAGCTTAGCATATTCTTCAGAGATCTTTGTTCTACCAAGTTGATCGTCGATCGTCTAGAAAAGCAAGAGAAGGACATTACGGTAACACTGTGCAAGCTTGGAAGAATGATCCCTCTTGCATTCTTCGACTCCATAGAGCATTTACCAATTCATCTTTTCTACGAGGCACATGTCGGTGGCCCTGTCGGTTATCGGTGGATGTACCCGTTCGAACGTCAACTGAACCACCTAAAGAGAAAGGTAAAAAATAAGGCAAGGGTTGAGGGTTCTATTTGTGAAGCCTATGTTCTTGAGGAGATTACAAACTTTTGCTCGATGCATTTCAAGCTGCATATTGCTACTAATATAACAAGAGCTCCGAGAAACGATGAAAGATATCAAGAATCTAATTATACAATATTGAAAGTATTCAATGCTTTCGGTAAGCCTTCGGGCAAAATGATGAAAATATATCTGAATGACGATGAGCTAAGGGCCGCTCAGTTGTATATATTACTCAACTGCGATGAGGATGAAGTAGAGAAGGTAGAGGGGTAAGTAATTAATACATCAACGTTTAAGTCATCTTAATGTAATACTATACACTAATATTGTTACACTAATCGGGCGATGTTTTATTGTTTTCAGCACATTTAATGAAGAGGTGAGGTCGATGAGACCAAACAAAACAGATAAAGAAGTAAAATAGGAAATGAGACTTCATTTCCCTTTTTGGTTGAGTACATATGTAAGAATTATTTTGTGTATGTACTTGCATAATATTTAACAGAACGTTAAACTTAATATTATTTTCTTGGTATTTAGGTCGATCGTCCCCACACAACACTCGAGAATGAGTCTATTAGAACTCTAGCCAAGGGAACAATTTATGCCGTCAAAATCTGGCCAAGCTACTATGTAAATGGGTTAGGTTCAAATCAACAAAAGCCCCGATAAGAGACAACTTCTTGGATCTTGATTCTACGAAAAATATATTGACACAAAGTGGTCACAGTCAACCTGATTCTGATAATCATCAAACATCAGACCAAAAATACAGATGAAGCAGATACTCGATGCAAATTATATCAACTCCATCAGTACTAAAGACAGACTCTGCAACAACTATTGGTTTCTATTCAAATATAATTTTTTATTTATTTGAGTCTAGGACAGATGTAAGCTGAGTCGCACTGACAAATCCTAAGTACCTATACCCAGATACCTAGTCCACTCAAATAAACCAAAGAACCTAACCACTAAATCAGGCCACATTCATTTACAAAGTCTACCATACTAAGAGACCGAACTCGGGCCGAAATCGTGCCAAACTCGGACCGAACTCGGTTACCCTTTTGGTATAAAATCAACCAGTTCAATAGCTCCTGATTTTTTGGCCCAACGATTGGAAATTTGTATTAAACCCCATCCAAATTCTGGCCGAATTATGTTTGCCAACACCCTATAAATAGGATTGGAATTCTTTATCTAACAACAACTCAAACATTCTTAAGCCTTCTATCCTATTGTGAGCAAACCCCTAAAGCCTTAACTTTTCCATCTCAAAGAGCAACTCCCTAGCCTTCCTAGTGCCAAGTACGATCTCGGTCTAGAAGTCTTCAGAGTTGTAAAAAGCTTTGTTCCATCGGGTACTCTCTCTATCAAGCTGTGAAGTTGCAAGACTTGTGCTTAATGGTAAGCGAGGTAAATAATGACTCTCTAGCAAAATATATTTTGTATGATGAATTGTCTGATACTTTTAATTATTTGTTTGAAGACTATAATAAGCTTAGAAATAACTATAAACAAGCTCGATAAGATATCAAAACTTATTAGCTTAAGAATGATCAGCTTATTTGCTTACTTAAGGAAGCTAGAGAAAACTCCTCTTCTGATGAATCAATTAAAATCTCTAAACTTGAGCTTAGCTTACAAGAAGCTCTTGACTGCTTCGATGAAAGCAATCAAGAAAATGCTAAACTTAAGGAGGACTTAAAACATAAAAAGGCGAAGTACTCTAATACCTCACTTAAGATAGATGCTCTTACTGCCAAATATGATGATTTATATGACATCTCTAAAAAGTTAGAGATTAGATTGGGAAAGCAGGTCGTACAACCTACTATTCAGTCTAACAAGAGACACATGACTAAACAAAAGAGCACTCAAAAGAAGATACCAGCAAGCAAACCAAATGCCTTACACTATCAACCCTCTAGTGATGATACTATCTATTCCTTATTTTCTCCTAATATTCCAAACCCAGGAGAATATGATGACTTTATTTTTACTTCTATTGATGTCTCAAATCTATGGTTCAGTGATTTTGTGCCAAAAAATATTTGCAAGGGCAATCCTATTAATTTTACTACTTTTTATGCCCAAAAACCTAAACTTATAGAATTCTATCTTCATCGTCTAGTCAAAACTAGAAAATCCATATATTTGAATGCCATTCGCATGTTTTATTGTAATCTATCTCATGATCAATTATCTATTTCTTCGAGAGTGGGGGGAATCGACATTGAATTTGAAGATACAACCTTGGGTGAAATTCTTAAAATCCCTAACGAGGGAGATGCCCTAGTTTAGATTGACAAACTCAATCATAGAGGCAACATCACTCTTGATTCCTTCAGGGATATACTTTGCATCCCTTATCCTTGTCCTGACGGGAAGTTTCGTGCTCGTTATTTTAACCAATACTTTTACGAACATCACCGTATCATATACTCTGCTATCATTCCCAAGCAAACCTCCAAAGATGATATAACCTATAGGGAGATGTCTGTTTTATATGACTTCTACACATCCACTCCCTTTAGCCTTCCTAAAACCATAATTCGGCAGATGATTAACTGTTGTAAACACAAACGTCAACTTCCTTATGTCATGTATCTACCACTCATCTTTGAACACTTCCACATTCCTATGGAATAATCTACTTATCTATCTGAGCCATCTTATCTGACCAAAGCCCGCAGGATTCAGCCTGTTTCTCTTATTCCTGATGAGGATGAATCATCTAGATCTCATTCTAATGCACCAGCTGATCCAGCCCCAGCTCCTACTCCTACTTCATCATCCTCTGCACAGCTTGCTACCTTGGACTCTATCGAAGAGATATTTCGTGAGCAATTTAGGTTGCAAAACGAGATGATAGATGCTCAATACCAGGAGCAGAATACTATAATTATCACTCGGCTTTGTGACCAGTCTTATCGCACCACTATTCAGGCTCACACTTTAGACAACTCCCTAGCAGATCTTCATTATCACTTAGCCCATCATCCTACTGCACCTCACCCAGTGGCTCGTGATCCTTCCCGCTCAGGCTACAGGATCGATGACCCATTTGTTCAGCAGTACTTCGACCCTACCGGAGCATACTTTGATGATCACCCGCCTGTTGATGCTGCTGATGATGATTTGTGATAATTTTTTGTGGCTATGTGGATGTATTAGTTTTTATTTTCAGTATACTAGAAATATTTGCTTAAAATGTTCGTAAAATATTTATAATATTTGCATCTCTATATATTTTCCAGTCTTGTTACTTATTCTGATTAAAACAATGCATGTTCTGATTAATTTCCTTTTTCCAAATTTGTCATAATCACTCATTACGGGAGAGTTTTTCCACTATGATATATTAACAAAGGGAGAGAAATGACAAAATATGATAATAAATGTGATAAATAAAATATTTTGATTATAATTGATGTATGGTTGATAAACATATAACTGTGATATATTTTGTTGATATATCTGCACCAAATTTTGCTATAAAGAAATATCAAGTTACAGGTCATTCATTATGCTCCCGTTCAAAGGAAAGATCTACTTATGGGGAAGCTTTTTCTAAAAATCTAGTTTTCAGTGGAAATATCTACGTTCAAGGAAACTTCATCTACGTTTCAACTATTTGCATCAAGGCTACATCAGACTCACCATATGTATATTTTGGCATAGTTTGTCAATTATCATAATGGGGGAGATTGTTGACACAAAGTGGTCACAGTCAACCTGATTCTGATAATCGTCAAACATCAGACCAAAAACACAGATGAAGTAGATACTCGATGCAAAGCATATCAACTCTGTCAGTACTAAAGACAGACTCTGCAACAGCTATTGGTTTCTATTCAAATGTAATCTTTCATTTATTTGAGTCTAGGACTGATGTAAGCTGAGTCGCACTGACAAATCACAAGTATGTATACCTAGATACCTAGTCCACTCAAATGAACCAAAGAATCTATCCACCAAATCAGGCCATATTCCTTTACAAAGTCTACCATACTAAGAGACCGAACTCGGGCCGAACTCGTGCCAAACTCGGACTGAACTCGGTTACCCTTTTGGTATGAAATCAACCAGTTCAGTAGCTCCTGATTTCTTGGCCCAGCATTTGGAAATTTGAATTAAACCCCATCCGAATTCTGGCCGAATTTTGTTTGCCTACACCCTATAAATAGGATTGAAATTCTTCATTCTAACAACAACTCAACCATTCTTAAGCCTTCTATCATATTGTGAGCAAACCCCTAAAGCCTTAACTTTTCTATCTCAAAGAGCAATTCCTTAGCCTTCCTAGTGCTAAGTACGATCTCGGTCTAGAAGTCTTCAGAATTGTAAAGAGATTTATTCCATCAGTTACTCTCTCTATCAAGCTATGAAGTTGTGAGACTTCGGATCAAACCTCGTAGTTGCAAGCCTTCGGATCAAAGCTTGTGATTCACTATTGGTGATTATAGTGGATACAACTCCGAGCTTGAGTTCTCGGGACTAGATTAGTCCTCTCAGAGGAAAACCAGTATACATCTTGGTGTTTGCATTTGCTCTCTCTCACTCTATTGCATATATTCATAACACTGCTAGTAGTATTACTATTCATGAGATATATTCTAACTACTAGTAGTTGATCACCATTGCATGCCATAGAGTTATATTTTAAAAGGTAATTTTATGCCGCTGTATACATACACTCTATTCACCCCCCTCTAGAGTTGCCATATACGGTCCCACAAAATAGTTGTTTGTGTATCAGATCTTCGAGCTACAAAGATGTCAATCCAGGCAATAATTTCTATGGCATCTTACGGGAGATTATGAAGTTGACATATAATTATGAAACAGAGCCTGCTAAGATCATGTTATTCAGGTGTGATTGGTTCAATCTAATCCAAGATCAAGGTTAGAAAATAGACAAGCCTGGTTGTAAAATCCCTTGACCAAATTTAGGTCTACTTAGCTTAGATAGAGAGACTAGGGTTAATTTGGAGCCAATTAGAATTAGAACACAATGTTTTAGATTTATTGTGCAATATTTGTATCACTTAGTGCACCTAATTGTTGCTTCGATATTTGGAGCGCTACACTAGCATTTGCCTTCAAACAAATATCATACACTTTTTCTAGACGTGCCAGCCTTCCATTCTGACCCTTGCATAACTTATAAATACTCTCTCTTGTGCTTCATTTTATTCGCACAATATTCGTTACAAACGTCCATGTTTAAATCCAAATAAATCTAACTTTGCATCCTTGTCCGTTCCAATCGAAATTAGGGACACAACCTCGATCCGTTTTGTACAACCAAATTTATAAAAATATTCTATTCTGAGTCTACTACATCCATAACACTTGTGTCCCACCCAATTTTAATTCTATACATTTCCAATTAATTAAAGAGCACTACTGCCACTAATTTTAATTAAATTGGTGTAAGGACCCAACCTCACCCAAAACTAGACCCAACTCCAACCCAAACTCCCACTCACACCCTCAAGGTTCATACTAAATATCACACACCATTTTAGTCCACTATATCACACAAAACATGATATTTTGCCTCATCCAATCCCAAATTCCACTATTTGTGCAATTTCCCAATTGTTAAGAAACTTTTATGCAAATATGCAATGAGGTGTCCATCCCTCATTGGACCCAACACATGAAGAAATTATCCCCCCTCTTTGACTGGTCCACCCACAATTCTCCCCATTTGTTGTACTTCATACAACTTTTTCTCCTTACATCCTCACCCTACATTTCAAACCCCCATCACCAAAGCCATCTCCACCCTCCATTCCTTCATGTAGAGTGTTCCCTCAACCCTAGAAAAATACCCAGCCAGCCCTAATCCCAAGGAGAGCCTCCCCAACTCTCTCCTACATATATACCTATTCTCTCTCCAAAAAATCAACAACACCATCACCTAACCAAAAGCCCTAAAAATATACTACACCCTCTCCTTCACCCGGCCACCTCCCCTCTTCCCCGACCACCTCCTGCGGCAGCCCATCGCCTCCGACCACCTTCCTCCTCTGCCTGTCCCCCCCTTGACCTCGACCCCGACCACATCACCGCCTGCCACCGCAACCACAGCCGTCTCCGCCTCCTCCTCCTCCGTTCTTCATCAACACCATCATCATCATCACCCGTCTTTTTTTTCCCTCGACCAGACTCCCTCCTTCCTCAGTCACCACCACCGCCACCACAGACAGCCACCTCCACCGCCATCGACACAACCATCTTCACCGCCATCGACACCACCATCTCCACCGCCAACATCATTAAGGTGTCATTTTTAACACATATTTTAGAACATTGTCGGTAACCCTAAACCAAACCATCTGAATTCTCTTACTCACTGACCCTCAGATATATATACTTAAATCCTTTGTTACAACTACTTACTGTAATTGGTATCAATTTGTTTGGAAATGAGCATTTGAGAAAGCACACATTTCTTCAAATACAATTCCAGAATGAAGCCTACATCCAACAAGGCAACATAATATAAATACATAAACTACCAAATTTTGGAATATATATATATATATGCCAAAGCGCCCCCTCTCTCTCTCCCCCCCCCCCCCGCACCATCGGATCGAGTGGAGCCCTGTGGGGCTCGCATGATATCCCCTGATCCAACGTCCAAGGGGAGCGGGGCTTTGATGAGGCTCCCGATCTGCTCCCATATATATATATATATATATATATATATATACTTTGTCTTGTTGTTATCGTTGTAGCTTTTACAACACATTTGACATCATTGGAGCTTCTGGAGGTCCTTCGCATCTAATCTCTAGCTCACCTAAGGAAGAGAGGATTTGATCCCCTAGTATAATTTGATCAAGAGGTATGTGGATACTAGATGTTTATCTTAGTGGTCGTCGGCATTCCCGACAAGTCTAGAATATTAAAAAATTCAAAATATATTTGGAACTATAATTTTGTCTCCAACTTGGCTGATATTTCTTTTGGATGTGGCGTATTAGCATACCTTTACTATGAGCTCGGTGCTGCATCCTACATAGGATCTTGGACAATATTGGATGCACGACTCTATTCCATTTATAATAATTTTACTTTATCTTGAATTTATATGTCCGTAATATGATATTTTTATCATTTAATATGATAATTATTGTCTATGTACATGTATTGATATACGAGTATTTTTCAACTCTGAAGAGGGCTACACTCAATAGAGAATACGATGAAACCCTCCATAGGTTGTGCAGATGGAGGACGAATAAGAAAGACGTGAAGTCCACATACATTGGCCGCCCTAAGGATTGCCTTCGACAAAATGTCATAAAAAACCCAAGTGTTTGATCACTCTTATTTTACTTTCGCGTTCATTTACAACCACATATGTTCAAACAATGCATATAATTTTTTAGATAGTTTGGGATCCATATGTGGATCTATGAGGCAACACTCGTCCCATTCAACCCATGTCTATATTCTATGGCCTAATAAGCTGCCATTTTATCGAGGAGTTGTATCTGCCTGAGAGAGTGTTCGACAGTTTGGATACGTACAAACGATATCGACATGCTTATTAAAATTGGTGTCGGCACCCCAAGGGGAAAACCCTTAAATTATGTGCCAGCAAATTATAATAATGTGTCGGCATCTTGGGACAATTGTAATCGTCATATATTGGGTGTGGAGTGTCACGCCCCGATCCCGCATAGGGGACGTTCGTCCTCGCTTGGGTCCTTGCGGGACCAATTTGTCCTCGCATGGGCGCGATGCCGTGCAAGACTAAGATATGCTTGCACAAGGCCAAAGCTTGAACAAGGGCAAGTAAGCTATTCAAGATGGGAGCAGCAGCACAATATTGCAGAAAAGTAAAGAACACAATGGCATATAAAAAATAAGCCCTGTATTGATAATCAAGATGTGTTACAAGCGGCGCTTGACCGAGATTATAGATCGCTCAAACTCTCTTTCTCTCGATTACAATGATATCGTTCCATACATTATATCCCTCTATACAAAAGCAACTCAAAGTAATCTCGATATGGCTCAAGGCATTGACTCTAGATTTTTGGGTCCTTGGGAAGAGGCACGTCTATCACTTCCTCGGACGATCTAGCACCTGAGAACAAGCAACTGTTGGTGGTTCAGCACTTTGGAGAAAGTACTGGTGAGTGTAAAATCAACGAACATAAGCAACACTCCCTTAAACCCACACTAAGTAAGCATGTGGCAAAATATTACATTTCTAGTAATCTTTCTAGTTTTACCTAGATTTATTTCATGCATTACAAGATTAGAGTCAGTTTACATATTTACAAAAATATGTCTTTGAAACCAGTTTTGCATATTCAAACATTCAAGCGAGCTATAGGGACAGTGTTCTATCGTGCAATGTGCAGCATATATCGTGAGCCATATTCGATCTCTTAGGAACAAAAGTGATCTCTAGTGGACTGTTCATCTCAAATCAAGACAAGTGCATCAAGTGGACTATTCGATTCAATGTAATGGGGGAAGCAGCATATTCAAGTAAAATAGATATATCTCATTTAACATTTATGACTAGGAACATAAGACAATACAAGTGATCACTTATTCAGTGATCCTTACCCATGGATGAACGGTTATCCCTGGAACTGACTTACAAGTTAGCAATAATTTGCATATAGGTATGCAAGAAGGCTAGCCTAGCATGCGCCCTAACTACATGATTGTCCCCTCCACGGTTTTAGCAGTTAGGACGTACAAGCCCATCTCACTAATAGACCTCTATATCATACCCTCCCGTAAATAAGGACTACAAGCCTCAGGGTATTCTAGATCTCTCCTAGGCCGAACGATCCTAGTGCCCCAGGAAATGTTCGAGAGATAAACCTTGGGAACAAGTTGTCCAGACCAAATGCATGAATGCACTTCTATCAGATAAATACTATATGATTCACATGATCCAGAATAAGCAAGCAAGCATATTTATCAAGCTATAGAGCCGGAGCTCTCAATACTCTTGCCTAATAGCCACACCCTCCCGTAAGTAAGGACTTTAAGCCTCAGGGCGGACTATTAGTCTAGATGCACAAGTTTAAGTTATTCATACAATTCTATCTCTTTAAAAGTGATCAATAAAATATGTTCAAGCAATCTAGGTCTTCTAACAAGTAACAAGCAAGAATAGTTCTATAAATCTAGCATGCAATTCTATCTCTTTTAGACAAGCATTCAAGTTTTACTCAAGTTTAGTATGCGATAAAAATATATGAACATTCTTTTACTCCTTTTTATTAGCATGGCAGCGGTTCGTTCGATAGCGGTGTCCGTGTAACTAAGCATGCAATGTTTCTATCTTTAACTAGCATGGCAATGATTCTATCTCTTTAGACAAGCATACAAATTCTCTAGTTTGGCATGCCGATTCGTTTCAATGACAAGCAATACGAGTTCCCTTATTATGCATGTAGAGTCAGGTTCTATTATTCTTCTTATGAAACTATCTTCTTAGAACAAGCATTCAAAAACTCAGATTCATTATTAAGGCGTGCAAGAATCAGAGAATGAAGTTCTACCCACTCACTTAGATCAATCATCTTGTGTTTCGATCAGAGAACACTTCGAGAAGGCTTTCGCTCGAGCCAGCAAAGTGATATCTCTTGTACATAGTGCCTACGTCGAGCGGGGCACTACAAACTTATCCACCAAGAAAGAGTTTTATCCTCGAAACTCAAGGAGGAACTTTTGATATCCAGAGAAGCGATAGTCCCCATCCCTTACCATCCTCAATAGAAAACTCTAGCAATCAGAACTGAATAAAACTCTAGCCATCAGAAATCACAAATCACATCTCAAGCAATAAATTAAATCCAAAAAAATTTTGCCGGCAACTTTGAGAATATTTATGGACTTATTGTATGGAACGCTTATTGAGGCAACGATTTCAAGTGGCAAAGAACATCTTGAGTTAAAGCTAAGCAGTGGAATGGCCATAGGGTCGAGTCGCTCTGATACAATTATGTCACGTCCCGATCCCGCAGGGGGGCCATTCGTCCTCGCTTGGGCCCTTGTGGGACCGATTCGTCCTCGCGTGGGCGTGATGTCGTGGAAGTCTAAGCTGCGCTTGCACAAGGCCATAGCTTAAACAAGGGCAAGTAAGCTATTCAAGACGGGAGCAGCGTCACAATATTGCAGAAAAGTAAAGAACATAATGACATATAAAAAATAAGCTCTTTATTGATAATCAAGATGTGTTACAAGTGGCGCTTAGCTGAGATTACAGTTCACTCAAGCTCTCTTTCTCTTGATTACAATAACATCATTCTATACATTACATCCCTCTATACAAAAGTAGCTCAAAGCAATCTCGATACGGCTCAAGGCATCGACTCTAGATTTTTGGGTCCTTGGGATGAGGCACGACTATCGCTTCCTCGGACGATCTAGCACCTGAGAACAAGCAACTGTTGGTGGGTCAGCACTTTGGAGAAAGTACTGGTGAGTATAAAATCAACGAACAGAAGCAACACTTCCTGAAACCCACACTAAGTAAGCATGTGGCAAAATATTACTTTACTAGTGATCTTTCTAGTTTTACCTAGATTTATTTCATGCAGCATAAGATTCGAGTCAGTGTACATCTTTTCGAAAATATGTCTTTGAAACCAGTTTTGCATATTCAAACATTCAAGCGAGCTATAGGGACAATGTTCTATCGTGCAGTGCGCAGCATGTATCGTGAGCCAAAAGTGATCTCTAGTGGACTGTTCATCTCAAATCAAGACAAATGCATCAAGTGGACTATTCGATTCAATGCAATGGGGGCAGGAGCATATTCAAGTGAAATAGATATATCTCATTTAGCATTTATGACTAGGAACATAAGTCAATACAAGTGATCACTTATTCAGTGATCCTTACCCATGGTCGAACGGTTATCCCATCAGATGACATATAAGTTAGCAACAATTTGCATATATGTATAAACGAGATTCTCCTTCCCTGTCTATCTCTGCATCAAAGAGTTAAGTATGCAAGAAGGCTGGCCTATCATGCGCCCTAACTACATGATGGTCCCCTCCACGGGATTAGCAGTTGGGACGTACAAGCCCATCTCACTAATAGACCTCTATATCATACCCTCCCATAATTAAGGACTACAAGTCTCAGGATATTCTAGATCTCTCCTAGGCCGAACGATCCCAGTGTTCCAGAAAACGTTCGAGAGATAAACCTTGTGCACAAGTTGTCCAGACCAAATGCATGAATGCACTTCTATCAGATAAATACTATATGATGCACATAATCCAAAACAAGCAAGCAAGCAAGCATATCTATCAAGCTATATAGCCACACCCTTCTGTAAGTAAGGACTTCAAGCCTCAGGGTGGACTATTAGTCTAGATGCACAAGTTCAAGCTATTCATACAGTTCTATCTCTTTACAAGCGATCAATGAAACATGTTTAAGCAATCTAGCTCTTCTAACAAGTAACAAGCAAGAACAGTTCTATAAATCTAGCATGCAATTCTATCTCTTTTAGACAAGCATTCAAGTTCTACTCAAGTTTAGCATGCGATGGAAACATATGAACATTCTTTTACGCTTGTTTATTAGCATGGCAACGATTCGTTCGATAGCGGTGTCCATATAACTAAGCATGCAATATTTCTTTCTTTAACTAGCATGTCAATGGTTCTATCTCTTTAGACAAGCATACAAGTTCTCTAGTTAGGCAAGCAGATTCGTTTCAATGATAAGCAATACGGGTTCTCTTATTAAGCATGCAGAGTCAGGTTCTATCATTTTCTTATGAAACTATCTTCTTAGAATAATCATTCAAAAACTCAGATTCATTATTAAGGCGTGCAAGAATCAGAGAATGAAGTTCTGCCTACTCACTTAGATCAATCATCTTATGTTTCAATCGGAGAACACTTCGAGAAGGTTTCCGCTCGAGCCAGCAAAGCGATATCTCTTGTACATAGTGCCTACGCGGAGCGGGGCACTACATGGAGGAACGAGAATCTTTGGTTCGAATGTGGGATTGTAATGATGATTACATGGTCTATTTTACTAGATACAGACATACACAGGTAATGAATCCCGATACTTGAAAAGAGGGTGAGTTGTCGATACAACCATTTTAACTATGGAAATCGGTCGGCATTGACCAAAATGGTAGAATTTGTTGTTTTATAGCATTTGAAATTTGTAGATGTTTAATATTTAATATTTTTTTAACTTTTACAGATCAACAAAGTGAGCAAACTTGGTGAGTCACTTGTGGGTTGTAAGGGTAAAAATTGGAAACTGTGAGTGAGTAGTTATGTGACATTGATAATATCGAAGGCTTTTCGTTATTTGAAAGTGTGGAGATATGCTCAAAGCATCATCCTAATAGGGGATAGGAATGTAGTTCATTAGTTTAAAGTGTTATATTTGATGACTTCATGAGTTTGATAACAATATATATTTGATGACTTGATGTTTTGACTATGACACTATGTATTTGATGACTTTATGTTACTGTTTCATGGTTTGATATATTTGATGTTTAACTTTAATGAACGTTTCATATTATCGGGCCACATTGGAGTTGTATCGTAATGTAGTACTTGAATCTTTATATTCTCGGTCGTATCATAATGTAGTTCTTGAAACTTGATATTCTTGGCAGTAGCAAATTCATGATATTCATGATCATAAAAAACAAGTCTAAAAGCCCTAAGAAGTAAAGTTTGCCTTTAGACTGGCAAAATTTTGGCATCTTAAAATTTTTATTTTTTTTAGCTCTAGCAGTCCTAAACATGACAATGAATCTAATTTCTTAGTCAGGCCTGTTAAAGTTTTGGCAGTTTACTTTTGACAGTCCTAAAGACAAATTCTCAGTCTTAAGATTGCCAAAATTTGACAGTCCTTATTTTTCCAAAATCGTGATGATGAACATAAACTAAATGCATCAATCAATAGATAACCCTTTACAAAAATACATACGTCATTCAACACATCAGTACAAAATAAAAAATGATACATACATCCATGCCATAAGACTGAAGATGAAAATGAGTTGTGAAGGAAACAATTAGGAGAGGGAGTTAGTTCCTTTGTGAAGGAGATAAGGAGAGTGATACGGTTCATTTATGACTGTGACACATTACTATATAAATGTTAGGTGAAGGCGACCACATCGAAAATATACATATCTGTATCGAAAATATTCGTATCTGTATCGAAAAATATAATAATAAAATTATATTTCAGAAATGGAATTTATTTCTTCAAAATATAATGTACATACAGATCTATATGTTGCACATCAATCAATACATCGTTCAAAATACATTGTACAAAACGTGAATTTCAAAATTTGGGTCTCATTTGTGCAATTAAGGACTGCCAAAATTTTGGCACTCTTTTAGCAATTCTTTCTCTGTTTTACGACTGCCAAAATTTTGGCTGTCTTAAGAGCATCCACGGTGAGGACACTCCAAACATATACTCCAAATTACTAAAAATTGTATAAATGATTACTTTTGGTTTGTCCCTATGATATTGTCACACAATGACACACTCCAAATTAATCTCCTCTTTTTACTCCCTCTTTTTCCTTATTATTTTCCTTCTTATTTGGCATGATTTTTGCTCTCTTTTTCATCTTTATTTTTCTTTCATGTTTGGTTACTTTTGGTGGGCCCAACAATTAATATAGAGGAGTTAGGACACGCTCCAAATCTGGAGTGTCTCTTACCTTTCTAGCAATTTTTAAGTATGCACAAGTGTCCACTGCTACTTTTAAGTGCAACAAAATTTGACTAAAATTAAAATGTAGCACTTGAAACCTATCCCACTGTGGATGCTCTAACACTAGTAAGGACTGATAAAATTTTGCAGTCCTAAAATAGAAAGTTATCTATTTTAGGACTACCAAAATTTGGACACTCTTTCGCCGTCTCAAACGGAACTATTTCGATTTTAAATTTTCAAAACTCTGTTCGAAACTTGAGAATAGTCCAAAATGAGACTATGTAGTAAGAAACTATGCAAAAAACATGAATCAAGATTTAGGGATTTGGAAAGAAAGAGGAAGACAAAAAAAAAATACATTTTATACTTTAGTTTGTGTTGCCCCCTAACAATTGTTCAAGAGCATTTTGGTAATTAAAGTTTTTTAACAATTGTGTCACCTCTTAGTAAACTCCGTAGTGCCCTTAACATTTGTCAATATTTTCTATAAGAGTGAGAGGAAAAGTGGAGAGAGAGAGGAGGGAAAGGCTTTCATATTTTATTGAAGGTTTGTTGCTTGCAATGACGCTCTTCTACAGAGCTGAATAATTGAGATAAGTTACATGATAATAAAATTTAGCTTATTTAATAGTTTAACGTATATTGATGGCATGGGAAATATGTCATGAATTAACTGTTGGATAGATCAGTTGTTGCTCCTCTTCATCAAGAGTCAATTCTAACTATCTAAATTGTATCTCCAACTTTGTATCTCCCAACCACGTCCCTTAATTAGTGTCCATATGTAAAAGTAGAACCTCTTTTCCAACATAGGGGTCTGTCATCATGCCACTAAGAGTAAGGTTAGAATTGAGTGGTTAGTAAGAAAAGAGTTTCAAACGTAGAGATTAAAAAAAAGAATAAATTTAAAAGTAGCTAGGCAACAAATCTTCATATACATAAAAATAAATAAATACAAAAACTACCAGAATTTGGAATATAACAACATGAATAGCCTAAAGGCACACTACACATTGCATACTCCCGCATTGACACAGCTGGGGAGAGAGTATGTACAAATTATAACAGAATGGCACCAAAAGATCCTAAACAAATTCCAGGTAGAAAAAAAATAGGGTGAGACGACCCATAATCTCTATAACTGGAACAACTGATTCATAATCTTTAGTTGGGTCAGAATGGCACCAAAGATCCTAAACAAATTTAAGACGTGGGCAACAAATCTTCATATACATAGAAATTAAATAATGTACATGTTTAATATCAGATAACAAGTACTACGTACAATATTGTTCAACATGGACAAAGTTTTGGAAATGAGCATTTGAGAAAGCACTCATTTTTCTGCGAATACAATCCAGAATGAAGCCTTAATCCGACAAGGCAACCTGATATAAATACATAAACTACCAAATCAGCATGAATAGCATCTTAATTGTCTTGTTGTTATCGATCGTTGCAGCTAGCTTCTACAGCACATTTGACATCATTGGATCGAGCTTCTGGAGGTCCTCCGCATCTAATCTCTAGCTCAGCTCGAAGTATATATCTTCAGCAAATGGCGGCGGTAAGGAGGAGAATTCAATTTCTGGAATCTGGAGGATATTGCTGTGCAGGTTGTGGTTGTAAGAAGAAGTCATGATCTGTTGCAAATGTCCCTTGTTGTTGCTGTGGCTGTAAGAAGTCATCTATTGAAAATGTCCATTGTTGTTGTAGTGGATATTGTAAGAAGTCATCTATTGAAAGTATCTGATCATCTATTGCAAATGTACTCTCTTCTTCTTCTTCTTCTTCTTGTTGTACTTGTTGTGGCTGCGGCATTGATTGAGCTGGAGGCTGATCATGAGAAGTTCCACTAGCAGATGCATTATTCTCCTCTTCTTGTTGTTGTAGAATCATGGGATCGACTGTCTCTTCACGATGTTCTCCTCCGTGTCCAATTTCTTGGTCATGATATTGCTGAGGAGGAAAGCCTCCTTGAGCAGTATTAGATATCATATGTTGTTGTTGTTGCTCCGTTGTTGTTGGGTAGGTGATCATTAATGGAATCTCTGGAGGTGGAGGTTGCTGATCAGAAAATGTTTGTTGCTGTGCCAACGGCTGCAGCAGTTCCCACTGTGGGTTCATCAGTAGTGTATGACTTCTTTTGGGTTGTCCTTCATCATCATCTACAACATCGCTGCTGCTTGACATCAGTTTCCTCTTTCCTGTAGGGCTCTTGCGAATTTTACACAACACCATATCCTGAAACTGCATATATATAGTAGTCAATAATTAATCAACAATTAATAAAATAATTAAGGATGAATGGAGACTGAGGCATCAAGAATTAATGAAGTTGTGTAAATTACAGAACAATATACATAGATGCATGATCATGACATTACATATATCTATATATCATGTGAAAATTATTAATTATTTTAAAAAGAATTAAAAGAACATTTAATATATACCTGTTCACCAGGGAGACGATATTCGTCCATGATCCAGTTGGTCTTGCCTTGTTCCTTATCAATGAAGGATAGGTTGGTAGTTTTGTAACCCACAACCTCCTCCTTCCCAGAGGGAGACGACTGTAATATTGCTTTATCGACACCGTTTCCGTGCCAATGTCCACTCCCAGTTGTGCGTTTCACACGTTTTCCGCCGCCAGAACGGCCGAGTAGTTCCCGTTTCGAGAAAAAGTACATCTCTGTATCGTCTTTGACAAGAGGAAACTTATGAGTATATGCGAGTACCGAAGGCTCGGTCGAATATACGTTCACTTGCTTGATTAATAGAGGGTCGATGGCCACTCCATGAACATGTTGCTTCAGATATTCCATCATTTCTTGATCATCCGGTTGGAACTTGAATCCAACACACAAACCATTAATAAAGTACTCCATAAATTGTTAACAAAAGAAAGAATATTGAGTATATATTAGGAGGAGCCGATCGAGGAGCTGTGAGCGAGCGAGTATTTGGAAGGAAGGGCTAGAAAATTAAGGAGAATTAAAGATTAGGAGTAGCTATATATGAGTAGTAATTTGTAGGAGATAAGAAGAAGAAGCTGAGACTACTTTATATATAACAACTACAAATTAAAAACAAAAACTATAGGAAATAGAGAAGGTTCCGAGATTTCAATCCATTAGGAAATAGAATTTGTTGGTAGTTATAATACGTGGCATATGACAACTGTTACTTTCCTAATTGAGCATAAGATTATATATAGTTTCTGATTTTTTTTTTTCTCAAATGATAAAATACAGTTCTGATTCTATTTGATATGTTTTCTATTAACTTCATTTTAAATATATTAAAGATTCATTCAGTTAGATTGCTCTTAGACGTTCTTTTTGTCCTAAAACAAAATCTTAGTTAATTCAGCTTAGTAACCCTAATCCTAACTTAACCCTAAATGCTACATCTTAGTTTAGTATAATTAATAACTTGAACTTTTAGTTTAGTTATTACGATTCTTCAGTTCTTTATATTTACTAAACTTGGTTAGATTGAGCCTAGAACTGGGAAGATTTTAATTATAGATATTCTAGAAATTTTGCTTCATGCTCAAGATATGACCATTAAGATCTAGAGACGGGAAAAAAAAAAATCATAACTAAAGGACCTGCTAAATTTCAAAGGATTTTGTTTAGTTTATTTTTTTCACAATTTCATTCCAATGTTTACCTTAACAATATAAAGATCCTATTTCTCCAATGTACAACTAATATGATCAATATATATATATATACATATATATATATATATATATATATATATATATATATATATATGATTCTATTTTTTTGTTTATTTAAATATCTACTTTTAATTTTAAATATATTAGTCATGTGCACCAAAAAGAAAAAAATACTATAATATTATTAAAAAATATAAAAATTTAAATTATATAAAAATATTTTAAATATATCTTAATTATGATTTGTTATAGATATGTTTTTAGAAGTTTGGATATGTATTTAGTTAGATAATACCGTACCTAATTTAAATATAATTTAAATATTAAATATATATATATATATATATATATATATATATATATAGAGAGAGAGAGAGAGAGAGAGAGAGAGAGAGAGAGAGAGAATAAGGGAGGTGAGATGGCACCTCACTCCCAAAACAAGGGTATATATATATATATTTTAATATTGTTTATATGTTAAAGTAGTTAGAAAGATTTAGAATTTGTTTTTGTTTTTTTTGTTTTAACTACGCGAGGAGGTACATACACGATTATAATTTTTTTTAAATTTTTGATTTTTTTTTTTAAATTTAGTGGAGGATATATATACGGCTTGGACAACTCATTTTTGAGTTGTTTTCAAGCCGCTTTATAGAAATAGAGATTAAAGAAAGAAATAGATTACTTTCTATCTTTATTAGAGACATTTCCGTTAACTGTTTACTCTTCGTACAAGTTATAGAACTATATTGGAATTTAGAACACACAAAAAAGACAAAAAAGAAGAAGAAGAAGAAGAGAAGACTATAATTGGAATAGGGAAGATGTACAACCATACAACCAATAATATTTTCAAATCTTCACTACAGCTCAATCATTACATTGATATTCATATTCTTATATAATTAATATAATTAATTGATAAGCCAAATCCTAAACGGAGAAAAAAATAAAATAATTGTGCCTCCTAATCTCTTCGTATTTTATTGAAAACTAAATGGGTAATATCAAGCACTCTGCCTAACTTTAAAAAACTAGGCTTGTATCGTGGGAGAAAATAAAATAAAATAAATATTTTAATAACAAGGATTATCAAGTTACGTATGTTAATCTTAAAAATCTAAGATTATCATAATTATAAGTTAGTAAGTTAGCTTCTATAGGAATCAAACACGTCTGTCTTGGAATCTTAGGTCCTCACCATCACCACGTGAGCTATATATGGGTGACACACACACACACACACACACACACACACACATATATATATATATATATATATATATATATAAATATATATATATATATATATATATATATATATATATATATATATATATATATACTCTGATGATGAAGGCGGAGACGACAACCGATAATTTAGTATTTCATGGAGCATGGAATCTGGAATCATCGGATGGAGGAGGACGACAGGAGTTGAACGACGAGGGGGGCTACGGAGTATTAGAAATGGGGTGGATGGACAACCGTGGAACAAAGAAGAAAGGAAAGGGAAATGGCTAGATTCGTCGGGCCAGGTGGGCATCGACGAGCGAATGGACCACTTACTCTAGAGAGGGATAAGGGGCAGCGGTTATGAAGGGACGCGACAACCTGTACATGGGAAGGAGGGAACCTCGACTCCGACACCGAGACCGATATCTTTTGGGTTTGTGCAAGGGGATACACAGAGGAGAGAGGCTATTATGCAAGACTCAAGTAAGGGGAAGGAACCAGTAAGGGAACAGAGAGGGAGCAAATGGTGGGTGGACATATATCTAACAAGGACACTAAAATCCAATGTCGAGATGAAATACGTGGAACCGAAGAAGATGGAGGAAGGACAAATAGTGTCATTCACAGAGGAGGAAATGGACGAAACTATGAAGTACTAGAGGAAAAATTTAATTTTGTATGTTCTGGATGACAAACCGTTCTATGGACAGATTCAAGCATATGCTAATCGGGTGTGGAGACCTAAAGACAGTATGGAGCTGTTTGCTCGTGACTACGAATTTTACTTTGTTAGATTTATCCTGCTGGAAGATGTGGAACTATTATATAAGGAGGTCCATGGACGTTTGATGAACGCCTAATCATCCTGAAGGAATGGCATCATGATTCACAGTACGAGAGAGAAATATTGCACATGGTCCTCATATGTATTAGGCTTCCTGGGCTACCGATCCAATACTGGAGTATACATATGTTGATGATGCTAGCTATCTTGGTAGGAAAATATATTAAAGTAGATTATGCGACAATGTTACGGTCTACATTGTCGTACACGAGGATATTTTGTTAAAATTGTTAGCCTTGCTTGAGCAAAAGCTCAACTTCCTTCTTTCTTTTAGTCCCACATCGGATGGGCCAACCCCTCATTGTATGTATATATTAGTTCCTCTTCATTTCTTTCTTAAAGATGTTGTGTGGGGAACCCCTTGGGCCACACGCGTGCGCCGCCGCCGCCGCCCGTCCCAGCTCGGTTCGGTTCGGTTCGGCGCGCGTAACGGGTGCGGGTACGTGCCCACACCTGCGGGCGCCGAATGTCGATCCAATTTACTCTTCGGGTTCGGGCTGGGATCCAAAAATCTTTTTGCTGCTCTTTAATTTTTAACCCATTTGGCTCTTTCAAATTTGAACGTTGAGGCTCATGTCCAGATTCATTGAACCTTGCAACAGCTCTTTTGACAGCCTTTTCCCACGTTTTATTTGCTCCTTAATGGCCTGTTTATGAGCCATTAAGTACCCTGTCTGTGGCTGTGTATAAGCTTCAGCCTATTTATTTGGTCTCCTTCTCCTTCATTTTTACACAGAAAAATTCTCCTATGTGAAACCTCTCTCTCTCTCAAACCATATTCTGTTCTCCAAATTCTTGCTCTGGACAGAGCTAAGTTCGGTCTCTCTCTCCGAGTTGTGTGCAACGAAGAGAACCCGATAGTCAGGGGGTTTTACCACTAGGAGATTCCGAGAAACGTCTGCACATAGACCTCGGATCAACTCTTAGGGCAGTGCTTCGTGCACGACTTCCCCGGAGGCCGGTAATAATTTTCTTTTGTTTCTTTGTGCTCGTATAAATCTCTGAAAAATAATATATATTTTGTTATCAGTTTTTGTAACAATCTAAGAGTTGATCTTTTTAGCTACTGCTTCTAATTTTTTTAAAACATATTTCTGGCTACTGCTGCTTATTGCAACAAGAACAAATTGTCATTACTGTAGGTACATATATAAAAGTTTTGCTTTGCAAACAAAAGAACAGAACAATTTGAAGCAGCAGAAGGCTATTGTTGGTTTTGTAAAGAATTAAACAAATTTCATAGATACCTTTAATTGCTGCCAATTAGTTGCTTTACAAAGAACATAACAAATTACTTGTTACCAAATATAAAAGCGTATTTCCTACTAAATTTGTTTACCGTAATATCACTTGTTGTGCCAAATAGTTTGTTCACATTTTAATACTGTAGCATATCTGTTAAACACTAGCATATTTGATTGTTAGCGAATTATTTATAACCTCCTAACATAATATAGCACATTTTGCTACATACCAAATAAACTATAGTGCTGTCATTCTAAATAAATACTTGTTAAAATTGACTTTATGCACTATCCAATTTTGCTACATACCAATTGTGTGTACTGTCCAATTTTGCTACATATCAATTTTTGTAACAAAAAATTCTTGTGGCAAATAGTTAACCAAATTTATTACTTGCTGTTGTCACGCCCCAGTCCCAAAATACGTAGGACTAGGAATACGTAACACGCCAGCCGTATGTATACGAACTCCAATATATGGAAACCATATACACACATACGCTGTACATGAATATCCAATCCACCAGTGGTAATATACTGTCAACAAGTCACACGCAATCTATATCTCATCCACAACACAAATAAATGGATAAATAAATGGGAATAAATAACTGAATATCAAATAAGAAGTCTCAAAGTATGATAGTCGGATGGAAACAAATCCACTGCAAATCGACTATACGAAAACTACTAAATGAGAGAAGAGAATCAAACTCTAACATAAGATAAATGTCCAAAAAGAAATATCAACTAGAATCTCTAACAGCTGCAATGAATCACAGATACTCCGAAGGTAAGACCTCCTCAGTCTGATAAGAAGCGTCAGGTCCAGGTCCATACACTTGTGGATACTCCTGCTCGTCTATATCTGGAAAGGTACCAGGTCCTCAGAGGGACGTAACAAGATACATATAAACATGCCAATAAAGTACTCAAATAAACATCCAATGGGTCGCCTAACCGTCTATGTGAATGCAGTTTAAGAACAACTTTCTACCAAGTGGGCTATCTGGCTAAAAATGGGATTGGCATAACTCTCTCGGAGAATCAGGGGTTTAAAAAGCATGTCATCTTTTGAACGGCAGAGGCCGCCTGATAATATATAATATATAAGGGTCATCACCGCCCGTATCTCCAGCGGAGCTTCCGGGTTACAAAAGGAAAGTTCAAAGGAGCCCAAATGCCTTACTTGTTGTTCTCCCCACCCCATGCTCTAAGCATGTCATATCCATGACACGATAATACCTCTAATAACTGCCAGGTCTACTAGCATGCAAAGTTTCTATCGGCAGTTATCCCTATCCGTCGCACGTCCTATACGTACCAGTGGCCAGCCGAATACGCAAGTCTGTGTCCTACATGTGACTCACACTCGTGTAAGAATAGTGTCATGGCCAATGAAACATAAGAATGTCTCATGATAATGGAGTGGTCTTATAAAGTAGGTCCAATGCATATACATAAATAAAAATAGAATACGACGTCACCGTCGTTGCACCCAAGTTTTCTTGGACGCGCAGTTTATATAACAGTTTAAAATATATGAACTAGAATAAACAGAAATAAAATATGCATGCATCATATGTAATGTAAACACAGTACAATGGTAAGATATACTTGCCTGGCAAGAAATCTGTAAAGTGTAAACGTCCAAATATCAAGGATACGGGATCAAAAACTAAGGCCTCCGAACAAACGTCTTCAAATGCTGAAATAGACATCACCAACATTTTCGGAATTAGCGAGATAGCTAGAAATTACTACCCTTTCGTCCAATTTGGACACAGGGGCAAAACGGTAATTTTGGGTCAAAGTATGGTCCACATATGGGCCACTATGCACCGAAAAGCGTGCCAATGGTAAAGGTCTCTAAATGGGATAAATTATAGTTCAAACCAACTCTAAATGTCAGTACGAACTCAACGGTATGTCCAATTTTGGATTTCGGTGAGCCGAACACAATTTTGCCCGAAAAGTCAACCGTAGGGCCCGCAAATAGGTGACTTGGTCAACTATCTCAGAATTGCGTGAAAATTGGGTCACAGGACCAGTGCGATACCACGAGTCCAGTGGTGCTAGTTTTGTCACATTCTGATGAGCGTACACTAAATGGCGCAAGGTTTTGCAAAAGTCGCGATACGGGGAATTTTTGCGGATACGGGCTGATTCCGACGCGCACACGCATCCGAATCAGTTTTCGCGAAATCCTACACATCTGGGTATACCGTGTACGCCTTTCGGTGCACTCGGTACGCGACGGGGCGGTCCCGTTTGGCGGGGCGTGCTCCGTATCGCAAATTCTGGAAGTTGGAAAAAGTAGGTTTTCATGATTTACAATCTGATTTAATTCTACATACAATAATAAATAAAATATTGTATTTGACAGAAATTAATCTCGATTAGGTGGTTTTCGCATACCAAAAAGAAAAACTAAATTCGGATCTCTGAGGTGGGAGATACGAGTCCGTAAACATGGGTGATTACCGCAGTTTTCTGCGATCTAAAAGTTATCGTTTTTTGCCAACTTGGTCTCTGTTTTCGCCTAGGTTTATGCGCTGTTCGAGATAAACTAACACACAGTATTGGAAGGGGAATAGGTCGTAAACATATCGGTGAAGACGGGGTGAGTTTGGTCGAGCGATGGCGCGGAAAATGAGTCGCTAACAGGGGTACGTCGCTGTTCAAACTGCTGTCGCGGTGTGCGGTCACGCGGGTTCGAACGACGGACGGCTGCTCGCGGGGTGGTGCTCCGGCGACGTGGCGGCTCTGGGGTGGTGTCGAGGCTGACGGCGGTGGTATCGAGATTAGAGTTTAGGGTTAGGGTTTAAACGAATGATATATATATATATATATATATATATATATATATATATATAGAGAGAGAGAGAGAGAGAGAGAGAGAGAGAGAAGTAGATGAGAGCAGGGGGTCGAATACTTCGGGGGGGGGGGTGGGTATCTCGCATGGGGGGGGTCGTGTGTAGCTGCTGCTGCTGGCTTAGGTGGTTTAGTTAAGGAAAAAGGGGTTTAGGTGTATGGGTTTTTGGTTAAATTCATTTTCTTTTCATTTTCTTTCTTTCTCTAATTCTTTTCTATTTTATTTCTATTTCTATTTCTATTTCCTTTAATAAACCTTATATATATATATATATATATATATATATATATATATATATATATATATATATATACATATAAAATTCTAGAAATTTATATTAGAGCATAAAATAAATCTATCAACTGTCCACAGGGTCTTCTATATGGAAATAATTAGCGTAAAATTATAATTGCTCCATAAAATCTCTAAATGCACAATTACCTAAAAAATAAAAATTTAATAAATTCTATTTCTTCTAATTAGCTACTAAATACTATAATTCAATTAAATAATTAATTAACTAATTAATACAGTTTTTAAGATTAGGGATTTTACAGCTGTTAAAATAGTACTGTAGCAATTTAGTACATATTAATTGCTGTTAGCAAACTGATATAAATATAAAGTTACTGTAGCAACTTTAATTTTTAATTATATTGCTAAAGCAAGTTTATTATTTATTTTGTTTATAGGCATATTTGGTTGTGTATTAACATAACAAATTGTGTTGTTGGCTCACTCTATTTGGCATATTGTTAATTCCAATTCCTTTAAACTATTTAGATCAAAGTAAATAGTTAAAGTGAAACTGCAAATTCCTTTGAGTCTTAATTCTAAAATAAAGATAAATTTGGGAATAAGCCGAAAGGGTCCTTCTGTCAACCGGGTTTAAATAGTCCTAAGCGACATGGTATTTAAGTGTCTTCGGACCACCGCTAGCTGGGAACCGGCCCCTACAGCTAACCCAAGTTAATCTATACTTGATAGACTAAAGATTTTAAGATTGATTAGCAAAATTACTTGAACTATTTTCTAAATCATTGGACATTGTTATTGAGTAAATACATATCTTTCAGTTTCAGTTTTCTCAATAGCAATCATGACTGGCAAGGATGAGACTTTCACTGCTAAACCTGTTAAGTTCAACGGGACCTACTTTAAGAGATGGCAGAGTCAAATAAAGTTTTGGCTCACAACTTTAGGGCTAATCTCAGCCATTGATGGTTCCACACCCAACACAAATGATTTTGATGACACCAAGTCTGACGTAGGAGTGTCCAAATCTATCAGCTCCTCTAAACCCAAAACACCTAAGAAAATAGACTACCACTGCTTCCATAGAATTCTAATCGCTTTGTCTAAATCATTATATGACATATTATTTGAATATAAAAGTGCTAAAGAACTTTGGGAAGCTTTGGAAGATGAATATAGTTGTGATGATGCTGGAATTGAAAGATTCAATTCCTCCTCATTCAACAGATACTTTATGGTAGATAATAAACCCATGAATGACCAAATACATGAATTCCAAGAATATCTTAGGCATATTCAAGCCAAAGGTACTTTCTTTTCTACTAAATATAAAATAGCCTGTTTGGTAGACAAGCTCCCTCCTTCTTGGTCTGATATTAAGAAAGACCTTATTCATACACAAGGTAACCTTACCTTTGCTCAAGTACTAAAGAAAATTAGAACAAAAGAACAAATTAGGCTAAGGTCTAATCCTAAGTCTGAGTCTAAAGCTAAGGTAAACCTTGTAGAATCCTAAGGCAAACCCAAGCCTAATCATCACCACAAACCCAAAAGGAACCTCTTCAAGAAGAAGCATAACCCTCAGCCTCACCACAAAAACCATCACCACTATAAACCAAGAAACTTCGGTCAGACTCAGAATCAGAAGAGATTTTATTTTGTGTGTGGAAAAATAAACCATATAGCCACCAACTATTTCCATTGGAAGAAGGAAGCTGTCCAGACTTCTTTTAAAGGGAAACGTCCTGCCAAACCAGAAGCAAACATGCTTCTCAACGTCTCTTCTAGTTCCTTCAGGTCTGTAAGTTTTTAACCCTTAGTCAACATTTCCTACTATTCTGACGATTGGTGGTTGGATTCTAGAGCTAATGTTCATGTTTTCTTTGATCGCTCCTGTTTTTCAAACTACCAGGAATCAGGTGGAGGAGGTATAACTCTAGGAGATGGCTCAGCGGCACAGATTATAGGAAGAGGAAGAATAGATCTAAAGATGACATCAGGAAAAATTCTAACTCTTCATGATGTGTTATATGTGCCGTCTATCAGAAGAAATTTAGTTAGTGGGTCTCTCCTTGTAGCTTCAGGGTACAAGATTGTTATGGAAGCAAATAAAGTATTATTTTCTAAGAATGACTCCTTTATTGGAAAAGGATTTGTAAGAGATGGTCTTTTTATTTTGAGTACCGTGAATAAAATTTCAGATCCTTCCTTTGTTGTTTCAAATGTAGAATCCTCAAATAGATGGCACAGTAGATTAGGTCATGTGAATCTAGGTTCCCTAAGAAGGATGATCATTCAAAGTATTGTTATACATATCTTCTAAAAACCAAAGATGAAGTTCTAGACAGATTTAAGGTCTATAAATCTGAAGCTGAGAACCAGTTAGAGAGAAAGATTAAGATTGTTAGATCAGATCGTGGTGGAGAGTATATATCAAATGATATGACCAATTTCTGTGAAGAATACGGAATAATCCATGAGGTAACTGCTCCATATTTACCACAGTCCAACGGAGTTGCTGAAAGGAAGAATTGTACCCTGTTAGACATGGTGAATGCCATGCTCCTCAGCTCAGGTACTCCCGATAATTTATGGGGAGAAGCATTATTATTGGCCTGTTACATCCTTAATAGAATTCCTAGTAAGTCTAATGATAAGACTCCCTATGAATTATGGAAAGGTAGAGCTCCTAGGATCCATTATCTCAAAGTTTGGGGATGTCTGGCTAAAGTAGGAATTCCTGAACCTAAAAAGAGGAAGATTGGCCTAAGACTGTAGATGCTGTATTCATAGGATATGCCCTAGATAGCAATGCCAATAGATTTCTTGTTACTCACTCAGAAATAAATGAAATCTCTAACAATACTATTATAGAAGCAAGAGATGCAGTTTACTTTAAGAATATATATCCCTTTAAAGATAGAATTTCTTCCTCCATCTCCTCTCTTGCTCCGTCCACTAGCCCTCATGTTCAAATATCTAGTTCATAACCCGAATAAAATATAGAACCTAGAAGGAGTAAAAGAGAAAGAATCGAAAAGAACTTAGGAGAAGGTTTCTTCACCTTTTTGATAGAGGGTGATCCCTCAACTTATGAAGAAGCAATATCTTCTCCTGATACCCCCTTCTGGAAAGAAGCCATTAACAGTGAGTATAACTCCATCATGGAGAACAATACTTGGTTTCTAGCAGACCTACCTTTAGGTAGTAAACCCATAGGTTGTAAGTGGATATTCAAAAAGAAACTTAGAGCCGATGGTACCATAGAGAAATACAAGGCTAGATTAGTAGCCAAAGGTTTTACCCAGAAAAGGGACTAGATTATTTTGATACATACTCTCCTGTAGCTAGAATCACCTCTATTAGAACCCTTCTAGCCTTAGCATCCATTCATAATATGATAATCCATCAAATGGATGTAAAAACAACATTTCTAAATGGGGACCTAGAGGAAGAAATCTACATGGAGCAACCTGAAGGTTTCATTGCTAAAGGCCAAGAAAAGAAAGTTTGCAGATTAGTTAAATCTCTTTATGGCCTAAAGCAAGCTCCCAAACAATGACACAACAAATTTGACCTAGTCATCTCAGAATATGGTTTCGTGCCAAATGAGTATGACAAATGTATATACTCCAAAATTTTTAGATAAAAGTTGTGTCATCTTATGTTTGTATGTAGATAACATCCTTATTTTTGGATCATCACTAGAATTGATTACTAATACCAAGGACTTCTTATCCAGCCAGTTTGATTTGAAAGATCTAGGTGAAGCCAACTAGATTCTAGGCATGCAACTGTCCAAGTACAAGGAGGGCTATACTCTATCCTTAGCACACTCTGTCGAGAAAATGCTAAGAAAATTTGAGTATTTTGATAAGAAACCTTCTCTTACTCCTTATGACAGTAGTGTTGTTCTCAAGAAGAATGAGGGTTCTCCCATGGAATAACACATATATTCTCAGAAGATAGGCTCTCTCATGTATATATCAAACAGGACCAGACCTGATATTGCATTTGCTATTGGAAGACTAAGTAGATATACTAGTAACCCAAATCGGTTACATTGGACAGCATTATAAAGAGTATTTAGATATCTTAGGGGTACTCTAGATTATATGTTGCACTATACTAGACACCCTGATATCATAGAAGGCTATTCAGATGCAAACTGGGTAACTGACTCACATAATGTAAAATACACTACTGGATATGTTTTCACTCTAGGAGGAGCTGCAATCTCCTGGGGCTCATGTAAACAAACTATTATAGCTAGGAGTACAATGGACTCCGAAATGATAGCCTTGGACACTACATGTACAGAAGCCGAATGGCTAAGAAACCTTATTATGCATATACATATTTCTATTAATCATGTTCCTGCAATTTCTATAAACTGTGATAATAAATCTGTTATGGAACTACTAAAGTATGATTCTGTGAATGCTAAGATGAACAGGCACCTACAGCTGCGCTTCAAGTCTATAAAGAGCCTATTGGGCAAATATGTGGTTCTTGACTATATAAAGTCAGAAAATAATCTTGCAGACTACTTGACGAAGGGTCTGTCTAGGACTTTGATCCTAGAATCATCGAGGGGGATGGGGTTATGTCACACCACAGTCCCAAAATATTAAGGGACTAGACACGTGGCAATGGCCAGCAGCACACACCGATGGACAAACCCAGTTTAATGGACCCATCAGGGTGTACTTAAGCTGTAATACAATAATATGGGCAATGGTACTAATCTCATCCACAGAATAAATATAATCAATATCAGAAATATAAAGCAATATCAAGTCTCAATAAAACATAACTCGGGGAACAACCCGATAGTGAGTTTGATATATCAACTCAATAGACTGGAAATAAAGAGTCTAACAATAGAAATAACTGAGTATAGAATAAGCAGATACTCAGGGGAAATCCTCAGCGATCACCTCGTCCTCGGGTTTTGGTACTGCTCCAAGGTATGCTCCTATCCCGTACACCTTCGGGTAGATCTCCTCTGCTAAACCTGGGGACACAATCCGGATCCAGGTCCCCAGGGGACATAACAAGGTACAAGAATAACTCAAGCCAAAATAAATGCAGTACAATAATAAATGAAACAATAGGGTAAACTATGTAACCAGCTATGTGAGATGCAAGTGAGAGCATTAATCACACTCAGGCTGAGACTACTATAGGCTCTGTGTCGGGGAAACCCATAGCAGTATTTTTTCGAAGGGCCAGTAAATGTGCCAAAGCTCTGTGTCAGAGTCTAAGGCACCTCCAGTAATGTAATATATATATAATCAGCCTTTCGTATAGTAAGTCTCTCCCCACCCAATGAAATCACACATCTCATGTTCACGATGTCTTATGTCCATGTCACGCAAGATCATATCTAATGCAGCAAGTCATATGATAGCTCTGGATAAAAAGTCTATGTAACAAATCCTGTAGCCTATACAGAATCACCATGAATGTCTCAGGAAGATTCTGTTTCATGAACAGTGTCAGGTGTCCTGTGGTATGATGTACTTGATAATGCAAGCACAAATGTACAGTGTCTTGATATCCATGTCTAGGTGACGTTACACAACTCTGCGTACAGTGTTGACACCCGAATATTATTCGGACGCTAAGTAATATCACACGGTCCTAGGTTAAGTATGTACATTATATAAATAAATTAAGATAACAATATGAAGCAGGTACTACAAGTTTGGAAAGGTACACTTGCCTTGGATTTGGTTACCAACTGCGGCTCTGGTATCAGCGGGTTTTGCAGGTACTCCTCCGGTTGCTGAAATAGACATTACCATCATATTCAGAAGACATCAATTAGCTAGAATTGTCTGTCCATAAGTCCAATTTAGACACAGGGGCAAAAGTGATCGTTTCTGGTCAAAGCGGGGTCCATATGTGGCCCGCTTCGCATCGAGAAACGTGCCAGAGACAAAGTTCTTCAAATTTATCAAACTTAGTGTCTATAAGTCCAGAACGCCGATACGAACCCAACGGAATGTCCAGAACTGGATTCCGATAAGCCGATCACAAAATCGCCCGTCAAGTGGAGCCGTGGGGCCCACGATACGGGATTTTGTCAACGTTCTCAGAATCGAACCAAACTTGGGTCACAGGACCAACGTATTGCTACGAGTCCGATGGCACAAGTTTCGTTTCGATACGACGAGCATACACGAAGTTACAACGAGTTCCAGAACAGGGCTGATACGGGGTGTTGTCGACGAATACATGTTGATTTCGGTGTGCACGCACATCCAAATCAATTTCCGTGAAATCCCACACGTCCGTATTAACGGCGCACACCTTTTGGTGAAGTCCGCACATGACCAAGTCGTCCCGTTTAGCGGGACACACCCAGTTCCGGAGAAAAATAGGGCAATTATTTTTCTGATTTTGGGTCACAGTTTGCGACCGTCACAGGACGCGATACCCCAAACAAATTGTACAAGTATCGAGAGGGTCACGCAGGATTCGCGTCACAGCTGACGGAACAGAAAACGGGACAGCGAGGAGAGAGAAACAGTCACCTGAACAGGGCTCCGAAGGAGACTAAAAATGCGATTCCGCGAGGCGGCGCGACGCGCCACGGCCGGCTAAGGCACGACGGAGGCGGCTAGGGCACGACGTGGCTCGGCGCTGGTCTGCTGGGGGTTGCCGGGGCTTATCGTCGAAGGGGACGGGGTCGGACGAAGGCGGCCGGAGCTGGTGGTGGCAGGGTTAGTGGTGATGGGGGTCTCGGGCGGAGGCGGAGACGTGGTGGTGAGGGTTCCGGACGGCGGAGGAGACGACAGGGTGACTGCAGAGGAGGAAGGCGGTGGGGCTCGGGGAGAGTGGTGGCCGCAGAGGAGGAAGGTGGCGGTGGTGTTGGTGGACGATGGTGGAGGCTGTGGTGGTGGCAGCGGGTGACGATGGGAATGGAGGTGGCCGTGGAGCAGGGAGTCGGCGGTGGCCGTGGTGAGGATGGTGGCGTTGCAGTGGGTGAAGGGAGGCCGGGTAGAGGGTTTTATAGGGGAGGTCGGGGAGACGGGCGGCCGAAGTTAATGGCGGGGAGAGGGGAGAGAAACCGCCGTGGGGCGTTACCGACGGCGAGCGGCGAGGAAACGGTGGCGGAGGAGTCGGGAACGGCCGCGGGAATCGGGGGATGGCGGTTACTGTAGCAACTACAGTAGCGGGTCGGGTAGGGTAGCAGGTCGGGTTCTGGATTCGGGTCCAGATCCGACCCGCTAAGGTACGGGTCGGGTACGGATCGCGGGTACGGGTCGGGTTGATAGATCCGACCCGTTAGGATTTTAAATTAGGGTTTGGGTCTGAGTCAGGGTTCGGTTCGGTTCAGCATGGGTTCGGTTCAATAAACAAGTTGGTTCAGGTTGGTTTATTTTGGTTTAATTAAAACATTAATTTTTAGGTCTTTAAAAATAGTTTCGGGGTCCAATAAATTCCAGAAAAATTACCCTATGTCTAATATTTTATTTTACACCCAAAAATATTATTTTTATAATATTTTAATATTTAATAAAGTATTTAAAATTATTTAATACCAGAAAACATTGATTTAATTAGTTAAAAATCACAGAAAATTCTAGAAAATTGATTTTTAAAAATCTGAAAAATTTATGGGGGTTTACAGGTTAAGCCCATAAGTAAATTCACCAGCAGTGGCAACCCAACCGAGTCTGACTGGAGATCCCAAGAAGCCGGTTCAGTGGGTAGGAATAAGCTAGACTTAGGTGACTTTTATGAAACACTGACCTGAGATTAAAATCTCATTCTATAATGCCCAAGTGGCTGTACATGTGTACAATAATTCTCCATCCCTATGGTGACAGTGTTCTTGAGTGATATGGTCAGGATGAGTTTTAAAAACTCTTAATAGGTCCAAGTTGATATGCGGGGTTGAAACCTATCACCAACCCTTAAGGACTTACCTATATGAGAGGTCGTGAAGGCCGCGACTATGGGACAGGGCGATCCCAGACAACTCTCATGAATTTGGATTAGTGCGCATGGCCAACCAAAAGCGCCACCCGTTAGACCCAGAACCTCTAGCGTACTATGTGTGCTATTTTCTGAATCTGGTGAAAGAAGTCTGATTCAAGGCATAGTCCATCAAGCACTTCTTCAGACAAAGACAATAGTCACTAAGTGAGATTCAAGGCTGTAGTCCATCTCATCTATGCATAGTATATACCTGCCCAGACACTCTTCCTTTTAATTTCTTAGTCACTTCTATTCCGGAACTTGACCTTTTGGGGGGGGGGGGGATTGTTAGCCTTGCTTGAGCAAAAGCTCAACTTCCTTCTTTCTTATAGTCCCACATCGGATGGGCCAACCCCTCCTTATATGTATATATTAGTTTCTCTTTATTGCTTTCTTAAAGATGTTATGTGGGGAACCCCTTGGGCCACACGCGCGCGCCGCCATCGCCTCCCATCCCGGCTCGGCTCAGTTCAGTTCGGCGTGCGTAACGGGTGCGGGTACGTGCCCACACCTGCAGGGCACCGAATGCCGATCCAATTTAGTCTTCGGGTTCGGGCTGGGATCCAAAAATCTTTTTGCTGCTCTTTATTTTTTGAACCCATTTGGCTCTTTCAAATTTGAACGTTGAGGCTCATGTACAGATTCATTGAACCTTGCAACAGCTTTTTTGACAGCCTTTTTCCATATTTTATTTGCTCCTTAATGGCCTGTTTATGAGCCATTAAGTACCCTATTTGTGGCTGTGTATAAGCTTCAGCCTATTTATTTGGTCTCCTTCTCCTTCATTTTTTACACAGAAAAATTCTCCTACGTGAAACCTCTCTCTCTCTCAAACGACATTCTGTTCTCCAAATTCTTGCTCTGGGCAGAGCTAAGTTCGGTCTCTCTCTCCGAGTTGTGTGCAACAAAGAGAACCTGGTAGTCATAGGGTTTTACCACTAGAAGATTCTGAGAAACGTCTGCACATAGACCTCAGATCAACTCTTAGGGCATTGCTTCGTGCACGACTTCTCCGGAGGCCGGTAACAATTTTCTTTTGTTTCTTTGTGCTCGTATAAATCTCTGAAAAATAATATATATTTTGTTATCAGTTTTTGTAACAAAAATTAAAGATGGTAAGGAAACCCCATTTTACCTGGAGTATGACGCATTCAACTAGGTATAAACGCAAAGAGTTAAATACGAATGAGTGCCTCCAGTATGCAACCAATGTAGATGTTTTGGACATTCAATCAAGAACTTTAAAGTAGTAGTGGATTCGAACTATGGAGAGGCTGAACCTAATATGCAACCAAGGACATGGGAGGTTGTGAGAAGCAATAATATTGATTCTTTGGGAGGGGGCATGTGTTAGGAGGAGGATGCATTTGATAACAATAATATGGACATAGAAAAAACTAGTGTCCTAGGCAAAGAACTACCTGTGGAAAGGATTTTCGATCAACGAGGTCCTGCAGTTGGGCAACTAGTGGTATTCCAAGCACAAAGGGGTATGACGACGAGAGGACATGACGCGACGAGTAGTAGAGGGGAAAAGGAAGTGGCCATGTCTACTACAGGCATGAATACCAGAAGTAAAAGGCATGCAGGCCTCTACATAAAGGTTAAAGTAGATCTAACCAAGTGCATATATAGTGAATAAAATAGAGGAGGTTTGCATAGATAATCCAAACTGGATTACGCTATTGCAAAAAAGGGCCTCAGGGAGAAAATAAAGAGAAAGATGATAAGGACCAAAGAGAGCTAAAAAATCACCCAATTGATAGCCACTACCAAAATTTGATAAAATAGCGACATTTTTAGTGACGTTTCTCACGGACGTCGCTATAATTTATGAATTTAGCGACGTCAGAAAGGAACGTCACATAACGTTGCTGTTAGCGACTGTCCGTGACCCTTAGCGACTACAAAAAATATTACCGAAGCACATGTCGTCAAATATCGTAAAACATCGCTATTATTTTTATTATAGCGACGTTTAGTGACGTTATTTTCTATACGTCGCTAATCAGCGACGTTTAGCAACGTCTTTTAACAACGTCGCTAAAGTTTTTAATATAGAGTTTGAGTTTTCATTTTCCCCTCAGTCGTCTCGCTCCCCCCAAATCACCAGAGAACCCCCTCGCTCCAGCGAACCCCCTCACCCGCCCGCCCCGGCGTCGCCCTCGCCGACAGCGCCCTAGCCCTCCTCGCCGACCGTCGCTCCTCCTCCCCTCCGGTGGTCGGGGTCTCCCCACCGACGTTTCTCCTCCCCAACATCGATCCTCCTCCCCTCCGGTCGACCCCTCCTCGGTCAACCCCTAGCCATCTCGGTAAACCCTAACCCTAATCCTAACACTATCTCTCTCTCTCTCTCGTAGCACAGACACGTCGCAACACACACTGACACGACACTGACACAAATACTAACACTGACCCTGACACGACACACATACGTACACACTTTCACAGACACATACATGACACAAATACACACACACACACACTAACACGGACATGTTTAAGTTGGACACGGACACAGACACAGATACTGACACACACACTGACATACACACACTGACACACAAGCCCTATTTTAATTATATATATATATATTTCTTTCAAAATTTCTAATATAGTGTGATTTAACTTCCTAGAATTATATGTTCATTTGTAAAAGAAATATAGAGATAGAAAATTCATATGTGTATGTGTATGTAAAAAAAATTATAGTATAGTTTGATTTAACCCCTATTTTTTATGTGATAATGTTGATAATAATGAGACTATAATTTATCTTTCAGGATTTGCATCAAAGGTCAAATAGAGTTGGTTTGGAATTATAACACGTATTTAGCGACTGTAGGAGATATATATGAAATTGGTGGGGTTGGGAAGAGGTAGTAGATATATATGAAATATGAGTATCAGGGGTCTTGGTATGAGAGTACCGATAGTATTTGTGTGTGCCCCCATATCAAAAATAACCAAGGACAATATTATAGTATACACGGACACTGGAATGACTCTTCAAAGTTGAGACACGACATAGTATTGGGTTCTTCTAGAACTCGTATCCAACTTGGGTTAGAGCAGTGTTAAATCTATCCTTGATAGACGAATTCGTGTTCGGATGGTTGTGACACGGCATTGGTATATGTATCGCATAACTAGGTTTATGTTACAATCTAGATAAATATAAGTTAAGTGGTAAATAGTTTTACATAGATAATACTTATTATAAAAGTAGAATAACTAGGATCCCGAGTAAGACAATGAACACGTGATGACACCTATTTAATAGGATTTAAAATTAGAGTTGTCCATATGTCTACTAGTTTTCGGATAGTCACGAATTATAAAACGGATACTCATGAACTACGATATAGTTACTCATGCATCACAACTCGAATACTCACACATCAATAGGAGTTGTTAATTACTTTGATGAACATGTGTATCCATCTTTGCATCCATTTGGATAATATACTTGAACGATGTCTATTCATCTTTTCAGAAGTATGTAGAAATGGATCTGAATTACTACCTGCATTATCGTTTATGGATATACAGCCGTCATCCTGATGACATGCGCGGTATGCGGGATGAATTCATACAGGGGGTAGAACAGTTCCTGCAGTTCGCCAAGGCGTTCTCTCAGTACATAGATGACACAAAAATTAAGTATCCATGTGTGAGATATCTCAACATAAAATATTACTCAGAAGTGGATGTGACATATCATTTATACTTGAGGTATTTCACGCTGAATTACTATTAATGGACCTCACACGGAGAACTTGTGTCTTTAGCATCGAAGCCGGAGCCTTATATGGAGCCGTATATGGATATCCACGACCATGCTGATTACGACGACGGGTGTGTGAACATGGTTTTTGATGCTGCCGGACCTAGTTTTGATCCAGACAATTATGATACAGATGAGGATGCACCGAATGTCGATGCTGCAAATTTTATGGAGTTATTGGAGAATGCAAGGACTCCATTATATCCTGGTTATGAGAATCATTCACCGTTGGAGGTGGTTACAAGACTATTGAGCATCAAGTCCGATTTTAACATGTCGCAAGAATGCTACAACCGACTGATAGAATTTATTATAGAGATCTTGCCGGCGGGTGCTAAGTTACCTAAAGACTTCTACCGGTCTAAGAGGATGGTGAGATCGTTCTGGATGGAATACGAGAAAATTGATGCATGTCACAACATGTGCATATTATACTACAAAGACGACAAGGATGAAGACGTGTGCCAATTTTGTGGTGTTGATCGCTATAAGACAACTGGTACAGGAAGGCCTGCCGGTGCAAGGAAGCCGACTGATTCGATGTACTACTTGCCTTTGACGCCGCGGCTGCAGAGATTGTTTATAGTGAAGGAAACTGCCGAAAATATGAGTTGGCACATGCGAGAACAGATTGAATGAGTATTGGATCACCCATCCGATGGAGAAGCATAGAAGCACTTCGATCGAGAGTATTCCAATTTTGCTTCGGATCCGCGTAATGTAAGATTGGGGCTCTTATGCGACAATTTTATTCCATTCAGACTTTTGGGTTCCCAGTATTCGTGTTGGCCTGTGATCGTCATCCCGTACAACCTACCACCTTGGATGTGCATGAAGACTCCGGTTATGTTCTTAACCATCATTATTCTGTGTCCGAATAATCCGAAGAGGAACATCGATGTATACTTGCAACTGTTGATAGATGAGTTGAATCAGCTATGGGAAGTAGGCGGCAACACGTACGATGTTTCAAAAAAGTAGAATTTTCAGATGAGGGCAGCACTTATGTGGACCATCAACGACTTTTCGGCTTCTAGCATGTTATCAGGATGGAGCACTCATGGTCGTCTCTCATATCCGTATTGCATGGACCGTACTAAGGCTTTCCGTTTAAAACACGGAGAAAAATTGTACTTCTTTGATTGTCATCGATAATTTTGCTCGGATCATCCGTTCCGGAGGAACATGAATGCATTTCGTGCCGGCGTTATGGAAAAGAGATTAAAGACTTATCAAGTGCTATCGAAGAGCCTACTAAGGGGTACAAGTGCGATAGATTTGGTCATACTCATAACTGGATGAAGAGGAGCATATTCTACGACTTGTCATATTGGAGCACCAATCTGATCAGACATAACCTTGATGTCATGCATATCGAGAAGAATATATTTGACAACTTAATTAAGACTGTAATGGACGTAAATGAGAAGACGAAAGATAATCCCAAGGCCAAGTTGGACTTGGAAGAAATATGCAGACGCCCTGCGTTTCATTTGATAGAGGAAGGGAATGGGAAGTATAAGCAGCCTAATATAATTTTCTCACTGGACAAGGAGGAGAAATGGAGACTATGTAGGTAGATTCATGGGCTAAAATTTTTAGATGGGTACGTGTCAAATCTGAGAAGATGCGTCGACCTGAAGGAGAATAAACTGACTGGTATGAAGAGACACGACTATCACGTATTCATGGAGAGGTTAATTCTGATTGCATTTCAGAAATTCTTACCACAAGTAGTTTGGGATCCTTTAACAGAGCTTAGCATATTCTTCAGAGATCTTTGTTCTACCAAGTTGATCGTCGATCGTCTAGAAAAGCAAGAGAAGGACATTACGGTAACACTGTGCAAGCTTGGAAGAATGATCCCTCTTGCATTCTTCGACTCCATAGAGCATTTACCAATTCATCTTTTCTACGAGGCACATGTCGGTGGCCCTGTCGGTTATCGGTGGATGTACCCGTTCGAACGTCAACTGAACCACCTAAAGAGAAAGGTAAAAAATAAGGCAAGGGTTGAGGGTTCTATTTGTGAAGCCTATGTTCTTGAGGAGATTACAAACTTTTGCTCGATGCATTTCAAGCTGCATATTGCTACTAATATAACAAGAGCTCCGAGAAACGATGAAAGATATCAAGAATCTAATTATACAATATTGAAAGTATTCAATGCTTTCGGTAAGCCTTCGGGCAAAATGATGAAAATATATCTGAATGACGATGAGCTAAGGGCCGCTCAGTTGTATATATTACTCAACTGCGATGAGGATGAAGTAGAGAAGGTAGAGGGGTAAGTAATTAATACATCAACGTTTAAGTCATCTTAATGTAATACTATACACTAATATTGTTACACTAATCGGGCGATGTTTTATTGTTTTCAGCACATTTAATGAAGAGGTGAGGTCGATGAGACCAAACAAAACAGATAAAGAAGTAAAATAGGAAATGAGACTTCATTTCCCTTTTTGGTTGAGTACATATGTAAGAATTATTTTGTGTATGTACTTGCATAATATTTAACAGAACGTTAAACTTAATATTATTTTCTTGGTATTTAGGTCGATCGTCCCCACACAACACTCGAGAATGAGTCTATTAGAACTCTAGCCAAGGGAACAATTTATGCCGTCAAAATCTGGCCAAGCTACTATGTAAATGGGTTAGGTTCAAATCAACAAAAGCCCCGATAAGAGACAACTTCTTGGATCTTGATTCTACGAAAAATATATTGACACAAAGTGGTCACAGTCAACCTGATTCTGATAATCATCAAACATCAGACCAAAAATACAGATGAAGCAGATACTCGATGCAAATTATATCAACTCCATCAGTACTAAAGACAGACTCTGCAACAACTATTGGTTTCTATTCAAATATAATTTTTTATTTATTTGAGTCTAGGACAGATGTAAGCTGAGTCGCACTGACAAATCCTAAGTACCTATACCCAGATACCTAGTCCACTCAAATAAACCAAAGAACCTAACCACTAAATCAGGCCACATTCATTTACAAAGTCTACCATACTAAGAGACCGAACTCGGGCCGAAATCGTGCCAAACTCGGACCGAACTCGGTTACCCTTTTGGTATAAAATCAACCAGTTCAATAGCTCCTGATTTTTTGGCCCAACGATTGGAAATTTGTATTAAACCCCATCCAAATTCTGGCCGAATTATGTTTGCCAACACCCTATAAATAGGATTGGAATTCTTTATCTAACAACAACTCAAACATTCTTAAGCCTTCTATCCTATTGTGAGCAAACCCCTAAAGCCTTAACTTTTCCATCTCAAAGAGCAACTCCCTAGCCTTCCTAGTGCCAAGTACGATCTCGGTCTAGAAGTCTTCAGAGTTGTAAAAAGCTTTGTTCCATCGGGTACTCTCTCTATCAAGCTGTGAAGTTGCAAGACTTGTGCTTAATGGTAAGCGAGGTAAATAATGACTCTCTAGCAAAATATATTTTGTATGATGAATTGTCTGATACTTTTAATTATTTGTTTGAAGACTATAATAAGCTTAGAAATAACTATAAACAAGCTCGATAAGATATCAAAACTTATTAGCTTAAGAATGATCAGCTTATTTGCTTACTTAAGGAAGCTAGAGAAAACTCCTCTTCTGATGAATCAATTAAAATCTCTAAACTTGAGCTTAGCTTACAAGAAGCTCTTGACTGCTTCGATGAAAGCAATCAAGAAAATGCTAAACTTAAGGAGGACTTAAAACATAAAAAGGCGAAGTACTCTAATACCTCACTTAAGATAGATGCTCTTACTGCCAAATATGATGATTTATATGACATCTCTAAAAAGTTAGAGATTAGATTGGGAAAGCAGGTCGTACAACCTACTATTCAGTCTAACAAGAGACACATGACTAAACAAAAGAGCACTCAAAAGAAGATACCAGCAAGCAAACCAAATGCCTTACACTATCAACCCTCTAGTGATGATACTATCTATTCCTTATTTTCTCCTAATATTCCAAACCCAGGAGAATATGATGACTTTATTTTTACTTCTATTGATGTCTCAAATCTATGGTTCAGTGATTTTGTGCCAAAAAATATTTGCAAGGGCAATCCTATTAATTTTACTACTTTTTATGCCCAAAAACCTAAACTTATAGAATTCTATCTTCATCGTCTAGTCAAAACTAGAAAATCCATATATTTGAATGCCATTCGCATGTTTTATTGTAATCTATCTCATGATCAATTATCTATTTCTTCGAGAGTGGGGGGAATCGACATTGAATTTGAAGATACAACCTTGGGTGAAATTCTTAAAATCCCTAACGAGGGAGATGCCCTAGTTTAGATTGACAAACTCAATCATAGAGGCAACATCACTCTTGATTCCTTCAGGGATATACTTTGCATCCCTTATCCTTGTCCTGACGGGAAGTTTCGTGCTCGTTATTTTAACCAATACTTTTACGAACATCACCGTATCATATACTCTGCTATCATTCCCAAGCAAACCTCCAAAGATGATATAACCTATAGGGAGATGTCTGTTTTATATGACTTCTACACATCCACTCCCTTTAGCCTTCCTAAAACCATAATTCGGCAGATGATTAACTGTTGTAAACACAAACGTCAACTTCCTTATGTCATGTATCTACCACTCATCTTTGAACACTTCCACATTCCTATGGAATAATCTACTTATCTATCTGAGCCATCTTATCTGACCAAAGCCCGCAGGATTCAGCCTGTTTCTCTTATTCCTGATGAGGATGAATCATCTAGATCTCATTCTAATGCACCAGCTGATCCAGCCCCAGCTCCTACTCCTACTTCATCATCCTCTGCACAGCTTGCTACCTTGGACTCTATCGAAGAGATATTTCGTGAGCAATTTAGGTTGCAAAACGAGATGATAGATGCTCAATACCAGGAGCAGAATACTATAATTATCACTCGGCTTTGTGACCAGTCTTATCGCACCACTATTCAGGCTCACACTTTAGACAACTCCCTAGCAGATCTTCATTATCACTTAGCCCATCATCCTACTGCACCTCACCCAGTGGCTCGTGATCCTTCCCGCTCAGGCTACAGGATCGATGACCCATTTGTTCAGCAGTACTTCGACCCTACCGGAGCATACTTTGATGATCACCCGCCTGTTGATGCTGCTGATGATGATTTGTGATAATTTTTTGTGGCTATGTGGATGTATTAGTTTTTATTTTCAGTATACTAGAAATATTTGCTTAAAATGTTCGTAAAATATTTATAATATTTGCATCTCTATATATTTTCCAGTCTTGTTACTTATTCTGATTAAAACAATGCATGTTCTGATTAATTTCCTTTTTCCAAATTTGTCATAATCACTCATTACGGGAGAGTTTTTCCACTATGATATATTAACAAAGGGAGAGAAATGACAAAATATGATAATAAATGTGATAAATAAAATATTTTGATTATAATTGATGTATGGTTGATAAACATATAACTGTGATATATTTTGTTGATATATCTGCACCAAATTTTGCTATAAAGAAATATCAAGTTACAGGTCATTCATTATGCTCCCGTTCAAAGGAAAGATCTACTTATGGGGAAGCTTTTTCTAAAAATCTAGTTTTCAGTGGAAATATCTACGTTCAAGGAAACTTCATCTACGTTTCAACTATTTGCATCAAGGCTACATCAGACTCACCATATGTATATTTTGGCATAGTTTGTCAATTATCATAATGGGGGAGATTGTTGACACAAAGTGGTCACAGTCAACCTGATTCTGATAATCGTCAAACATCAGACCAAAAACACAGATGAAGTAGATACTCGATGCAAAGCATATCAACTCTGTCAGTACTAAAGACAGACTCTGCAACAGCTATTGGTTTCTATTCAAATGTAATCTTTCATTTATTTGAGTCTAGGACTGATGTAAGCTGAGTCGCACTGACAAATCACAAGTATGTATACCTAGATACCTAGTCCACTCAAATGAACCAAAGAATCTATCCACCAAATCAGGCCATATTCCTTTACAAAGTCTACCATACTAAGAGACCGAACTCGGGCCGAACTCGTGCCAAACTCGGACTGAACTCGGTTACCCTTTTGGTATGAAATCAACCAGTTCAGTAGCTCCTGATTTCTTGGCCCAGCATTTGGAAATTTGAATTAAACCCCATCCGAATTCTGGCCGAATTTTGTTTGCCTACACCCTATAAATAGGATTGAAATTCTTCATTCTAACAACAACTCAACCATTCTTAAGCCTTCTATCATATTGTGAGCAAACCCCTAAAGCCTTAACTTTTCTATCTCAAAGAGCAATTCCTTAGCCTTCCTAGTGCTAAGTACGATCTCGGTCTAGAAGTCTTCAGAATTGTAAAGAGATTTATTCCATCAGTTACTCTCTCTATCAAGCTATGAAGTTGTGAGACTTCGGATCAAACCTCGTAGTTGCAAGCCTTCGGATCAAAGCTTGTGATTCACTATTGGTGATTATAGTGGATACAACTCCGAGCTTGAGTTCTCGGGACTAGATTAGTCCTCTCAGAGGAAAACCAGTATACATCTTGGTGTTTGCATTTGCTCTCTCTCACTCTATTGCATATATTCATAACACTGCTAGTAGTATTACTATTCATGAGATATATTCTAACTACTAGTAGTTGATCACCATTGCATGCCATAGAGTTATATTTTAAAAGGTAATTTTATGCCGCTGTATACATACACTCTATTCACCCCCCTCTAGAGTTGCCATATACGGTCCCACAAAATAGTTGTTTGTGTATCAGATCTTCGAGCTACAAAGATGTCAATCCAGGCAATAATTTCTATGGCATCTTACGGGAGATTATGAAGTTGACATATAATTATGAAACAGAGCCTGCTAAGATCATGTTATTCAGGTGTGATTGGTTCAATCTAATCCAAGATCAAGGTTAGAAAATAGACAAGCCTGGTTGTAAAATCCCTTGACCAAATTTAGGTCTACTTAGCTTAGATAGAGAGACTAGGGTTAATTTGGAGCCAATTAGAATTAGAACACAATGTTTTAGATTTATTGTGCAATATTTGTATCACTTAGTGCACCTAATTGTTGCTTCGATATTTGGAGCGCTACACTAGCATTTGCCTTCAAACAAATATCATACACTTTTTCTAGACGTGCCAGCCTTCCATTCTGACCCTTGCATAACTTATAAATACTCTCTCTTGTGCTTCATTTTATTCGCACAATATTCGTTACAAACGTCCATGTTTAAATCCAAATAAATCTAACTTTGCATCCTTGTCCGTTCCAATCGAAATTAGGGACACAACCTCGATCCGTTTTGTACAACCAAATTTATAAAAATATTCTATTCTGAGTCTACTACATCCATAACACTTGTGTCCCACCCAATTTTAATTCTATACATTTCCAATTAATTAAAGAGCACTACTGCCACTAATTTTAATTAAATTGGTGTAAGGACCCAACCTCACCCAAAACTAGACCCAACTCCAACCCAAACTCCCACTCACACCCTCAAGGTTCATACTAAATATCACACACCATTTTAGTCCACTATATCACACAAAACATGATATTTTGCCTCATCCAATCCCAAATTCCACTATTTGTGCAATTTCCCAATTGTTAAGAAACTTTTATGCAAATATGCAATGAGGTGTCCATCCCTCATTGGACCCAACACATGAAGAAATTATCCCCCCTCTTTGACTGGTCCACCCACAATTCTCCCCATTTGTTGTACTTCATACAACTTTTTCTCCTTACATCCTCACCCTACATTTCAAACCCCCATCACCAAAGCCATCTCCACCCTCCATTCCTTCATGTAGAGTGTTCCCTCAACCCTAGAAAAATACCCAGCCAGCCCTAATCCCAAGGAGAGCCTCCCCAACTCTCTCCTACATATATACCTATTCTCTCTCCAAAAAATCAACAACACCATCACCTAACCAAAAGCCCTAAAAATATACTACACCCTCTCCTTCACCCGGCCACCTCCCCTCTTCCCCGACCACCTCCTGCGGCAGCCCATCGCCTCCGACCACCTTCCTCCTCTGCCTGTCCCCCCCTTGACCTCGACCCCGACCACATCACCGCCTGCCACCGCAACCACAGCCGTCTCCGCCTCCTCCTCCTCCGTTCTTCATCAACACCATCATCATCATCACCCGTCTTTTTTTTCCCTCGACCAGACTCCCTCCTTCCTCAGTCACCACCACCGCCACCACAGACAGCCACCTCCACCGCCATCGACACAACCATCTTCACCGCCATCGACACCACCATCTCCACCGCCAACATCATTAAGGTGTCATTTTTAACACATATTTTAGAACATTGTCGGTAACCCTAAACCAAACCATCTGAATTCTCTTACTCACTGACCCTCAGATATATATACTTAAATCCTTTGTTACAACTACTTACTGTAATTGGTATCAATTTGTTTGGAAATGAGCATTTGAGAAAGCACACATTTCTTCAAATACAATTCCAGAATGAAGCCTACATCCAACAAGGCAACATAATATAAATACATAAACTACCAAATTTTGGAATATATATATATATATGCCAAAGCGCCCCCTCTCTCTCTCCCCCCCCCCCCCGCACCATCGGATCGAGTGGAGCCCTGTGGGGCTCGCATGATATCCCCTGATCCAACGTCCAAGGGGAGCGGGGCTTTGATGAGGCTCCCGATCTGCTCCCATATATATATATATATATATATATATATATACTTTGTCTTGTTGTTATCGTTGTAGCTTTTACAACACATTTGACATCATTGGAGCTTCTGGAGGTCCTTCGCATCTAATCTCTAGCTCACCTAAGGAAGAGAGGATTTGATCCCCTAGTATAATTTGATCAAGAGGTATGTGGATACTAGATGTTTATCTTAGTGGTCGTCGGCATTCCCGACAAGTCTAGAATATTAAAAAATTCAAAATATATTTGGAACTATAATTTTGTCTCCAACTTGGCTGATATTTCTTTTGGATGTGGCGTATTAGCATACCTTTACTATGAGCTCGGTGCTGCATCCTACATAGGATCTTGGACAATATTGGATGCACGACTCTATTCCATTTATAATAATTTTACTTTATCTTGAATTTATATGTCCGTAATATGATATTTTTATCATTTAATATGATAATTATTGTCTATGTACATGTATTGATATACGAGTATTTTTCAACTCTGAAGAGGGCTACACTCAATAGAGAATACGATGAAACCCTCCATAGGTTGTGCAGATGGAGGACGAATAAGAAAGACGTGAAGTCCACATACATTGGCCGCCCTAAGGATTGCCTTCGACAAAATGTCATAAAAAACCCAAGTGTTTGATCACTCTTATTTTACTTTCGCGTTCATTTACAACCACATATGTTCAAACAATGCATATAATTTTTTAGATAGTTTGGGATCCATATGTGGATCTATGAGGCAACACTCGTCCCATTCAACCCATGTCTATATTCTATGGCCTAATAAGCTGCCATTTTATCGAGGAGTTGTATCTGCCTGAGAGAGTGTTCGACAGTTTGGATACGTACAAACGATATCGACATGCTTATTAAAATTGGTGTCGGCACCCCAAGGGGAAAACCCTTAAATTATGTGCCAGCAAATTATAATAATGTGTCGGCATCTTGGGACAATTGTAATCGTCATATATTGGGTGTGGAGTGTCACGCCCCGATCCCGCATAGGGGACGTTCGTCCTCGCTTGGGTCCTTGCGGGACCAATTTGTCCTCGCATGGGCGCGATGCCGTGCAAGACTAAGATATGCTTGCACAAGGCCAAAGCTTGAACAAGGGCAAGTAAGCTATTCAAGATGGGAGCAGCAGCACAATATTGCAGAAAAGTAAAGAACACAATGGCATATAAAAAATAAGCCCTGTATTGATAATCAAGATGTGTTACAAGCGGCGCTTGACCGAGATTATAGATCGCTCAAACTCTCTTTCTCTCGATTACAATGATATCGTTCCATACATTATATCCCTCTATACAAAAGCAACTCAAAGTAATCTCGATATGGCTCAAGGCATTGACTCTAGATTTTTGGGTCCTTGGGAAGAGGCACGTCTATCACTTCCTCGGACGATCTAGCACCTGAGAACAAGCAACTGTTGGTGGTTCAGCACTTTGGAGAAAGTACTGGTGAGTGTAAAATCAACGAACATAAGCAACACTCCCTTAAACCCACACTAAGTAAGCATGTGGCAAAATATTACATTTCTAGTAATCTTTCTAGTTTTACCTAGATTTATTTCATGCATTACAAGATTAGAGTCAGTTTACATATTTACAAAAATATGTCTTTGAAACCAGTTTTGCATATTCAAACATTCAAGCGAGCTATAGGGACAGTGTTCTATCGTGCAATGTGCAGCATATATCGTGAGCCATATTCGATCTCTTAGGAACAAAAGTGATCTCTAGTGGACTGTTCATCTCAAATCAAGACAAGTGCATCAAGTGGACTATTCGATTCAATGTAATGGGGGAAGCAGCATATTCAAGTAAAATAGATATATCTCATTTAACATTTATGACTAGGAACATAAGACAATACAAGTGATCACTTATTCAGTGATCCTTACCCATGGATGAACGGTTATCCCTGGAACTGACTTACAAGTTAGCAATAATTTGCATATAGGTATGCAAGAAGGCTAGCCTAGCATGCGCCCTAACTACATGATTGTCCCCTCCACGGTTTTAGCAGTTAGGACGTACAAGCCCATCTCACTAATAGACCTCTATATCATACCCTCCCGTAAATAAGGACTACAAGCCTCAGGGTATTCTAGATCTCTCCTAGGCCGAACGATCCTAGTGCCCCAGGAAATGTTCGAGAGATAAACCTTGGGAACAAGTTGTCCAGACCAAATGCATGAATGCACTTCTATCAGATAAATACTATATGATTCACATGATCCAGAATAAGCAAGCAAGCATATTTATCAAGCTATAGAGCCGGAGCTCTCAATACTCTTGCCTAATAGCCACACCCTCCCGTAAGTAAGGACTTTAAGCCTCAGGGCGGACTATTAGTCTAGATGCACAAGTTTAAGTTATTCATACAATTCTATCTCTTTAAAAGTGATCAATAAAATATGTTCAAGCAATCTAGGTCTTCTAACAAGTAACAAGCAAGAATAGTTCTATAAATCTAGCATGCAATTCTATCTCTTTTAGACAAGCATTCAAGTTTTACTCAAGTTTAGTATGCGATAAAAATATATGAACATTCTTTTACTCCTTTTTATTAGCATGGCAGCGGTTCGTTCGATAGCGGTGTCCGTGTAACTAAGCATGCAATGTTTCTATCTTTAACTAGCATGGCAATGATTCTATCTCTTTAGACAAGCATACAAATTCTCTAGTTTGGCATGCCGATTCGTTTCAATGACAAGCAATACGAGTTCCCTTATTATGCATGTAGAGTCAGGTTCTATTATTCTTCTTATGAAACTATCTTCTTAGAACAAGCATTCAAAAACTCAGATTCATTATTAAGGCGTGCAAGAATCAGAGAATGAAGTTCTACCCACTCACTTAGATCAATCATCTTGTGTTTCGATCAGAGAACACTTCGAGAAGGCTTTCGCTCGAGCCAGCAAAGTGATATCTCTTGTACATAGTGCCTACGTCGAGCGGGGCACTACAAACTTATCCACCAAGAAAGAGTTTTATCCTCGAAACTCAAGGAGGAACTTTTGATATCCAGAGAAGCGATAGTCCCCATCCCTTACCATCCTCAATAGAAAACTCTAGCAATCAGAACTGAATAAAACTCTAGCCATCAGAAATCACAAATCACATCTCAAGCAATAAATTAAATCCAAAAAAATTTTGCCGGCAACTTTGAGAATATTTATGGACTTATTGTATGGAACGCTTATTGAGGCAACGATTTCAAGTGGCAAAGAACATCTTGAGTTAAAGCTAAGCAGTGGAATGGCCATAGGGTCGAGTCGCTCTGATACAATTATGTCACGTCCCGATCCCGCAGGGGGGCCATTCGTCCTCGCTTGGGCCCTTGTGGGACCGATTCGTCCTCGCGTGGGCGTGATGTCGTGGAAGTCTAAGCTGCGCTTGCACAAGGCCATAGCTTAAACAAGGGCAAGTAAGCTATTCAAGACGGGAGCAGCGTCACAATATTGCAGAAAAGTAAAGAACATAATGACATATAAAAAATAAGCTCTTTATTGATAATCAAGATGTGTTACAAGTGGCGCTTAGCTGAGATTACAGTTCACTCAAGCTCTCTTTCTCTTGATTACAATAACATCATTCTATACATTACATCCCTCTATACAAAAGTAGCTCAAAGCAATCTCGATACGGCTCAAGGCATCGACTCTAGATTTTTGGGTCCTTGGGATGAGGCACGACTATCGCTTCCTCGGACGATCTAGCACCTGAGAACAAGCAACTGTTGGTGGGTCAGCACTTTGGAGAAAGTACTGGTGAGTATAAAATCAACGAACAGAAGCAACACTTCCTGAAACCCACACTAAGTAAGCATGTGGCAAAATATTACTTTACTAGTGATCTTTCTAGTTTTACCTAGATTTATTTCATGCAGCATAAGATTCGAGTCAGTGTACATCTTTTCGAAAATATGTCTTTGAAACCAGTTTTGCATATTCAAACATTCAAGCGAGCTATAGGGACAATGTTCTATCGTGCAGTGCGCAGCATGTATCGTGAGCCAAAAGTGATCTCTAGTGGACTGTTCATCTCAAATCAAGACAAATGCATCAAGTGGACTATTCGATTCAATGCAATGGGGGCAGGAGCATATTCAAGTGAAATAGATATATCTCATTTAGCATTTATGACTAGGAACATAAGTCAATACAAGTGATCACTTATTCAGTGATCCTTACCCATGGTCGAACGGTTATCCCATCAGATGACATATAAGTTAGCAACAATTTGCATATATGTATAAACGAGATTCTCCTTCCCTGTCTATCTCTGCATCAAAGAGTTAAGTATGCAAGAAGGCTGGCCTATCATGCGCCCTAACTACATGATGGTCCCCTCCACGGGATTAGCAGTTGGGACGTACAAGCCCATCTCACTAATAGACCTCTATATCATACCCTCCCATAATTAAGGACTACAAGTCTCAGGATATTCTAGATCTCTCCTAGGCCGAACGATCCCAGTGTTCCAGAAAACGTTCGAGAGATAAACCTTGTGCACAAGTTGTCCAGACCAAATGCATGAATGCACTTCTATCAGATAAATACTATATGATGCACATAATCCAAAACAAGCAAGCAAGCAAGCATATCTATCAAGCTATATAGCCACACCCTTCTGTAAGTAAGGACTTCAAGCCTCAGGGTGGACTATTAGTCTAGATGCACAAGTTCAAGCTATTCATACAGTTCTATCTCTTTACAAGCGATCAATGAAACATGTTTAAGCAATCTAGCTCTTCTAACAAGTAACAAGCAAGAACAGTTCTATAAATCTAGCATGCAATTCTATCTCTTTTAGACAAGCATTCAAGTTCTACTCAAGTTTAGCATGCGATGGAAACATATGAACATTCTTTTACGCTTGTTTATTAGCATGGCAACGATTCGTTCGATAGCGGTGTCCATATAACTAAGCATGCAATATTTCTTTCTTTAACTAGCATGTCAATGGTTCTATCTCTTTAGACAAGCATACAAGTTCTCTAGTTAGGCAAGCAGATTCGTTTCAATGATAAGCAATACGGGTTCTCTTATTAAGCATGCAGAGTCAGGTTCTATCATTTTCTTATGAAACTATCTTCTTAGAATAATCATTCAAAAACTCAGATTCATTATTAAGGCGTGCAAGAATCAGAGAATGAAGTTCTGCCTACTCACTTAGATCAATCATCTTATGTTTCAATCGGAGAACACTTCGAGAAGGTTTCCGCTCGAGCCAGCAAAGCGATATCTCTTGTACATAGTGCCTACGCGGAGCGGGGCACTACATGGAGGAACGAGAATCTTTGGTTCGAATGTGGGATTGTAATGATGATTACATGGTCTATTTTACTAGATACAGACATACACAGGTAATGAATCCCGATACTTGAAAAGAGGGTGAGTTGTCGATACAACCATTTTAACTATGGAAATCGGTCGGCATTGACCAAAATGGTAGAATTTGTTGTTTTATAGCATTTGAAATTTGTAGATGTTTAATATTTAATATTTTTTTAACTTTTACAGATCAACAAAGTGAGCAAACTTGGTGAGTCACTTGTGGGTTGTAAGGGTAAAAATTGGAAACTGTGAGTGAGTAGTTATGTGACATTGATAATATCGAAGGCTTTTCGTTATTTGAAAGTGTGGAGATATGCTCAAAGCATCATCCTAATAGGGGATAGGAATGTAGTTCATTAGTTTAAAGTGTTATATTTGATGACTTCATGAGTTTGATAACAATATATATTTGATGACTTGATGTTTTGACTATGACACTATGTATTTGATGACTTTATGTTACTGTTTCATGGTTTGATATATTTGATGTTTAACTTTAATGAACGTTTCATATTATCGGGCCACATTGGAGTTGTATCGTAATGTAGTACTTGAATCTTTATATTCTCGGTCGTATCATAATGTAGTTCTTGAAACTTGATATTCTTGGCAGTAGCAAATTCATGATATTCATGATCATAAAAAACAAGTCTAAAAGCCCTAAGAAGTAAAGTTTGCCTTTAGACTGGCAAAATTTTGGCATCTTAAAATTTTTATTTTTTTTAGCTCTAGCAGTCCTAAACATGACAATGAATCTAATTTCTTAGTCAGGCCTGTTAAAGTTTTGGCAGTTTACTTTTGACAGTCCTAAAGACAAATTCTCAGTCTTAAGATTGCCAAAATTTGACAGTCCTTATTTTTCCAAAATCGTGATGATGAACATAAACTAAATGCATCAATCAATAGATAACCCTTTACAAAAATACATACGTCATTCAACACATCAGTACAAAATAAAAAATGATACATACATCCATGCCATAAGACTGAAGATGAAAATGAGTTGTGAAGGAAACAATTAGGAGAGGGAGTTAGTTCCTTTGTGAAGGAGATAAGGAGAGTGATACGGTTCATTTATGACTGTGACACATTACTATATAAATGTTAGGTGAAGGCGACCACATCGAAAATATACATATCTGTATCGAAAATATTCGTATCTGTATCGAAAAATATAATAATAAAATTATATTTCAGAAATGGAATTTATTTCTTCAAAATATAATGTACATACAGATCTATATGTTGCACATCAATCAATACATCGTTCAAAATACATTGTACAAAACGTGAATTTCAAAATTTGGGTCTCATTTGTGCAATTAAGGACTGCCAAAATTTTGGCACTCTTTTAGCAATTCTTTCTCTGTTTTACGACTGCCAAAATTTTGGCTGTCTTAAGAGCATCCACGGTGAGGACACTCCAAACATATACTCCAAATTACTAAAAATTGTATAAATGATTACTTTTGGTTTGTCCCTATGATATTGTCACACAATGACACACTCCAAATTAATCTCCTCTTTTTACTCCCTCTTTTTCCTTATTATTTTCCTTCTTATTTGGCATGATTTTTGCTCTCTTTTTCATCTTTATTTTTCTTTCATGTTTGGTTACTTTTGGTGGGCCCAACAATTAATATAGAGGAGTTAGGACACGCTCCAAATCTGGAGTGTCTCTTACCTTTCTAGCAATTTTTAAGTATGCACAAGTGTCCACTGCTACTTTTAAGTGCAACAAAATTTGACTAAAATTAAAATGTAGCACTTGAAACCTATCCCACTGTGGATGCTCTAACACTAGTAAGGACTGATAAAATTTTGCAGTCCTAAAATAGAAAGTTATCTATTTTAGGACTACCAAAATTTGGACACTCTTTCGCCGTCTCAAACGGAACTATTTCGATTTTAAATTTTCAAAACTCTGTTCGAAACTTGAGAATAGTCCAAAATGAGACTATGTAGTAAGAAACTATGCAAAAAACATGAATCAAGATTTAGGGATTTGGAAAGAAAGAGGAAGACAAAAAAAAAATACATTTTATACTTTAGTTTGTGTTGCCCCCTAACAATTGTTCAAGAGCATTTTGGTAATTAAAGTTTTTTAACAATTGTGTCACCTCTTAGTAAACTCCGTAGTGCCCTTAACATTTGTCAATATTTTCTATAAGAGTGAGAGGAAAAGTGGAGAGAGAGAGGAGGGAAAGGCTTTCATATTTTATTGAAGGTTTGTTGCTTGCAATGACGCTCTTCTACAGAGCTGAATAATTGAGATAAGTTACATGATAATAAAATTTAGCTTATTTAATAGTTTAACGTATATTGATGGCATGGGAAATATGTCATGAATTAACTGTTGGATAGATCAGTTGTTGCTCCTCTTCATCAAGAGTCAATTCTAACTATCTAAATTGTATCTCCAACTTTGTATCTCCCAACCACGTCCCTTAATTAGTGTCCATATGTAAAAGTAGAACCTCTTTTCCAACATAGGGGTCTGTCATCATGCCACTAAGAGTAAGGTTAGAATTGAGTGGTTAGTAAGAAAAGAGTTTCAAACGTAGAGATTAAAAAAAAGAATAAATTTAAAAGTAGCTAGGCAACAAATCTTCATATACATAAAAATAAATAAATACAAAAACTACCAGAATTTGGAATATAACAACATGAATAGCCTAAAGGCACACTACACATTGCATACTCCCGCATTGACACAGCTGGGGAGAGAGTATGTACAAATTATAACAGAATGGCACCAAAAGATCCTAAACAAATTCCAGGTAGAAAAAAAATAGGGTGAGACGACCCATAATCTCTATAACTGGAACAACTGATTCATAATCTTTAGTTGGGTCAGAATGGCACCAAAGATCCTAAACAAATTTAAGACGTGGGCAACAAATCTTCATATACATAGAAATTAAATAATGTACATGTTTAATATCAGATAACAAGTACTACGTACAATATTGTTCAACATGGACAAAGTTTTGGAAATGAGCATTTGAGAAAGCACTCATTTTTCTGCGAATACAATCCAGAATGAAGCCTTAATCCGACAAGGCAACCTGATATAAATACATAAACTACCAAATCAGCATGAATAGCATCTTAATTGTCTTGTTGTTATCGATCGTTGCAGCTAGCTTCTACAGCACATTTGACATCATTGGATCGAGCTTCTGGAGGTCCTCCGCATCTAATCTCTAGCTCAGCTCGAAGTATATATCTTCAGCAAATGGCGGCGGTAAGGAGGAGAATTCAATTTCTGGAATCTGGAGGATATTGCTGTGCAGGTTGTGGTTGTAAGAAGAAGTCATGATCTGTTGCAAATGTCCCTTGTTGTTGCTGTGGCTGTAAGAAGTCATCTATTGAAAATGTCCATTGTTGTTGTAGTGGATATTGTAAGAAGTCATCTATTGAAAGTATCTGATCATCTATTGCAAATGTACTCTCTTCTTCTTCTTCTTCTTCTTGTTGTACTTGTTGTGGCTGCGGCATTGATTGAGCTGGAGGCTGATCATGAGAAGTTCCACTAGCAGATGCATTATTCTCCTCTTCTTGTTGTTGTAGAATCATGGGATCGACTGTCTCTTCACGATGTTCTCCTCCGTGTCCAATTTCTTGGTCATGATATTGCTGAGGAGGAAAGCCTCCTTGAGCAGTATTAGATATCATATGTTGTTGTTGTTGCTCCGTTGTTGTTGGGTAGGTGATCATTAATGGAATCTCTGGAGGTGGAGGTTGCTGATCAGAAAATGTTTGTTGCTGTGCCAACGGCTGCAGCAGTTCCCACTGTGGGTTCATCAGTAGTGTATGACTTCTTTTGGGTTGTCCTTCATCATCATCTACAACATCGCTGCTGCTTGACATCAGTTTCCTCTTTCCTGTAGGGCTCTTGCGAATTTTACACAACACCATATCCTGAAACTGCATATATATAGTAGTCAATAATTAATCAACAATTAATAAAATAATTAAGGATGAATGGAGACTGAGGCATCAAGAATTAATGAAGTTGTGTAAATTACAGAACAATATACATAGATGCATGATCATGACATTACATATATCTATATATCATGTGAAAATTATTAATTATTTTAAAAAGAATTAAAAGAACATTTAATATATACCTGTTCACCAGGGAGACGATATTCGTCCATGATCCAGTTGGTCTTGCCTTGTTCCTTATCAATGAAGGATAGGTTGGTAGTTTTGTAACCCACAACCTCCTCCTTCCCAGAGGGAGACGACTGTAATATTGCTTTATCGACACCGTTTCCGTGCCAATGTCCACTCCCAGTTGTGCGTTTCACACGTTTTCCGCCGCCAGAACGGCCGAGTAGTTCCCGTTTCGAGAAAAAGTACATCTCTGTATCGTCTTTGACAAGAGGAAACTTATGAGTATATGCGAGTACCGAAGGCTCGGTCGAATATACGTTCACTTGCTTGATTAATAGAGGGTCGATGGCCACTCCATGAACATGTTGCTTCAGATATTCCATCATTTCTTGATCATCCGGTTGGAACTTGAATCCAACACACAAACCATTAATAAAGTACTCCATAAATTGTTAACAAAAGAAAGAATATTGAGTATATATTAGGAGGAGCCGATCGAGGAGCTGTGAGCGAGCGAGTATTTGGAAGGAAGGGCTAGAAAATTAAGGAGAATTAAAGATTAGGAGTAGCTATATATGAGTAGTAATTTGTAGGAGATAAGAAGAAGAAGCTGAGACTACTTTATATATAACAACTACAAATTAAAAACAAAAACTATAGGAAATAGAGAAGGTTCCGAGATTTCAATCCATTAGGAAATAGAATTTGTTGGTAGTTATAATACGTGGCATATGACAACTGTTACTTTCCTAATTGAGCATAAGATTATATATAGTTTCTGAATTTTTTTTTTTTCTCAAATGATAAAATACAGTTCTGATTCTATTTGATATGTTTTCTATTAACTTCATTTTAAATATATTAAAGATCCATTCAGTTAGATTGCTCTTAGACGTTCTTTTTGTCCTTAAACAAAATCTTAGTTAATTCAGCTTAGTAACCCTAATCCTAACTTAACCCTAAATGCTACATCTTAGTTTAGTATAATTAATAACTTGAACTTTTAGTTTAGTTATTACGATTCTTCAGTTCTTTATATGTACTAAACTTGGTTAGATTGAGCCTAGAACTGGGAAGATTTTAATTATAGATATTCTAGAAATTTTGCTTCATGCTCAAGATATGACCATTAAGATCTAGAGACGGGGAAAAAAAAAATCATAACTAAAGGACCTGCTAAATTTCAAAGGATTTTGTTTAGTTTATTTTTTTCACAATTTCATTCCAATGTTTACCTTAACAATATAAAGATCCTATTTCTCCAATGTACAACTAATATGATCAATATATATATATATATATATATATATATATATATATATATATATATATATATATATATATATATATATATGATTCTATTTTTTTGTTTATTTAAATATCTACTTTTAATTTTAAATATATTAGTCATGTGCACCAAAAAGAAAAAAATACTATAATATTATTAAAAAATATAAAAATTTAAATTATATTAAAATATTTTAAATATATCTTAATTATGATTTGTTATAGATATGTTTTTAGAAGTTTGGATATGTATTTAGTTAGATAATACCGTACCTAATTTAAATATAATTTAAATATTATATATATATATATATATATATATATATATATATATATATATAGAGAGAGAGAGAGAGAGAGAGAGAGAGAGAGAGAGAGAGAGAATAAGGGAGGTGAGATGGCACCTCACTCCCAAAACAAGGGTATATATATATATTTTAATATTGTTTATATGTTAAAGTAGTTAGAAAGATTTAGAATTTGTTTTTGTTTTTTTTGTTTTAACTACGCGAGGAGGTACATACACGATTATAATTTTTTTTAAATTTTTGATTTTTTTTTTAAATTTAGTGGAGGATATATATACGGCTTGGACAACTCATTTTTGAGTTGTTTTCAAGCCGCTTTATAGAAATAGAGATTAAAGAAAGAAATAGATTACTTTCTATCTTTATTAGAGACATTTCCGTTAACTGTTTACTCTTCGTACAAGTTATAGAACTATATTGGAATTTAGAACACACAAAAAAGACAAAAAAGAAGAAGAAGAAGAGAAGACTATAATTGGAATAGGGAAGATGTACAACCATACAACCAATAATATTTTCAAATCTTCACTACAGCTCAATCATTACATTGATATTCATATTCTTATATAATTAATATAATTAATATAATTAATTGATAAGCCAAATCCTAAACGGAGAAAAAAATAATAATTGTGCCTCCTAATCTCTTCGTATTTTATTGAAAACTAAATGGGTAATATCAAGCACTCTGCCTAACTTTAAAAAACTAGGCTTGTATCGTGGGAGAAAATAAAATAAAATAAACATTTTAATAACAAGGATTATCAAGTTACGTATGTTAATCTTAAAAATCTAAGATTATCATAATTATAAGTTAGTAAGTTAGCTTCTATAGGAATCAAACACGTCTGTCTTGGAATCTTAGGTCCTCACCATCACCACGTGAGCTATATATGGGTGACACACACACACACACACACACACACACACACACACACACACACACACATATATATATATATATATATATATATATATATATATATATATATATATATATATATATATATATATATATATATACTCTGATGATGAAGGCGGAGACGACAACCGATAATTTAGTATTTCATGGAGCATGGAATCTGGAATCATCGGATGGAGGAGGACGACAGGAGTTGAACGACGAGGGGGGCTACGGAGTATTAGAAATGGGGTGGATGGACAACCGTGGAACAAAGAAGAAAGGAAAGGGAAATGGCTAGATTCGTCGGGCCAGGTGGGCATCGACGAGCGAATGGACCACTTACTCTAGAGAGGGATAAGGGGCAGCGGTTATGAAGGGACGCGACAACCTGTACATGGGAAGGAGGAAACCTCGACTCCGACACCGAGACCGATAGCTTTTGGGTTTGTGCAAGGGGATACACAGAGGAGAGAGGCTATTATGCAAGACTCAAGTAAGTGGAAGAAACCAGTAAGGGAACAGAGAGGGAGCAAATGGTGGGTGGACATATATCTAACAAGGACACTAAAATCCAATGTTGAGATGAAATACGTGGAACCGAAGAAGATGGAGGAAGGACAAATAGTGTCATTCACAGAGGAGGAAATGGATGAAACTATGAAGTACTAGAGGAACAATTTAATTTTGTATGTTCTGGATGACAAACCGTTCTATGGACAGATTCAAGCATATGCTAATCGGGTGTGGAGACCTAAAGACAGTATGGAGCTGTTTGCTCGTGACTACGAATTTTACTTTGTTAGATTTATCCTGCTGGAAGATGTGGAACTATTATATAAGGAGGTCCATGGACGTTTGATGAACGCCTAATCATCCTGAAGGAATGGCATCATGATTCACAGTGCGAGAGAGAAATATTGCACATGGTCCTCATATGTATTAGGCTTCCTGGGCTACCGATCCAATACTGGAGTATACATATGTTGATGATGCTTAGTAACCCTAATCCTCATATGTATTAGACGTTCTTTTTGTCCTTAAACCAAATCTTAGTTAATTCAGCTTAGTAACCCTAATCCTAACTTAACCCTAAATGCTAAATCTTATATTAGTATAATTAATACCTTGAAGTTTTAGTTTAGTTATTTCGATTCTTCAGCTCTTTATATTTACTAAACTTGGTTAGATTGAGCCTAGGACTAGGAATGATTTTTAATTATAGATATTCAAGAATTATTTACTTCAAGGCCACTAAGATCTAGAGAGGAAAAACAAAATCATAAATAAGATAGGACAATCTAAATTTCAAAGGATTTTGTTTAGTTTTTATTTTTCACAATTTCATCCCAATGTTTACCTTAACAATATAAAGATCCTATTTCTCCACTCTATAACTAATATATATATATATATATATATATATATATATATATATATATATATATATATATATATATATATATATAAACCATCCGGATAGTTTCATATTATGGAACCATCATATTTTAGATGTGTTAGATTTAGATTGGGTGGTTGGGATTAAAAAGTGCTGGCCGGATCCACACCTTTTAATCTCATACACTCAACTCTAATCCAATAACATATGATGGTTCCATAATATGAAACTACCCGGTGGTTCTATAGAATTACCATATTTATATATATATATATATATATATATATATATATATATATATATATATAACAAAAAATAGAATTATATATATATATTAGTCATGGGCACCAAAAAGAAAAAAAACCTACAATATTATTAAAAAATAGATAAAATTTTAAATTATATTAAAATATTTTAAATATATCTAAATTAGAATTTGTTATAGATATATTTTTAGAATTTTGGATATGTATTTAGTTAGATAATATCATGCAAACGGTTAAGATTAAATGACTTAAACAAGATTGTAAACATGAGGATGCTTGGATATATATATATATATATATATATATATATATATATATATATATATATATATATATATATATATATATATATATATATATATGAAGAAGGATCCACATCCCTATTTTTGCATCCCTAAGCATCCCCTTGATAATAACCATTGGATCTTATTTAAATCATATAATTTTAACCTTTGAAAAATGAACGGTTAAGATTATATGACTTAAACAAGATCCAACAGCTGTGAAAAAGGATGCTTGGGGATACAAAAATGGGGGATGTGGATCCCTCCTCATATATATATATATATATATATATATATATATATATAAGGAGGGACCACATCTTCGATTTTTTTAATCCTCAAGCATCTCCATGTTTACAACCGTTAGATCTTGTTTAATTCATCTAATCTTAGCCATTGATCTGAACCATTCAAATTAATGGTTAACATTAGATGACTTAAACAAGATCCAACGATTGATAACATAAAATGCTTAGGGATATATATATATATATATATATATATATATATATATATATATATATATATATATATATATGAAATTGTAACCTAGGTTTGCTTGCTACCATGTTGGCCATCTTACTACGAACAACAAGACCCCCACTTGTAAAGATCTCATTGGGTTTAAACTTTAAATTAAAAATAAGTATTTATGAACTGCTAAATTAGTTTCTACGAGTTATATTCATAGTTGTCATGTTTGTACGAAAAAATTTGTACAACAAGAAACTCTATCATACTTATATTTCAATATTTTTATATTTACTTCTGTAACAATAAAGAAAAAATATTTATTTTATTAAGAAAATGAAGAGAGCGAATACTTTAGCCGAATAAAAAATAGCACACATGATTCTCTTTATTAGGAATTTATAGAGGGAATAAGTAAGGGTTGTTAATGATAAAGATAATGTCATCCATCATTTGGATTTTCCACAAATTATAAAACTCTTTCTTGGATGTCCATTTTAATCATTTTCTCATTAAAACTTTTCTAAGAAAAAGTTCATCTTTGAAAAAAATTATAGTAAAAGAAAATAGCACAATAATATTCTTTAAGAATGTGATTTTTCAGTAATATGATTCTTCGGGAATCAAGTGGGTACGACTAATAAATAACTCATCTACAATGCTTGCATCTACAAGATGCTCCTCCTAAAAAAATATTACATTTAGTTCTTACATCAATTCAAATAAAAATTAAACCCTCCAAAAATATATTTGAATATATTACATCTCACCCCAATTTGCCAATATTTTTATATCCATTATCCTCATGAAGAGTTTTAGGCTTATTTGTGATTCATGAAAGCTCGCAACTCTCCCTGATATGTTGAACTGGTGAGACCATATCCATAAACATTCTTTGTTTGATCCATGAAGTACATGGATGATAGGTCGTTGCCACAGTGATTTGCTCAACTGATCTCCAAAATACTTGCAACACTGTTTAGAAAACATATCGAATTAGGGGAGGAGGAGACCTAGCTCTTCCATCTATGGCAATAGCCAATTGAAGAAAGTCTCACACAATTTGGGGAAGATGAAGACAATTATGGTTTCTTTATTACTGAAGAGGAATAGAATTACAACTCAAGAAGAAGAGGAAAGAACATACAACTAAGTACAATCTCGCATATCCTCCTTATTCTACTGCTAGCTCTATTTATAGTTTTCTAATACATGACTCTGATACTATGACTGTTATTTCAGTTGATGAACTTGGCAAGTCGTCCAAGCTGGCGGTTGCTGAGCTGTCCCCTTCATCATGTGAAATGAGCTGGTCCCTTGCCATCTGGACTGAGCTGGAATGATCTCTCTCCTTTATGGCTTGCTTGTACCTGCTTCTTCATAGAATCCTTGGAACTATTGCCTGTGGGTACTAAGAACTGCATAGGCCACCACAAAAATATGTTACGACCCGCACCCGGTGTAGGGGCACGAGCACGTGGGTACGTCCAGCCTACGCCACAACATCGGCAATAGAACGCTGTTCAGGTCAACAATACTATCTAAACATCTCACACCATATGTATAAGGTACCTGTCATGCTATCTCAACTCCAATTGGAGGACAATATAGTATATGATAATTGATAATCAATACTCAATCACAATAACAACTAATGGAAGATAAAAGGCATGATATGAAATAGAATAAGAGAACAAGAGTTTCCATACATCACAAGACCAAGTCTCAAAATCTAATCTCAACACAAAATCTCAAATATAGTACATGCCATAAAGTCTAATAACTAGAGCAATATAATATCACAAGGAATAATCTAAAATTTTCAACTGATGATACTACTCAATATGCTCTACAGCTTCGCCATCCTGTGGCCCGTAATAGGTGTGACACATCGCCTCTAGCCAATCATCTGAGAAAGAAACGAGTATAACCCTAACAGCAGTTCCAATACATAGTAGAAACTATAATGCTGTAAATAGCAATAAACTACATGATAAGATAAACATACAATATCATAACAGAATAAGCAGTGGAAAATAAGTAGGCAGATACAATAGGCAATGAATACTAATGTGGAAAAAGTAATTAGACAGATACAAGTGGTAATAGACAATAATATGAAACAATACTGGGAAGACTGAACTAGACAAACTGTGTCTTTGAAGTACTGCTTTCAATATGTGATCAATCATCCACGATACTATACGATGTCTACAATAGTACGGCTCAATCATACTGGTAAGGTATGATCAGCTATCAAACAATGTCTGCGATGGTATGGCTCAATCACATAAGTGATTAGCTATCATACAATGTCTATGATATCTACAATGTGTAAAAATGGTTGATCATATATCTATTTAGCACTCCCCCGCCCCGACTAGTACGATGGATCTAAGTCACGATACGTCACGACACGATAATCACGATGCAAGGTCTATAATACGAGCACGATGATCACGGTCTATATAATCAATGAGATATACAAGGTAATCATGATAGATTAATATCTCATGACGGGGATCCACTATATACCAGTCTGTGTAACCATCGTGTCAGAAATCAAATAAGAAATTAGTAAATACATGCATTATAATAACTATCAAGTAAAAAAACTGTCAGAGAATGTACTCGCCTGTGGTCCCAAACAATAAATTTTAAACTGTGTCCGTATCGGTGCCTTACAGACCTATATATGAAATTCCATGTCATTTGGTGTAATGAATGAAAAATGAGTAAAAATGCACTAATATAATTTTTTAGGCCATTTCTAGGTCAAACTAGGTTAACCTTAATTCAAAATAGTCAAACTAGTCAAACTAGCTATTTCTAGGTTGTATGAGTTCACCTCTAGGTTATTGAGTCCATACACTACTTATGTAGGCCATACTAGCCGCAGTGATTTGCTTAACTGATCTCCAAAATACTTTTAACACTGTTTAGAAAACATATCTCTTAGATCCGTTATAGGAATTAGATAAATAATCTAGCATCTGCATATCTCATAAGATTAACACATTCATAAGAATTAAATCAAGAATAATTTTTTTGATATATCTAAAAATGTGGATTATGACATTCTAGTATCTATGCATAGGTACATATCAACAATTTCACATAAAAGATATTGTGATGAGTGAATGAAAACAAAGAATTGTACTTTATTTTAAATATGGTACTTCATGACCTAGAATATGTTCTTTTCTTCCTTTAGTCAAAATGGATCCTATTGACCAGATCAGGTGTACTGAGTAAATGATTACTCAAATTAAATCATGAAGTATAGAGTAATTTATGCATATATGTTTTCTCTATACTTAATTTTTCTCTATACTTAATTTATGCATATATGTTTTTGTAGTTAAATTAAAGAAGTAAATATTTTTCTTCGACTTTCCATTTAAATCAATATATGCATAAATTAAGTATAGAGAAAAAGTCATATATTAAACATAGATTAAATTGCCTAAAATCAAGATTAATTTCCCTGTGAACTCTGATTTAGCCTTTAGAATTTTCAGGAGAACTGATTTAGTTTTTTAGATTAGCTAAATTACTTGAAAATGCAAGGATATACTAACTAGGGGTGAGCGTTCGGTTTATTCAGTTTTATCGAATCGAATTAGTAAAAATCGAATAAACCAAAATTAGCCATATCCGAACTGAACCGAAAATGGAACGAGATCAAAATTGGCATTTAACTCCTTGGTCATTTAAGCTTGAAAGATATTTCAGTTTATGGATGAATTTATCGCTCAATATTGGTTTAAAGCTATTGTTTGTTTGGCATTGAGTGGATTTTGTGTGTATAATAGCAGTTTGGAAACATTAGAATTATTCAAATTTTTTTACATGATTGATATTTTCATCCAGAAACTTGTTTTATTCATCATTGTATAAAGTGGTAATTTTTACTGATGATCATATTTTGAGTCAACTGTTTTTGATTTTAGTCTTTCATATATTTCACTTTTCTTTAAAAAATGTACGATTTTACTTAAAATCTCTTTTTGTTATTGCTCTGTCTTGTTGAATAATTAATATATAGCATCTTTTTGCTCACATTACCATGAGTAGTTCTCTTTTTACTATTTTCCTGTTGGATATAGTTCAAAAAAAATTTGATGCCCAGATAAGGGTTGTTTCTAAAGGTTGTTTCTCTTGTATTGTTTGATCCTGTACTTTAATGTTTATTTACATTTCTCCCTATTTTATACTCATGGTAGCTGGCAAAGAAGCTCCATTATGATATTAATAAAAATGATGTTGACGGACAGAGAAAATTCAAAGAATTTCAGCGTGCTTATGAGGTAGTATATTTGGATATTTGGATATCGGTGGTGCTATACCTACAACCTTATGTAACCACCTGCACCCCCTTTCCTTCCTCTCCCTGAAACCGCTCCCTCGACCGCTTCTTTCCCCTTCTGTAACCTCTCTTGCACTTCCTATATATACAGACCACCACCATCTCTCCCCCACCTGTCCTGACGACCACCATCGCGCCATCAACCGCCGCCGCAAGCCGTCCAGAATTCACGAGCAGCAGAGATAATCAAGGTACTCTTCTTTTCGTCCATGTATCTCCCTGTATAATAATCCAAATAATGACCCGTTGACTCCTATGTGAAGACCACATGACCCCCATGAACCTTGTGTATTTAGTTTAGCTTATCGTGTCCTGTATCGATCGCAAATCGTGACGCAAACGAGAAAAAAATGACTGAGATTTTGGAACAGAAACTATTCCAAGTGCGCTTATTTGAGTCCCGTTATCTTCATAACGGCACAATATGTTAAAATTCTACTTGAACAGTAATTTAGACAATATAACCGAGTTTTAATCTCTTCAATTAGTTTATTTTAATTCGTTGTATGCTGTGATATATTTGCTGTTGAAATATGTCAAAAACTTGATTTCTTAAACCAAATTTTTTTCGATACGGGATGCGTCCCGCTAAACGAGACGACTTCTTCGGGTACGAATTGCATCGAAAGGCGCATATCGTCAACGTGTACGTGTAAAATTTCGTGAAAGTTGATTTGGATGTGCGTGCACACCGGAATCAACGCGTATCCGTTGAAAAATACCGTATCGGCCAGTTCAGACACTCATCATAATTTTGTGTGTCACTACCACGTTCCAAAAACAGGGGTATTTTTGACTTTTTATATATTATTAATATTGCGTGTATTTAATTTAAATAATTGTATGAGATGTATATTTACATATATATTATATACAGTGTTCTTAATGTTTGAGCTAGTAGACTTGACCTAGAAGCCCACTAGATAGACACCTGACCGAAGTATAGGATTATGAATTTAATTTGTATTATTTAGGATTTAATTATTTGAGGTTGTAATTAATTACAGTAGTTTTATTTGATTGTTATGCCCTACCGTTGTTGCAATATTTGGAGCCCAACATTAGCCCATAATTTCCATCAAGTTGTTGCATTCTAGACTTGACACGCCAACTTAGGCGCTGGACTTTTCCGTCACTCAAAATCATAATCCTTGGTGCTCTAATTTAATTGCACAACTTCCCGTATCCGAAATCTATTATTTAATCTTGTGTCGCGCACCTGTGTCGTTGCCATCAATTTTGAGACACCAACTCAACCCGTTTAGTCGGACCAATTAAAGGGTCCAAGACTGACACCAAGCCTACATCTTTCATGATCTTTGTGTAACTCATAATTATGCTCTCTTGTGCTTCATCTTAGTCGCACAATATTCGTCGGGGACGTTTATTTTAATTCTAAATAAAATCCAAGTTTGTATCGTTGTGCGTTCCAATCGAAATTGGAGACACAATCTTGATCCATTTCGTGCAACCCAAATTAGGATAATATTCTGTTCTGAGTCTTCTTCACTAATGATACTTGTGTCCCAACTTAATTTTAGTCCCATGTATTTCTAATTAATTTTAGAACATCACTTGCATTATTCTTTAATTAAATTGGGGATACCAACTTTGACTAATCATATTTTAACCCAATTTAATCCAAATACCCTATTCTTTAAGCCCATACACAACACCCCATCATCCTACAAAACACCAAACACCAAATCGTCCACCAATTTTTCATCATTTCATGTGTTTGTGCAAATATCCAAATTTAAGGGGGCTTATTTGCAAATGTTGCATTAGGTGTCAATACCCTATTGGTTCAAACCAAATGGAGAAGCCCTAATTCTTGACTAGTCAACCAACCCCTCTCCTTGTATGAATAATTTCTCCATGATCAATCCTGACCATTCAATCAAAAAGGGAGCATCATCACCACACACCTCCCATCACATCCCCTATTTAATGTCTCCTCACACCATTTCCCAAGCATGCCCTAATCCCCAAACCTAGGAAACACCACCCACCTTCTCTCTCCTCCCTCCTCACAAATCCAACCGTAGCTTCCCTTCTTCTTTTCCATTTCTTCCTTTCTTCTTCTTCTCTTCTTCTTCTTCTTCCTCTTTACCTCATTTTTTATAGGTTCAAAACCATCTGAACCCGACCGGACTTTCTGAATCGGCCACCCTCCTCCGGCCAAGCTCCGGCCACGAGCACCCGTCGACTGCTCTCTCCACCGAGCCCCGCTCCTTCTCCTGCACTCGGCCTTCTCCCCCTGAACCGCTCGAGTTCCCCACCGACCTCTACTCCGACGGACAAACCCGAGCCGCAGCTTCCTCACCCGTTCGAGCCCGACCCCGGCGAGCCATATTCAGTAGCACCATCACCCCCTCCGGCCAGCTTCTTCTCCAGCGAGCCATATTCAGCAGCACCATCACCCCGGCCGGCTCTCCCTATTTTAACTCCAGCATCTCCATCAACCCGAGCGTCCCCGACCACCCCGTACCACCATCTCCCTCGCCTGAGTTCAACTCCAGCGAGCTCACCACTCCTTCTTCCCCGACCCCGCTGCACATCCCGTCCTCCCATCCACCTCCTGCCCCGAGCTCCACCTCGACCCCGCTGCACCTGAAGAACCACCACCACCATCGTCATCAGAACCACCACCACTATCATCATCTCCACCACTGTTCACGACCAGTACAACCACCCTACACCAGTACCACCACCCCTTGCCTCCTCCTTCTCGACCACCCCACACCACCAGGACCACCACTCGACACCTTCGTCGTCATCTTCGTCATCGTCATCGTCGTATTCGTCGTCATCTTCGTCATCGTCATCGTCGCCTTCGTCGTCGTTATCAACCTCGTGGACACCGTCGCCATCGCCGACCTCGTGCACGTACACAGGTTTGCGCTCTTCCCTTGCGTATACGTACGCGTGTACATTTTTGGTGGGTGTATGTATATTGGTATGTGTATGGTACATGTTAGTATGTTCGTATTGGTATATATATATATACTTGTATATAGTGTATGTATTAAATATAGTATATGCCTATTTTCACTTAGTATATATATACATATATATATAGTATATTCTCAAATTAGTATACATATACATACATAGGATATGTTAGTATGTATGGTACATGTATTAGTATAGGTTAAATATATTTTGGTATATGTATATATAGTATAATTCTAAATTAGCATATATTCATATGTATATGTACTGTATAAAGTATTTCCTAGTATATATTTTATATTTGTACATATAGTATTAATTCTATTAGTATATATACATATATACGTATTGTATATATCTCTCCCTAATATATGTTATATATATACAAAGTATTAATTTTTATTTAAAGTATATATATATATATATATATATATATATATATATTATTTGTACCAAAAGGATATTAATGTGTATGTTAGTTAATGATATGTATAATATATATAGGTACTAGATGACCCAAGTGTAACCAACGGATACCCCGTAGTTACATTGACCTGTGACCATGTAAATGTTAGTTGACTGCCACATGTACACTGACGTACTGGCAAGCCCCGTATTATTTTGACTGTCTGTTTTGCACAGCAATTACAGACGCGACACCCGTGAAATCAGACGCACACTTGACCCTAGTTGACCAGTGTCATACCTAGCGTAGCCCTGAGTTTATTTTGTTTTGATCGTGTGTGGTATATAATGTCTGATACAATATTGTATTATATTATATGTGTATAGGACTATTGGATCGTCCGGCGAGACTTCAGGAGCAGGACATTGGTATTGACAGCTAAGGACCCCAGGCGAGTACATTATCTGATAGTTTCTTATTTATAATATCCCCTATGTTCATTGTATCTAGTGTAAATATCCATATTCTTGACACGATGGTTATACGGATTGGTATATCCGGATCTCGTCATGAGATATTATTCCTTGTTCATGGTGTATCTTGTACAAGTCTTGTTTCATTGTTTATCTTGTGCATGTACAGACACTGATTTTCGGGGAGACTTGCTACCTCCCTAGGGAATTCCGTGCCATAGCGTACCATGGTTGGATCTACTATACCAGTCGGGGGTGAGAAGTATTTTAGTGTAGATATGTGATCATACCCTTCATGTACAAGTCTTGTTCACATGTTAGTGTTGGTCATACATCGCACGTATGACTAGCCAGGCCATTATTCCTGTACAAGTTCCCAAGCCGATCATATGTTAAAGATAGTACTTACACACTTAGTCATAGTATTCTTGCTCATTGACATATTGTTCCTTCCCGCATTTATTTACAGTATTTCCAGTATTTCCTTTATTGTATATCTCTCGTACATGTATATGCATCTTGTATATTTCCATCTATTTACTGCTACATAGTTTATATCATTGATATAGAACTGCTGTTAGAGATGTACTTTGCTCCTTCCTGACTGGAAATATTTTTTTAGACTATGCCTTAGAGGACCGGTGTCCGATATTTTATGGACCACAGGGAGAGTAGCTGCAGACTTGGACTTGGTATTTCAGTTGTGATTCTGGGAGGTCTAGCCGGAATCACTAGTTATCTAGTTAGTTTCTTTAGCAGATTATTTGGCACCGGATTTGTCTCCGGCATACTTGTTGAGACTTGGATATTATTATTGAGTTAGATTATTTCTATTTAGACTTGTGTTGTATTTTATTTTATTTCTTCGATATCTTATCGTGCTGTAGTTATGTGATTGATATGTTGATCATATTATATTGTGTTATTCGTGTCTCCTTATGGAGTTGGATGCTCGTGTGAGATTGCTTAGATAGTATCATGACCTAGACAGTGTTCTACCGCCGATGTTGTGGCATAGGCTGGACGTACCCACGTACTCGTGTCCCAAAATCCGGGTACGGATCGTGACACATTTTCAGTGGTGGCCATGCAAGTCAGACTTCGCAAGTTGTGCGATGTCGTGGTAGTGTGACATCTTAGTTACACTACTGCGTGCCTGCGATAGGATCTAGGATATAGCATTCTAGGATAAGAGCGAATACTCAATTACAACTAGGAAACTCTCCAATCTATTTATCTTGTTATCCTTATTTTTTCCTTCTGAATGTTGCTTCCTTAGAATTTTACTGTCCTCCCTTGATGATATCGCATTTATTGCCTTAATTGATTCTTCGGGTCTGTCTTCAGGATGTCGTCGAAGACAAGATCTATGAGAGTGGGAGCATCAGCTTTAGAGGGGTATGCCACCTCTCCACCTGATGGACAGACATCCGTAGTTCCTCCTACATCTATGCATATGGGAGTATCTGCACTTTTTGGGGGTCCTCCTCCCCCACCTGTTCCGAGGATTGCCGTAGTTGTGACGGACAACCTTCCACCTCCACCGACTTTGTTTTTCGGAGGTGTGCCTATTGGCGAGACACAGGTATTTACCTTGATCCAGGGCATGGTAGACGCTCAGCGAGTTCAAGCTGAGGCTCAGAGGGTGCAAGCAGAAATGCACCAGGCACAAACCGAGCTGATGAGAGAGAGCATGGAGAATGCTCATCAGGTGGCTCTCCAAGCTGTGGAGAGAGTAGCACAACACCAGCAGTTTCCTGGCCAGCAACAGCAGAGATCAGGCACTATAGTGGACTTCAAGAGGATGATGCCTCGAGAGTTCAAGGGTATCGAAGGGATACTCTACGCTGACGACTGGCTAGAGGACATAGAGAGGAGCCTGCGATTGGCCCAGATTCCGGAGAGCTTGCAGATAGAGGCCGCTGGCAATCAGATGTTCGATATCGCACTCACGTGGTATCGCACGGAGCCGAGACTCACTGACGAAGGACTTACTTGGGAGACCTTCAAGGAACTTTTCAAGGAGAAGTTCTTTCCCGACGTGGCCTTGGGAACCTTGGAAAGTCAGTTTCATGACTTGGTCCAAGGGAACATGTCGGTCGACGAGTACGCCGCAGAATTCTGTCGATTGAGCCATTTTGCATCGTCTATGATTCGGGACCCAGGAGATCGAGCCCGAAATTTTAGAAAGGGGCTGACGAGAGAGATTAGGTTGCGCACTTCTGGTCGTTGTACCGCTACTTTTGAGGATATCTTGATGGATGCCCAGATTGCAGAAGAGGATATGGATCTCAGGCCTAAGAGGAATCATAATATTTTTGGAGATACGAATGGTAGCGTAGGACCGGCCAAGCGTCCACATATTCAGCAACAGCCGAGGATGTTTTAGTATCCACAGCAGTACTAGGCACCAGTTCGTGTTCAGCAGGATCAACTGACTTGTCATTTCTGTAAGAAGCCAGGTCACCTTTGGGAGAGCTGTAGATTGAGGCTAGGACTTTATTTGCGCTGTGGTGATACAGGACACCGAATGTGGGATTGCCCTCTAGCTCAGCGTACAGCTCCAAATTATAGAGATCCAGTTAGGCCACCTGTGGAACTGCAGATTGCTCAGCACCTGTGGAGGTAGCCACCCCAGCAGGGCAGAGCATTTGCGATGATGGTTGAGGAGACCGATACTACAGGTGACGTGTTAGCCGGTTTTGTTCTTTTCTTTCCTTCTGTCCTTCCTATTTGATTGATTGATTGATTCCTTAGTACCGTAGCTTATATTGATAATTTTCTTGTTAGAATGTAGTTAGTAGTACACCCTGACAGAGATTGCAATACCATGACAAAACAGACCATAACCATGCATTATATGTTGTATGACTGTAGGTAGAATTTTCTTAGACTTTGATTATTAGGGGTTTGACCGTAGTAGAGTTAATGAAGAGGTTATGAATTGACAAGAGAGACAAGATGCTTAAAATTTTGAGGATAAGCATTAATTTAAATAAAGAGTTAAGAATTTAATATGGCAGAATTGATGAATCATTGATTTTATGAAGATTGAGATATGATTGAAATTATCATTAAAATTCGAGAAAATTAAGGAGATTATCATTATTTGATTACCAGATATGAATTTAAAATTTTATATTATGAATGTTGCATTTGAAGATTTTATAAGTATTGCATTGTTTGAGTATTTTGTGGAAAAAGAAATCAAGGAATAAGATCATTAATGGATTAGTGTTTGAATTCAATTTTTGGGATGAGGATTTAGATTTTTTAAATATGCATCGATTGAATTTAAATTAGAGGAGTAAGATGATTAATGGATTAGTGTTTTTAGATGGGATTTCTTAATTTATAAAAATGTGCATTGAGTGAATTTAAATTAGAGGATTGGATATTAAACTTCGAGTATTTAGATATGAACTTAAAATTTTGGAGGAGATTGTGAAAAAAATAGAATTTGATTTTTATTTCGAGGATTTTCAGGAATACGATAATTACAGAATTTTGAAAGATTGTTAAATGACAATGTGGATTACTTTATGATTATAGGTTGATGAATCTAATTTGATGGAAAATAATATATATAATGAGTAAACACTACTATTGAGGATTTTAAATTTTAAGGACAAATTTTTTTTAAGGAGGGTAGACTTGTCACTACCACGTTCCAAAAAGAGGGGTATTTTTGACTTTTTAAATATTATTAATATTGCGTGTATTTAATTTAAATAATTGTATGAGATGTGTATTTACATATATATTATATACAGTGTTCTTAATGTTTGAGCTAGTAGACTTGACCTAGAAGCCCACTAGATTGACACCTGACCGAAGTATAGTATTATAAATTTAATTTGTATTATTTAGGATTTAATTATTTGAGGTTGTAATTAATTACCGTAGTTTTATTTGATTGTTACGCCCTACCATTATTGCAATATTCGGAGCCCAACATTAGCCCATAATTTCTAACAAGTTGTTGCATTCTAGACTTGACACGCCAACTTAGGCGCTGGACTTTTCTGTCACTTAAAATCATAATCCTTGGTGTTCTAATTTAATTGCACAACTTCCCGTATCCAAAATCTATTATTTAATCTTGTGTCGCGCACCTGTGTCGTTGCCATCAATTTTGAGACACCAACTCAACCCGTTTAGCCGGACCAATTAAAGGGTCCAAGCCTACATCTTTCATGACCTTTGTGTAACTCATAATTATGCTCTCTTGTGCTTCATCTTAGTCGCACAATATTCGTCGCGGACGTTTATTTTAATTCTAAATAAAATCCAACTTTGTATCGTTGTGCGTTCCAATCGAAATTGGAGACACAATTTCGATCCATTTTGTGCAACCCAAATTAGGGTAATATTCTGTTCTGAGTCTTCTTCACTAATGATGCTTGTGTCCCAACTTAATTTTAGCCCCATGTATTTCTAATTAATTTTAGAACATCGCTTGCATTATTCTTTTATTAAATTGGGGATACCAACTTTGACTAATCCTATTTTAACCCAATTTAATCCAAATACCCTATTCTTTAAGCCCATACACAACACACAACACCCCCTCACCCAACAAAACACCAAACACAAAATCGCCCACCAATTTTTCATTATTTCATGTGTCTGTGCAAATATCCAAATTTAAGGGGGCTTATTTGCAAATGTTGCATTAGGTGTCAACAACCCATTGGTTCAAACCAAATGGAGAAACCCTAATTCTTGACTAGTCAACCAACCCCTCTCCTTGTATGAATAATTTCTCCATGATTAATCCTGACCATTCATTCAAAAAGGGAGCATCATCACCACACACCTTCCATCACATCCCCTATTTAATGTCTCCTCACACCCTTTCCCATGCATGCCCTAATCCCCAAATCTAGGAAACACCACCCACCTTCTCTCTCCTTCCTCCTCACAAACCCATCCGTAGCTTCCCTTCTTCTTTTCCATTTCTTCCTTTCTTCTTCTCTTCTTCTTTTTTCTCTTCGCCTCATATTTTTATTGATTCAAAACCATCTGAACCCGACCGGACTTCCTGAACCGGCCACCCTCCTCCGGCCAAGCTCCGGCCACGAGCACCCGCCGACTGCTTTCACCACCGAGCCCCGCTCCTCCTCCTGTACTCGGCCTTCTCCCCCTGAACTGCTCGAGTTCCCCACCGGCCTCTACTCCGGCGGACAAACCCGAGCCGCAGCTTCCTCACCCGTTCGAGCCTGACCCTGGCGAGCCATATTCAGCAGCACCATCACCCCCTCCGGCCAGCTTCTTCTCCAGCGAGCCATATTCAGCAGCACCATCACCCCGGCCGGCTCTCCCTACTTCAACTCCAGCATCTCCATCAACCCGAGCGTCCCCGACCACCCCGTACCACCATCTCCCCTCGCCTGAGTTCAACTCCAGCGAGCTCACCACTCCACCCATCCCGCCGTTCCCAGCCCCGGCCACTCCTTCTTCCCCGACCCCGTTGCACATCCCATCCTCCCATCCACCTCCTTCCCTGAGCTCCACCTCGACCCCGCTGCACCTGAAAAACCACCACCACCATCATCATCAGAACCACCACCACCATCATCATTTCCACCACCGTTCACCACCAGTACAACCACCCTACACAGTACCACCACCCCCTACCTCCTCCTTCTCTACCACCCCACACCACCAGGACCACCACTCGACACCTTCATCGTCATCTTCGTCATCGTCATCGTCATCGTCGCATTCGTCGTCATCTTCGTCATCGTCATCGTCGCCTTCGTCGTCGTCATCAACCTCGTGGACACCGTCGCCATCGCCGACCTCGTGCACGTACACAGGTTCGCGCTCTTTCCTTGCGTATACGTACGCGTGTACATTTTTGGTGGGTGTATGTATATTGGTATGTGTATGGTACATGTTAGTATGTTCGTATTGGTATATATATATACATGTATATAGTGTATGTATTAAAATTGGTATATATATATATATATAAATATAGTATATGCCTATTTTCACTTGGTATATATATACATATATATATATATAGTATATTCTCAAATTAGTATACATATACATACATAGGATATGTTAGTATGTATGGTACATGTATTAGTATAGGTTAAATGTATTTTGGTATATGTATATATAGTATAATTCTAAATTAGCATATATTCATATGTATATGTATTGTATAAAGTATTTCCTAGTATATATTTTATATTTGTACATATAGTATTAATTCTATTAGTATATGTACATATATACGTATTGTATATATCTCTCCCTAATATATGTTATATATATACAAAGTATTAATTTTTATTTAAAGTATATATATATACATATATCTATTATTTGTACCAAAAGGATATTAATGTATATGTTAGTTAATGATATGTATAATATATATATAGGTACTAGATGACCCAAGTGTAACCAACGGATACCCCGTAGTTACATTGACCTGTGACCATGTAAATGTTAGTTGATTGCCACATGTACACTGACGTATTGGCAAGCCCCGTATTATTTTGATTGACTATTTTGCACAACAATTACAGATGCGACACCCGTGAAATCAGACGCACACTTGACCCTAGTTGACCAGTGTCATACCTAGCGTAGCCCTGAGTTCATTGTGTTTTGATTGTGTGTGTTATATAATGTCTGGTGCAATATTGTATTGTATTATATGTGTATAGGACTATTGGATCGTCCTGCGAAACTTCAGGAGCTGGACACTAGTATTGACAGCTAAGGACCCCAGGCGAGTACATTCTCTGATAGTTTCTTATTTATGATATCCCCTATGTTCATTGTATCTAGTGTAAATATCCATATTCTTGACACGATGGTTACACGGATTGGTATATCCGGATCTCGTCATGAGATGTTATTCCTTGTTCATGGTGTATCTTGTACAAGTCTTGTTTCATTGTTTATCTTGTGCATGTACAGACACTGATTTCCGGGGAGACTTGCTACCTCCCTAGGGAATCCTGTGCCATAGCGTACCATTGTTGGATCTACTATACCAGTCGGGGGTGGGGAGTATTTTAGTGTAGATATGTGATCATACCCTTCATGTACAAGTCTTGTTCACATGTTAGTGTTGGTCATATATGACTAGCCAGGCCATTATTCCTGTACAAGTTCCCAAGCCGATCACATGTTAAAGCTAGTACTCACACACTTAGTCATAGTATTCTTGCTCATTGACATATTGTTCCTTCCCGCATTTATTTACAGTATTTCCAATATTTCCTTTATTGTATATCTCTCGTACATGTATATGCATCTTGTATATTTTTATCTATTTACTGCTACATAGTTTATATCATTGATATAAAACTGTTGTTAGAGATGTACTTTGCTCCTTCCTGACTGAAAATATTTTTCCAAACTATGCCTTAGAGGACCGATGTCCGATATTTTATGGACCACAGGGAGAGTAGCTGCAGACTTGGACTTGGTAGTTCAGTTGTGATTCCGGGAGGTCTAGCCGGAATCATTAGTTATCTAGTTAGTTTCTTTAGCAGATTATTTGGCACCGAATTTGTCTCCGGCATACTTGTTGAGACTTGGATATTATTGTTGAGTTAGATTATTTCTATTTAGACTTGTGTTGCATTTTATTTTATTTCTTCGATAACTTATCGTGCTGTAGTTATTTGATTGAGTATGTTGATCATATTATATTATGTTATCCGTGTCTCCTTATGGAGTTGGATGCTCGTGTGAGATTGCTTAGATAGTATCATGACCTAGACAGCGTTCTACTGCCGATGCTGCGGCGTAGGCTGGACGTATCCACGTACTCGTGCCCCAAAATCCGGGTGCGGGTCGTGACATTGTGTGTGCTTATCGTTTCGCAACGAAACTTGTGCCATCGGATTTGCAGCATTATGCTGGTCCTGTGACCCAAGTTTATTTTAATTCTGAGAACGTTGACGAAATACCGTTTTGTGGGCCCCACGGTTCTACTTGACGGATGATTTCGTGGCCGGCTCATCAGAATCTATTCTGGATATTTCGTTGGGTTTGTATCATCGTTCTGAACTCGTAGACACTATGTTTGACAAATTTGTAGAACTTTATCTTTGGCACATTTTTCGGTACAAAGTAGGCCACATGTGGACCCTGCTTTGACCCGAAACTGGAAATTCTGCCCCTGTGTCCAAATTGGACTTATGAGTAGTCAATCTAGCTATTTCAAATTTTCTGAAAGCATTGGTGATGTTTATTATAGCATCCGGAGGCATACTTGGAGATTCCACTTTTACAGGAGTAACTGAAGGAGTTTAGAACCCAAGCAAGTGTACCTTGCCAACTTACAGTAGATCATGTAATATTATTTGCTTGAGTTCTTTCTATATATATACTTCTGTTATGTACCTATTCAACCTAGGACCGTGAGACGTTGCTTAGCGTCCGAACAAGATTCAGGTGTCGACGCCGTACGTGGAGTCGTGTAACATCACTTAGAGAGTTGATACCACGATCCTATATTTTTGCATACTTGCTTTACCAAGTATGTCATACCATAGGACACTTGACACTATTTTATATGACAGAATCTTTTCTGAGTTATTCATGATGATTCTGTATAGGCTTATAGGATTCGTGACATGAGACTTGCATATATATAGAGATATCATTATCACTCGTTGTACTAGCTAGAGGTCATGATCTTGCGTGTTATGGATATAAGACGTTGTGGACATAAGACGTGAGGTTACATTGGGTGGAAAGAGACACACAGGCTACAGGCTGATTATATATATATACTTTACTATTTAAGGTGCTTTAGTATCTGTATCAGAGCTTAGCCCATTACGTGATATTACTTACTACTACGGCTCCCCGACACAAAGCTTGTGGTTGTCTCAACCTAAGTACTATTGATGCTCTCATTTTCATTTCACATAGCTGGTTACATAGCTTGCCCTAAGGATCTATTTTTATTTACTGTATTTTATTTGGCTTGAGTGTTTCTTGTACCTTGCTATGTCCTTTGAGGACCTGGATCTGGATTATGTCCCCAGGTACAGCAGAGGAGGATTATCCCGAGATATACAGGATATGAGCTGACGTTGGAGCAGTAATAGCACCAGAGGATGAGGTTGTGCCAGAGGACTTCTCCTGAGTATTTTATTACTTACTCAGTTATCTATGCTCATTGTTATTTCATATCTTGACTCATGGACATATGTATTGATGCTATTCTCTTTTCTTTATTATGTCGGGTTGTTCCCCGAGACACTATTTACTTGGACTTGTTGATGGACTATTTTCTTTATCTATTATCGTGACTGGTTTATCATATTGACTTGTGTTTACTTTTTGTAGATGAGATTAGAATTATACTGTGATAGATGGTGTAGACTGCATTTATAATTATTACTACTTAAGTGCACTCTAACGGGTCCATTAAATTGGGTTTGCCCATTGGAGTTGTGCTACTGGCTATTGCCACTAGCTAGTCCCTCGGTATTTTGGGACTCGGGCGTGACATGGTTTTTGTGGTGGCCCATATAGGTCTACGACTATATTGCTTTTGTTTCAACTAAGGAACCAAGCAAGCCTGCAATTAGGATAAAATAATTTATAGGATCTCATCAACATGTTGACACGTTCTTGACCTCTATATCATATTCGAATTAATTTTTTGACTTGCATCATGCTTGATTTAATTGTTCGACCCCTATACTGATCCTGACAGAAAAAGAGAAGGCAGAGAAGTTCTTTGACGGACTTAGCTTTGAGCTAGAGAGATTAATCTACTCCGTTGCACCTACTTCTTATACGGATGTCCTTGCTGCAGCCCGACGTATGGAGTGCGTCACCAAAAGAGAGTCCAGCCAGAAACGGTCGTTCATATCAGCACCAGCCAGAGCACGACAGGGAGAAGCTGCAAAGATATCTCACATGCAGCAGCCACCCAGAGCAGCCCCACTGACATTGCCTATATGTCAATATTGTGGCAAGCAAGATCATTACGAGAGCGAGTGCAGACGCAAGTTGGGACTATATTTTCTTTACGGATCAGGACAATACTCGGCACGGGACTGTATGGAACAGCGGAGAGGAGCACTGATGATTCATCGACCAGCCATACTAGCACCAGCACCAGGACTCCCTACTTGTCATTATTGTGGCAAGGTAGGCCATCTCGCCAAGGAATACTGACGCAGATTAGGATTATGCTTGGTTTGCGAATCCAGCCAACATTCATCCAAAAATTGTATGGAGCATTGAGGAGAAGCACCGATGGTTCACCAAGAAGCACCGATGGTAAACCAACAAGCTTTACCAACACCTAGACCAGCCCAGCAACCACTTAGGCCAGTTTATCCAGTACTGGGAGCACCACAGATGGAAGTTGGAGGAGTCAGACCACCAGCTCCAGGAGGGTATCAGCTGAGGCCACCTTTGGCATCACAGACAGCACTCTTCCAGCAGGCCCAGTAACAGTAGAGGGCACCACCACAGGGATATGGACAGGCTTTTGCGATGACAGTGGAGGAGGCACGGACTCGAGGAGTAGCGAATATGAGTAAGATTTAGTTTTATCATAGCTAGCTATAGTAACGAATATTCCTAGTAATAATTTAGCATGTGCCTATTAGTTCCATTCCCTAGCCTATACCTAGTATTATGTTAGCATGAACTTGTTGGTCTACAGTAGTAATATGTCAGTGGTACCCAATTTTTTTGAAGTTGTAGTTGATCCTCGCTCTAATCAGAATCCTTTACTCTTGAGTTACTTATCTCTCATTGCCTAGAAAAAAGTTTTATTGTTTTCCTACGTGTTCTGCTTGAACAAAACTGTCATTACCCGTACCCAGAATTTGGGCATGAGCCATGGGTATGTCCAGCCTATGCCGTAGCATCGGCGGTAGAATGCTGTCTAGGTCTCAAGACTAACAAACATAATTCATAACCTGTCAATGATCTCAACTCCATAGGGAGGACAATGATAATACATTGATCAACAATTTAATATATACTCAATCACAAGACTATTGGAAAATAAATGGCACGACGAGATATAAGGATAAAGAGTACTGACATAAGTCAAGCACAAATATAAATATAACACAAGTCTAGAGTCTAGTTTTCCACATAAAGTCTCAACAAAAATATACAACCCAAGTCTCAGTTCTAGAACAATGATACATAAATAAGACAGTCTAAATGCCTGTAGGTGGTGTCTCCTCTAAGGTGGGGAATCCCTCTAGGATTTCTGGTACAAAATCTCCCTCTGCTCCCGGGCCATAGTGGGTAGGACAGAAGTCCTCCAAGTCCTCTGAAAAATATTATCCAGTCAGGATTGGAACAAAGCACAAGCACTAAACAGCAGTTTCATTTATATTGACAAAACTATAAAAACAGTGTAAGAAAATACAAGATGAAAGTAATACTTGAAATATGGATTACTAGAGAATATGTAATAAGCAATAGAACATCTAGCAATGAATAGAAATATAAGTGAATGCTAGAACAAGTGAACAGAAATAAAGAATAAATATCTGGCTATGTGTTTGAAATATCAGTTTATTATATGATCGGCTTTGGACGAGATCATGCTTGTTATATATGATTAGCTATGATACATGTGAGGTCAGGCTAACCATCTGGTTAGCTATGATGCGAGCAATATTCAGGCTAATCATATATAACAGGCTATGAGGCATATAAATGGTCAGGCTACACCCAACGTGATGTGTGGGGTGAGCTATAATGCATGTAAGGTGGGGTATGATCACATAATCTGCTAATATTTCCCCATCTCCAGCTAGCACGATGGATTCCAATCATGAATCCTCATGACAGGTATCTATGATGCTAACCCGTGTATCCATAGTGTCAGAATCAAGTATACTCTACAACTATAATTATAGAATTAATCAACAAGAATAAAAACTGTCAGAGAATGTACTCGTCTGTGGTCCTGAGGAAGGTGTGAGGATCAATGTCCAAAGCGAGATCACAATGCCCTAGTTATGGAATATCAATGTCAAAATACTGAATTAAAGGAATAAGCAGGTTTAACTAATTAAATACGAGGCCTCTAGGTCATACTAAAGTCTACTGGTCAATACTAGTCACACTAGCTAATTATTTATCATTCTTAGTTATAAACACTAGGGTGTACTCATAACACCTCAATCTGGGTTCAAATCTAGTTTCTAGGGTGATTACAAGTATAAACTAGCTAATACTAAGTGATATTATATATATATCTTATAATATAATAGTTAAATCTATCATCTAGTATTATCTTAGTTTTAATACTTTAATACCTATACTCAACTCAGTATCTTGAGACTAAGTTACCTCTATCTCATGGTACTCTGGTACCGCTCCTCAAGTCTGGATACTACCTACACAACTCTACATATTAACCCACACCAATACCCCATATCATTTTCTAATTGCTAACTGATACCCTTGTACCTCCAATCCCCCGTATCCCAAACACTTAGTTCACTGATACCAAACACTTCCACTGTTCCTATAAGATACTGAACACTTAATACCCCGAGATACACTAGTTACACTCCTCACACACAGTTTCTAAATACTTAGGTCCTCACTGATTGAACATTCTACTATTGGTACATAATACACAAATCTGGATATCAAGACAGACCCAATCCCTCTCTGATACAATGCACAGTGTTTGACACAGGCCACACTCTAATACTAACTCCTCATAACACCTCAACTAACCTCCGTCCTCCAAGTACATACACGATGCACACCATGTCAGCAGACACTCCTACTGATATCAGTTACTTGACTGATACCTAGAGACTGCACATTACCTTGCCTGGGGAAATGCTCACTGAGCCAACTGCTGACTGATACAGTGATACTCAGTATCGTAGGAACCCACTGCTACTTGTAAATCTTGATACCCACTTGATAACCAAACTTTTACCAAGTCGAGGGTTACCTACTGATACTTGTATTAGTTCAACATCTCAACTCGACTCCCTGTTTCCCTGGCACTCAAACCCCTATAATGCATACTGCATACTGAGGTAAACATGCTCAAGTTCTTCCCCTCAGATGAACTGCACTCCAAAAATTAGTGCAGTGTCTGCACTCTGCCATTGCATCTACTGCTATTGGTTAGAGTATCAGTATCTTGCTGAGCTGCTCAATCAAGACACACTGAACACATGACCTCTCGAATTCCACTGTACTAGTCATTGCTATTCACTGATACGGATATCTGACAACCAAAGACACTACACACTGCACTGAATTCCATCACTCACACTACCACTTATACATTATTGAGACACCGAACTTCACATATCTAACACATCTACACAATACAACATATACACGAAATCTAATTCACTAACTCCTCACAGGCACACAACTGAAACACTCACACACGAAATTCACTGAGACTCAAGAAACTGACACTCACAATTCACCCACAGTGAACCCGACTCTCAGTATCAGGCAACACCCTCCTCTAAAACCACACAACTCAGTGCAACCAACCATAGCCAGCTGAACTCAAAACTGCATAGACACAATACACTTCTCACTGAGACTCACTCCCCTCATTCAAACACAAAACTCACTGATATATACACACAGACACACTAGCCTCAAATATCTGACTGTAATCAATACTAAGCCCCCACACCCAGTTATACTCATACCGATAAACTGGCATACTACGATACCAACTGCTCACTCAATAAAACTAATACACAGAACCCAAGCCTCACTGCACTCTCGACTGATACACAACACTATCACACTAAAACACACTGATATACAGTCAACCCGCTGGCATCACTGAGGCACTACACTGATACCTAACATTGAAACTCGACAATCACTCTGATAACTGTGAGGAACCCGACTTCTTATAACCTCCAATTACTGATATACTGAACACACAGTGAACTGATTCTCACTGTATTGTTACCTACATAACACTACACTGAACTAAACTACCACACACCACATCACACTATTCCTCAAACAACTGATACTCGACATAGATACTGATATAATCTGCACCCTCTCCCCTCACTGACACTGATACACTGAACCACAGTGTCAGTGTCATTGAGACACTCATACACCCACAGACCCACATAGTGAACTGGACTGAACACAGTGAACTGACTGAACACAGTGAACTTTCCCATGGTGTATCCCCCCTCTCCAAAAGACATAAATCCATCAATATATATATATATATATATATATATATATATATATATATATATATATATATGTGCATATATATATATATATATACATCATACATCAAAATATGTAATATTAGAATAGATTAAATAGGTATTCACCCTACTAAACATATCATCAAACACTTAGTGTGCTGAAATCCGATTCCACATAATTACTCATGAATACCCAACTTAAAACCCTAAATCAAAACCAAACCTATATGTATATGATGCAAACATGCAAGAATACATATCCCTATAATTAGGGCTACGAAAAATTGGGGAAGAATGTATCATAGGATCACAAAACCCTAAAATCACCTATGACTCCATGGAAAAACCTCATGCAACCCAAAGAGTCATTCCTAATTCAAATGGTGGGCTCCTAATGGCCAAACAACAATTTAAAACAGAATTAAATGAGGTTTTAATTTGGATTCTCACCTATTGGGAGATGGATTCCCAATGTAGCTCCTCTTTCTTTAAGCCTCCTTGGTCCAAGCTCCTAGATCTCTCTTGATGGAGAAGGAATGAGGGTTTCTAGGGCTAGAAATCCTGAAATTTGAGGAAGGGAAATGGATTTCTAAGTGGAGGCTATATTTAGGGTTTTCTTCATGAATGAAGAAGCTTGAGGGAGGCTCCCTCTCATTATATAGGACTAGGGTTAGGGTTAGGGTTAGGGCTTCTAATGCAAGGAGTCTATTTTACCCTTCATGACTTATCATGAAGAACTAATTAATAAAAGGGGTTTAGTCATACATTAAGGGTTTAACTAAATGCTAATTAAAAAAGAGATTTGTCAAAGGGTTTATTCTAGTGGATTTTTAGGTCTATCCCATTAACCTATGCATTAAAGAACACTAACAATTTATATAATAAACATATCATACATTGTATTAACACAATGAATAAATATGACAATTTACAATAATGCCCTAATCTTGAAATGTGGTAGTGACAAGTCTACCCTCCTAAAAAAATTTTGTCCTCGAAATTGAATTGAACTAGAACAAGAACAAAATCAGACAAGGAATTATACCTCAAGTCTCGAAGAGATACGGGTATTGCTCGCGCATTTCGTCCTCTCTCTCCCAAGTCGACTCGCCTGGAGAGTGATGTCTCCATGCAACACGAACCAAAGGAATAGTCTGGTTTCGCAACACCTTTTCTCTGCGATCCAAGATCTCTACGGGCTACTCAGGATAGCTGAGAGTCGGACCAACCTCGATCTCCAAGTGATCTAGTACGTGACTAGGATCTGCCACGTACCATCTCAGCTGTGACATGTGGAACACATCATGTACTCCCTCTAGTGCAGGTGGCAAGTCTAGTCTATACGCCACTGTACCGACCCTCGCAAGAATACCGAAAGGTCCGATGTAGCGTGGACTAAGGTTCCCGCCTCCACCAAAATGAATTGTGCCCTGTGTCGGAGAAATTCGTAGGAACACCAGATCGCCAACCTAGAACAAAACAGTCTTAATACGCACTCTAAAACAAAACAATCTCATGCCAGAAAAATAACAAACCTATACCTGAAACTCTAGGGGTCTACGGTGGCTGTCGGCCCAATGCCGCTGTCTGTCCTGCGCCACTCGCAGTCTGTCTCTGATGAGTTTCACCTTTTTTGCTGCGTCTATGACCATTTCTGGTCCTAATAAGGCTCTCTCTCCGACATCATCCTAAGATAACGGTATACGACACCTTCGTCCATATAAAGCCTCGAATGGTGACATCTCAATGCTGGCCTGCTAGCTGCTGTTGTAAGCAAACTCTACCAGGTGTAGATGATCCTTCCAAGAACCTCCGAGATCTAGAACGCAAGTGCGTAGCATATCCTCGAGAGTCTGAATAGTCCTTTCAGACTGCCCGTCTGTCTGGGGGTAGTATGCGGTATTGAACTTGAGCTGAGTGCCCAAGCTAGCATGCAGACTCCTCCAAAAGTAAAAAGTGAAACGACTATCCCAATCCGAGACGATGCTCACAGGAACCCTATGTAATCTGATAATTTGTCGCACGTACATCTCTGCTAGCCTCTCTGTCGATGTACCCACCTTGAAGGGTAAGAAGTGGGCTGATTTGGTCAACCTATCCACGATGACCCAAATTGCGTCCTTTCCTCCTGGAGAACGCGGGAGCCCTGAAACGAAATCCATGGTCATGTGCTCCCACTTCCACTCTGGGATAGGTAAAGGCTGAAGCAATCCACCTGGCCTCTGCCGATCCGCCTTTACCTACTGGCACACTAGACACCGGGATACGAAGCGTGCTACCTCGCGCTTCATACCATACCACCATACGTGCTCCCTCAAATCTCGATATATCTTGTTGGCACCGGGATGCATCGAGTACTGAGAGGGTTGTGCCTCCTGCAAAACCTCTTCGCGCAGCTCCCCGTTTGGCACACACATCCTCGTGCCGTGCCGTAAAGACCCATCATCCGCAATAGTAAAGTCGTCTGACAATCCTGTCCGAACCTGTGCCCTGATACTCCTTAAAGCCTCATCATCATATTGCGCAGATCTGATTCTGTCCATCAGCTCGGTTTGTATTTGCAATCCCCACATCTAAATCTCGATATCGGAAACTAGCACCTCAATTCCTAAGCTTTCCAGATCAGCCAACAAATGTCTATCTGTCATCAAGTACATAGCTATCGGATACCTGCTCAAGGCATCGGCGACTACGTTGGCCTTTCCTGGGTGGTACTGTAATGAGATGTCAAAGTCCTTCATCAACTCCAACCACCTCCTCTGCCTCATGTTCAGCTCCTTCTGTCTAAATACGTACTTCAAGCTCTTGTGGTCTGTGAAGATCTCCACACGCTCTCCGTACAGGTAGTGTTTCCATAGCTTTAGAGCGAAGATAACCGCTGCCAACTCTAAATCGTGGGTGGGGTAGTTCTTTTTATGAGGGCATAATTTCCTAGAAGCATAGGCAATTACCTTCCCGTGCTGCTGAAGAACGCAACCCAAACCCTTCCCTGAAGCATCACTGTAGATAGTGAATCCACATGTCCCTGATGGCAACGTCAAAACTGGAGCTGCCGTCAATCTCTTCTTCAGCTCATCAAATACGGTCTGGCAATCCTCCGTCCAGACAAAATCCACATCTCTCCTGGTTAGCCTAGTCATTGGTGCTGCAATCTTGGAGAAGTCTTGTACAAACCTCCTGTAGTATCCTGCTAGCCCGAGAAAACTCTTGATCTCAGCTACCGAACTGGGGGTAGCCCACGACTCCACTGCCTCGATCTTCTTTGGGTTAAATGAGATTTCATCACCCGTCACCACATGCCCAGGAAATTCAACCTTGTCAAGGAAGAATTCGCACTTTGAAAGTTTCCCGTACAGCTTCTCCTTCCTGAGAGTCTCTAAGATCATCCTGAGGTGCTCTTCGTGCTCCTCTGGGGTCTTGGAATACACAAGAATGTCGTAAATGAACACCACCATGAACTTGTTAAGGTACTGGTGGAACACCTTGTTCATCAAGTTCATGAATACTACCGGTGCATTGGTTAAACCAAACGACATTACCATGAACTCAAATTGGCCATATTTGGTCCGAAAGGCTGTCTTCGGTGTGTCTTCTCTCTTCACCTTCACCTGGTGATAGCCTGACCTCAAGTCTATCTTTGAAAACACCTTCGCCCCGCTCAACTGATCGAAAAGATCATATATCCTCGGCAGCGGGTATTTGTTCTTGATAGTGAGGTTTTTCAGAGCTCTATAATCGATTCATATGCGCACCGTGCCATCCTTCTTCGGTACGAACAATACCGGAGCTTCCCATGGTGATAAACTGGATTTGATAAAGCCTTTGTCCTGCAGCTCCTCAACTTGCTTCTTCAGTTCTGCCAGCTCGCTGTTGTTGACTCTATAGACATGTTATAAAATGGGCTCCGCCCCTGGCACCAAATCTATAGAGAATTCAATATCTCTGTCTTGCGGCAAGTCTAGCAACTCCTCTGGAAATACATCCAGGAACTCCGCTATCAGAGGATGTGGCAACTCCTCTTCTTCCATCCTGGCTCCGTAAAAAGTGCTTCTGCTCTGCTCTGCTGCTCCTCTGGCGACCTCGAACTCCGGCTCTCCTGGTGGTCGAAATACTACTCTGCCTCCAGGACAATCTATAGTAGCATGGTGCCTACTCAACCAGTCAACTCTCGGCCTCCCAATGATACTCTCCGGTCCTTGCAATAATCACGAACTAGGATAATGCCTCCGCCAGTCGTGATCTTGCAAGTTCTATCTAATGGTTCCGCCTCTAAATGATGCTTAAGAGCATAAGATACAAATACAAAACTATCGGAAGTGCCAGAATCGAATAATGCAAATGCTGGAATAGAATCGAGAAGAACTGAACCTGTAATCACGTCTCCGCCTGGCTCGGCCTCCTCGACCGTCATGGCGTATGCTCGTCCCTGGGGTGCACATCTTTACTGGTGCTGTTGTTGAGCAAACCTCTTGTCATGACCCGCACCCAGAATTTGGGTACGAGTATGTGGGTACGTCCAGCCTACGCCGCAGCATCGACGGTAGAATGCTGTCTAGGTCAAGCACTATCTAAACAATCTCGCACGAGTATCCAACTCCATAAGGAGACACAGATAACATAATATAATATGAACAACATACTCAATCACATAACTACAGTACTAGAATATATCGAAGAAATAAACACAACACAAGTCTAAATGTGAATGATCTAACTCAACAAATATCCAAGTCTCAACAAAGTATGCCGGAGACAAATCTGGTACCAAAATAATCTACTGAAAGAAACTAACTAGATAACTAGTGATTCCGGCTAGACCTCCCGGAATCACAACTGAACTACCAGGTCCAAGTCTGCAGCTACTCTCCCTGTGGTCCATAAAATGTCGGACACCGGTCCTCTAAGGCATAGTCTGGAAAAATATTTTCAGTCAGGAAGAAGCAAATGACATTTCTAATAGCAGTTCTATATCAATGATATAAACTATGTAGCAGTATATAGATGGAAATATACAAGATGCATGTACATGTACGAGAGATATATAATAGAAAATACTGGAAATATTGTAAATAAATGCGGAAAGGAACAATATGTCAATGAACAAGAATACTATGACTAAGTATGTGAGTACTAGATTTAACATGTGATCGACTTGGGAACTTGTACAGGAATAATGGCCTGGCTAGTCATACGTGCGGTGTATGACAAACACTAACATGTGAACAAGACTTGTACATGAAGGGTATGATCACATATCTACACTAAAATACTCCCCACCCTCGACTGGTATAGTAGATCCAACCATGGTACGCTATGGCACGGGATTCCCTAGGAAGCTAGCAAGTCTCCACGAAAATCAGTGTCTGTACACGCACAAGATAACAATGAAACAAGACTTGTACAAGCTATACCATGAACAAGGAATAACATCTTATGACGAGATCCGGATATACCAATCCGTATAACCATCGTGTCAAGAATATGGATATTTATACTAGATACAATGAACATAGGGGATATCATAAATAAGAAACTATCAGAGAATGTACTCGCCTTGGGTCCTTAGTTGGTAATACCAATGTCCTGTTCCAGAGTATCGTCTGGATGATCCAACAGTCCTATAGACATATCATACAATACAATATTGCATCAGACATTACACTAACACAAACACAAATACATTGAACTCAGGGCTACGCTAGGTATTACACTGGTCAACTAGGGTCAAGTGCGTGTCTAATTGCGCGGGTGTCGTGTCTGTAATTGCTGTGAATTCAGACAGTCGGTGATACGGGTCTCGCTAGTACGTCGGTGTACATGTGGCAGTCAACTAATATTTATATGGTCACAGGTCAATGTAACTACGGGGTATCCGTTGGTTACACTTGGGTCGCCTAATACATTCATAATTATACATATATCATTAATTAAATACAATACATATATATGTGTATACCAATAATTACGTACAAAATATGTATAAGTGTATATCAATAATTACATACAAAAATAGGTATAAGTGTATACCAATAATTACGTACATAATATGTATAAGTGTATATACACTAATAGAATTATATAATATAATATAATATATATATATATATATATATATATATATATATATGTTTAAAAATATACATACCATATTTTATATATATACAACCAATATTTATACGTATACAAGGAATATATATATATATATATATATATATATATATATATATATATATATATATATATATATATATATATATATATATATACCAATTTAATACATGTACCATATACGTATATATGTACATATATATATACCAAAATACATTTTACTAAACATATACCAATACATATATATATACCAAAATAATACTTATATTATATACATGTATATATATACCAATACGAACATATTAACATATATCATATATACGGATATATTAATATTGAATATATATATATATAAATAGAGAAATACACTAAAAATATGTATATTTGTATACATATACGAATCCTACCTATATTACATATATACTTGCATACATACATACACACATACACACGTACGTGTACGCGAGGGGAGAAATCGTACCTGTGTGCGTGCACGACGACGGCGAAGACGATGACGAGGACGATGACGACGAAGAGGGGTTTGGGTCGAGACTGCTCGGGGTGGCTGCTGTCGACTGGAAACGGTGGGAACGCCGGAGTTGATGGCCGGAGTAGGGGACTCGGGGTGGCACTGGTGGAGTGGTGGTGGATCGGGTGGTGGTCATAGTTCTGATGGTAGTGGTGGTAATAGCTCTGATGGTGGTGGTGCCGGGGGATGCAGGGAGGAGGAAAGGAGAGAGTGGTCGAAGAAGAACAGTGGGAGGTTGCAGTGATGCTCGTGGCCGGAGGGATGAGGCAGAGGGAGGTCGGAGGGATTCGGCGGGGGACTCGACTGAGGGGGAGATGGCCGGTGTTAATGGTGATGAGGCGGTGGATGGTGGAGCGGGGTCCTCGGCGGGGTGATGTTCGTGGCCGGTGCCGGAGTAGCAGCGCCGGAGAAGAGAGCTCGGGAAGAGGTGGTGGTGATGTTCGTGGCGAGGCCGGCTCGAGGTGGAGTCTGGCGGAGAAGCTGGAGGGGAGTTGGCCGGTGTAGGGAGGTCGGGGAAGGAAGCAGTAGCCGGGGTTCGACTTCGGTGACCGGTGCACAGCGGGTGGCTCGCCGGGAGACGTCGTATGGTGGTGCGGTGGAGGGAGCTCGGGTTACAGCAGGATGATGTCGACGATGGTGGTGGTTGTGAGGAGTTACGGGCCGGAGAAGTTGGCCGAAGGGGGTTGGGTGAACAGTGGTGAAGTAATGGAGATGGTTTTATTTCCCTCTTTTTCTTTTAAAAGAAGAAGAAGAAGAAGAAGAAGAAGAAGAAGAAGAAAAGAAGAAGAGAAATGGAAAAATTGGAAAAAGTACCTACGGTTGAGTGAGGAGGGAGGATAGAGAGAGGTGGGGGCTTTCCTAGGTTTGGGGATTAGGGAATAGTTGGGAAGAGTGCCTTGAGGAGACATTAAATAGGAGGTGGTGAGTGGGAATGAGTGGTGATGATGCTCCCATTTTGAATGGGTGGTCAGGATTTGACATGAGAAATTACTCATGCAAGGGTGAGGGTTGGGTGGACTAGTCAATATTAGGGCTTCTCCATTGGTTTGAACCAACGGGGTGTTGACACCTAATGCAATATTTGCAAATGAGCCCCCTTAAATTTGGGTATTTGCACAGACACATGAAATAATGAAAATTTGGTGTGCGATTTGGTGTTTGGTGTTTTGTAGGGTGAGGGGGTATTGTGTGTTTGGTATGGGCATAATGAATAGGGTATTTGGATTAAAATCGGTTAAAATGGGATTAGTCAAAGTTGGTATCCCCAATTTAAATAGAAACAAATGCAAGCGATGTTCTAAAATTAATTAGAAATACTTGGGGCTAAAATTTGGTTGGGCCACAAATATCATTAGTGAAGAAGACTCAGAACAGAATATTACCCTAATTTGGGTTGCACGAAATGGTCGAGATTGTGTCTCCAATTTTGATTGAAACGCACAACTATACAAAGTCGAATTTTATTTAGAATTTAAATAAACGTCCGCGACGAATATTGTGCGGCTAAAATAAAGTACAAGAGAGCATAATTATGAGTTACAAAAAGGTCAGAATGGAAGGTGGGCACGTCTAGGGCAAGGTTGTGAAATTTGTTGGAAGGCAAAAGCTAGGGTAGCGCTCCAAATATTGAAGCAACGGCAAGGCGCAACAATTAAATAAAATTACGGTAATTAATTACAACCTCAATAATTAAATCCTAAATAACACAATTTAAATTTATAACCCTACATTTCGGTCAGGTGTTCATCTAGTGGGCTTCTAGGTCAAGTCTACTAGCTCAACATTAAGAACACAGTATATAATATATTTATAAATACACATCTCATGCAATTATTTAAATTAAATACACGCAATATCAAATATATATAAAAGTCAAAAATACCCCTATTTTTGGAACGTGGTAGTGACAAGTCTACCCTCCTTAAAAGAATTTCGTCCTCGAAATTTAAATCCTTAATAGTAGTATTTACTCATACACATTATTATTTTCCATCAAAATTTAAATTCATCAACCCACATAATCATGAAATAATCCACCTTGTCATTTCACAATTATCAAAATTCTGAAATTATTGTATTCCTGAAAATCCTCAAAATAAAATCAAATTCCATTTTTTTATCACAATTTCCTCCAAAATTTTAAGTTAATAATTAAATACTCGAAATTTAACATCCAATCCTCTAATTTAAATTCACTCAATGCACATTAAGAAATCCCATCTAAAAACACAAATCCATAAATCCAATCCTTCAATTTAATTCCAAAAAACGTATATTTATAAAATTTGAAATGTCATCCGGAAAGTTTGAATTTAAACACTAATCCATTAATCATCTTACTCCTCAATTTAAATCCAATCGATACATATTCAAAAATCTAAATCCTCATCCCGAAAATTGAATTCAAACACCAATCCGTTAATGATTTTATTCCTTGATTTCCTTTTTCCACAAAATACTCAACAATGCGATACTTATGGAATCTTCAAATGCAACATTCAGAATATAATTTCAAAATTTATATCCTGCAATCAAATAAATATAATGATAATCTTCTTAATTTTCTCGAATTTTAATGATAACTTCAATCATATCATAATCTTCCTAAAATTAATAAATCATCAATTCTGCCATGTTAAATTCTTAACCCTTTATTTAAATCAATATTTATCCTCAAATTTTAATCATCTTGTCTCTCTTGTCAAGTCATAACCTCTTCATAAATCTTCACTATGGTCAAAACCCGAATAATCTCAGTCTAAGGAAATTCTACCTACAGTCATTCAATATGCAATCTAAGGAAAACATGTACGGTTATGGTCTATTTTGTCATGGTATTGCAGTCTCTGTCAGGGTGTACTACTAACTACATTCTAACAAGGAAATCATGAATACAACTACGGTACTAAGGAATCAATCAATCAATCAAATAGAGAGGACAGAAGGAAAGAAAAGAACAGAACCTGCTAATACGTTACCTGCAGTATCGATCTCCTCGACCGTCATCACAAATGCTCCGCCCTGCTGGGGTGGCTCCCTCCGCGGGTGCTGAGCAATCTGCAGTTCCACAGGTGGCCTAACTGGATCTCTATAATTTGGAGCTGCGCGCTGAGCTAGAGGGCAATCCCTCATTCGGTGTCCTGTATCACCACAGCGCAAACAAAGTCCTAGCCTCAATCTACAGCTCTCCCAAAGGTGACCTGGCTTCTTACAGAAATGACAAGTCTGCTAATCCTGCTGAACACGAACTGGTGCCTGGTATTGCTGTTGATACTGAAACATCCTCGGCTGTTGCTGAATATGGGGACGCTTGGCTGGTCCTGCGCTACCATTCGTATCTCCAAAAATATTGGGACTCCTCTTAGGCCTGAGATACAGATCCTCTTCTACAATTTGGGCATCCATCAAGATATCCTCAAAGGTAGCGATACGACGACCAGAAGTGCGCGACCTAATCTCTCTCGTCAGCCCCTTTCTAAACTTCCGGGCTCGGTCTCCTGGGTCCCGAATCATAGACGATGCAAAACGGCTCAAACGATAGAATTATGCGGCGTACTCGTCGACCGACATGTTCCCTTGGACCAAGTCATGAAACTGACTTTCCAAGGTTCCCAAGGCCACGTCGGGAAATAACTTCTCCGTGAAAAGCTCCTTAAAGGTCTCCCAAGTAAGTCCTTCGTCAGTGAGTCTCGGCTCCGTACGATACCACGTGAGTGCGATATCGAACATTTGACTGCCAGCGGCCTCTATCTGCAAGCTCTCCGAAATCTGGGCCAATCGTAGGCTCCTCTCTATATCCTCTAGCCAGTCGTCTGCGTAGAGTATCCCTTCGGTGCCTTTGAACTCTCGAGGCATTATCCTCTTGAAGTCCACTATAGTGCCTGATCTCTGTTGTTGCTGCTGGCCAGGAAACTGCTGGGCAACTCTCTCAACTGCCTGTAGAGCCACTTGATGGGCGTTCTCCATGCTCTCTCTCATCAGCTCGGTTTGTGCCTGGTGCGCTTCTGCTTGCACCCTCTGAGCCTCAGCTTGAACTCGCTGAGCGTCTACCATGCCTTGGATCAAAGTAAACACCTGTGCCCCGTTAATGGGCATACCTCCGGAAATCGGAGTCGGTGGAGGTGGAAGGTTGTCCGTCACAGCTGCGGCAATCCTCTGAACAGGTGGGGGAGGAGGACCCCCGAAAAGTGCAGATACTCCCACATGCATCAGAGATGTAGGAGGAACTACGGATGTCTGTCCATCAGGTGGAGAGGTGGCAGACCCCTCTAAAGCTGGTGCTCCCACTCTCATAGATCGTGTCTTCGGCGACATCCTGAAGACAGATCCAAAAGAATCAATTAAGGCAATAAATACGATATCATCAAGGAAGGACAGTAAAGTTCTAAAGAAGCAATATTCAGAAGGAATTAAGGATAACAAGATAAATAGATTGAAAATATTCCTAGTTGTGATTGAGTATTCGCTCTCGTCCTAGTAACCTATGTCTAATATCCTATCGCAGGCACGCAGTAGTACAACTAAGATGTCACACTACCACGACATCGTACAACTTGCGAAGTCTGACCTGCATGGGCCGCCACTAAAAACGTGTCACGACCCGCACCCAGAATTTGGGCACGAGTACGTGGGTACGTCCAGCCTACGCCGCAGCATCGACGGTAGAACGCTGTCTAGGTCAAGCACTATCTAAACAATCTCGCACGAGTATCCAACTCCATAAGGAGACACGGATAACACAATATAATATGAACAACATACTCAATCACATAACTACAGCACGAGAAGATATCGAAGAAATAAACATAACACAAGTCTAAATGTGAATGATCTAACTCAACAAATATCCAAGTCTCAACAAAGTATGCCGAAGACAAATCCGGTACCAAAATAATCTACTGAAAGTAACTAACTAGATAACTAGTGATTCCGGCTAAACCTCCCGGAATCACAACTGAACTACCAGGTCCGAGTCTGCAGCTACTCTCCCTGTGGTCCATAAAATGTTGGACATTGGTCCTCTAAGGCATAGTCTGGAAAAATATTTCCAGTTAGGAAGGAGCAAAGTACATTTCTAATAGCAGTTCTATATCAATGATATAAACTATGTAGCAGTATATAGATGGAAATATATAAGATGCATGTACATGTACGAAAGATATACAATAGAAAATACTGAAAATACTGTAAATAAATGCGGGAAGGAACAATATGTCAATGAACAAGAATACTATGACTAAGTGTGTGAGTACTAGCTTTAACATGTGATCGGCTTGGGAACTTGTACAGGAATAATGGCCTGGCTTATATGTGTGGTGTATGACCAACACTAACATGTGAACAAGACTTGTACATGAAGGGTATGATTACATATCTACACTAAAATACTCCCCACCCCCGACTGGTATAGTAGATCCAACCATGGTATGCTATGGCACGGGATTCCCTAGGAAGGTAGCAAGTCTCTCCGAAAATCAGTGTCTGTACATGCACAAGATAATAATGAAACAAGACTTGTACAAGCTACACCATGAACAAGGAATAACATCTCATGACGAGATCCGGATATACCAATCCGTGTAACAATCGTGTCAAGAATATGGATATTTATACTAGATACAATGAACATAGGGGATATCATAAATAAGAAACTATCAGAGAATGTACTCGCCTTGGGTCCTTAGCTAGTAATACCAATGTCCTGTTCCAGAGTATCGTCGGGATGATCCAACAGTCCTATAGACATATCATACAATATAATATTGCATCAGACATTACACTAACACAAACACAAATATATAGAACTCAGGGCTACGCTAGATATTACACTGGTCAACTAGGGTCAAGTGCGCGTCTAATTGCGTGGGTGTCGTGTCTGTAATTGCTGTGAATTCAGACAGTCGGTGATACGGGTCTTGCCAGTACGTCGGTGTACATGTGGCAGTCAACTAACATTTACATGGTCACAAGTCAATGTAACTACGGGGTATCCGTTGGTTACACTTGGGTCGCCTAATACATTCATAATTATATATATATCATTAATTAAATATAATACATATATATGTGTATACCAATAATTACGTACAAAATATGTATAAGTGTATATCAATAATTACATACAAAAATAGGTATAAGCATATACCAATAATTACGTACAAAATATGTATAAGTGTATATACACTAATAGAATTATATATATATATATATATATATATATATATATATATATATATATATATATATGTTTAAAAATATACATACCACATTTTATATATATACAACCAATATTTATACGTATACAAGGAATATATATATATACTGAATATATATATATATATATATATATATATATATATATATATATATATATATATATATATACCAAAATAATACTTATATTATATACAGGTATATATATACCAATACGAACATATTAACATATATCATATATACGGATATATTAATATTGAATACATATATATAAATAGAGAAATACACTAAAAATATGTATATTCGTATACATATACGAATCCTACCTATATTACATACATACTTGCATACATACATACACACATACACACGTACGTGTACGCGAGGGGAGAAATCGTACCTGTGCGCGTGTGCGACGACGGCGAAGACGATAACGAGGACGACGACGACGAGGAGGTGGTTGGGTCGAGGCTGCTTGGGGTGGCTACTGTCGACTGGAATCGGTGGGAACGCCGGAGTTGATGGCCGGAGTAGGGAACTGTCACACCCCAGTCCCAAAATACATAGGACTAGGACACGTAAGCATGCCAGCCGCATGGATATGGCAACTCCAATATATGGAAACCAAATCCATACGTACGCTGTAATATGAATATCAAATCCACAAGTGGTATAAAATATAATACAAGTCACAGGGTAAAATCTAAATCTCATCCGTGAAAATTAATATAAATAAATAACCAGTATCTATAAAAACTAGATCTCAATATAAGTATCTAAGGATGATAGTTGGATGGAAACAAATCCACTACCAACTCGAATGGAAAGTATATACAATATAAGTACAACACCACAACACAATAAACACACTATAGGAATACCAGCTACAATCATGGGCTCGGAGAGACGACATCCACGAAACATATATATATCCATCCAAATCTGCGCTCCTGCAAATACTCAAGAACAGATACACCTGGCAGAGGACCAGGTCCTCAGAGGAACGTAACAAGATACAGAAAATACGAGCCAACTTGAATATAGTAAACATGCATATAATTTAAAAATAAATAAGTACGCTGTACAAGACAATCTATATGAATGCAAATGAGGACAATTTTTTGACGTATGGGCAAGGGTAGGCTACTCGATCTAATCCTCACAACCTCACGCTCGTCAGTGGACATCATCAGCCGACATACCTCGGGGGTAGCGACCCTCGGACTCCATCAATCGACATACCTCGGGGGTAGCGACCATCGGACACGACCCACCATAGTGCGTGCTAGTGACTACGGTGTTACCAGAGTGGTTAAAAGCCCATACGCCTAATGATTGTCCTCTATGATACTAAGTGCCATGTGTGTGTCAACATATCTAATATATAGTAATGACTGAAAGAAAACTACACATGCAAGAATAAACAGAAATACAATAAATATACAGAAATATACTAAGCAAGCAAAATACTGTAAGCAATTTGGCAAGGTATCTTGCCTGGGGTCCTGCTGCTGGTATGAATCAGAGTCCAAGTCACAGTCAAATAGCCTATGTATTACAAATTTATCACGTCAAAAGATAATTTATTTTAGTTTATTTAATTCTAGAATAATTACTCTAAAATCCTATTTTAATCTTATTATTCTGATTTTTATGTTAATTCCTATTTTTTGTCCAAAGAACTGAATTTTATCAACTCGAGACTCATGGCACGCAAATCGAGGCGATCTGTTGACCAAAAAGTCAACCGACACAAACTCAACTTTCATGCATGATTTCCTGTAGATTTCAGCGTCAAAAATATGCTAGAATTTACGGCTCGTCCGAATTCAAATTCGTTTGGGAATTATGGCACATACAAATTTTGTATTGTGCACCGATAGTTAAATTCTAACCTAGAAGTTCTACAGAATTAACAGTATGTAAATACTTCGAATTAAATTCTAGTAAAAATATATGTCGATGATCTCGACATTAGCTTTCCGAAACTTTAAACGGTTCATGATTCTGATTCCTGGTTCTCCCGGAATTACGAAAACATCGAAACACATCTATTTTCGGACATGCTGTGCTCTACGAATTTTCCATAATTTGATACTAATAATTTCGAAATTTTTTTTATATAATCAGAAATCTAAGCTCAATATCTTTCTAACGCAAGAAACTAGGCCTCATTTGGAGTCCGGAGCTAGGAGATATCGCCTTTTTAAGTCGTCATAACATACTAGAAAATGAGGCTGAATTTATGATGAATTTTGACTCTTTTTGGACGAAAAAGAGGTGAATTTGGGAAAGAAAAATATGAAGGATGAGTTATTTATAATGGTGGACACTACTTAATTAAATACGACTAGGATTGGTTAATTTGGATAGGATTATGATGAATTTAAATAAGGATAGGATATACATGAAGTTGCTTTCCTAGTAGGTTCAAGATTTGAATTAATTTAAAATAGAGTTTAAATTAATCTCAATAATTTATAATCTTAAATATAATTAAAGATATTACAAATAATTTATAAAATCTTATTAATATCTATTAACACTAAATTAGCATCTATCTAATATTAAGACTATATATATCCAAATAAATCCTAAATAATTTTAAAAATCTAAATAAATTTCTTAAAATTCTAAATAAATTACAGAAAAAAATAATTAAATATTTTAAACTAAAATAAATATTTGGTAAGAACAACATGCAAGTATGGTCTCAAAGTAAATCATGGAAGTCCTAGAAATTTAGGTTCCCTATCTTTTAATTACCTAAAAATTCTAAAAAATCTACAAAAATCTAAAATAACCTAAAAATGATTCTAAATAAATATTTACATAAGTAAATATATCAAAAAAAATTATTTTCTAATTAACTAAGAGAATACTCTAAAGAAATTTAATATCTATAATAAATATAATAATATAAAATACACACAAAAAATCTATTTTTGGTGAGGGGTTTACAATCTACCCAACTTACAAAAATTTTGTCCTCAAAATTTGACACTAACCCATATTCATAATAATCACTATAGCTATTACACTATATAGCTATCTAGCAGTACTTCCTAAAGTCATGGTCTGTCATTCTAACACTTCTCATTTATTGTTCATACACTATCCTATTATCCTCTAACTCGTCTACACTACCCAACTTACAAAAGTTCTACTAGTAGTCACAGTCTCTTGAGGCTATTGTCTAGGTTGTAAGACGAATATATTTATTGGGTCAAGAATCTTGGGGTACTTGTCTTGAATCTCACAACCATGATTTTTCTTTGTAACCGTCAAGTATCGTAGTCTAATACTGCCATGCCACCTGACCAATATGTCTGCAAATACTTCGACTACTTTACTACAATGGTCTAGCTGCAGCTGTCGCTACTTTGCCAGCGATTTGTCATAGTTGTCAGTTCGTAACAAGTGCCTTCAATTCTTTCCTAGGCATAGTCTAAGTTTTTGGGCAATAGTTAAAGTCTTGACTAACTTATAAAACTATTAAAAGTATAAACTAGTTCAAACAGTCTAACAAATTCCTATTAGCCTAAGGGATGCTATACATGGTTTTTAAAATAATAAGAGGATACCGATATTGCTATAGGTCATATACATAAGGGTTATTATTAAGAATTCATCCTTTAGTTATTAATCATCTACTAAACCATTTACGTTTTAACTAACAAAATAAGGGTGAGGTTGATATAAATCAAATAATTCATAATGACACGAAAAGATACAACTATGATAGGAAGAGTTAAGCACGAGATAAGGAATGGATATAGGAGAGAAGATGAGCCACCCAAAAGGGCGATATGGTGATAGGAAGAGAATACTACTATTGCTACGCGTGTCATCCATTAGCTTCATGGATATGCCATCTAGTTAGAATATCAACATATCCTCATAACTGCTAAACTACCTTATATATAATTCTACGACTATTTATACACTTAAGATCCCGTGTCATAAATGGGGTCATGAGTATGCAATGACACATATAACTAAGGTCGTACCTGTATCTATGACTTCTTGTGCCTGCGCTTCTTATTTGTCATCATAAGTGCTTGGCCTATGGGGTATATCTAGTACTATTCGTGTATCAAACTTATACTAAGCACGAACGTTCATCTTTCCAAAATAGGGAAAGACGGAAAACAACAATAAAGAGTTCAAAAAGGAGGTGATATAATACAAGTACGGGATTCGAAGGGATTAGAGAACTCGAAAAGGAGTTGCCAAGGCAGTTGTGGATTGAAACCTTATTTTGGTAAATTCCTATTATCATGTTCATATCAGAACAGTTATGTACCTGACATGATATGCTCTGACCAGTCTAGAGGGCAAGTATATTTGTCTAACAAGTTGAGTCAACTATATCTCAATCCACATAAAGTAGTGATACAAAGAGCGAACCAAGTGCACTACGGTTGATCAGACCATAATACACCGATTCTGATTTAGACAATGTATTAGTGTGGGCCCCCAATAATACATATGTCATGAACAAGCTCAATAAAAGAATAAGCTTGCAAAACTAGGCTATAATAGCAGCATAAGTCGAGGTAGTAAAAATATAAGTACGCTTGATTATGATGGAGGAAGGTACAGAATAATCTAAGTTCACCAAGAAGATCGGTGTTGTGCCTCTACAGTTGCCATACTAATTTCTTGTCTAAGTCTAAAGTCAACCAAATGGGTGTATGGGCCTCTAAGATCTACAGTCTAGATAAACACTAAAGTTCTATAGTCTAGTTAAATACTATCTTCTTATGCAAGCCTATAGTTGGTGTCATTCATTAGCTTCATTAATGGGTAAAAAGATTATGTGATACTAGGTTATGAGACATACTATCAAATTTACAAGGATTTGACTAATAGTGTTATTGAATACTAGAGTGTATATACCTAGTACAAGGCACCTTCCTAACCCCTATCAAGCACGAAGGAAAGATTGACGTTGAGAAGGGATCAAGCAAGATGCAATGCAAGTAATCAAATGAGAATGCGAAATAAAATCAAGGACGGTGATTAAGTAAGTGGATGAGATCCTATATTCTAATCCTATGCGCAGGCTTGCTCGGTACAGTAACGTAACCGAGACAATATGCTCTCGACCTGCATGGGCCACCACAAAAACATGTCACGCCCCAGTCCCAAAATACATAGGACTAGGACACGTAAGCATGCCAGCCGCATGGATATGGCAACTCCAATATATGGAAACCAAATCCATACGTACGCTGTAATATGAATATCAAATCCATAAGTGGTATAAAATATAATACAAGTCACAGGGTAAAATCTAAATCTCATCCGCGAAAATCAATATGAATAAATAACCAGTATCTATAAAAACTAGATCTCAATATAAGTATCTAAGGATGATAGTTGGATGGAAACAAATCCACTACCAACTCGAATGGAAAGTATATACAATATAAGTACAACACCACAACACAATAAACACACTATAGGAATACCAGCTACAATCATGGGCTCGGAGAGACGACATCCACGAAACATATATATCCATCCAAATCTGTGCTCCTGCAAATACTCAAGAACAGATACACCTGGCAGAGGACCAGGTCCTCAGAGGGACGTAACAAGATACAGAAAATACGAGCCAACTTGAATACAGTAAACATGCATATAATTTGAAAATAAATAAGTACGCTGTACAAGACAATCTATATGAATGCAAATGAGGACAATTTTTCGACGTATGGGCAAGGGTAGGCTACTCGATCTAATCCTCACAACCTCACGCTCGTCAGTGGACATCATCAGCCGACATACCTCGGGGGTAGCGACCCTCGGACTCCATCAATCGACATACCTCGGGGGTAGCGACCATCGGACACGACCCACCATAGTGCGTGCTAGTGACTACGGTGTTACCAGAGTGGTTAAAAGCCCATACGCCTAATGATTGTCCTCTATGATACTAAGTGCCATGTGTGTGTCAACATATCTAATATATAGTAATGACTGAAAGGAAACTACACATGCAAGAATAAACAGAAATGCAATAAATATACAGAAATATACTACGCATGCAAAATACTGTAAGCAATTTGGCAAGGTATCTTGCCTGGGGTCCTGCTGCTGGTATGAATCAGAGTCCAAGTCACAGTCCAAATAGCCTATGTATTACAAATTTATCACGTCAAAAGATAATTTATTTTAATTTATTTAATTCTGGAATAATTACTCTAAAATCCTATTTTAATCTTATTATTCTGATTTTTATGTTAATTCCTATTTTTTGTCCAAAGAACTGAATTTTATCAACTCGAGACTCATGGCACGCAAATCGAGGCAATCTGTTGACCAAAAAGTCAACCGACACAAACTCAATTTTTATGCATGATTTCCTGTAGATTTCAGCGTCAAAAATATGCTAGAATTTACGGCTCGTCCGAATTCAAATTCGTTTGGGAATTATGGCACATACAAATTTTGTATTGTGCACCGATAGTTAAATTCTAACCTAGAAGTTCTACAGAATTAACAGTATGTAAATACTTCGAATTAAATTCTGGGAAAAATATATGTCGATGATCTCGACATTAGCTTTCCGAAACTTTAAACGGTTCGTGATTCTGATTCCTGGTTCTCCCGGAATTACGAAAACATCGAAACACGTCTATTTTCGGACATGCTGTGCTCTACGAATTTTCCAGAATTTGATACTAATAATTTCGAAAAAAAATTTATATAATCAGAAAGCTAACCTCAATATCTTTCTAACGCAAGAAACTAGGCCTCGTTTGGAGTCCGGAGCTAGGAGATATCGCCTTTTTAAGTCGTCATAACATACTAGAAAATGAGGCTGAATTTATGACGAATTTTGACTCTTTTTGGACGAAAAAGAGGTGAATTTGGGAAAGAAAAATATGAAGGATGAGTTATTTATAATGGTGGACACTACTTAATTAAATACGACTAGGATTGGTTAATTTGGATAGGATTATGATGAATTTAAATAAGGATAGGATATACATGAAGTTGCTTTCCTAGTAGGTTCAGGATTTGAATTAATTTAAAATAGAGTTTGAATTAATCTCAATAATTTATAATCTTAAATATAATTAAAGATAATACAAATAATTTATAAAATCTTATTAATATCTATTAACACTAAATTAGCATCTATCTAATATTAAGACTATATATATCCAAATAAATCCTAAATAATTTTAAAAAACTAAATAAATTTCTTAAAATTCTAAATAAATTACAGAAAAAAATAATTAAATATTTTAAACTAAAATAAATATTTGTTAGGAACAACATGCAAGTATGGTCTCAAAGTAAATCATGGAAGTCCTAGAAATTTAGGTTCCCTATCTTTTAATTACCTAAAAATTCTAGAAAATTTACAAAAATCTAAAATAACCTAAAAATGATTCTAAATAAATATTTACATAAGTAAATATATTAAAAAAATTTATTTTCTAATTAACTAAGAGAATACTCTAAAGAAATTTAATATCTATAATAAATATAATAATATAAAATACACACAAAAAATCTATTTTTGGTGAGGGGGTTTACAGGAACTCGGGATGGCACTGGTGGAGTGGTGGTGGATCGGGTGGTGGTGATAGTTCTGATGCTGGTGGTGGTGATAGCTCTGATGGTGGTGGTGCCGGGGGATGCAGGGAGGAGGAAGGAGAGAGTGGTCGGAGAAGAACAGTGGGAGGTTGCAGTGGTGCTCGTGGCCGGAGGGACGAGGCAGAGGGAGGTCGGAGGGATTCGACGGGGGACTCGACTGAGGGGGAGATGGCCGGTGTTAATGGTGATGAGGCGGTGGATGGTGGAGCGGGGTCCTCGACGGGGTGATATTCGTAGCCGGTGCCGGAGTAGCGGCGCCGGAGAAGAGAGCTCGGGAAGAGGTGGTGGTGATGTTCGTGGCGAGGCCGGCTCGAGGTGGAGTCTGGCGGAGAAGCTGGAGGGGAGTTGGCCGGTGTAGGAAGGTCGGGGAAGGAAGCAGTAGCCGGGGTTCGACTTCGGTGACCGGTGCACAGCGGGTGGCTCGCCGGGAGACGTCATATGGTGGTGAGGTGGAGGGAGCTCGGGTTACAGCAGGATAATGTCGACGATGGTGGTGGCTGTGAGGAGTTGCGGGTCGGAGAAGATGGACGGAGGGGGTTGGGTGAACAGTGGTGAAGTAATGGAGATGGTTTTATTTCCCTCTTTTTCTTTTAAAAGGAGGAGAAGAAGAAGAAGAAGAAGAAGAAGAAGAAGAAGAAGAAAAAGAAGAAGAAGAAGAAGAAGAAGAGAAAAGAAAAATTTGGAAAAAATACCTACGGTTGAGTGAGGAGGGAGGAGAGAGAGAGGTGGGGGCTTTCCTAGGTTTGGGGATTAGGGCATGGTTGGGAAGAGTGCCTTGAGGAGACATTAAATAGGAGGTGGTGAGTGGGAATGAGTGGTGATGATGCTCCCATTTTGAATGGGTGGTCAGGATTTGACATGAGAAATTACTCATGCAAGGGTGAGGGTTGGGTTGACTAGTCAATATTAGGGCTTCTCCATTGGTTTGAACTAATAGGGTGTTGACACCTAATGCAATATTTGCAAATGAGCCCCCTTAAATTTGGGTATTTGCACAGACACATGAAATAATGAAAATTTGGTGGGCGATTTGGTGTTTGGTGTTTTGTAGGGTGAGGGGGTGTTGTGTGTTTGGTATGGGCATAATGAATAGGGTATTTGGATTAAAATCGGTTAAAATGGGATTAGTCAAAGTTGGTATCCCCGATTTAAATAGAAATAAATGCAAGCGATGTTCTAAAATTAATTAGAAATACTTGGGGCTAAAATTTGGTTGGGCCACAAATATCATTAGTGAAGAAGACTCAGAACAGAATATTACCCTAATTTGGGTTGCACGAAATGGTCGAGATTGTGTCTCCAATTTCGATTGGAACGCACAACGATACAAAGTCAGATTTTATTTAGAATTTAAATAAACGTCCGCGGCGAATATTGTGCGGCTAAAATAAAGCACAAGAGAGCATAATTATGAGTTACAAAAAGGTCAGAATGGAAGGCGGGCACGTCTAGGGCAAGGTTGTAAAATTTGTTGGAAGGCAAAAGCTAGGGTAACGCTCCAAATATTGAAGCAACGACAAGGCGCAAAAATTAAATAAAATTACGGTAATTAATTACAACCTCAATAATTAAATCCTAAATAACACAATTTAAATTCATAACCCTATATTTCGGTCAGGTGTTCATCTAGTGGGCTTCTAGGTCAAGTCTACTAGCTCAACATTAAGAACACAGTATATAATATATTTATAAATACACATCTCATGCAATTATTTAAATTAAATACACGCAATATCAAATATATATAAAAAGTCAAAAATACCCCTATTTTTTGAACGTGGTAGTGACACCTCTGCTGCTGCAGTAGAAGTGGAGGTCCTCTCTGTTGGCCTCTTGGTACAGTAGGTACCCTGATTGGTCCCCTCTGAGCGGCTGCTCCACCCTGACCTGGACGAGTCTGAATAGATGGACAATCCCTCAGCTGATGTGCTGATGATCCACAGGACAAGCATGTACCCAACCTCTTCTTGCAGATATCTCTAGTGTGTCCTGCCTTCTCGCAGTATGCACACTGGACAGCGGGCTGAGTCTGCCTCTGTGGTTGCTGCTGCTGGGTGTGTCCCCGAGCTGGTGCCTGGTGCTGCTGATGTTGCTGCTGGTACGACCTCTGTTGCTGTTGAAAGTGTGGACGCTTGCCCGATCCCGCACTACCGTTCGCTCCTCTTGAAGTGTCGCATCCTCTCTTGGGCCTGAGGTCCAAGACATCCTCAGCAATTTGGGCATTCATCAGAATGCCCTCAAATGTAGCAGTACGATATCCCGAAGTGCGAGACTTGATCTCCCTTATCAGCCCCTTTCTGAACTTCCGGGCCCTATCTCCTGGATCTTGAATCATCGATGGCGCAAAATGACTCAGGCGGCAAAACTCCACGGCGTACTCATCGACTGACATGCTTCCTTGGACCAAGTCATGGAACTGACTCTCCAAGGCTCCCAGGGCAACATCAGGAAAGAACTTCTCCTTGAAGAGCACCTTGAAGGCCTCCCAAGTAATTCCCCCAACAATGAGTCTCGGCTTAGTGCGAAACTACGTCAGCGCGATGTCAAACATCTGACTGTCGGCGGCCTCGATCTGAAGAATCTCCGAAAGCTGCGCCAAGCGCAAGTTCCTCTCTATATCCTCTAGCCAATCGTCGGCGTAGAGTATCCCCTCAGTACCCTTGAACTCCCGAGGCATCATCCTCTTGAAGTCCACGATAGTACCCGACCTCTGGTGGTGCTGGCCAGGATGCTGCTGCTGCTGTGCAACTCTCTCCACAGCCTGGAGAGCCACCTGATGAGCATTCTCCATGCTCTCCCTCATCAGCTCGGTCTGTTCCTGGTGCACCTCCGCCTGCACCCTCTGAGCCTCAGCCTGTTCTCGCTGGGCCTCTGCTGACGTCCTCTGAGCATCAACCATGCCCTGGATCAGTGCGAACATCTGTGCCCCATCAACGGGCACACCTCCGGAAAACGGAGTCGGTGGTGGTGGAAGAGGCTCCGTCACAGCTGTGGCAACCCTCGGAACAGGTGGGGGAGGAGGACCCCCAAAAAGTGCAGATACTTCCACATGCACAGGAGATGTAGGAGAAATTACGGATGTCTGTCCAATAGGTCGAGAGATGGCAGACCTATCTGAAGCTGCTGCTCCTAGTCTCAAGGACCTAGTCTTCGGCGGCATCCTGAAGACAGATTAAAAAGAATCAATTAAGTTAATAGACACGATATCATCAAGGAAGGACAGTAAAAATTCTAAGGGAAGTAATCATTCAGAATAGTATTATAAGGATCAAAAATTTTCTAATTGTGATTGAGCATATTCTCGGCCTAAATCCTATTTCCTAAAACAGGCTCGTAGTAATACTCTAAGCGAGCACTACTACGATATCGCTCTAAATGCGAATCTCGACCTGCATGGGCCCTTTCTCTCATTTTTTTTTCTTGTTCATGGTCCATTATCCTTTGTGTCGTGCTTCAAAAATGTCATATAACCACGTTATCTCTTCTGGTAGAAACCTTTCCTGACCGGTTATGTTTTGTTTTCTTAATTGCGAGGACGCAATTCTTTTAAGTTGGGTAGATTATAAACCCCCTAATTTTTAGATTTAATTTTAAATTTATTTAATATTGATATTATGTAATTATTTAGATTAAGGGAAAATTTTCAATAATTTTACTAATTATAATATATATATTCAGGGATTAATATTTATGTGTATTTAATTACTAATATTGCAAAAAAAAAAATTTTTTTGGTGTACAACTAATATTAGAGTATTGTAGAAATTTTTTGGATTTAATTGAGGTACAAAACTAATTTTTAGATAGCTATATATATATATATATATATATATATATATATATATATTATTAAACCTAAATCCTAAACCCGGACCCGAAACCCGCAACCAAACCAACCTGAAACCCTAAACCTACCCGAACCAACCCAGACCCCAACCCCGTTACAGTAACAGCCGAACCCCCCCCCGACCGTTCCCTTCCTCTCCCCGAAACTGCTCCCCCGATCGCTCATTTCCCCTTCTGTAACCCCCTTGTACTTCCTATATATACAGACCACCACCAGCACTCCCCCATCTGTCCTGACGACCACCGTTGACCCCCGCCGCCACCATCAACCGCCGCCACAAGCCGCCCAGAATTCGCGAGCAACAGAGCTAATCAAGGTACTCTTCTTCTCGTCCCTGTATCTCCCTGTACAGTAATCCAAATAATGACCCGTCGACTCCTATGTGAAGACCACATGACCCCCATGAACCCTGTGTAATTAGTTTAGCTTATCGTGTCATATGTTGATCGCAAATTGCGATACAAAACATAAAAAAATGACCAAGATTTGGGAATAGAAATTGCTTCAAGTGCGCGTGTTTGAGTCCCGTTATCTTCATAACGGCACAATATATTAAAATTCTACTTAAACAGTAATTTAGACATCATAACCGAGTTTTAATCTCTTCAATTAGTTTATTTTAATTCGTTGTATGCTGTAATTTATTTGCTGTTAAAATCTATCAAAATCTTGATTTCTTAAACCCAAATTTTCCCGATATGGGGTGCATCCCGCTAAACTTCGTCATGTAAGAATTGCACCGAAAGGTGCGTATCGTTAACGCGGACATGTGGGATTTCGTAAAAGTTGATTTAGATGTGCAACACACAGAAATCAACGCGTATCCGTCAAAAATTATCGTATCGGCCTGTTCTGACACTCGTCATAATTTTGTGTGTGCTTGTCATTTCGCAACAAAACTTGCGCCATCGGATTTACAGCGTTACGCTGGTCCTGTGACCCAAGTTTTGTTCGATTCTGAGAACGTTGACGAAATACTATTTTGCGGGCCCCACTGTTCCACTTGACGGGTGATTTTTTGGCCGGCTTATCGGAATCTAGTTCTGAACATTTCATGGGTTCGTATCATTGTTCTGGACTCGTAGACACTAAGTTTGACTAATTGGATAACTTTATCTTTGGCATATTTTTCGGTGCGAAGTGGGCCACATGTGGACCCCGCTTTAACCCGAAACTGTTAATTCTGCCCCTGTGTCCAAATTGGACTTCTGGGTAGTCAATCCTAGCTATTTCAAGTTTTCTAAAAGCATTGGTGATGTTTGTTACAGCATCCAGAGGCATACTTGGAGATTTCACTTTTACAGGAGCAACTGAAGGAGTTCAGAACCCAAGCAAGTGTACCTTGCCAACTTGTAGTAGATCCTGTGATATTATTTGCTTGAGTTCTTTCTATATATACTTCTGTTATGTACCTATTTAACCTAGGACCGTGAGACGTTGCTTTATGTTCGAACAAGATTCAGGGGTCGACGCCGTACGCGGAGTCATGTAACGTAACTTAGAGAGTTGATACCACGATCTTATATTTTTGCGTGCTTGCTTTACCAAGTATGTTATACCATAGGACACTTGACACTATTTTATGTAACATAATCTTTCCTAAGTTATTCATGGTAATTCTGTATAGGCTTACAGGATTCGTGAATGAGACTTGCATATATAAAGATATTATTATGACTCATTGTACTAGCTAGAGGTCATGATCTTGCGTGTTATGGATATGAGATATTGTGGACATGAAACATGAGGTCACATTGGATAGAGAGAGACACACAGGCTACAGGCTGATTATATATATATACTTTACTACTATAGGTGCTTTAGTCTCTATATCAGAGCTTCGCCTATTACGTGATATTACTTGCTGCTACGGGCTCCCCGACACAGAGCTTGTAGTGGTCTCAGCCTGAGTACTAGTGATGCTCTCATTTATATTTTACATAGCTGGTTACATAGCTTGTCCTGAGGAGCTATTTTTATTTACTGTATTTTATTTGGCTTGAGTATTTCTTGTACCTTGCTATGTCCCCTAATGACCTGGATCTGGATTATGTCTCCAGGTACAGCAGAGGAGGATTACCCCTAGATATACGGGACATGAGCTGACGCTGGAGCAGTATTGGCACCAGAGGACGAGGTTGTGCCAGAGGATTTCTACTGAGTATTCCGTTACTTACTCAGTTATCTATGCTCATTGTTATTTCATATCTTGACTCATGGACATATGTATTGATGCTATTCTCTTTTCTTTATTGTGTCTGGTTGTTCCCCGAGACACTATTTACTTAGACTTGTTGATGGACTATTTCCTTTATCTATTATCTTGACTGGTTTATCATATTGACTTGTGTTTACTTTCTATGGATGAGATTAGAATTATACTGTAATATATGGTGTAGACTATATTTATAATTATTACAGCTTAAGTGCACTCTAACGGGTCCATTAAATTGGGTTTGTCCATTAGAGTTGTGTTGCTGGCCATTGCCACGTGGCTAGTCCCTCTATATTTTGGGATTAGGGCATGACCGATATACTCGCCGCCATTGTCCGACCGAACACAAAGCAGCTTCTTTCCCGTCTCCCTTTCAACAAAGGCCTGAAACTCCTTGAAAGTGGGCAGCACCTGATCCTTGGTCTTTATGGTATAGACCCAAACATTCCTAGAACAGTCATCAATAAATGTTACAAAATAAGAAGCACCACTAATGTATTTTACCTTCATAGGACCGCAGACATCCGAGTGAATCAACTCGAGCAACGCCAGCTTCCTTAAACTTGGGTGACTTTGAAAAGACACCATATTTTGCTTCCCCGCCAAACAGTGCGTGCACTTCTCTAACTTTATAGACTTTAGCCCTGGAATTACCTTCCTATTCACTAAGTAGCTTATCCCCTTCTCGCTGATATGACTAAGCCGTCTGTGCCATAACTCAGTAGACACATCAGTAGCTGCGTTAACCTCATGTGCCCCCTATGCGCTCCCTTCCATATAGTAGAGTCCGGACCTCTTGCTTCCTCTGGCAATCACCATCGAACCTCTGGAAAGCTTCTACTGATTGTTCTCGAAGAGACTCAAGAAACCCTCGCCATCTAACCTTTCAACCGATACTAGGTTGAAACAGATATCAGGGACATGACGGACATATTTGAGAACAAGAACTGCACCCGTCTTTGTCCGTAAATGCACATCTCCATTGGCAACTGCCTTCGACATATATCCATTGCCCAACTTTAACACTCCACAGGCGAGGTTCATAACTACCTCATCAACTACAATGATCACGTCGCCTCCATGTGTCGAGACCGCCGCTGTAGTGTTCTCACTTTTTTTCCCTTGTCGCCCTTCTTCACTCTCTTCCAAGCAAAACAGTTCCGCTTGAATTGGCCCTTCTTGCCACAATAGTAACACTCCGAGTCCTCGTACCGACCCTTGGACCTTCCCCTGCTTTTGTCTCTGCAACCGCCTGGACCCCTGCTTTTACCCCTCCCGCGGCTCTCTGAAATAAGCGCCTCTGAGTGTGATATGGATGAGGTTCCCTGAGAACATCTCTGCATCTCTTCATTCAGTATCCTGCTCTTGGAAAACTCAAGACTAACTATGCCTTCCGAAGCAGAAGCGATCATAGAGACTTGTACGGTCTCCCATGAGTATGGCAATGTACACAACCTCCATAGTCCATGAACCTCATCATCAAACTTGACTTCCATCGAGGATAGCTGGTCAACCATGCCCTGGAACTCACTCAAGTGATCCGTAATAGACGTCCCATCTTTGTACCGCATACCCATCATCATCCGGATCAGGAATAATTTATTTACCCTGGTCTTCTTCGCACACAAAGATTCTAGCTTATCCCACGGTGTCCTTACATGCTCAATATTGGCAACGTAGTTGTACACATTCACGTCAACGAACTGCTTGATATACCCAAACACCTGTATATGCTCAAAATTTCAGTCCTCTTCGAATTTGTCACTGGGCCTCTCGGAAGCAAATACCGACAGATGTAGCTTCTTGACAAATATCAGATCCTTCATCTTGCTCCTCCAGTAATGATAGTTGGTACCGTTCAGGTTTACCATGCGTACTGACTTCGCGTCCATCTCTTCTCCCTGGTTTACCTGTCAACTCCAGACACCCTTCTGAAAATTCCAGAACCTGGCTTTGATACCACAATATTGGGAAAGTAGCACAAAAATCTTCCACTAAACCAAAGAGTACCTGCGAGAGAACTGAGCAATACAATGCACAAACCAAACACCAAACCACAGAAAAATAATCCACACAGACACAGAGAATTTTGACGTGGAAAACCCTTGCGAAAAAAATCATGGAATGATCGGAGTCCAACCCTGAAGAACCTCCACTAATGGAATAAAGATAATACACCCTCTACAAGCTCCTCTCGATCCAACATGGATCACCACAACACTTAGGAATAGAAAATAGATCATACCACGAAGATAGAAGATAATAAAAAATTACTCAAAATGATCTCCTCCTCCTAAACGGCCTCCAATCCTTCCTTCTTCTTACCAAAGTTGCAATGGCACCCTTGCCTCCTTTTCTCCTCTTTCTTGAGATGATATGTTATGTGTTAGATTGGGAATTAGGGTTAGGAAAACCTAATATATACCCCTAATCTCGCCGCTAATCCTGGACCGTAGGATACGATCCAACGGTGTATAAAATACCTCTGAAATTTCATTCAGGCCGTCGACCGAACTCGGACTGACTTCGGTTTTAAGGTTCTGGAATACCACACCGAGTTTGACCCGACTCCGATTTTGAGGTTCTGGAACACCATACCAAACTTGGACCGAGTTTGGCCCAAACTTTGTCTCCCCCTGTACAGCAGACTGCTCCTCCTTCCTTTGGAGTTTCTTCGACCTCTCGAATGGCTCTCGTCACCTCCCCGAGCTTCTCTGACCACAAACGGCGCTCATCGCACTCTGGGGTATTCTCCACATAGGTTGGGAACCCCACCCACTCCAACATTGTAGTAACCTATGTTGCATGAGTACATGATATCGTGCCCGTGCGGATATAATTACCATTTTCTCCTATCCATGCTACACAGTTTAACTATAACCAAGTTATATTTTCTTCATGAGAATTATCCTACAAAAGCATGTACAAAAAATTGTAATCACAATATTGACTAGTTTTTATATGTTTTTTGGTATGGTTGTGAAGGATTGAGTTGAATTAAAGCCACAACATTCAGTTTTTTCTTTATCTAAAATTTTCTTCATAAATAATTCTTGTAGTCCTTGGCCCTTTAAAGTCTAAACGACTTCCAGGTATAATAGGTTTACTTACTCTTTATCTTTCTGTAAAGCATAAGCAAGATGTGAATCTCTTGTGATTTTTTTGAGACTCAGCTAAGTAGACAGCACAATCTTACACAAATTTACAATAAATGTTTTCAAGTTTGATGCATGTAAAGGGCATGCTAGAAGATGTCCTTTCTCTATATAGGAATGGATTAATGTTGTGTTATCTATTTCGGAGTTTATGTGGAATTTATGTTCTATTACTATATATTTGATTGTGTAGATCTTTTTGAACTTCATGCACTGCTTATTCATTAAATAGTAATTTATTCTCTAGAGAAATCATGTTTCTTTGGCTTCTTTCTTCTACTACTACTTATGAATGCAAAATTTTACCTTATGCTCCCATCTTCTGAGTGTCAGAGCAAGAAATGATATTAGTAGGAGTAAGGCTTTATGGTTACTTATGTTAATCTTTGCAGGTTATGCTTGTTCTAACTACCGCCGCAGCATCAACCGCTATGTCTATAGTGAACTTGGCTCACATACCGGGAACTCTAAGGCAAACTGGGTCATAATCAGCCTCAGGTTCGACGACTTCATGCCAGCAGATTATTTGTGCACTTTTTTGTGATGTTCATGTTGATATTGATGGTTGTGTTCTCCGTGGAGGCATTATGCATGCCAACATGCTCATTGGCCAAACCTAGAGAGTTGTTAGTGTTGGATTGTATATCATTTCTGGTTGAGCCTTCAAAGAAGGGTGACAATGGAGTTGATAATTTATTCCCATATCAGATAGGAGGTTGGATCATGAGGTGTAGATAATTGGGATTGGTTCAGGCCTTAAATGAAAATTCCCTTTTAAGGTATATGGGCCCAGTCTAATATCGCATCTCATGGGCCAACTTCGGTTCGGGTCACACCGTATTCCCAACAGTTAGTGTATCTATGATAGGGGAATACTTCTTTCTCTTTTGTGATGAGAAGAGAATAGTTGTCCCCCTATGTTCTCTTCTTGAGGGTTTGATCTTGTAATATTATGTGTTGTATTCGACTATTACAATATGAATTTGAATTCATGTATTAATATGTAGATTGATAAAAGTTCTCATCGTTTACTTGATTTTCTTTGAATTGGCTTGTTATGACTGCATAATAGGGTGAAAATTTAACAAGAGTCCATCTTTCACTTACTTTCGTGTTGGCATTTGCCGTTGTTAATGACATCGGTCTTGCAAGCTTAAATTACAATGTTGCCATGTAGTCGAGCAGTTAAAAAATAGGTGTCTCATTGATTTATTATCTTGCCGACACATCATACACCCATGCCCTCCTGTTTGGATTTTGATCCTTTCTAGTCTGTCCAATGTTAGAATGTCACGTCTCAGTCCCAAAATAATTAGGACTATGAATACGTAACATGTCAGCTACGCATTCGACCAGACTCTGGTCTGACTCGAATACCTATAAGCTATATTAATCTAAAGATCACTATAAAATAAAACTATATCTCAGTCCACAAGAACACAAAATATTAAGAATGAGCTACATATGCTAAAGTCGGCCGCTCAGTGTCACACAAGCTCGAATAGACTCGAGAAAAAAATATGAGTCTATAAAACCAAGCTACATTAGTAGATGAATGAACAATATGAATAAATAAGCATAACTCTGGTAGAAATGATATAAGTACCTTATACCAATGCATGCATGACAAGGCAACGCACATCAACAACTCCAGGCAGGGTCCATAAAGGTCTATGCTGCAAAACTGGCAAAGGACCAGGTCCTCAGAGGGACGTAATAAGGTACAAGAAACAGCGTGCTAATAGTAAAACAATATAATGCCATATACTCAAGGGTAAACTACTATAACCATCTAAGTATTATGCAAATAAAAGATCACTAATACTCAGGTAGGAGACTATCAAGGTTCGATGTGTGGGAACCCCAAGCAGTCTAATAATAATAATATCACTAAGGTGTCTGCAACGGAAACCCAAAGCAGGCAAGTACAAGTATATCATTAAAGGCTCCTGATTATGGAACCTAAAGTAGTCACGTAAATAACACCAAAGCTCTGCTATAGAGACTAAGGTAGGCATGTACATATAGATATTCGCCCAAAAAATAGTGTAAACTCTCGCCTACCACATAATCTCATGTATCATGTCATAAGCTCATTAGATCAAGACCTCTAACTATCATAACGAGTCATAGTAATACATACATAACTATCACATATTTTGAGTCCTACAATCCTATGAAGAGTCACCAAAAACATATCCAGAAAGACTCTGTCACATAAAATAGTGTCAAGTGTCCTATGGTCTGATGTGCCAAGAAAACAGGCATAGCATGTATCATGGGTTCGCGGCATCAACACTATAACAGACGATACTTGACTCCGCGGATGTCAGCACCCGAATATGGTTCGGACACAAAGTATCGTATATTCATCCTAGGGTGAACAGATACACCAGCAATATCAAGTCACAGTAATAACTATATAAAGTAAATAAGGCAAGAACTGTGAAACAACATGGCAATGTACACTTGCCTGTATCCTAACGCTGCGCAAAATCCTATCCAACGTCTACGTTCGAACATACCGCAGATCCCAAACTTCCTAAAAAATAAATTAAATTAAATTAAAAATAACTCATGCACTAATCTACATTACACATTAGGTCTATTGGGATTTTAGTATATAACTAATCTATTTTTATATAGATCCTCAAAATTGCCTATATTGTATAGTCTGTTTCCTCTTGTAATCAATACTGCACCGACTAAATATATTTAATAAATTCTGGAGTTTAATTATATCATAGTTCATCGCGTAAGCTTTTAGAAACTTTAAACATATCGCATTTTCGTGTCAGGAAGCTCCCGAAATCGCGAAAATATCGAAACATGTTTGTATTTCGGACACATGATACTTAAATAATTCTACAGAAATTTGTAGAACAAATTTGGCCTATTAATTTTTATTTTTGAAAATTTAACTTCGACGCGGTTCTTTTAAAAAAATTGTAGATTAAACAGAATTTTGAGTTGAGAGTTATGGAGTTCCTAAGTTACTAGGGCTACTAAAAATGAGGCTGAAATTATATGACAAATTTTCACTATTTTGGATAAAAATAACACATGTATGCTTCTAGTTTATATAAAACCTAATTATTAACCATTACTTATGATCTTCTCTAATCTATTTTTATGTTTCTAATGGTAAAATTTTTATTTGTGGGACCTAAATGTTCTAGAACTATTTAAAGATCAAGAAGAAGAAGAAGGGTTAAAAGTTACCTTTTGGAGATCAAGAACTCAATGGAGATCAAACACAAGAGGATCAAAACTTTCCCATCCACTAGTTCTCCTCCTCTAGCAACTCTCCAAGTTTTAAAATTGAATTTGGAAGAGAAATGAGAAGAAAAAAGTTATTAGGGTTTGAAGTTTGGAAGGGGAGAGAAAAAAACGGGTTTTATTTATGAAGAGTGAAGAGAGTATATATATATATATATATATATATATATATATATATATATATATATATATATATATATATATATGGAGAGGGGGAGCTGATGTTGGCGGCAGAAAAGGAGGAAGAGGGGTCGGGTTTGGAGAGGGGAGGCCGACCACTAGTGAGGGGGGTTGGTTAGGGTTTGGTAGGTGAAAGTTTGTTAGGATTTTGATGTAAAAAGACATATATATTTAGTTAGGTGTTGTTAGTTGGTTATGATTCATTTTTAATTTAGAATCAATGGACCAAATTTAAGGAGTCTAAATTGGGGTGAGGGGTCGGCTATTAGATAAGAGAAATAGTATTTTAAATATTTAAATTCAGGATTAAGATGCGAAGAAGATTGCATAGAGGGTTTCCTAATTTGGAAATATTATATTTTTGAACAAATTAATTGATTTGTTCAGATTTTTGTGCATAAAAAAATATGTGGGATGTGTTGTGGTATAGGGGAAAGGTGTGGGTTATGGTGCATGAGTCATACAAATTACTTCAAGGGTCCGAGTTAGATGTTTGGGCTCGGTTGGGTTCGATAAGTCATTAAAGACCATTTTTGACAAATTAAATGATCATGGTGATTAATATTATTTTTGGAGCGTGTGGGGACTCAAATAAATACAACATAAATGTCATGCATGAAGTATCCAGTCAGGCTCATTAATATAAATTTTGTTGGAAATTTTGGATCGATGTTGCGTAGTAAAATCGTCCACAACAAAAAAAGATCTAATTTACGTAAAAATGTGTCGCTTGAGTTGCGCGACTAAAACAAAGCACAAGGGAGTGTATTTTGGAGCAACAGGAAAGTCATAAACAAAAATTAGCTCGTCTAGGTCAAGAATGCAAAACTTGTTGGAAGGAAGAAAAAGAAGGTTGTGTAACGCTCAAAATATCCAAGCCATGGTAAAGGGTTTTAATTTAAAAAAATAATTTTAGCAATTAATCCTTTAACCTATTTATTTAAATAAAATAATAAAAAATTACAAAATACCAAAATATCCTATTCTAAAATAAGGGGGCTTATAATCTACACAACTTATAAAAATTTTGTCCTCGAAATTAAAGTAAGCATGATATGGAAGAATTTAAGTAGGGCAAGGTCACACTTGATTCTCAAATGATGGGGGATAAAGTAACCAATGAGATCCTAGTTTGATATCCCTTTCTAAGAGTAAGGATTCACTTAGTTCAAGGCATACCCAACTTATAAGAAATTAAGTTGGCATCAAAACAAAAGTCATGATCCTACTAATAAGATTTTTGGAAGGACCTATTTCCTAATAAGGATACAAGAATTCTAGGGTTTACTGGCCGTAATCAAAGATTCTCCATGAAAACCTTGATACTATCATGGTACTATTGGTCAAAACTCTATAAGAGAAATTTAATACCAATCCAACACTATAGGTCAAGCTTCTACAAGGCCGAAGAAAGACTGAGTCGGATCTAACTAAGGCAAGGTGGTATAGAGGCTTCGACCATCGATTGGCATTGATGACGAAAAGGCCAAAATTGTGAGAATCATGAGAGAAAGGAATTTTTAGTCAAGAAATTTTATGACAAGTCTAAAGAGTATGATCACAGGGTTGAATACAACACGATTAGGCAGGTATCTAGAGAATCAAGTCATAGTGATTAGATTAAGGGAATTAGAATAGAAATGAACCGATACCTATGGAGAGATGAATATTAACACCAAAAAAGTGGTACCAATCAAGGAATTAATTTTGTAATTAGGGCACGACTAGTAAAAGAAGAAGGATTTACTCAATTGGATAATTAGAAGTCTTGTCGCTGCAAAAAGCAAGAGGCTTATGAATGTAGAACAAGATAAGAATTGTTGATAGGAAGGATAGGAATACCGTCGATGAAGTAATGAAATAGATCCTTAATCTTTATGCTATATTCCTATTAATCTTCTTCTTTATATCCTCACTCATACTATTGGCAAACCACTTCTAGCTATAGGTATGCACTAAACAATCCTTACAACTTATCTAACTCACATATTCCTAACTTAGTAGGTAAGGATAAAGGATAAATTAAGCAGGCACTTAAGTCTATCACTCATGTCATACTATTTACTAAGGGAACTCTTTAGGTCACGATTGTATTGGTTATTCCATTACTAATCTAACCATCAATTGATATGTCTAGCTATTCTCGTATAACTTACCCCTTCTATTATATATCCTTTTGTACTATTGTTCATCTAGCCTCTGCTATCTAATACATATCTTCCTCATGGGAGTCCTCTCGGCTAGGTTATTACCCTAGAACACAAGCATGAAGAGTCATGGTCATCTCTTCTGAGGAATAAATTCATTAAACTCAATAAGATAGTAAGATTCTATTCATGCTTAGGTCTAATCTTAACTATAAGGATTATCGAACTATTATATTCATAATGAGAGTATCAAATCGTCTCTTCTAAAGTCTTTCTTAAGGTTGGTCCTATTGATTTATGGAGCTACAACTAATTCTAAGGTTTTAACCGGGTATTCTCTCAAATAGCAACCCTAGTCATCTCAGTCATTATAGATTTTTTATATCTATCCTGACTAATATTTAGGATTGGTAAAGCTTCTAGTCCAATACTAACCGCTGGTGGGAGTTCTAATATCAATTTGATAATAGAAAATTCTTTGCTAAGGCTAATTCTTATATAACTCTAAGCTATCATCTCGTTCTAGTAGTTTGCCTAGTCATCTATCATACCCATTTCTAACTTAGATGATCCTTCCTATGCATTATTCCACCAACTCTGCTTATATCCTATAATAATTATATAACTAAAAGTCAAGCACGAGTGTTTGTTCTTCCGAAATAGGGAAGAACGAGAATCAAGGATAGGGAGTTCAAGAAGGGTATCATCGAATACGATTTTTGAGGTTCAAAGGCGATAATAGAAATCAAAAGAAGGTTCATAGCAATTATGGATTGAGATCCTAATATAATAATCCTAACACAGGCTCGCTCGGTACAGTAACGTAACCAAGATGATTTAATCAGGACCTTCATAGGCCACCATAAAAATATGTCACGATCTAGTCCCAAAATACGTAGGACTAGGAATATGTAACATGAAAGCTACGCATTCAACTAGACTCATACGTATAAGCTGTATTAATCTAAAGATTGCTATAAAATGGAACTATATCTCAATCCACAAGAACACAAAATATTAGGAATGAGCTACATGTGCTAAAGTCGGTCGTCTAGTATCACACAATCTCAAATAGACTCGAGAAAGAAATATGAGTCTATAAAACTAGACTATATCAACAAATGAATTAACAATATGAATAAAAAAATATAACTCTGTTAGAAATGATATAAGTACGTGGTAACAATGCCCGCATGGTAAGGCAATACACATTAGCAACTCAAGACAGGCTCCATAATGGTCTATACTGCAAAAATGGCAAGTGACCAGGTCCTCAGAGGGACGTAACACGGTATAAGAAATAACGTACCAAAAGTAAAAAATATAATATCATATACTCAAGGGTAAACTACTGTAACCATCTAAGTGTTATGTAAATGAGAGATCACTCATACTGAGGCATGAGACTCTCAAGGTTCGATGTGTAGGAACCCCAAGAAGTCTGGTAATAATAATATCACTAAGGGGTCTGTAACGGAAACCCAAAGCAGGCAAGTACAAGTATATCACTAAAGGTTCCTGATTAGGGAACCTAAGGCAGTCACATAAATAACACCAAAGCTCTGCTACAGAGACTAAGGCAGGCACGTACATATTGATATCCTCCCAAAGTACATTATAAACTCTCCCCTCCCACGTAATCTCACGTATCATGTCATAAGCTCGTGAGATAAAGACCTCTAACTATCACAACGAGTCATAGTAATACATATATAACTATCACATATCTCGAGTCCTACAATCCTATGCAGAGTCCCCAAGAACATATCCAAAAAGACTTCGCTAAGTGTCCTATGGTCTAACGTGCTAAGAATACATGCACCTATCATGGATTAGCGATATCAACACTCTAACAAACGATACTCGACTCCGCTGACGAATGTCGGCACTCGAATCTGGTTTGGACACAAAGTATCGTATAGCGTTCCTAGGGTAAATAGATACACCAGCAATATCAAATCACATTAATAACTATATAAAATAAAAATGGCAAGAACTACGATACAACATGATAAGGTACACTTGCCTGTATCCTGATGTCGCGCATAATCTTATCCAACGTCCACGTCCGAAGATATCGCGTATCCCAAACTTCATAAAGAATAAATTAAATTAAATTAAATTAAAAACAACTCGCGCACTAATCTATATTACACATTAGGTCTATTGAGATTATAGTATATAACTAATCTATTTTTATATGAATCCTCATAAATGCCTATGTCGTATAGCATGTTTCCCCTTGTAATCAATACTGCACCGAATAAATATATTTAAAATATTCATTGGGTTAAGTATGTCATATTTTCTCACGTCATCTTTTGAAACTTCAAACAGATCGCATTTTCATCTCTGGAGGCACCCGGAATCGCGAAAACACTGTAACATATTTGTATTTTGGACATTTGATACTTAAATAATTCTACAAAAATTTACAGAAAGAATTTGGCCTATAAATTTATATTTTTGGAAAGTTAACTTCGATGCGGTTCTTTTAAAAAAAAGATTAAATAGATTTTTGAGTTGAGAGTTATGGCCTTCCTAAGTTACTAGGGCTGCTAAAAACGAGACTGAAATTATATGACAAATTTGGACTATTTTGGATAAAAAGAACACATGTATGCTTCTAGTTTATATAAAACCTAATTATTAACTGTTACTTATGGTATTCTCTAATATATTTTTATGTTTCTAATGGTAGAATTTTTATTTGTTGGACCTTAATGTTCTAGAACTATTTAAAGATCAAGAAGAAGAAGAAGGGTTAAAAGTTACATTTTGGAGATCAAGAACTCACTGGAGATCAAACACAAGAGGATCAAAAGTTCTCCATCTACTATTTCTCCTCCTCTAGCACTTCTCTAATTTTTAAAATTGAGTTTGGAAGAGAAAGGAAGAGGCAAAAGTTATTAGGGATTGGAGTTTGTAAGGGAAGAGAAAAGAAACTATGGTTTTATTTATGAAGAGAATATATATATGTTTATGTATATGGAGAGGGGGAGTTGATGTTGGCGGAAGAAAAAAGAGGAAGGGGGGGTCGGGTTTGGAGAGGGGAGGTCGACCACTTGTGAGGGGTTGGTTAGGGTTTGTTAGGATTTTGATGTAAAAAGGCATATATATATATATATATATATTTAGTTAGGTGTTGTTAGTTGGTTAGGATTAATTTTTAATTTAGAATCAATGGATAGGATTTAAGGAGACTAAATTGGGGTAACGGGGCTATTATTAGATAAGAGAAATATTATTTTAAATATTTAAATTTAGATTTGATTAAGATGCAAAGAAGATCGCATAGAGGGTTTCCTAATTTGAAATATTATATTTTTGAACTAATTAATTGATTTGTTCAGATGTTTGTGTATAAAAAAATATGTGGAGTGTGTTGTAGAGTAGGAAAAAGGTGTAGGGTATGGTGCATGAGTAATACAAATTGCTTCAAGGGTCCGAGTTGGATGCTTGGGCTCGGTTGGGTTCGATAAGTCATTAAAGGCCATTTTTGACAAATAAAATGATCAAGGTGATTAATATTATTTTTGGAGCATGTGGGGACTCAAATAAATACAACACAAATATCATGCATGAAGTAGGACTAGTCAGGCTCATTAATATAAATTTTGTTGGAAAGGTTGGATCGATGTTGCGTAGTAAAATCGTCCGCAACGAAAAAGGACACAAAAATCTAATTTTCGTAAAAATGTGTCGTCTGAGTTGCGCGGCTAAAACGAAGCACAAGGGAGTGTATTTGGGAGCAACAAGAAAGTCATAAACAAAAATTAGCTCGTCTAGGTAAAGAATGCAAAACTTGTTGGAAGGAAAAAAAAACCGTTGTGTAATGGTCAAAATATCGAAGCCATGGTAAAGGGTTTTAATTTAAAAATATAATTATAGCAATTAATCCTTTAACCTATTTATTTAAATAAAATAATATTAAAAATAGTTACAAAATACCAAAATATACTATTCTAAAATGAGGGGGCTTACAATATGCACAACTTATAAAAAATTTGTCCTCAAAATTAAAGTAAGCATGATAGGGAAGAATTTAAGTAGGGCAAGGTCACACTTGATTCTCAAAGGATGGGGGATGCAGTTACCAATGGGGTCCTAGTTTGACATTCCTTTCTAAGAGTAAGGATTTATTTAGTTCAAGGTACTACCCAATTTATAAAAAATTAAGTTGGTATCAAAACTAAAGTCATGGTCCTGCTAATAAGATTTCTGGAATGACATATTTTCTAATAAGGATACAAGAATTCTAGGGTTTACTAGCCGTAATCAAAGATTCTCTAGGAAAACCTTGATACTATCGGGGTGCTATTGGTCAACAACTCTATAAGAGAAATTTACTACCCATCCAATACTATAGGTCAAGCTTCTATAAGGCTGAAGAAAGACTGAGTCGGATCTAACTAAGGCAAGGTGGTACAGAGGCTTCGACCATCGATTGACATTGTTGACGAAGTGGCCAAAATTGTCAGAATCATGAGAGGAAGGAATTTTCAGTCCAAGACAAGAGGAAATTTTATGACAAGTCTAAAGAGTATGATCACAGGGTTGAATATGACATGATTAGGCAGGTATCTAGAGAATCAAGTTATAGTGATTCGATTAAGAAAATTAGAATAGAAAAGAACCGATACCTATGGGAAGATGGATAGGGGGTGATCGCTATCTTCTAGTTGTTGTTGAGAGTGTTAACACCAAGAAAGTGGTACCAACCAAGGGATTAATTTTCTAATTAGGGCACGACTAGAAAAAGAAGAAGGATTTACTCAATTGTATAATTAGAAGGCTTGTCGCTGCAAAAAGCAAGAGGCTTATGAATGTAGAACAATATATGAATTATTGATAGGAAGGATATGAATACCGTCGATGAAGTAATAAAATAAATCCTTAATCTCAATTCTATATTCCTATTAATCTTATTCTTTATAACCTCACTCATACTATTGGCAAACCACTTCTAGCTATAGGTAAGCACTAAATAATCCTTACAAGTTGTCTAACTCGTATATTCCTAACTTAGTAGATAAGGGTCAAGGCTTTAAACTAAGCAGGTACTTAAGTCTATCACTCATGCCATACTATTTACTAAGGGCATCCTTCAGGTCACGATTGGATTGGTTATTCCATTACTAGTCTAACCTTCAATTGGTATGTCTAGCAATTCTCGTATAACTTACCCCTTCCATTATATATCCTTCTGTACTATTGTTCATCTAGTCTCTGCGATCTAATACCTATCTTCCTCATGGGAGTCCTCTTGGCTAGGTTACTACCCTAGAACACAAGCATGAAGTCACTACTAAAATACAGAGGTTTAGCGACGGAATGTTGGCAATGGCTGATATTCGCCGCCTAATAGCGACGTCTCAGCGGCATCATAATGACCAATTACATTAGTTCAGAAATTTCCATAAATATCGTCAACCGGTCGTTGCTATATAGTCACTGGGTTGCACCAGATTACGTGGGAAATACGCAATAAATATTTATGATAGATTTTTGATGGCTACTCGATTTAGGCGACGTACTAGGATGTCACTGGTTCGTCGCGAATGATTGTGCCCTAAATTAAAAGAAATACGGACGATCAAAATTTAACATTTCGATCGACCTCTCTCTCTCCTCTGTCACTCTACTGTCCCTCTTTCCCTCCCGTGGTCCCATTTTCTCCGACGATCCGCTTCCTATGGTCCCCTCTCTCAGCTCCAACGTGGTCGTGCCAACTCCTCTCCGCTCCTCCATCGTTCCCCCTTGTCCTTCGTTGTTCCCCCTCCTCTGACGTGGTCGTGCCAACTCCTCTCGGCTCCTCCGTCGTTCTCCCTCCTCCTCTGTGCCTGTTCTCCCCCTCGGCTCCTCCGTCCTTCCCTCTCCCCCTCCGTCGTCCCTCCTCCTCCTTCGTGCTTATTCCCACTGTAAGTTCTGGATCGTTTGATCTCTCAATATCTGTTACTGTTGACATTTAGGGATTTATGTGATTATTTCTTCCTATTGCTCAACATTTGGGGAGGACAAATGTATGTTTGAATTGGATCCGACCTTAGCTCATTATCTGTTTGGGGATGACATTTGGAATGACAAATTTTTGTGATAATTTTTGTGCCATTAAATCCAACCTTAGCTCAATGTCTATTTCAATTGGATTAGCAAAGAACTAAATGATCGAAAACTTTGTCATCGTAATTTTTGTAAAACTCCAAGGATACTTGTATATATGCATTCTAGGAACTTGGGGAATAAGAAAATTATAGTTCAGCTAGTACTAGTTGGGATATTCAACCCTATCGATTCACCCATTAAAACTTGAGAAAGCACTACTCGACCTGAGTGGTTTGGCATCCTATTTGCTGTTGAATTTTGTGTAATAGTCAACGATATTTAGCCTTCTAGGTCAATTCTTTTGACATGGGTGTGTTGGGCGGTGATACGCGACAAATACTTTGGTATGCTTGAAAGCATACACATTATAATTGATCTTTACGACCTTGGGTGCTGACATCAATAAGAAGCAGAGATAATCCTAGAGATGACATATCCATCCCCAAAATATGTCCCTCACATACACCATTTATTACATGATTCTCCTCTTAATATATCCCTCCCCTCGGCAATGATGATACCACAACCATCACTATATTTTATAGTGTGAGCTGATGTCTTAGTATTACATTATGTGGGTTAATCTTAATTCTGTTATATCCTTCAAATACTATATTTGATAAGAACATATACTACACTGATGTACACCATATATCCATTTGATAAGAACATCTTAATTATGTTATACCCTCATATCTATGTGATATGCACTCGATAAATCTCTAGTGGCGCATGAGGGGGGAGAAATAGAAGAATAGTCTTCCCAGCAGGCGTTCAACGAAACTCGGGGGTACATCATTTATACCATATATACAATAGAAACATAAATCACATATGCTTACTTAAAGATTCTTCCCTCCCAATGTATCCGAACCGTATACGCGGTGCAGACAAAATGCAACAACATCAATAAATATAGACAACAAGACCAACACTAAATACCAACATAAGACGCAAACTCACGTATCAATGGCCAGTCAACACGCTAGTCCATGGACTCTTTCTTACTCAGTGAACGTGTTTGAAATAGTGTCAGGTCAGTAGATACCACATACCTTCACAATATACCAGGTAAGTCTACTATTCTAGACGCGTGTACACAACAAGCAAATAAAAACTAGACATATGTATACTGAACAATAAAATCAAGCAAAGTGTACTTGCCTTCTAAGCCAAGCTGCGAGCACAACAAATCTGGTCCGGAGCTCTCCACAAAAATATCATGAACACCTACAAATTAATTATGACACTAATTAAACTCTTATTTTCTTATTTAAGTTAGGTTATTATCTAGTTATTAATTCTACGTTGGTTGCACATACAAATAACTACACACCAAATTATTATTTACCATCAAACATTACCAAAAATCATTTTTAAAGACATTAATTATCAAAAATAATAATTCTTTAATTTTATTAGAAAATACGATTTTTTTAGTGATAGGGTCATCTCCTATAAATTCTATGAGTCCAAAACCATGTAAAAACTAAAACTAGGTCATAATAGGTTACCGACAGGTCAATAAATCCAATTTTTGACAATTAAGTAAATCTAAAATAAATAATTAAAATAAGAATTAAAATAACATAATATAATTTTAGTTATAGAAAATATATATTTTTGGTCGGGGTTTAAGTCTGAAATTGTCAGGGTCAAGTTTTGTCAAAACTATGTCAACTTGTTACATAAAACACCAAGAATTCTAATTTTTCTATATATGAATGAAATCTGAATAAATATGGTAAAATTAGTAATAAATACAATAAATACTATTCATTTTATCTATACAAAAATAATTAGGGTTTTACCATCTACAAGTTGATCCTATTAGGGTTGGCAACCAAACTTGCTATTATGCAAAAGGGGTGGTGCATGGTTGTTGTGACATCATAGACATCAAAAATATATTTATTTAATATAATTTTAGAATATATATTTTCTGAAAAAAATAGTACTCCATCTAGAAAAAAAATAGGTTTTCCATCTACTATTAAGTCCTAACAAGATCCATGGGTTCTAACATGCATACATCAAGACTAGGTCAATATTATACATAAAACTTGCTCACAACTCTAATTTAATAGAAATTAATAAATATGAAATTTTTATAAAAATTGAATATATTTCCTATTAATAACATCTATATAAATATATTAACAAGAATTAAAGAGGGTTTTGAAGGAGGCTTCATGCATGCACAAAAGTGTTGAGTTGAACCTCAAAATTAGGATTCATAGGTTTGTATGGGTTCTTCAAGATAGAACAATAGAGTTTGATCATCAATATAAAACTAACTATATATATATATATAAGAGATTAGAGGAAGAAGGAGATGAAAATTACCTCAAGGAGATGTTCAAGGGGAGATCGACCTCCAATGGATGCGGTCGGCCTAGGGGTTGAAGTGGGCGGCCTCTTAAGGGTGGTTGTTGTGGTGTTGAAGTTTGGAGATGATTGGGGTGATTAGGGTTAGGGTTTGGAGGATATTTGGGTTTAAGATGAGAATATATATATATATATATATATATATATATATATATATATATGGTTAGAGAGAGAGGAGGAGAGGGAGAGAGGGGTCGCGGCTTTGAGATGGTATCTGCAGGTTTTGAAGGGGGGTCAGTCATAGGTAGGAATAGGTTTAGTTTAAATTTTTTACTAATTTGGTTAGTATCAATCTAAGATAAATCACTAATCCTAATATATATTAATATCCAAGATTTGATTGAGATTCTAAAGAATAAGATAATAATAAATAAATACATAAATAAATAAATCCTACAAAAAAAGAAAAGTGGCCTAAATTGGCATGGAGGAATTATGGATTGCTTATTGAAGAAGATTGGATTAAAAAATAATCACAAATAAATTATTTATATAAAAATATCTAAATACTACCCATAAAAAACTATGATTGTTACACTAGTGATATACTAATGCTAAATGATCGAATTTTGTGTCACACGAAGATCCTACGGGTAGTGTCTCTAGTGTAGGCTACTTTCTACGAAGGGCAATATAGATTTTGGGGTCGTCCTATGTCTTTAGTGTTCAAACTACGGTGAAGTATTATAATGCAAGAATTGAATTTAAATTGATTTTAAAATAATCTAAATAAACACAATAAATATAGAATACACAAAAAATACCTATTTTTGGGTGAGGGATTTTACAACCTACCCACCTTAGAAAATTTTGTCCTCAAAATTAGGAATATGGCACGATATAGAAAATAATAATGATGTATGTAAAGTCCATACCTGAAGACTCGCGTAAGTGATAATAACGTTCTAAGATCGAATCCTCCCTCTCCCAAGTTGATTCGTCCGGTAAATGATGCTTTCAAGCAACACGGACTAGTCGAATGGTCTTCCCCTTTAGCACATTCTCTCTGCGGTCGAGAATCTCAATCGGCTGCTCCTCATAAGATAAACTCGGTCCCACGATAATCTCTGAATGATCCAGTATATGGCTAGGATCCGCCAAATACCTTCTTAATTTTGAGACATGGAACACATCGTGGACACCCTCTAAGGTCTATGGTAATGCTAGTCTATAAGCAACCTCGCCAACACGCTCTAATACGTCAAATGGTCCGATATACTTTGGACTAAGCTTCCCTTCACCTCCAAATCTGATAGTTTCTCTAGTAGGGGAGATCCTTAAGAACACACGATCTCCTGACTTGAACTCTAGGGGTTGACGATGAGTATCTGCCCACTTCTTTTGTCTATCTTGCCCTGCTCGAAGGTAACCTTGAATCTGCTTGACCTTCTCCACTGTACGAGTCACCAACTCCGGTCCAAGATCTGTCTCTCTCCCACATCACTCCAACGTACTAGCGATCGACACTTCCTTCCGTATAATGTTTCAAAAGGAGCCATTTGAATGCTTTCTTGGTAGCTATTATTGTAAAAGAACTCTACCAAATACAAGTGATCCTCCCAAGATCCTCCAAAGTCAAGCATGCATGCTCTCAACATGTCCTCCAACATCTGAATAATGCGCTCTTACTTTCCGTCTGTCTGCAGGTGATAAGAAGTGCTAAACTTCAATCTAGTTCCTAGGCTCTCCTGCATACTCGTCGAAAAGTGTGATATGAATCTCGAATCTCTGTCGGATACTATACTGACTGGTACTCCATGTAGGCATACGATTTCCTTCATGTACATCTCTACCAGAACTTCTGTAGATTTCCCAACTCTAAAGGGTAATAAGTGTGCCGCTTTAGTCAATCTGTCCACAATCACCCAAACTATAATTTGGCCAGCTGGACTCCTTGGTAAACCTGTAACAAAGTCCATAGTGATGTGCTCCTATTTCCACTCCGGAATTAGAAGTGGTTGGAGTAGTCCTGCTGATCTCTGATGTTCAGTCTTAACTTGCTGACACACTAAGCACTTTTCCATAAATTGTGCTATCTCTCGCTTCATCCCGTGCTACTGGTAATGTTGCCTCAAGTCTTTGTACATTTTTGTACCTCCCGGATGAATAGTATATGCTAAACTGTGAGCCTTCGATATTAGCTCATGCCTAAGCTCTCCATTGGGAACATAGAGGTGATCCCCATAACTTAAAGTCCCATCTTCATATATCCTCAACCTAGTCTGCAACCCAGCCTCAGTCCTCTCTCTAAGCCTCTGAAATCTCGTATCAGTCGGCATAACTGCCTTGATATGCTCTACCAATGATGATTTTACTTGAAGGTTCATCAACTTTGCGACTTCTCCTGGCATAACCACCTCTATGCCCATCTGCTCTAAATCATATGATAATTCCTTCTGTATTGTCAAGAAGTACGTCGTCGGACTCCTACTCAACGCATCTGCTACTACACTAGCCTTACGTGGATGGTACTGCAGCTCAATGTCAAAATCTGCCATCAACTCGGGCCATCGTCTCTGTCTCTGATTCAAATCCTTATGATTATAGACATACTTTAAGCTCTTATGATCTGTATAGATCTCCACGGTCTCTCCGTATAAATACTGCCTCCAAAGCTTTAAAGCAAATATTACTGCTGCAAGATCCAAGTCATGAGTGGGGTAGTTCTTCTCATGGATCCTCAACTACTGAGAACCATATGCTACCACCTTCCCGTGCTGCATCAAGACAAACCTAATCCCTTTCCGGAAGTATCGCTATAAATAACAAATCCTCCCGGTCTAGTAGGTATGGTCAAGATCGGCTTTGTAGTCAGACGCTTCTTCAACTCATAAAACGCCATCTGACACTCATTTGTCCAAATAAACTCCTGGTCCTTGTGGGTCAACCTTGTCATAGGCTCTGCGATCCTCGCAAAATTCTCTACAAACCTCCAGTAATATCCGATAGGTCCTAGAAAACTCCGTACCTCTGAGACATCAGTTGGGGTTGGCCACATCTCTACTGCTGATATCTTAGCTGTGTCCACTGATATGCCTTCTCCCGAGATAACATGCCCAAAAAAAAAAGACTTGATCTAGGAGAAAATCGAACTAGCTCAACTTAGCATATAACTTCTAATGTCTCAATGTTTCTAGCACCTTCCTCAAATATTCCTCGTGCTTCTTAGGGCTTTTCGAGTATACCAAAATGTCGTCGATTAATACAACCACAAACTTGTCCAAGTACTGATGGAATACTTGGTTCATTAAATTTATAAATACAGCTGGCGCATTTGTCAATCCAAAGGGCATTACCAAGAACTCGTAGTGACCATAGCGAGTCTTAAAATTTGTCTTCTGAATATCCTCGTACCTCACATTCACTTGATGGTATCTCGATCTCAGATCAATCTTAGAAAACACCCATGCTCCTGTCAGTTGGTCGAACAAGTCATCAATCCGTGGCAGCAGGTACTTTTTCTTGATGGTCACTACATTAAGGGCTCTGTAGTCGATGTACATTCGGACTGTTCCATCTTTCTTTGGTACGAACAACACTGGGGCTCCCCAAGGTGATGCACTTGGCCTAATGAATCCCTTGTCTTGCAACTCTTGCAATTGCACCTTCAGCTCATCTAGCTCCTTCTTTGTAAGCTGATACACATTAGAAGATATCGATGCTGCTTTTGGCACGAACTCAATAGTGAACTCGACTTCTCTGTCTGGTGGTAGCCCAGACAACTCGTCTGGAAAGACATCTGCAAACTCCTCAACGATCGGTAGCAACGTAACTTCCATTTCCATGCAAGCTCTACTGTACTGGCCTACTCCCTTCTCTGTAGTTCCTCTCATGAACTCAAACTCAGGCTGGCCTAGCGTCTTAAAGATAGCACAACATTTATGACAATCAAATACTGTATGGTATTGACTAAGCCAATCCATCCCTAATACTACATCGAAATTTGGCATTGGAAATACCAAAAGTCGAGCTCTCATCTCCCGACCACAAAAAATAATTGAATAAGTCCTGTAGGTACTAGTTAGAGGTACGTCTGTTACGTAAATTTATCTCTCTACAAGATATGAATGAAAGATTAGGAAGAGTACATGAATCAAGCAGGATGCAAAATTTATTTAAATAGAATAGATTGGAAGGAAGGTGAGTTATAGTCAAATATGGATGAGACCTAAAACTCTAATCCTAAGTGCAGGCCCGATCGGTATAGTTACATAACCGAAACTGCTAACACGACCTGCATAGGCTACCACTAAAAATATGTCACGCCCTAGTCCTAAAATACATAGGACCAGGTATACGTCCATATACCAGTTGTACGAACAAGTATAGGAATCCAATTTAATTGACTTAATCAGTCATAGTACGCTGTAAAATATATCTAAGTCACAATATCACGGGAAAAAATCTAGTCTCATCCACAAATATCACAGAGTAAAAAACTAAATGAATAGATAAGTCTCAGAATCCACTACAAAAATAGAATCTAGTGGAGAACAATCCACAAAAAATGAGTACAAAAGAATACTAAAGAATACAACTAAGAAATAACGGAATAGTCCGGGCATCAGCTAACTAGATAAAGACACCCAAAACACTAAGCAACTGTCGTCCATGAATGAATGCTCAAGAAAACTCCTATGGCTCCACCTCAAAGTCCTTGTCTGCAAAGTCTCCCACTCCATAGTCCGTCAGGTACAAGGGCTCGTCTGGATCTGAAAAGGTGCCAGGTCCTCAGAGGGACATAACAAGTACACAAGAAATCGATATGCATGAAAGAAAGCAGTAAACAATAAATAGGATAACTAAACCATCTATGTGATGTGCACTCGAGAAATCTTTAGTAGCGCATGAGGGGAGAGAAATAGAAGAATAGTCATCCTACCAGGCGTTCAATGGAACTCGAGGGTACACAATTTACACCATATATACAATAGAAATAAAAATCCCATACGCTCACTAGTAGATTCTTTCCTCCCAATGTATCTGAACTGTATACGCGGTGCAGAAAAAATACAACAGCGTCAATAAATATAGACAACAACACCAACACTAACTACCAACACAAGACGCGAACTCACGTATCAATGGCCAGTCAATACGCTAGTCCATGCACTCTCTCTCACTCAGTGAACGTGTTTGAAATAGTGTTAAGAAATCGACATGCATGAAAGTAAAGCAGTAAAATAATAATTCTATAATTTTATTAGAAAATACGATTTTTTTTAGTGATAGGGTAATCTCCTATAAATTCTATGAGTCCAAAACCAAGTAAAAATCAAAACTAGGTCATAATAGGTTACCGAGAAGTCAATAAAACCAATTTTTGACAATTAAGTAAATCTGAAATAAATAATTAAAATCAGTATTAAAATAATATAATATAATTTTAGATGTAGAAAATATAAATTTTTGGTCAGGGTTTAAGTCTGAAATTGTCGAGGTCAAGTTTTGTCAAAACTATGTCAACTTGTTACATAAAATACCTAGAATTCTAATTTTTCTAAATACGAATAAAATCTAAATAAATATGGTAAAATAGTAATAAATACAATAAATACTATTTCTTTTATCTATACAAAAATAATTAGGGTTTTACCATCTACAAGTTGATCCTGTTATGGTTGGCAACCAAACTTGCTAGTATGCATGCTAAAGGGGTGGTACATGGTTGTTGTGACATCATAGACATCAAAATTATATTTATTTTATATAATTTCAGAATACATAATTTCTGGAAAAAATAGTAATCCATCTAGAAAAAATAGGTTTTCCATCTACTATTAACATGATCCATGGGTTCCAACATGCATACATCATGACTAGGTCAATATTATACATAAAACATGCTCACAACTCTAATTTAATACAAATTAATAAATCTAGAATTTTTATAAAAATTGAATATATTCCCTATTAATAACATCTATATAAATACATTAACAAGAATTACAGAGGGTTTTGAAGGAGGTTTCATGCATGCACAAAAGTGTTGAGTTGAACCTCAAAATTTTGGTTCATGGGTTTGCATGGGTCCTTTAAGATAGATGATCATCAATATATAATAATATATATAATAATATATATATATATATATATATATATATATATATATATATATATATATATATATATAGAGAGAGAGAGAGAGAGAGGGTGGTGGTTGTGGTGTTGAAGTTTGGAGATGACGGGGGTAATTATGGTTAGGGTTTGGAGGAGATTAGGATTTAAGATGAGAAGAGATGTATATATATATATAAGAGAGAGAGAGAGGCGTCGCGGCTTTAAGATGGTATCCGCAAATTTTGAAGGGGGGGTCGGCCATCGGTAGGAATAGGTTTAGTTTAAATTGTTTACTAATTTGGATAGTAACAATATAAGATAAATCACTAATCCTAATAGATATTAATATCCTAGATTTGATTGGGATTCTAAAGAATAAGATAATAATAAAAAATACATAAATAAATCCTACAAAAAGAGAAAAGTGGCCTAAATTGGCATGGAGGAATTATGAGGTTCTTATTGAAGAATGTTGGATTGAAAAATAATCACAAATAAATTATTTATATTAAAATATCTAAATATGACCCACAAGAAACCACTGTTGTTATACTAGTGCCATACTAATGCTAATTGATCGAATTTTGTGACACACGAAGATCCTACGGGTAGTGTCTCCAGTATAGGCTACTTCCTACGAAGGGCGATGTAGATTTTTGGTCGTCATATGTCTTTAATGTTTTTAATTTTTAAACTACGGTGAAGTATCCTAATGCAAGAATTAGATTTAAATTAATTTTAAAATAATCTAAATAAAACACAATAAATATAGAATACACACAAAATACCTATTTTTGGGTGAGAGATTTTACACCACCTGCCATGTATACTCGTATTATATGAGAAGAGGTAGATGGGGCGGTAGACCCTTCACTTTCTTCTCCTATTCCAAAGTTGCTCTATCCTCAGGGAAGGGGGGCATTATTGCATCATCTTCAGAACATGGGGGATTGCTACCCTAGCTTAGGATGCTACATTAACCTATCGAGGATTGCCACCCCCAGGTTCATTATTGTCAGTTCCTTAAGAATCGATGTGTTCATGGAACGATGGGTTGTTGTGGAGTACCGGGAGGTTGCTACCCCTAATTTGCAAAGCTGCTTAAACATTAGCCTTCCTTGCGGAAGACCTTGATCTTGAGCGGGTGTGTTGGAACACCCCCTCGGTAGGTATTGTTAACTTGCTGTCTCGCGGTCGGTTCCTCGTCGCACTGGTCGAGACTGGAGGGTTAGACTAGCTTGCTTTTGAATTCTTTCTGGTAGAAGGGGACCTCCAAGTGGAGTAGCATGAGGCAAAGGGCAGATCCTCTTCGTCTTGTTGTACTTGTTTTTCGAGATGCTATCAAATTGGTGCAAGCGGTCATAGTCACTTAAATACAGACTGCCTGGCTGGAGTGACTGCTACCTTGTCACAACAGTAGTTGATGGCAATTTTGGCACAATGATGCCGTAGAGAAGGTATTTCTTGTGCAGTAGTTGTTTCTCTTATCATGCACTAGTGACTAATCAAGTTGCGCAAGTCTGTCAAGATAAATTTTACCTTCACACCTACTTCATGCACGTGAACGAACCGTGCGCATGGGTGTGTTGGCGAGGTTTTTGCTCCCTGACTTGGTTCTTGTGTAGAGACTGCACCCAGATTGTTTGTGAAAGACTTAATATGAAACAGACCCACTTTGTACATACAGCCACACTGGGCACATGGGTCCGTCAATATAGTATTCACTCCCTGACTTGGTTCCAGCACATATTCTGCACCCAAGTTGTCCCAAGAAGACTTCGGGGACTGACCCACTTCATGCGCGCAGACGGACTGAGCGCATGGTTCAGTCCGGTATAACTTCCCATCAATAGCACGCATAACCGTTAATGGCGCATGCTTCTGGTCATTTGTTTGAGTAGTCGCTTGAGCGTGCATGGCTCATACTTCCCTAGACTTCTACGAACGAGTTCACGCTGGCGCATAGTATATAGAGTCCAAGCTATCCATATCTCTAGGAAGCTGGCACATGGAGTCGGGAGGATGGAAAATCCTGTCGAAGACAAAAGTTTTCTTCTCGTGTGACCCTCGAGCAGAGCTTGGGCCTTCTCCATGGTCAATGGATCACAGTAGAGGGGATGGAGGGCTAATATAGCGCTGAGTATCTCTACCAACAGCTACCGAACATTTGCCAAGCTATCTTGTCCATTGGAGTCTTTTCTCCAGAGTAGGTGCATCCTACCTTGGCGCATGCTTCTTTCCTCGGACATGTGAAGCCAAGGGATCTGGATGCATAGCCTTGGAGGGAATCTTAGCGCTCTTAATCGTGGCTGAGCGTGACTTCTCAGATGGCAGCATGTCGATACCCTCTGCGATACGGCGAGTGGCTACAGCTTGAGCCTCAAATTTCTTCGTAGAAATGCATATATGATGCTTTTGTGAGGATCTTTTGCCCTGATGCACAGCTACAGGAACAGACACCGGATGTGCATCTTAAGCCTCATAAACATGATATGAATCCTCTACAGTCCTAGGGTGCGACGCACTGGTCTTGACCACCCAGGTCTTACGAGTTTTTTTAGGCTTTGCTAGCCTTGGTTAGGGGTTTGAGATATCCCCTGAGAGCATGTCCTCGAAAGACTGTTGTATGAAATGCATGACCAGGATCTTCTAGGTCAAGCCCAACTTTGTTGTTTCTGATTACATCACTACGTTCTCGTCGGAGGAGAAGGAAGTCCCCAACAGAGTCGTCAGATTTGTTGTCATTACAAAGTCTAAAGTTTGACTAACTTTTATCATTTATAAATTTTAATAAAAAAGAGTACAAAGAACCCTAATACTGAGAATTCTAAGTACAAATTTAGAGATCTGGGGAAGTGTGATAATGGAGATTGAGTACTACAGTTGACTCCTTTACTTCATTGACGATCAAACGATGAAAGGGAATTGCAAGGTCTCTGGTTCACTGGCAAGAAAAATAGCAATTAGGCTTTTTCTGCTCTCTGTATGTGTGTTTGTGTGAACGTACAGGTTTATGCTATTTATAACCATTCACCCTGAATGGCTACACGCGCATGTGTGCTAAAAAAAACTGTTTTCAGTCCATGAGCGCGGCTTTTGGGCTGCCTAGTGGGATTCCCAATAGAATACAGTTGTAACCTGTGCGCACATATCGCAGTTCAACGACCACATGGCATTTGTCAGGATTGGCTGTTTGCTGAGATCTTGGCATATGCCCATATAATCTGGGTCGTTTATATTTTCTACATGTACGAGCTGGTCAACTTGACACGTGGCATGCGCTGGATATTTGAGGATATCTGTCAGTTATAATAGAAATATTTTATCGCATATAGGCTTATGGGATCGCTACTGTATGGTGCCTCAAGGGAATGCTGTCGCATGAAGGATAGGTCGCATGAGGGATTGCATGAGATTTCGAAGGGATACTGCCACATGAAACTTTTGCCGCATAAAAGATTTGAAGGGACACTATCGCATGCAGACTGCGTCATGTGAGGGCCATGCCGCATACAGACTCCTTCTGTCAGAAATACGTGGCACCATTGACAAAGTAATTGCTATGGTGACGTACGCACTGACATATGTTGTTTGTACCAAATATGAAGTGCTCAGAGCAATAAATGCCTATCAGTTCAATTGATAGAAGTGATCCCCATACGGCAAGTTTGTATGTTCCTAGGCTCTTTGTCGCATTCTTTCAGGATGGATGCCCGTATGCACCTTGGTTTGTTACCCCATGAGCTTCATGTCGCATAGATGCCTTGAATTCTTTGCCTATATGTGGCATGTAGTGCAGGCACATGGCTGTAGGATCTTCTATGCTTCTACAAGCGCCAGCAACAACTAAAGGATATTGTGGTTCTTGGGCGAAGGCGTGGTTAAGTACCTTCCGCATCGTCTGATATTGTGGAATGACTACATGTACGTGGATGGCAGGTCGCAGGCCGCCTTCAAATTGTCTGGCATGACTCACCGTATTGGGTAGATAGGAGATTGCAAACTTGGTGAGTCGGTTGAATTTTATGGCATATTGGTTCACTGTCATGCTTCATTGATGCAAGTACACAAATTCGTTCTCCTTTTGATGACGAACCGGTGCGGGTATAAACTCCTCTTCAAACACGCTTCGGGACGAAGCCCATGAGATAATCTTGACTACGCCGTCTTCTGTGAGAGACCTCATGTGCATGTCCCACCAATCATGCAAAATTTGTCGAAGTTGGAGTTGGGCACAGGCGACTCTCTTGTCTTCGGGTACTTCAAGCAGTTTGAAATGGTCCTCTAGTTCGGCCAACCAATCAAGAGCCACGACAGGGTCCTTGGTCCCATAAAAGGATGTGTTATAGACCTTCTTAAAATTAGCAAATTCGAAGACGGCGCCCTTCTCCTTAGCGGGCTAGGGTACTTCGGCTTGGGTTGCAGACTGTTCTTTCGACACAGCCGTTGTTGTAGAATGGTTGGAGGCTAAGTTCTGAATAATCTATTATAGGGTATCCATCTGCTTCTGTTGGACCGTAAATCGGGCTTCAAGATTAAGTTCAAATTTGCTCTGACATTTTTCTGCCCGCTTCTCGGCTCGCTCGAATCAAGCCTTGTCCCTTCATTATTGTGCCTCAAGCATTTGCATTATCCGCTCGACTGGGTCGACTCAGGGCGCAGGTCATTGTCTTTCGGAACTACCCGAAGTGCCATAACTATTCGCTTGTACTTGCGCTGCTCCTTGCACTTGTGCTATTTCCTGTTCTTGTGTCGTTCCTTGAAAAGAAAACAACTAGTGTCAGTCTCATAGAATATTACGAACTCATTGTATGGAACGCATCTTATTTTGGCCAAAATATTTCAAGAGTTCAATTTGGTGGGACATGATCATTTTAAGAAAAAAATTCTAACACGAGGGTCAAAGGATCTGAATGCATGCTCTGATAACAATATGTCATGCCCCGATTTCCTAGAATCGATAATCGTCCCCTTGGGCGTGATGTTGTGCAAGCATAAGGCAAGCTCGCACAAGGCCTAGACATAATGATATACTTTGATACACTTGCAACAGGGTACACAAATGAAATAGCAAGTATTGGACAAAAAAAGTTCTATTTATTGATAATGAACATCTATGTTACAAACTCTTGACCCAAAATAAAAGGGTGTCGCGCAGGCTTACAAGATGGACGCAAAATGAGATAGTCGATCCATATATTACATCCCTCACTAAAATTCAAGACAAAATACCTTGGGTGCGAGTTTGTACCATCACCTTGGACCTTCAAAAGGGGGTATGTGTTAGCTCCAAAAATATATATGCGTGCTCCAAAAGTCATGAATACGAACACGTCAAGTAGGTGAATAGGTTGGGGAAAGCTTCAACTTCTAGCCGCATCGCCTTGGCTCGGAGAACCTACTGCAACGAGGGTCAGTATATCAGAATGTACTAGTGAGGTGAGCTAACCCAACTCACCAAATCGATACAGTATTCATGTGAACATACAATATTATTATTATGTGATATTTCTATCTTGCCCTAGTTTAAGTTACAAAAGCATATGATAGAAGTAAATGACATAACAAAATGTGCCACCGTTCAGAGACTTTTATCTGCGTTGTCTGAACCACCTGCACAAAATTTACCATGTCATTCACTGCCACGAAGACATAGTTAGCTTGCACAGTTTAAATATACATATTGGGTCACTGACGCCACAAGCCATCGTGAACTATAGTCTGGGCAAGCGATGATCCTTGCAGCGTGGGTAGCGATCCCTGCTACAGGTTTTTGTCAAACCCGTGCTCAGTTTCTAGCACGACTATCGGGGTTCCACCTAGGATGAATCAGGCTCGGTGTCCCTGTGGCCGTTCGCAGGAACCATAAACCTTGTGCACAAGTTGTCCGTGACCATACGACGTCTAAAGCACTAAATTATCATACGAAGTATTTCAAGACATCAGAATAAACATAACTACTTAGCATAGTACGATGGCATAGTCTACGTGCTCAACTGATCACGTTGCAACTTATATACTACTTATTGCACAATTATAGATAGATAAGTTATAGCTACAACTGAAACATAAACTAGATACATGCATAATGGATAAGCAAGCAAAAATATGATCGTTCAGTAATTTTGTCTGACAAGCATCAAGTGTTCCAAGTTTACTCCTTATTATCTTGACTCAGTTATTATTATTATGGTATCGTTGATCGAAACGCATAAGATTCAGATTATTAGATGTAAAGACTTGAAAGAATGATCAACTAATCGAAGGTAAAGCCAATCACCAGTTGGTGAATTGAGGTAGAGAAAGAGGAGATCTTCAAGACTCCGCTCGTATATCGCCTACACGATCACTTGCATGCATCAACTAACGATCAATATCTTCTTGTCTCGGTCTCCCAGAATTGGATACGAATAAGAATTTCAAAGAGCGAAGACAATAAAATATATCAAAATCGTTCAAGAAAATGCAAGTCATAAAATCAACGCGAAAGCAACCAAGCGGGATCTAAAATGAGCAACAAAAACCAACGCAACGGAAAGGTCCCTCGTGACTCTTCCGTTGAGTCATTCCTCGAGACACGATCTATTGAATATGAGACTTGATTCCGAAAAAATCAATCCATAACGAGAAAAGTATTTGATTCAATCTGTCCAGATCAAACGATACCGAAGTTTTTCTTAGCCGCGCTCCCCGATTAGGGGGAACGAGGCACTACATTCGGGACTCTCCGTCCTCATATTTTTTCATGACTATACATCAGCGCATTGAAGTCCCCCATTAGCAGTAGAGGAAGCTTGAGTTGTACTTCTTCCGTGACATTAACATGTATGATTTTTTGCCATATAGTCCTTCTCACCGCCTTCTTTCATTATGGCCATAAACCACTCCAAAAATTAATTTGAACCCTCCTTTATTTGTGACTACCACCACTATCAGCAGTTCGTATGTGTGAACGACCTGTCCCTCCTAACTGCGGTAATCCCACCTTACCTATATCCTCTCCATATCACATAGGTTTAGATTATTTACCTGAGTTTATTATGTTGGAGTCCTTCTAACTAGTTTCCTCTTTTATTTAATTTTTGTTTCCAATAGTGCACTTATAAAACACCACCCTTTTCTTATATCCTCACAAATTTTCTTATATCTTACTATCGAACACGCTCCTCAAATGTTCGACGCAATCATTAATATTAATTAATAATTATGTCCTTATTTACACCTCCAGAGCTCACTACCAAAATAATATATATTATGGACATCAAAAAATGTCACTAATAGGTAAAAAAATGTCGCTAAAATATATTAGCGACGTAATTAGCGATATTTTTGTGTTATCGCATAATCCATGGTCGCTGACAAAAAAATTGTCGTTATTCGTCGCTATAGCGACGTATATTTGCGACGCGTACACGTCGCCAAATTAGCGACGTTCAGCTAGGCGACGTTGGTATATCAGCGACATTGTCTATTGTCGCATAATATCACCAAATCAGCGACATTATCATCGACATTGTGCTACACCAATGCAGACATGGCAGAAATTGCCAAGTCGATTTTTTAGCGACGTGTAGCAACATTTTGCAGATTAGCGACGTTCTTGATACCAGTTAGCAACGTTTCACACAATTTAGCGACACACTATCACGTCGGTGAACGTCGTAGAATGTAGCAAAATTTTAAAAAACCAGAAAAAAGCATGCAATTTCTAAAATTATTTTCCAATAAAAGTCTGCATGTAGTTATAAAATCACAGTTTATATAAATAGACCCGGAGCAACCCTTCGTTGAATTTCCTGGGTTCGTCGACCCCTTTGGTGGAACACTCAACACCGGTACATATACAAACATGTCAAGAATATCGAAACACGCATGAATGTCCCAACAAATAAATATATAAATCTAAAATAATATCACATTCGTATCATCCAAATAATATAGTAAAAAGTATAAAATAAGTACATCAAAGACCCAAGAATGGGCCAATACACACCAATATACTAAAAAAACTCCCAATAAGGACTACTGCGGATCAGGAGGAGAAGGAGGAACACTGTCGCGCATCTGGAATAAGAGGAAGCCATACTGCTCCTGAGAAAGTTTTATCGGTCCCGATAGAGGAGGCAGTGGAATCGATGGAGTCGGTGTCGGTGTCGGTATCGGTGTCAATGCCGGCGGACCAGGAGGACGTATCTTCTCCAATGCTAGCAGTCGATCAAATTATAAATCCATGGCAGATACCATCCTCAAAGTATTTGTCTCCACCGTCCGACTGAATAAATCCTGTGTCGCATATATCCTCGCAAGTGAGTCGCTTATGACCATATGCGACCCCTCCAGCTCTGCATGTCTGCGCTTCGTAGATGCGGCAAGAGTCGCCAATCTGCGTTCTGTCGTCTGGCTCATAGTCCTGAGCTCTGTAAGGTTGTGCTCCGTCGTTTGGCTCAGAGTCCAAATCTCCAATAGGCTACGCTCGAGCGCATCAAAATATGCGATAATCGTCGCATCGTCGGTTTGTGACTGAGACTGGGGCTGCTCCGTAATCCTCAGTAGCAACTCGTCACGCAGGTCAGCAATCTGATGGTTAACGTTCTCTTGGGCTCGTGCCGACGCCTACGAAGGCTGCGAGGAATGCACACTGCCAGAGGGGGCCCTGGATGACTGCGTCACAACAAAGGCGCCGTAGGATCCCGTATCGTAGTTTGTACCCCTCTAAAGACCATCAACGGCGGTCATCCAGAGCTCGTCCGCCGACAAAGCTGTAGAGGGCTGCGAGGAAGTACCAGCCCCTCCGTCTGAAGGTGCACTAGCAGTCGCCCGCTCACGTAGTCTAAGATACTCATCCTTGAAAAATGGTTGCTAACGTCTAAGGTAGGCAGCGAGAGCGGTACCAAATCGAGACAAACTCTGAATACTTTTTACTAACTATATAGATATCTATTTGCATATTTTCAAAGTTATATTAAAACTAACACAAGGTAAAGTAACGTACATAGGTCTGCGTAGCCTTCTGATCGATGAGCTTTCTGCCCTTCTGATGGGTGGCCAGGAAGACGGTCACCATATTGGCATCCTCACCCCTCTGTACCTGTTAAAAATTATATTTTTTGTTATTAAAATTAAACATATTATCCTGATTTTATTAAAATAATATATATTTAATAAAATATATACCAGATGACAAAAATGTTCCGTCATGGGAATCAGCCACCACACCACCTTCCTGCCTTTGACCTAGCCGTCTTTGCCTTCTCTGACCTCTTCCAGTACCTGGGTTCGCCGAATCTTGCCTTCATTGTAGTCGACTACTCAGGCGTGATCCAACCGTGGATCGGGACTCCATCGTTATCACGAGCCTTTTGATCATTGATCGCATCACGTATCAGCTTGGCGGCGACGGAAGAAAATTGCTCCTCGACCTTCTCAGCCTGGTATGGTGGATAGAAATAGGTTTTCTACAAAAAGTAAGAGAGTTATATAATATGCATAAATATAACAATATTAAAAGTGAATATATTTTTACCTTGAAGTGGGAAAACCAGAATACCTTCCTATCTTTAGAAGCCTCTGAGTAGTTGATCCAAGGCCCACCATAGTTCTGCCTCAGAAATACCCTAGTGCTCTCTGTACCATCGAATGACGATATCTATACGACGATAATTAAATTCATGAATATAAAGCTATAATCATTTGGCCCGTAGGTCCAAAATGTTAACTAATTAACTTACTTTTGAGGTCGTCGGTCCAAATCTCCATCCTCATCTCGTTCGGAGGCGCGCATGGAGGATCGCTCTAAACATGTGCAGTCGGAGTCGGCTCGACCTCCTCCATCTGCTCCTCTACTTCCATGGTGCCATCAGCTAGAGGAATGCTGGAAGAGGGAGTAGTCTCAGGCCTAGAACTACTCTTCCCAGGAGTACTGCCACGTAGTATCATCGACGGAGTCGGTGATTCTAAAGATCGGTACACTGGAGTACTCTACGAGGAGGATCCGGAACCAGCATCATGTAATGGAGGAGAAATCCTTCTAAAGGATCGACCTCCGAACGATCTGCGTCATCCGACCATACCTGATAATAACATATGATAATAAAATAAATACACAGACTTATAAAAGTTTATAAAAATAGACATATCTTGAGCAACCCTCCGTTGAATTTTTTGGGTATAAAATATCACACAAGTATATGAAATATCACAGTCACACAATAAACACAATATAAAAGTATCACAGTCACACAATAAACACAATATAAAAGTATCACAGTCATACAATTAGAATAATATAAAAGTATCACAATCACACAATAAGTATAATATAAAAGTATCACAGTTAAAATAGATGTTACATTCTATATTAAAAATACAGTACATGGCTAGAGTTCTAAATGGATTTTATTTTATTTTCAATCCTCTTTTAAAAATTTATCTTCTTCGTTTTCCTCGTCCTCCTCTTCCTCTTCCTGCTGAACTCCTTGATCACCGGTTATGCTAGTTGCGGAGAGTTGGGGGAGGCATCTTTCTGCTTTAGCATCTATTATCTTAGTATAACCCATTCCAGTTTTTATACAGAACTTATCTCCACTTCTAGAAGTCTAGATTATCAACTGGATTCAATTATTTTCTATCCCCGTTTAGGATAAGTTGTGAAGTACACGAGCTAAGACTGACTTGATAGAAAAATGGTCCATAGCCTTTGTTAAGACCCGCACTCGGTATAGGGATGGAAGTAGTGAATAATGCTCAGCCTACACTGCAACATCGGCGGTAGAACGTTGTTTGGTTAAACTATCTATCTAATATTCAAGACATAGCAATGCCACCAATGTAATATAAATATACTCAATCACAGATTTATAGATGGAATAAGCACGGATATGATAAAAGAATAGAAGAGACACAAATACAACTCACAAAAGTAAAATAATATCTAATGAGTCAGAGAAATACTAAACAATATGTTGGAGACAAATCCAGTATAAAGAGTCTAACTATGAATCTATGAGTCCTGGGTCGTCTGTCTCAGTCGGAATGAGACCCTCTTAAGCCAAGGTCTCTAGCTCTAAGCTAACCACGTCCTGAGGCCCGTAGTGAGTGGGATACCACTCCTTAGTGTCATATAGGAAAAATATATCCAGTCAGAAAAGTAGAGTACATCTCTAACAGCAGTTCTAATAAATGATATAAACTATGTAACAGTAAATACATATGAATATACAAGATGCAACATATATATATAAGAGATATGCAATAAAGGAACTACTGGAAATAAATACAAGAATGAGCAATTTGGAAATGAACAATAAATACTAATGACTAAGTGAGTGAGTACCAGCTTTAACATGTGATCGGTTTGGGAACTTGATACAAGATTTATGGCCTGGCTAATCATACGTGCATTGTATGATTAACACTATTCAATGAACAAGACTTGATACAAGGAGGGTATGATCACATATCAACACTACATAATCCTCGCCCCCGACTGGTATAGTAGATCCAACCATGGTACGTTATGACACGGGTTTCCATAAGAAGGGTGCTACTCTTCTCATGAACCAATGTATGTATTTGTACAAGAAGAACAAGGAAACAAGGCTTGTACAAGATATATCAAGGAATAATATCTCATGACGAGATCCGGATATACCAATCTGTGTAACCATCGTGTCAAAAAATCAAGGATATCTACATTAGATACAAGAGACATAGAGGATATCATAAATAAAAAACTATCAGAGAATGTACTCGCCTGAAATCCGGTGAACAGTATCACAGATGTCCGGTAAGGTACCTCGAAGACCTAAATATGGAATATTACATCAATACAAGATTTTGGAATAAAAATAAGTTAAACTAGTCAACTTCTAGGACATAAAGTCATTTCTAAGTCAAAATAGTCAAACTAGGTCAACTCTAGGTCAAACTGGTTAAACTAGCTATTTCTAGGTTGTATTAATCTATCTCTAGGATATTGGATCCATACACTATCTAACTAGGCCACACTAGCTATGCTAAGATACTAGAAAATCAATATGATACCGTATCCTAAATACGCAATTAATTAGATAGAAATATCATTATATATATATATATATATATATATATATATATATATATATATATATATATATGTACAATCAATAATATATAATATTTCTAACTAAACTAATGCTAAGTGGATACCTTGGCTTTGAACCAATGCGGTATCGCACTACTACACACCCATCTTGATACTCAAACCAAATACCTTGAGTATCCATCAATACCTTGACATTACCTTGGTATCATAAGGTAATGTGAATTCTAGCATATAACTAACTACCCAAAACTCTAAACTATCACTAACATGTATTAATTAATACCATACTACAATACTAACTACTAACTACTAATACATATATACATACATATCTTTAACTAGTAACAAGTATGTATGTCTAACTACTAAATAATACACACACACACACACACACACACACACACACACACATATATATATATATATATATATATATATAAAACTAAATAACAAGGTAACTAACTAAACTATCTACTAAATTATCAATAGGCTAACTAATGAATAAAATGACTAATCTAACTAAACTATCAAATACTAGCTAACCATCTCCTTACCTTGCTGCCCATGCTCTCTGATACTCATGCTTGGGCTACTGCTCTTGTTGTTGCTGCTGCGTTTGCTGTTGCTGTTGCTGCTGCTGCTCGTAATAATAATGGTGATGTTTAAGGTGATGATGATGATGATGATTAAGGTGATGATGATGATGATGATGATGATGATGATAATGATTAAGGTGATAATGATGATGATGATGATTAAGGTGATGATGATGATGATGATTAAGATGATGATGAGGATGATGGAGAACAGGAATGATGGGGGCTTACTGCCGGAGTCCGGCGGCTTCAGGCGAGGAGGAGGACGGCGGTTCAGTCGTTCCAGTCGAGGAGGAGGGGATGAGGATAGTGGTGGTGGTCGAGGTGCAGGAAGGAGGACAGGAAAGAGGAGAGACGAGGGAGGTGCGGCGGTCGTGGTGGTGAAAAGGGTGGCTCAAGATGCAGGGAGGTGGAGGAGCTCAGGGAGGGAGGAAGAGGAGCTCAGGGGTGGTGCTGGTGGTGTGGTGCAGGAGGTCGGGATGGCGGTGGTGTTCAGGTGGGGACTCGGGGTGGTCGACGGGAGTCGAGGACTGGGGATGAGAGAAGACGACGCGGAGGAGGACAGGGAAAATGAGGAGGTCGTGGGGAGAGAAGGGACAGAAGAGGGTGGCTGTTGGTGGCGTTAATGGCGGTGGTGCTGGTGGTGATGAACACGGCTGCTCCGGAGAAGAGGCCGGAGAAGAAGATGAAGTGGGTGGTTCATGGTGGAGGAGAACTGGGAGGAGACGACGGCTCGGGGTTAGCCGGAGATGGAAGGAGAAGAAGAAGAAGTCGGGGAGGACGCTCAGGGACAGTCGTGGTGGTGGCTGTGTTGACTCCGGCGGGTCGAGGGGAGTCCGGCGAGAGGTGAGGGTGGTCAGGGAGGTGCTACTTAGGGAGGAAGCTCGGTGGAGATGGTGATGCGGGCTGTCGTCGGCTTGGTGCAGGCGAGCAGGGTCGGCGAGGCTGATGGGTCGTATTGGTGGAGGAGTGTTGGCTGACAGGCGGGGTTGCCACGGTGGCTCAGGCGGTCGGGGTTGGCCCGGTCGGCGGGTGCAGAGGGAAGGAGATGATTGAATAGTAAAGGGAAGGGGGATTCGGCTAGATCTAGGTTTGGTTTTGTGAATGAATAAAAAGGAAAAGGTAAGAAAAATGATTATTTATACATGTAAAAAAGTAGGGTTGGGTGTTGACCAGGGTGTTGGGATTGGTCAACATCCTTGGGATGGGCTTGGCTTCACATGGGCATGTTTGGAGGGCTAGGATTGCATGGTTCAAAATGCATGGCTAGGATTAGATGAGGGGGTGATGTTGTGTATTGCACATTCCAAAAATCATGGGAAAAAATTATATGAAGGAGAAATGGGTTTCTTCATGGGTTGTGTACAATGGTGTGGACACCTCAATGCACTTTTGCACAGTGCCCAACAATTGGAAAAATTACACAAAGATAGAAATTGGATTAAATTAATTAAAATTAATACAAATGGTGTTCTTGAATTAATTGGAAGTACCTGGGGCTAAAATTAGGTGGGACACAAGTGTCATGGACGTAGAGGACTCAGAATAGAATATTATCATAATTTGGGTTGCACAAAACGGGTCAAGATTGTGTCTCCAATTTCGATTGAAACGCACAAGGATACAAAATTAAATTTATTTAGAATTAAATATAAACGTCTGCGACGAATATTGTACGACTAAAATATAGCACAAGAGAGCATAATTATAAGTTATACAAAGGTTAGAATAGATGACTAAAATATAGCACAAGAGAGCATAATTATTTAGAATTTTTCCAGAATATTCCGAAAGTGCCAGCTGTCCGAAATCAGATATGTTTTCGTATTTTTGAGATTTCGGGAGATCCCGAACTCGGAATTACGAACCGTTTGAAGTTTCAAAAATTTGACATGATGAACTTACATAAAATTATTTTTTCATAATTTAACATATAATTTTAATCTACTGTAAAATTTGTGCAATGTAGACATATATAGGAAACCACCAAAAACTGTCATCTGTGCGCCCTTGTGGCCATAACTCTTTACCGACTTGTGATTTTATGAATCCATAGATTACGGTGTTCATATAGCGTTAAAATCTATAGGATTCCACACACAAATCTAGGATTTGAGTTGGTTGACTTTTTGGTCAATGGATTGCCTCGATTTGCGTGCCACGGATCACAAATCCATAAAGTTGACTTTCTTTGGACCAAAATTAGAGTTTAACAATAAATCATATTATAATAAGATTAAAATACTATTTTAGGTTATTTTATTCAGAATTAAAATAGATTAAAATGGAGGAATCTATTCACCCACTTTTGTAACCTAACTTATTTAATTTATGTGACGGGTAGATCGGGCAACGCCTTGAGTTGGAACTTCATTATTTTTCAGAGCAGGCAAGTATACCTTGCCATTGTACTATGATTTATATTCCATATGATGCATGTATTTTATTTCTGTCATTTAGTTCATATATTTTAACTTCTATATAAACTGTGCGTCCAAGAATAACTTGGGTGCAATGACGGTGGCGTCATATTGTCTTTATTAGTTATCATGCATGTTGTAAAACCCCCTTCCTAGAAAATCGTATATACCTTTTTTTATTTATTAATTATTAATTAAATTGTAGTAATTAGGGGCTAAATAGGAGAAATATATTTTTAATAATTTTTATGTTAGGTGTTCGGGCACTTAGAGGACTTGTGGTACCATCAGGAATTTTTCGGAATTTATTCCATGTAGGAGACCCCTTGAGCTGTTGCTAGCCTAACGATGTGCAATACCCTAATCTATAAATTTTCTTATGTGTGAATATATATATATATATATATATATATATATATATATACAAATATATATATATATATATATATATATATATATATATATATATATATATATATATATTTAAAGAAAGAAAGCAAAAAGAATTAAATAAAGTAACTAATATAATAATAATAATAATAATAATAAGAATAACAAATCAAGGCAGATTCCCACTCCTTTGAAATATGCTATCCCTTACAGCACGTGGAACTCCTAGCAAATTGCTAACTTAGTGACCGGCCCTTAAATAATTGTAACCCGAACCCCTTCGGCGCAGACTCTTCACCCGCGGACCCATCCGCAACCCCCTCTCTCTCCTAATATATAATGTATATATATATATATATATTAGCATCCCAAAAAAAAACCCTAACCTAATTTCCAGACCTCCTCTTCCCATCTAGAGCCGTCACTGCAGCTAGAGAAGCCCCGTCAAGCCATCCAACCATCCCGTCGACGCCGACCTCGCGAACTGCAGTTTTCCACTCGAGGCACCTTCGCTCCGGCGTGATTTTCCGTCGACTCGCTCAACCAAACGCTGTTCCGTTTTCATAGGTATGATCTTCCCTCAACCCTCTTCCATAGTTGTTTTATAGCCAACCTCGAAAAACGTGTGTCCCTAGGTGAAAAATAGCGCCCAAGTCGGCGCGAGCAGACAAAATTCTGGGATTGCAGAATTCCAGAATGACCACCCATATTGCCGAGTTCGTATCTCCCACCACAGAGATCCGAATTTGGTGATTCTTTTTTATACCTGTAGATTACATGGCCTAGTTTATTTTCTGTATAATAACCTTGTGCTATTAGTTGCTGTGGACAAAATTATATTCGTCACAAAACTGCGCGCACCCACTTTTTCCGGTTTTCCAAAAGTTGGAGATCGGAGCGCGCCCCGCCAAACGGGACCGTCCCGCCGTGTGCCAAGTGTATCGAATGGTGCACGCAGCATAATCAGACACGTGAAAATTCGTGGAGACTGATTCGGACGCGTGTGCGCGCCAGAATCAGGCCGTATCCGCGGACACATCCCGTGTCGCCACTTTTGTGGCACTCGTGCGTATTTTGTGCACGCTTGTCAGATTGCGACGAAACTTACGCCACTGGACTCGTGGTAACGTGCTGGTTCTGTGACCCAATTTTCACGCATTTTTGAGTTGGTTGACCAGATCGCCAATTGGCGGGCCCCACAGTTGACTTTTTGGACCAAATTTTGTTCGGCTCATCGGAATCCAAATTTGGACATACCGTTGGGTTCGTATTGACATCTAGAGTTGTTTGACCCATAGTTTGTCCCATTTAGAGACTGTTACCCTCGGCACGCTTTTCGGTGCAAAGTGGGCCACACGTGGACCCCACTTTGACCCGAAATTACGGTTTTGCCCCTGTGTCCAAATTGGACGAAAGGGAAGTGCTTTCTAGCTATTTTGCTTATTTTGGGAATGTTGGTGATATCTATTTCAGCATCCGGAGATATTTGTTCTAAGGCCATAGCTTCTGGTCCTGTGTATTGGACATCTGGACGTGACATTTTGCAGCTTCTTGCCAGGCAAGTATACCTTGCCATTGTACTATTATTTATATTCCATATGTTGCATGCATCTTTATTTTCTGTCTTTAGTTCATATATTTTAACTGTTATATAAAATGCGCGCAACAGTGTCGTCGCGATATATTTTTATTTATGTATTTGCATTGACCTTGTTCATGAGACTACCCCATTATCATGTAGCATCATTAGGTTCATTGGCCGTGACACAGTTGTTACACGAGGGTGAGTCTCATATAGAGATCACGGACTTGCGTGCAGGGTTGGCCTCCTGTACGTGTGGACCGTACGTTAGGAATAACTGCTGTTAGAAACTTTGAATGCTAGAAGACTTAGCAGTTATTAGAGGTCTATGGACATAGCCTATTGTAGTACAGTGGTCCCATCCTTGTCCTTGTTTGGTTGCAGGATTGGGCTAGGGTACTAAGGATAGGCTATGGACCAAATCGTGTCATGGATGTGACATGCTTAGAGCATGGGGTGGGGAGAACAACAAGTACCGCATTTGAGCTCCTTTACACTTTTCCTTCTGTAACCCGGAAGCTCCGCTGGAGATACGGGCGGTGATGACCCCTTTACTACTTGGCGGGCCTCTGCCGTTCAAAAGACGATATGCCTTTGAGGCCCCTGGTTCTCCGAGAGAGTCATGCCAATCCCAGTTCTCAGCCAGATAGCTCACTTGTTAGAAAGTTGTTCTTAACTGCATTCACTTAGACGGTTAGGCGACCCATTGGATATTTATTTCAGTACTTTATTGGCATGTATTTAAGTATACTTGTTATGTCCCTCTGAGGACCTGGTCCGCTGCCAGGTGTACCTATTCTTGAGTATTTGCAGGAGCACAGATTGGAAGGATATAGAAGCTTCGTGGATGTCTTCTCTTCGAGCCGTGATTGGTAGCTGGTACTTATATTGTTTGAGTGAGTTGTACTTATATTGTATTTACTTTTCCCATTTGAGTTGGTAGTGGATTTGTTTCCACCCAACTATCATCTTTAGATACTTCTTATTGAGATCTAATTTCATAGATACTGGTTATTTATTTCTATATGGTTTTGGTGGATGAGATTTAGATTATAACCTGTGACTTGTATTATATTTTATACCACTTGTGGATTTTATATTCATATTACAGCGTACGTATGGATTTGGTTTCCATATATTGGAGTTGCCATATCCATGCGGCTGGCATGCTTACGTGTCCTAGTCCTACGTCTTTTTGGGACTGGAGCGTGACATGTTTTTTTGGTGGCCCATGCAGGTCTAGAGCATATTGTCTCGGTTACGTTACTGTGCCGAGCAAGCCTGCACCTAGGACTAGAATATAGGATCTCATCCACAATTGACTATGATTCATCTTCCTCCTCTCTGTTCTATTTTGAACAAATGCATCCTGCTTAATTCCTGTACTTCCCTAATAAGTTCCTTGAGTATATATAGCCTTCTGCTAGAATATAGGAACCCCTGTTATTAGGATGATAATTAGGGTAGCACACCTATTAAGAATACAACGAGAATATAGACACACCACTAAGTTTAGAATATCTAGTGAACCCTAGAACTCCTTATCTCTAGAATTGGTTTACCATTACCCCCTGATGTATTATGAAGACTTGAGAGTAGTATAGACATTACTAGAGTCAGTTAGAAGTTTACCATAATGTTTGACCCTAGTATTGAGGAACCAATAGAAAACCAAAAACTTAATATTTGGACTGAACCTAACCTTCATAGTTAGATGATATTGGAACTATAAACTTAGATCATTATCTTATTATTAATAGACAGCACCCTAGGAAGCCTAGAGGAATGTAATCAACACTTCTCCCTTGATCATACCCCGAATATAGCAACTAATACCCCACTCCCCTTAGAGAACCATGATGCTATCTAGAGCCCCCTATCTTTATTTTATATATTGTTTCCCTGCGACCGTAGCGCTCGCTATTTTGCGACGGCTAAATTATGTTTCTTCTCTTCATCTTTCAACTCGTGCCATCTGACACTTCGGATAGTAGGCCAAGTAAATTTATTCTTTGTTAAGGGCTCACAGTTTACTAGGATTATAGTTGTAGCCTTGAGTATGAATTTTTGCTTGGTAGTTAGAACTTGATAAGTTTAAGTTGTTTTGTAGATTGTGACCAATGATTAACCCTTAGTTTTTAAATCATGTAATTTGTACCCTCACAAGTTAGACCTCTTTCCCTTTGACGGCCAGTAACTCTTATATCCCTACAATTGATGCATGTTCTATGAGCACTATGATTAAGACTTAGGATGACCATTACCTACATAAAAAGGATACCCTAATCAATACCAAGATTTTTTCTCATATACCCTAATAAAGAGTTTCTGTTTTATTTACATGTGCAAGATTATTTTGTAGGACCCTCTTAAGACTGTCACCGTATTAGTTTAATTCTTATAAGTTGGGTAGTATACCTCACCACCTAGTATTATATAGCCCTTGTGATCCATTGATGAAGTATAACTGAATGGCATTAATTGTATGCTAACATAAGATGATAGTGTTTATTCAGACTATAGAACTTAGAGGCTCATACCCCTACTTTGTCGACTATCGACTTAGACAAAGAATTAATATGATAACTGTAGAGATTGTAGAGTCTTTTGTTATTGTTGCTTATGTTGTTTTGTTTTTGCAACTTGAATTATTTGTGACTTCTCTCATCATAATCCAGCGTTATATTTTCTGTGCTACCTTGAATTATGCTGCTATTATAGCCTAGTTTTTGCAAGCTTATTCCTTATCGAGCTTGTTCATGACATATGTATTATTGGGGAGGCCCACAATAATACAATTCAGAATCAGTGTATTACGGTCTGATCAACCATAGTGCGCTTGATTCGCCCTTTGCAATAATACTTTACGTGGATTGAGATATATAGTTGACTAGTAGACACCTGTATTTGTCCTCTAGTTATGTCTGAGCATATCGTATCGGTTACATAACTGTACTAATACGAGCATGCGAATACGGATTTACCAAATAGGATTTCAATCCACAACTGCTTTGACAATTCCTAATTGAATTCTTTAAACGCCTTGATCCCAATCCTTCTATTCTATTACGCTGCCCTTGAACTCTTTATTATTGGTCCCCGTCTTCCCTTATTTCGGAAAGACGAAATATCGTGCTTGGTATAAATTGATACACAGAAAGTACTAGATATACCCATAGGCCGATCACATACTTGAGGATCATTCTTCGTAATCAAGGACATATCATATGTGATATGGTCGGCATTGAAGTTCGAGGATTGAATGACATGAGTAAACATATTAAGGAATACTCTCTTAAGGTATATAGCCTTATGTGATAGATGGGTAAATTCTAAGTTAGGTAGTAGTGCATTGTCAACTCGGGAGGAATTTCTTTTAGATTATGATCGAGTAAGATTAGATTGGGAGAGGTTCAAGCCATTGTAATTTTGAAAAATTTAGAAGGATGAATAAGAGGATGATGATCAATAAATTGATATTGAGGACCCAATATTTATACCTTAAGTGCATTTTGAACAATGAAGGTAGAATCACCAATTTGAATTTAGAGGATAAATATAGAATTTCAGACTTGAATATTGGTGGACTGCATTTAAATTATTTTTCAATTTGGTGATTTGAATTAAGAATTAAAATTTTGGTTGGACGACCTATTTGAAATAATGAGGATGTGAATGGAATTTAAAGAGTTGAGGCATACAAAAAATTTTATAAGTGAAAATGGGAATATATTGGACTCAAACCACTTCTAAAGGAGATTATGATAGTTAGAGATCATGAGGTAAAGGTTATATGCGTATGTAAATCTTGGAGATGTTATGTGGATATGGATAATTTGAAACAAGGGGAGAAGAGATAACCATAGGCTAAATTTTGATTGGAGCAGTGGTCATCTTAACCTAGAAGTGATTGTAATGGATATGATTAGGATTTTAGTTATCGCAAGAAGATTGCGACTGACTTGCCTTATTGTACATAAAGGATTAACCGATTCTGCCTTATTTCAATTTTGAGGACGATATTGTCTTAAGTTGGCTGAATTGTGAAACCCTCTCACCTAAGAATTTGACCTACTCGGCTTAGATAGTGAGACTAAGGCTAGCACGAATCCACTTAGAAATAGAACACGGTATTTTTATTTAGTTTTACAACATGATATCACTTGACACGCCTTACCGTCCTCCGATAATTGGAGCACTACACTAGCCACTGCCTTCCTACAAATTCTACACCCTTATCCTAGACATGCCCATCATCCAATTCTCATCTTTGTGCAATTTTTCAATTGTTGGACATTTTTATGCAATAGAGCATTTATGTGTCCACACCATTGGACATGACAAATGAAGAAACCTATTTTTCGCTCATATGGATTTTTCCATGATTTTTTTTTTCGGGATGTGCAACGTGCAACATCGTCCACCCCTTTAAACCTAGCCTTGCATTTTAAACAATGCAAATCTTATACCATCATTGCATTCTATCGTGGCTTAATTTTAATTTCGAGGACGAAATTTTTACAAGTTGGGTAGAATGTAAAACCCCCTTCCTAGAAAATCGTATATACCTTTTTTTATTTATTAATTATTAATTAAATTATAGTAATTAGGGGCTAAATAGGAGAAATAGATTTTTAATAATTTTTATGTTAGGTGTTCGGGCACTTAGAGGACTTGTGGTACCATCAGGAATTTTTCGGAATTTATTCCATGTAGGAGACCCCTTGAGCTGTTGCTAGCCTAACGATGTGCAATACCATAATCTATAAATTTTCTTATGTGTGAATATATATATATATATATACAAATATATATATATATATATATATATATATATATATATATATATATATATATATATATATATAAAGAAAGAAAGCAAAAAGAATTAAATAAAGTAACTAATATAATAATAATAATAATAATAATAATAATAATAATAATAATAATAAGAATAATAAATCAAGGCAGATTCCCACTCCTTTGAAATATGCTATCCCTTACAGCACGTGGAACTCCTAGCAAATTGCTAACTTAGTGACCGGCCCTTAAATAATTGTAACCCGAACCCCTTCGGCGCAGACTCTTCACCCGCGGACCCATCCGCAACCCCCTCTCTCTCTTAATATATAATGTATATATATATATATATATTAGCATCCCAAAAAAAAAACCTAACCTAATTTCCAGACCTCCTCTTCCCATCTAGAGCAGTCACCGCAGCCAGAGAAGCCCCGTCAAGCCATCCAACCATCCCGTCGACGCCGACCTCGCGAACTGCAGTTTCCCACTCGAGGCACCTTCGCTCCGGCGTGATTTTCCGTCGACTCGCTCGACCAAACGCTGTTCCGTTTTCATAGGTATGATCTTCCCTCAACCCTCTTCCATAGTTGTTTTATAGCCAACCTCGAAAAACGTGTGTCCCTAGGTGAAAAATAGCGCCCAAGTCGGCGCGAGCAGACAAAATTCTAGGATCGCAGAATTCCAGAATGACCACCCATATTGCCGAGTTCGTATCTCCCACCACAGAGATCCGAATTCGGTGATTCTTTTTGATACCTGTAGATTACATGACCTAGTTTATTTTCTGTATAATAATCTTGTGCTATTAGTTGCTGTGGACAAAATTATATTCGTCACAAAACTGCGCGCACCCACTTTTTCCGGTTTTCTAAAAGTTGGAGATCGGAGCACGCCCCGCCAAACGGGACCTTCCCGCCGTGTGCCAAGTGTATCGAATGGTGCACGCAGCATAATCGGACACATGAAAATTTATGGAGACTGATTCGGACGCGTGTGCGCACCGGAATCAGGCCGTATCCGCGGACACATCCCGTGTCGCCACTTTTGTGGCACTCGTACGTATTTTATGCACGCTTGTCAGATTGTGACGAAACTTGTGCCACTGGACTCGTGGTAACGCGCTGGTCCTGTGACCCAATTTTCACGCATTTCTGAGACGGTTGACCAGATCGCCAATTGGCGGGCCCCACAGTTGACTTTTTGGACCAAATTTTGTTCGGCTCATCGGAATCCAAATTTGGACATACCGTTGGGTTCGTATTGACATCTAGAGTTGTTTGACCCATAGTTTGTCCTATTTAGAGACTGTTACCCTCGGCACGCTTTTCGGTGCAAAGTGGGCCACACGTGGACCCCACTTTGACCCAAAATTACGGTTTTGCCCCTGTGTCCAAATTGGACGAAAGGGAAGTGCTTTCTAGCTATTTTGCTTATTTTGAGAATGTTGGTGATATCTATTTCAGCATCCGGAGACATTTGTTCTAAGGCCATAGCTTCTGGTCCTGTGTACTGGACATCTGGACGTGATATTTTGCAGCTTCTTGCCAGGCAAGTATACCTTGCCATTGTACTATTATTTATATTCCATATGTTGCATGCATCTTTATTTTCTGTCTTTAGTTCATATATTTTAACTGTTATATAAAATGCGCGCGACAGTGTCGTCGCGATATGTTTTTATTTATGTATTTGCATTGACCTTGTTCATGAGACTACCCCATTATCATGTAGCATCATTAGGTTCATTGGCCGTGACACAGTTGTTACACGAGGGTGAGTCTCATATAGAGATCACGGACTTGCGTGCAGGGTTGGCCTCCTGTACGTGTGGGCCGTGCGTTAGGAATAACTGCTGTTAGAAACTTTGTATGCTAGAAGACTTAGCAGTTATTAGAGGTCTATGGACATAGCATATTGTAGTACGGTGGTCCCATACTTGTCCTTGTTTGGTTGCAGGATTGGGCTAGGGTACTAAGGATAGGCTATGGACCAAATCGTGTCATGGATGTGACATGCTTAGAGCATGGGGTGGGGAGAACAACAAGTACCGCATTTGAGCTCCTTTACACTTTTCCTTCTGTAACCCGGAAGCTCCGTTGGAGATACGGGCGGTGATGACCCCTTTACTACTTGGCGGGCCTCTGCCTTTCAAAAGACGACATGCCTTTGAGGCCCCTGGTTCTCCGAGAGAGTCATGCCAATCCCAGTTCTCAGCCAGATAGCTCACTTGTTAGAAAGTTGTTCTTAACTGCATTCACTTAGACGGTTAGGCGACCCATTGGATATTTATTTCAGTACTTTATTGGCATGTGTTTAAGTATACTTGTTATGTCCCTCTGAGGACCTGGTCCGCTGCCAGGTGTACCTGTTCTTGAGTATTTGCAGGAGCACAGATTGGAAGGATATAGAAGCTTCGTGGATGTCTTCTCTTCGAGCCGTAATTGGTAGCTGGTACTTATATTGTTTGAGTGAGTTGTACTTATATTGTATTTACTTTTCCCATTTGAGTTGGTAGTGGATTTGTTTCCACCCAACTATCATCTTTAGATACTTCTTATTAAGATCTAATTTCATAGATACTGGTTATTTATTTCTATATGGTTTTGGTGGATGAGATTTAGATTATAACCTGTGACTTGTATTACATTTTATACCACTTGTGGATTTTATATTCATATTACAGCGTACGTATGGATTTGGTTTTCATATATTGGAGTTGCCATATCCATGCGGCTGGCATGCTTACGTGTCCTAGTCCTACGTCTTTTTGGGACTGGGGCGTGACACATGTCGACCTAGTTTTACGAGACCACTACATAATCATGAGTCATTCTTATATTTTATTTGGTTGTGACATATTTCTTTCACGAGTTGTGAGTCTCATATAGATCACGGACTTACGTATTGACTGATCAATAGTATGTATGGACGTGAGATAAAAAATAAATGCTGATAGAATTTGCATAGTTAGAAGACTTGGTAGTTATTCGAGGTCTTATCGTGTCATGGATATGACATGCTTAGAGCATGGGGTGGGGAGGACAACAAGTAAGGCGTTTGGGCTCCTTTGCACTTTAATTGTGTAACCTATACGCTCCGCCGGAGATGCGCGGTCATGATGACCCCTATATATTACCTGGCGGCCTCTGGCATTCAAAAGATGACATGCTTTATAGGCCCCTGATTCTCCGAGAGAATCATGCCAATCCCATTTATGGCCAGATAGCCCACTTTTTAGAAAGTTGTTCTCAAACTGCATTCACATAGATGGTTAGGCGACCCATTGGATGTTTATTTTTAGTACTTTATTAGCATACTTCTATGTATCTTGTTATGTCCCTCTGAGGACCTGGTCCCTTTCCAGGTGTAGATGTTCATGACTATTAGCAGGAGCGCGGACCCGGACTTGCTACTTAAATTTCGAGGAGGTCTTCTCTTCGAGTTTTATTGATTGTTAGTTGATGTACTTATATTATTGCTTTTATATTCTAGTTTGGTAGTGGATTTGTTTCCTCCCGACTATCATCTTTTGATACTTAACATTGAGATTTAGTTACATAGTTATTGGTTATTTATTTCTATTTGATTCTGTGGATGAGATTTAGTTATGCCCTGTGACTTGTGATAGTTTATACCATTTATGAATTATTATTCATATTACAGCGTACGCATGTGTTATGGTTTCATATAGTGGAGTTACCATATACATGCGGCTGGCATGCTTACGTGTTCCTAGTCCTATATATTTTAGGACTGGGGTGTGACAAATCTCATCCACAGAATATAATATAATAATGACTAAAATAAGTGCTGTTAAATGAAATACAAAGAGTCTGAATATCCATAATACATCTGAAATAGTCTGATGGGGACAAACCCACTGAAATACAGCAATGGAATAAAAGTGCAGAAAGAAGTAAGATAACTAGACAAGAGTATCAACTAGCTAGATAAGAATGATCTAGTCCAAAACAGCTGCGTACCTAAATCACGGGAACTCCTCTGCGAGCGCCTCAAAGTCCTCAGTCACGAATCCTGTCTCTACTCCTGCTCCATAGATGGTCGGGTACAAGTGCTCATCCAGATCTGGAAGGGAACCAGGTCCTCAGAGGGACGTAACAAGATACAAAAATACATGCCATAAAGTAAATATTGTATAAACTCGAGGGTGATCTAACCAGCTAAGTGAAATGCACTTAAAGACAACCTTGGTACGTATGGGTAGGTAAAAGGTATAAAGCGTAGCATCGAGCCAGAGGCTAAGTACCTGGCATTAGCTGCAAACTAGATGCCAAGAGTATATGCTGACTATATCACCGATCATGATAGCGTGCAGCTAGTAACCTCTGCCGGATGTATCTACAAGCATATACGCCCATAACCGGGTAATACATAGCCCATAATCGGGTAACACAAGGCCCATAACCGGGTAACACTGAGGCTCATAGCCCTGTAGTTTACTCTAAAACTACGGCAGCCAAATGTCTGTCCCATACGCCTACTAATTGTCTTCCCCGCCCAATGCCAATGTACAAGTCGTGAACACGACGTGGACATCTCGTACTATCATGCAAGTCGCTAAAGAAATATAGAACTAAGCTAAATACCGTCACACGTGCTGCTCATACTGGTGGCCAGTCAGACATGAAGCACGTATCCCTACATAAACTCACTCTGTGACGTGTAATGATATGTGTCAAGGTCTGGGGAGTCATACTGATAACTCCACAACTTTAGGTGGGTCCACTAGACACTAGGTCAGACACAAGTCCTAATGTCAACGCCTTCGTTGACTGCACCCGAGTCTTTCTCGGACGCGCACAATTATATGATATTAAAACAATAAACATGCAACTAATTAATATCTGAATTTGAACAGTACAACAAGGCAAGGTATACTTGCCTAGAACTCTGGTGTGCACAAGTAAAGATCCGAAACCAACAGCCAAGGTAGTATCGTCTTGGATGCCTACGAATAAATAACAATAAATATTAATCACTATATTACACTATGCTAATTACGTATACAAGTATGACTTATGCAACGTCATGAGTTACGCAGATCCAAATAAACGTTCTAATTAAATACGTTGGCTAGGGTTGACTAGTCACGGATCAAGGGGTTAGGGATACACTTAGTCTACTAGTCCACAGTATTTTACAAGTCATTCTATGGTATAAATTCTCACATATTACAATCACGGTCACAGCTTTGATTCGTGTAGGTGCTAAGTCGCACCTCTAACACATAGGTACCAGGTATCCTACTTATTTTTAGGACACGTCTGATATGGGTAACCATCTAGGTCTCCATGCACGGGTATGTCATGTCCTTAGATACCGTGCACAACAAAATAATTACTACCAAAATATGCTAAAATAACAAATAACAGCTCACACAAAATACCAGTCCTAATTAACAGGGTAATATGCACAAGTCCATTTTTGTGTCTAAATACTCGGTCAACATAAGTGTACCACATTAAATAATCATATTTACTATAAGGTATACTCTATCACTAATTTTATTCTAACACATGTACACTTATACACAAGGGTTCACATAACACGGTTCAAACAATAATACATCAACGTATTCGTACATAACAAAAAGAAGGAAGCATGTATACCTATTCGATCGTGGCCGAGGGGGGGGTGTCCGCTGCACGACGGGGTCGGTCTTCGGCGGTGTACAGTAGCTGCGGCAGCTACAGTGGCAGCAAGGTGGTGCTCCGGCCACAGCAGCACGTAGCAGCAGCGTCAATACAGCAGCTCACGACGGAGGCGGCAGGGTGGTAGGTGGTCGTGGTGTGGTGGCGAGCTGTTGGCAGTAGAGGGATGGTGGCTAAGGCGGTGGTGGTCTCCGGTGATGGTCGGCCGTGGAGATGGATGGGTGTTTGTGATGGTGATGATACTGTTGGTGACAGTGGAGTTGGTGACGGTGGTCATGATGGTGATTGTTGATGGTGGTAGAGACGGTGATGATGGTGGCAGTGACGTCAAGGTGGGGATGATGGTGGTGGAGGTGGCTGGGTCGCTGTGGTGGCGGTGGGGGTGACTGGTGATGATGATGATGGTGTTGTTGATGGTAATGTTGGTGACGGGGACGACGGTGGTGATGGTGATGACGGTGGCGATGGAGATGGTGATGATGTTGGCGGTGGAGATGGTGGTGTCGATGGCGGTGGAGGTGGCTGTCTGTGGTGGCGGTGGTGGTGACTGAGGAAGGAGGGAGTCTGGTCGAGGGGAAAAGGAGTCGGGTGATGATGATGATGGTGTTGATGAAGAACGGAGGAGGAGGAGGCGGAGACGGTTGTGGTTGCGGTGGCAGGTGGTGCTGTGGTCGGGGTCGAGGTCGAGGGAGGGGGGACAGGCAGAGGAGGAAGGTGGTCGGAGGAGATGGGCTGCCGCAGGAGGTGGTCGGGGAAGAGGGGAGGTGGCCGGGTGAATGAGAGGGTGTAGTATATTTTTAGGGCTTTTGGTTAGGTGATGGTGTTGTTGATTTTTTGGAGAGAGAATAGGTATATATGTAGGAGAGAGAGGGGGGAGGCTCTCCTTGGGATTAGGGCCTGCTGGGTATTTTTCTAGGATTGAGGGAACACTCTACATGAAGGAATGGAGGGTGGAGATGGCTTTGGTGATGGGGGTTTGAAATGGAGGGTGAGGATGTAAGGAGGAAAAGTTGTATGAAGTACAACAAATGGGGGGGATTGTGGGTGGACTAGTCAAAGACGGGGGATGATTTCTTCATGTGTTGGGTCCAATGAGGGGTGGACACCTCATTGCATATTTGCATAAAAGTTTCTTAACAATTGGAAAATTGCACGAATAGTGGAATTTGGGATTGGATGAGGCAAAATACCATATTTTGTGTGATATAGTGGGCTAAAATGGTGTGTGGTATTTAGTATAAACTTTGAGGGTGTGAGTAGAGGTTTGGGTTGGAGTTGGGTTTAGTTTTGGGTGAGGTTGGGTCCTTACACCAATTTAATTAAAATTAGTGTAAGTAGTGCTCTTTAATTAATTGGAGATGCATAGGGTTAAAATTGGGTAGAACACAAGTGTTATGGATGTAGTAAACTTAGAATAGAATATTTTCATAAATTGGGTTGTACAAAATGGATCAAGGTTGTGTCCCCAATTTCGATTGGAACGGACAAGGATGCAAAGTTGGATTTATTTGGATTTAAACATGAACGTTTGTAAAGAATATTGTGCGACTAAAATGAAGCACAAGAGAGAGTATTTATAAGTTATGCAAGGGTCAGAATGGAAGGCTGGCACGTCTAGGAAAAGTGTATGATATTTGTTTGAAGGCAAATGCTAGTGTAGCGCTCCAAATATCGAAGCAACGGTAAGGTACACTAAGTGATACAAATATTGCACAATAAATCTAAAACATTGTGTTCTAATTCTAATTGGCTCCAAATTAACCCTAGTCTCTCTATCTAAGCTAAGTAGACCTAAATTTGGTCGAGGGATTTTACAACCAGGCTTGTCTATTTTCTAACCTTGATCTTGGATTAGATTGAACCAATCACACCTGAATAACACGATCTTAGCAGGCTCTGTTTCATAATTATATGTCAACTCTATAATCTCCCGTAAGATACCATAGAAATTATTGCCTGGATTGACATCTTTGTAGCTCGAAGATCTGATACACAAACAACTATTTTGTGGGATAGTGTATGGCAACTCTAGAGGGGGGTGAATAAAGTGTATGTATGCAGCGGAATAAAATTACCTGTTAAAATATAATTCTATGGCATGCAATGGTGATCAACTACTAGCAGTTAGAATATATCTCATGCGTAAGTAATACTACTAGTAGTGTTATGAATATATGCAATAAAGTGAGAGAGAGCAAATGCAAACAACAAGATGTATACTAGTTTCCCTCTGAGAGGACTAATCCAGTCCCGAGAACTCAAGCTCGGAGTTGTATCCACTATAATCACCAATAGTGAATCACAAGCTTTGATCCGAGGGCTTGCCACTTCTTTACAACTACGAGGTTTGATCCGAAGTCTCGTTACTTCATAGCTTGATAGAGAGAGTAACTGATGGAACAAAGCTCTTTACAATTCTGAAGACTTCTAGACCGAGATCATACTTAGCACTAGGAAGGCTAGGGAGTTGCTCTTTGAGATAGAAAAGTTAAGGCTTTAGGGGTTTGCTCACAATAGGATAGAAGGCTTAAGAATGGTTTTGTTGTTAGAATGAAGAATTTCAATCCTATTTATAGGGTGTAGGCAAACAGAATTCGGCCAGAATTTGGATAGGGTTTAATTTAAATTTCCAAATGTTGGGCCAAGAAATCAAGAGCTATTGAACTGGTTGATTTCATACCAAAAGGGTAACCGAGTTCAATCCGAGTTTGGCCCGAGTTCGGCCCGAGTTCAGTCTCTTAGTATGGTAGACTTTGTAAAGAAATGTGGCCTGATTTGGTGGATAGATTCTTTGGTTCATTTGAGTGGACTAGGTATCTAGGTATACATACTTGTGATTTGTCAGTGCGACTCAGCTTACATCAATCCTTGACTCAAATAAATGAAAGATTACATTTGAATAGAAACCAATAGCTGTTGCAGAGTCTGTCTTTAGTACTGACGGAGTTAATATGCTTTGCATCGAGTATCTACTTCATCTGAATTTTTGGTCTGATGTTTGACGATTATCAGAATCAGGTTGACTGTGACCACTTTGTGTCAACAATCTCTCCCATTATGATAATTGATAAACTATACCAAAATATACATATGGTGAGTCTGATGTAGCCTTGATGCAAATAGTTGAAACGTAGACGAAGTTTCCTTGAACGTAGATATTTCCACTAAAAACTAGATTTTTAGAAAAAGCTCCCCAATAAGTAGATCTTTCCTTTAAACGGGAGCATAATGAATGACCTGTAACTTAACATTTCTTTATAGCAAAATTAGGTGCAGATATATCAACAAAATATGTCACAGTTATATGTTTATCAACCATACATCAATTATAATCAAAATATTTTGTTTATCACATTTATTATCATATTTTGTCATTTATCTCCCTTTGTCAATATATCATAGTGGAAAAACTCCCCCGTAATGAGTGATTATGACAAATTTGGAAAAAGAAAATTAATCAGAACATGCATTGTTTTAATCAGAATAAGTAACAAGACTGGCAAATATATAGAGATACAAATATTATAAATGTTTTACGAACATTTTAAGCAAATATTTCTAGTATACTGAAAATAAAAACTAATACATCCACATAGCCATAAAAAATTATCACAAATCATCATCAGCAGCATCAGCAGGTGGGTGATCATCAAAGTATGCTCCGGTAGGGTCAAAGTACTGCTAAACAAATGGGTCATCGATCCTGTAGCCTGAGCGGGAAGGATCACGAGCCACTGGGTGAGGTGCAGTAGGATGATGGGCTAAGTGATAATAAAGATCTGCTAGGGAGTTGGCTAAAGTGTGAGCCTGAATAGTGGTGCGATAAGACTGGTCACAAAGCCGAGTAATAATTATAGTATTCTGCTCCTAGTGTTGAGTAGCTATCATCTCGTTTTGCAACCTAAATTGCTCACGAAACATCTCTTGGATAGAGTCCAAGGTAGCAGGCTGTGCAGAGGATGATGAAGTAGGAGTAGGAGTAGGAGGAACTAGGGCTGGATCAGCTGGTGCATCAGAATCAGATCTAGATGAGTCATCATCATCAAGAATAAGAGAAATAGGTTGAATCCTGCGGGCTTTGGTCAGATAAGCTGGCTCAGATAGATAAGTGGATTATTCCATAGGAATGTGGAAGTGCTCAAAGATGAGTGGTAGATACATGGCATAAGGAAGTTGACGTTTGTGTTTACAACAGTCAATCATCTGCCGAATTATGGTTTTAGGAAGGCTAAAGGGAGTGGATGTGTAGAAGTGATATAAAACAGACATCTCCCTATAGGTCATATCATCTTTGAAGGTTTGCTTGGGAATGATAGCAGAGTATATGATACGGTGATGTTCGTAAAAGTATTGGTTAAAATAACGAGCACGAAACTTCCCGTCAGGACAAGGATAAGGAATGCAAAGTATATCCCTGAAGGAATCAAGAGTGATGTTGCCTCTGAGATTGAGTTTGTCGATCTCAACTAGGGCATCTCCCTCGTTAGGGATTTCAAGAATTTTACCCAAGGTTGTATCTTCAAATTCAATGTCGATTCCCTCCACTCTCGAAGAAATAGACAATTGATCATGAGATAGATTACAATAAAACATGCAAATGGCATTCAAATATATGGGTTTTCTAGTTTTGACTAGACGATGAAGATAGAATTCTATAAGTTTAGGTTTTTGGGCATAAAAAGTAGTAAAATTAATAGGATTGTCCTTGCAAATATTTTTTGGCACAAAATTATTGAACCATAGATTTGAGACATCAATAGAAGTAAAATAAAGTCATCATATTCTCCTGGGTTTGGAATATTAGGAGAAAATAAGGAATAGATAACATCATCACTAGAGGGTTGAGAAAAAAAAGCTTTATTTGCTTTTCTCTTCTTTTTCCCAAATATAGGAGCCATAAATTAGGGTTTGAGAATGTGAAGATTATACCTTGAAAAGATTGAAGGAGATGAAGGAGAATCTCACCAAGAGCCTTAGATCTCAAGTTGAGAGAGAAAAAGCCTTTGTGGAAGGAGATCACAAAACTAGGGTTTAGGAGGAAAGGGTTTGTTCTCGGTTTTGAGAAGAAGGGTTTGGGAGGATGAAGTAATAAGATTAAATATGTGGCTGCTTCTGTTATATAATAATAAATACTTGAACCGAATTCGGACCGAACTCTGTCCGAGTTCTGATAGCTTAGGATTTTGAAAATATTGTTTTTATAGAATGCTATAATATAAAAAATATATAAGTGATCTTATAATAATACAAGTATAAAATATATGAGGTCTAAAACTATGACAGGCTATTATCAGTCATTGCTTTTAGACAAGTCATTTAACAGAATTCAATTACTGAATAAAAGATAATTATACTTAGGAAATATTTGTAAATACCTCTTTGTATATCATTACTCAGTGAGATATTTTTGTTATTATTAATTAGCTGTAGGGGCCGGTTCCCAGCTAGCGGTGGTCCGAAGACACTTAAGTATCGTGTCGCTTAAGGCTATTTACACCTTGTTGATAGAAGAACCCTTTAGGCTTTTTAATGATAATTTCTATACCTTTAGAACATAATATTGAAGAATTATTTAATAAGAGTTTCTTCTTACACAGTTTTAAGAACAATTATACTACTATAGATAAGAAAATTTGTGTTACCATAATGACTTAATAGTCATGTTTCGTTTTTGGTGCAATTGCTTATGAGAATATCCATTTATCTTTTTGTAATCACCAACTTTTCCCTTTACCATTATGTCTTGCGCAAATTGTTCCACCTATATGATTAGAACAAGATTTTGGTATCCAGGATTTGGATCCGTATTTGTTAGCTTTAGGAACCCACTTATACATATTCATATCAACCAATTTTTTAGCTTTACACTGATGTGTAATATGTCATTTTGAACCACAATAATGACATATAGCATAGGCATTTGTGTTGGGATGAGTATGTGAAGTAGTGTGACATGACTTGCGTGAATATTTGTAATAGAATGCATGATTGTGTAAAGTATATTGTGTTCTACATGCATGATAGTATGAAGCATTTGGTTTGCTTGCTGGTGTCTTGTTATGAGTGCTCTTTTGTTTAGTCATGTGTCTCTTGTTAGACTGAATATTAGGTTGTACGACCTGCTTTCCCAATCTAATCTCTAACTTTTTAGAGATGTCATATAAATTATCATATTTGGCAGTAAGAGCATCTATCTTAAGTGAGGTATTAGAGTACTTCTCCTTTTCATGTTTTAAGTCCTCCTTAAGTTTAGCATTTTCTTGATTGCTTTCATTAAAGCAGTCAAGAGTTTCTTATAAGCTAAGCTCAAGTTTGGAGATTTTAATTGATTCATCAAAAGAGGAGTTTTCTCTAGCTTCCTTAAGTAAGCAAATAAGCTGATCATTCTTAAGCTGATAAGTTTTGATATTTTATCGAGCTTGCTTATAGTTATTTCTAAGCTTATTATAGTCTTCAAACAAATCATTAAAAGCATCAGACAATTCATCATACAAAATATCTTTTGCTAGAGAGTCATTATTTACCTCGCTTACCATTAAGCACAAGTATTGCAACTTTACAGCTTGATACAGAGAGTACCTGATGGAACAAAGCTCTTTACAACTCTGAAGACTTCTAGACCGAGATCGTACTTGGCACTAGGAAGGCTAGGGAGTTGCTCTTTGAGATAGAAAAGTTAAGGCTTTAGGGGTTTGCTCACAATAGGATAGAAGGCTTAAGAATATTTGAGTTATTGTTAGATAAAGAATTCCAATCCTATTTATAGGGTGTAGGCAAACAGAATTCGACCAGAATTTGGATGGGGTTTAATACAAATTTTAAATCGTTGGGCCAAGAAATCAGGAGCTATTGAACTGGTTGATTTCATACCAAAAGGGTAACCGAATTCGGTCCCAGTTCGGCACGATTTTGGCCCGAGTTCGGTCTCTTAGTATGGTAGACTTTGTAAATGAATGTGGCCTGATTTAGTGGATAGGTTCTTTGGTTTATTTGAGTGGACTAGGTATCTGGGTATAGGTACTTGGGATTTGTCAGTGCGACTCAGCTTACATCAGTCCTAGACTCAAATAAATAAAAGATTATATTTGAATAGAAACCAATAGTTGTTGCAGAGTCTGTCTTTAGTACTGACGGAGTTGATATGCTTTGCATCGAGTTTCTGCTTCATCTGTATTTTTGGTCTGATGTTTGATGATTATCAGAATCAGGTTGACTGTGACCACTTTGTGTCAATATATTTTTCATAGAATCGAGATCCAAGAAGCTGTCTCTTATCGGGGCTTTTGTTGACTTGAACCTAACCCATTTACATAGTAGCTTGGCCAGATTTTGACGGCATAAATTGTTCCCTTGGATAGAGTTCTAATAGACTCATTCTCGAGTGTTGTGTGGGGACGATCGACCTAAATACCAATAAAATAATATTAAGTTCAATGTTCTGTTAAATATTGTGCAAGTATATACACAAAATAATTCTTACATATGTACTCAACCAAAAAGGGAAATCAAGTCTCATTTCCTGTTTTACTTCTTTATCTGTTTTGTTTGGTCTCATCGACCTCACCTCTTCATTAAATGTGCTGAAAATAATAAAACATCGCCCGATTAGTGTAACAATATTAGTGTATAGTATTACATTAAGATGACTTAAACGTTGATGTATTAATTACTTACCCCTCTACCTTCTCCACTTCATCCTCATCGCAGTTGAGTAATATATACAACTGAGCGGCCCTTAGCTCATCGTCATTCAGATATATTTTTATCATTTTACCCGAAGGCTTACCGAAAGCATTGAATACTTTCAATATTGCATAATTAGATTCTTGATATCTTTCATCGTTTCTCGGAGATCTTGTTCTATTAGTAGCAATATGCAGCTTGAAATACATCGAGCAAAAGTTTGTAATCTTCTCAAGAACATAGGCTTCACAAATAGAACCCTCGACCCTTGCCTTATTTTTTACCTTTCTCTTTAGGTGGTTCAGTTGACGTTCGAACGGGTACATCTACCGATAACCGACAGGGCCACCGACATGTGCCTCGTAGAAAAGATGAATTGGTAAATTCTCCATGGAGTCAAAGAATGCAAGAGGGATCACTCTTTCAAGCTTGCACAGTGTTACCGTAATATCCTTCTCTTGCTTTTCTAGATGATCGACGATCAACTTAGTAGAACAAAGATCTCTGAAGAATATGCTAAGCTCTGTTAAAGGATCCCAAACTACTTGTGGTAAGAATTTCTGAAATGCAATCAGAATTAACCTCTCCACGAATACGTGACAGTCGTGTCTCTTCATACCAGTTAGTTTATTCTCCTTCAGGTCGACGCATCTTCTCAGATTTGATACGTAGCCGTCTGAAAATTTTAGCCCCTGAATCCACCTACATAGTCTCCCTTTCTCCTCCTTGTCCAGTAAGAAAATTGTATTAGGCTGCTTATACTTCTCATTCCCTTCCTCTATCAAATGAAACGCAGGGCGTCTGCATATTTCTTCCAAGTCCAACCTAGCCTTGGGATTGTCTTTCGTCTTCTCCTTTACGTCCATTACAGTCTTAATTATGTTGTCAAATATATTCTTCTCGATATGTATGACATCAAGGTTATGTCTGATCAGATTGGTGCTCCAATATGACAAGTCCTAGAATATGCTCCTCTTCGTCCAGTTATGAGTATGACCAAATCTATCGCACTTGTACCCCTTAGTAGGCTCTTCGATAGCACTTGGTAAGTCTTTAATCTCTTTTCCGTAACGCCGGCATGAAATGCATTCATGTTCCTCCGGAACGGATGATCTGACGGCAAAATTATCGATGACAATCGAAGAAGCACAATTTTTCTCCGTATTTTAAATGGAAAGCCTTAGTGCGGTCCATGCAATACGGATATGAGAGACGACCATGAGTGCTCCATCCTGATAACATGCTAGAAGCAAAAAGTCGTTGATGGTCCACATAAGTGCTGCCCTCATCTAAAAATTCTACTTTTTTGAAACATCGTACGTGTTGCCGCCTACTTCCCATAGCTGATTCAACTCATCTATCAACAGTTGCAAGTATACATCGATGTTCCTCTTCGGATTATTCGGACACAGAATAATGACGGTTAAGAACATAACCGGAGTCTTCATGCACATCCAAGGTGGTAGGTTGTACGGGGTGACGATCACAGGCCAACACGAATACTGGGAACCCAAAAGTCCGAATGGGGTAAAATTATCGGACGAGAGCCCCAATCTTACATTACACGGATCCGAAGCAAAATTGGGATACTCTCGATCGAAGTGCTTCTATGCTTCTCCATCGGATGGGTGATCCAACACTCATTCAATCTGTTCTCGCATGTGCCAACTCATATTTTCGGCAGTTTCCTTCACTATAAACAACCTCTGCAACCGCGGCGTCAAAGGCAAGTAGTGCATCGAATTGGTCGGCTTCCTTGCACCGGCAGGCCTTCCTGTACCAGTTGTCTTATAGCGATCAGCATCACAAAATTGGCACACGTCTTCATCCTTGTCGTCTTTGTAGTATAATATGCACCTGTTGCGACATGCATCAATTTTTTCGTATTCCATCCAGAACGATCTCACCATCCTCTTAGACCGGTAGAAGTCTTTAGGTAACTTAGCACCCGCCGGCAAGATCTCTATAATAAATTCTATCAGTCGGTTGTAGCATTCTTGCGACATGTTAAAATCGGACTTGATGCTCAATAGTCTTGTAACCACCTCCAACGGTGAATGATTCTCATAACCAGGATATAATGGAGTCCTTGCATTCTCCAATAACTCCATAAAATTTACAGCATCGACATTCGGTGCATCCTCATCTGCATCATAATTGTCTAGATCAAAACTAGGTCCGGCAGCATCGAAAACCATGTTCACGCACCCGTCGTCGTAATCAGCATGGTCGTGGACATCCATATACGGCTCCACATAAGGCTCCGGCTCTGATGCTAAAGACACAAGTTCTCCGTGTGAGGTCTATTGATAGTAATTCAGCGTGAAATACCTCGAGTACAAATGATATGTCACATCCACTTCTGAGTAATATTTTATGTTGTGATATCTCACACATGGATACTTAATTTTTGTGTCGTCTATGTACTGAGAGAACGCCTTAGCGAACTGCAGGAACTGTTCTACCCCTGTATGAATTCATCCCGCACACCGCATATGTCATCAGGATGACGGTTGTATATCCATAAACGATAACGCAGGTAGTAATTCAGATCCATTTCTACATACTTCTGAAAAGATGAATAGACATCGTTCAAGTATATTATCCAAATGGATGCAAATATGGATACACATGTTCATCAAAGTAATTAACAACTCCTATTGATGTGTGAGTATTCGAGTTGTGATACGTGAGTAACCATATCGTAGTTCATGAGTATCCGTTTTATAATTCGTAACTATCCAAAAACTAGTAGACATGTGGACAACTCTAATTTTAAATCCTATTAAATAGGTGTCATTACGTGTTCATTGTCTTCCTCGGGATCCTAGTTATTCTACTTTTATAATAAGTATTATCTATGTGAAACTATTTACCACTTAACTTATATTTATCTAGATTATAACATAAACCTAGTTATGCGATACATATACCAATGTCGTATCCCAACCACCCGAACACGAATTCTTCTATCAAGGATAGATTTAATACTGCTCTAACCCAAGTTGGATACGAGTTCTAGAAGTACCCAATACTATGTCGTGTCTTAACTTTGAAGAGTCATTCCAGTGTCCGTGTATACTATAATATTGTCCTTGGTTATTTTTGATATGGGGGCACACACAAATACTCTATCGGTACTCTCATACCAAGACCCCTGATACTCACATTTCATATATATCTACTACCTCTTCACAACCCCACCAATTTTATATATATCTCCTACAGTCGCTAAATACGTGTTATAATTCCAAACCAACTCTATTTGACCTTTGATGCAAATGCTGAAAGATAAATTGTAATCTCATTATTATCAACATTATCTCAACATTATCGCATAAAAAATAGGGGTTAAATCGCACTATACTATAATTTTTTTTACATACACATACACATATGAATTTTCTATCTCTATGTTTCTTTTACAAATAAACATATAATTCTAGGAAGTTAAATCACACTATATTAGAAATTTTGAAAGAAATATATATATATAATTAAAATAGGGCTTGTGTGTCAGTGTGTGTATGTCAGTATGTGTGTGTCAATATTTGTGTCTGTGTCCGTGTCCAACTTAAACATGTTCGTGTCCAACTTAAACATGTCCGTGTTAGTGTGTGTGTGTATGTGTATTTGTGTCATGTATATGTCTGTGAAAGTGTGTACGTATGTGTGTCGTGTCAGGGTTAGTGTTAGTGTTTGTGTCAGTGTCATGTCAGTATGTGTTGTGACGTGTCTGTGCTACGAGAGAGAGAGAGAGAGAGAGATAGTGTTAGGATTAGGGTTAGGGTTTACCGAGATGGCTAGGGGTTGACCGAGGAGGGGTCGACCGGAGGAGAGGAGGACCGATGGTGGGGAGAAGAAGCGTCGGTGGGGAGACCCCGACCACCGGAGGGGAGGAGGAGCGTCGGTGGGGAGGAGGAACGACGGTCGGCGAGGAGGGCTAGGGCGTTGTCGGCGAGGGCGACGCCGGGGCGGGCGGGTGAGCGGGGTCGCGGGAGCGAGGGGGTTCTCGGGTGATTTGGGAGGAGCGAGACGACTGAGGGGAAAATGAAAACTCAAACTCTATATTAAAAACTTTAGCGACGTTGTTAAAAGATATTGCTAAACATCGCTGATTAGCGACGTATAGAAAATAACGTCACTAAACGTCGCTATAATAAAAATAATAGCGACGTTTTACGATATTTTACGACATGTGCTTCGGTAATTTTTTTGTAGTCGCTAAGGGTCACGGACAGTCGCTAACAGCGACGTTATGCGACATTCCTTTCTGACGTCACTAAATTCATAAATTATAGCGACGTCCGTGAGAAACATCACTAAAAATGTCGCTATTTTATCAAATTTTGGTAGTGGCTATCAATTGGGTGATTTTTTAGCTCTTTGGTCCTTATCATCTTTCTCTTTATTTCCTCCCTGAGGCCCTTTTTTGCAATAGCGTAATCCAGTTTGGATTATCTATGCAAACCTCCTCCATTTTATTCACTATATATGCACTTGGTTAGATCTGCTTTAACCTTTATGTAGAGGCCTGCATGCCTTTTACTTTTGGTATTCATGCATGTAGTAGACATGGCCACTTCCTTTTCCCCTCTACTACTCGTCGCGTCATGTCCTCTCGTCGTCATACCCCTTTGTGCTTGGAAGACCACTAGTTGCCCAACTACAGGACCTCGTTGATCGGAAATCCTTTCCACAGGTAGTTCTTTGCCTAGGACACTAGTTTTTTTCTATGTCCATATTATTGTTATCAAATGCATCCTCCTCCTAACACATTCCCCCTCCCAAAGAATCAACATTATTGCTTCTCACAACCTCCCATGTCCTTGGTTGCAGATTAGGTTCAGCCTCTCGATAGTTCGAATCCACTACTACTTTAAAGTTCTTGATTGAATGTCCAAAACATCTACATTGGTTGCATTTGGAGGCACTCATTCGTATTTAACTCTTTGCGTTTATACCTACTTGAATATGTCATACTCCAGGTAACATGGGGTTTCCTTACCATCTTCAATTTTTGTTACAAAAACTGATAACAAAATATATATTATTTTTTAGAGATTTATACGAGCACAAAGAAACAAAAGAAAATTGTTACCGGCCTCCGGGGAAGTCGTGCACGAAGCACTGCCCTAAGAGTTGATCCGAGGTCTATGTGCAGACGTTACTCGGAATCTCCTAGTGGTAAAACCCCCTGACTACTGGGTTCTCTTTGTTGTACACAACTTGGAGAGAGAGACCGAACTTAGCTCTGCCCAGAGCAAGAATTTGGAGAACAGAATGTGGTTTGAGAGAGAGAGAGGTTTCACGTAGGAGAATTTTTCTGTGTAAAAAATGAAGGAGAAGGAGACCAAATAAATAGGCTGAAGCTTATACACAGCCACAAACAAGGTACTTAATGGCTCATAAATAGGCCATTAAGGAGCAAATAAAACGTGGGAAAAGGCGGTCAAAAGAGCTGTTGCAAGGTTCAATGAATCTGTACATGAGCCTCAACGTTCAAATTTGAAAGAGCCAAATAGGTTCAAAAAATAAAGAGCAGCAAAAAGATTTTTGGATCCCAGCCCGAACCCGAAGAGTAAATTGGATCGGCATTCAGTGCCCGCAGGTGTGGGCACGTACCCGCACCCGTTACGCGCGCCGAACCGAACCGAGCCAAGCCGGGGCGGGCGGTGGCGCGCGCGTGTAGCCTAAGGGGTTCCCCACACAACATCTTTAAGAAAGCAATGAAGTGGAACTAATATATACATACAAGGAGGGGTTGCCCATCCGATGTGGGACTAAAAGAAAGAAGGAAGTTGAGCTTTTGCTCAAGCAAGGCTAACAATCCCCCCCCCCCCCAAAAAGGTCAAGTTTCGGAATAGAAGTGACTAAGAAATTAAAAGAAAGAGAGTCTGGGCAGGTATATACTATACATAGATGAGATGGACTATAGCCTTGAATCTCACTTAGTGACTATTGTCTTTGTCTGAAGAAGTGCTTGATGGACTATGCCTTGAATCAGACTTCTTTCACCAGATTCAGAAAATAGCACACATAGTACGCTAGAGGTTTTGGGTCTAACGGGTGGCGCTTTTGGTTAGCCATGCGCACTAATCCAAATTTATGAGAGTTGTCTGGGATCGCCCTGTGCCATAGTCGCGGCCTTCACGACCTCTCATATAGGTAAGTCCTTAACAGTTGGTGATAGGTTTCAACCCCTCATATCAGCTTGGACCTATTAAGAGTTTTTAAAACTCATCCTAACTATATCACTCAAGAACACTGTCACCATAGGGATGGGGAATCATTGTACGCATGTACAGCCACTTGGGCATTATAGAATGAGATTTTAATCTCAGGTCAGTATTCCATAAAAGTTACCTAAGTCTAGCTTGTTCCTACCCATTGAACCGGCTTCTTGGGATCTCCAGTCAAACTCGGTTGGGTTGCCACTGCTGGTGACTTTACTTATGGGCTTAACCCCATCCCCCTCGATGATTCTAGGATCAAAGTCCTAGACAGACCCTTCGTCAAGTGGTCTGCAAGATTCTTTTCTGATTTTATATAGTCAAGAACCACATATTTGCCCAATAGGCTCTTTATAGACTTGAAGTGCAGCTGCAGGTGCCTGTTCATCTTAGCATTCACAGAATCATGCTTTAGTAGTTCCATAACAGATTTATTATCACAGTTTATAGAAATTGCAGGAACAGGATTAATAGAAATAGGTATATGCATAATAAGGTTTCTTAGCCATTCGACTTCTGTATATGTAGTATCGAAGGCTATCATTTCGGAGTCTATTGTACTCCTAGCTATGATAGTTTGTTTACATGAGCCCCAGGAGATTGAAGCTCCTCCTAGAGTGAAAACATATCCAGTAGTGTATTTTACATCATGTGAGTCAGTTACCCAGTTTACATATGAATAGCCTTCTATGATATCAGGGTGTCTAGTATAGTGTAACATATAATATAGAGTACCCCTAAGATATCTAAATACTCTTTCTAATGTTGTCCAATATAACTGATTTGGGTTACTGGTATATCTACTTAGTCTTCCAATAGCAAATGCAATATCAGGTCTGGTCCTGTTTGATATATACATGAGAGAGCCTATCATCTGAGAATATTTGGGTTGTTCCATGGGAGAACCCTCATTCTTCTTGAGAATAACACTACTGTCATAAGGAGTAAGAGTAGGTTTCTTATCAAAATACTCAAATTTTCTTAGTATTTTCTCGATAGAGTGTGCTAAGAATAGAGTATATCCCTCCTTGTACTTGGACAGTTGCATGCCTAGAATCAAGTTGGCTTCACCTAGATCTTTCATATCAAACTGGCTGGATAAGAAGTCCTTGGTATTAGTAATCAATTCTAGTGATGATCTAAAAATAAGGATGTCATTTACATACAAACATAAGATGACACAGATTTTATCTAAAATTTTGGAGAATATACATTTGTCATACTCATTTGGCACGAAACCATATTCTGAGATGACTAGGTCAAATCTGTTGGGCCATTGTTTGGGAGCTTGCTTTAGGCCATAAAGAGATTTAACTAATCTGTAAACTTTCTTTTCTTGGCCTTTAGCAATGAAACCTTCAGGTTGCTCCATGTAGATTTCTTCCTCTAGGTCCCATTTAGAAATACTGTCTTTACATCCATTTGATGGATTATCATATTATGAATGGATGTTAATGCTATAAGGGTTCTAATAGAGGTAATTCTAGCTATAGGAGAGTATGTATCAAAATAATCTAGTCCCTTTTTCTGGGTAAAACCTTTGGCTACTAATCTAGCCTTGTATTTCTCTATGGTACCATCAGCTCTAAGTTTCTTTTTGAATATCCACTTACAACCTATGGGTTTACTACCTAAAGGTAGGTCTGCTAGAAACCAAGTATTATTCTCCATGATGGAGTTATACTCACTGTTAATGGCTTCTTTCCAGAAGGGGGCATCAGGAGAAGATATTGCTTCTTTATAAGTTGAGGGATCACCCTCTATCAAAAAGGTAAAGAAATCTTCTCCTAAGTTCTTTTCGATTCTTTCTCTTTTACTCCTTCTAGGTTCTATATTTTGTTCGGGTTGTGAACTAGATATTTGAACATGAGAGCTAGTGGACGGAGCAAGAGAGGAGATGGGGGAAGAAATTCTATCTTTAAGGGGATATATATTCTCAAAGTAAACTGCATCTCTTGCTTCTATAATAGTATTGTTAGAGATTTTATTTATTTCTGAGTGAGTAACAAGAAATCTATTGGCATTGCTATCTAGGGCATATCCTATGAATACAGCATCTATAGTCTTAGGTCCAATCTTCATCTTTTTAGGTTCAGGAATTCCTACTTTAGCCAGACATCCCCAAACTTTGAGATAATGGATCCTAGGAGCTCTACCTTTCCATAATTCATAGGGAGTCTTATCATTAGACTTACTAGAAATTCTATTAAGGATGTAACAGGCCGATAATAATGCTTCTCCCCATAAATTATCGGGAGCATCTGAGCTGAGGAGCATGGCATTCACCATGTCTAACAGGGTACAATTCTTCCTTTCAGCAACTCCGTTAGAGTGTGGTGAATATGGAGCAGTTACCTCATGGATTATTCCGTATTCTTTACAGAAATTGGTCATATCATTTGATGTATACTCTCCACCACGATCTGATCTAAGAATCTTAATCTTTCTCTCTAACTGGTTCTCAGCTTCAGATTTATAGACCTTAAATCTGTCTAGAACTTCATCTTTGGTTTTTAAAATATATGTATAACAATACTTTGAATGATCATCTATAAAGGTAACAAAGTATTTTCTACCACCTTGGGTCAAAACCCTATTTGAGTCGCACACATCACTATGAACTAGCTCTAGAAGGTCAGAGTTTCTTTCTACAGATTTGAAAGGTAGCCTAGTATGTTTGGCTTGAACACAGATCTCACACTTATGTTTATCATCTATTGGAGTCTTAGGAATAAGATCTAAGTTTATCATCCTTCTTAGGGAACCTAGATTCACATGACCTAATCTACTGTGCCATATATTTAAGGATTCTATGTTTGAAACAACAAAGGAAGGATCTGAAATTTTATTCACGGTACTCAAAATAAAAAGACCATCTCTTACAAATCATTTTCCAATAAAGGAGTCATTCTTAGAAAATACTACTTTATTTGCTTCCATAACAATCTTGTACCTTGAAGCTACAAGGAGAGACCCACTAACTAAATTTCTTTTGATAGACGGCACATGTAACACATCATGAAGAGTCAGAATTTTTCCTGATGTCATATTTAGATCTATTCTTCCTCTTCCTATAATCTGTGCCGCTGAGCCATCTCCAAGAGTTACACCTCCTCCACCTGATTCCTGATAGTTTGAAAAACAGGAGCGATCAAAGGAAACATGAACATTAGCTCCAGAATCCAACCACCAATCGTCAGAATGGTAGGAAATATTGACTAAGGGTTAATAACTTACAGACCTGAAGGAACTAGAAGAGCCGTTGAGAAGTATGTTTGCTTCTGGTTTGGCAGGACGTTTCCCTTTAAAAGAAGTCTGGACAGCTTCCTTCTTCCTATGGAAACAGTTGGTGGCTATATGGTTTATTTTCCACACACAAAATAAAATCGCTTCTGACCATGAGTCTGACCGAAGTTTCTTGGTTTATAGTGGTGATGGTTTTTGTGGTGAGGCTGAGGGTTATGCTTCTTCTTGAAGAGGTTCCTTTTGGGTTTGTGGTGATGATTAGGCTTGGGTTTGCCTTGGGATTCTACAAGGTTTACCTTAGCTTTAGACTCAGACTTAGGATTTGACCTTAGCCAAATTTGTTCTTCTGTTCTAATTTTCTTTAGTACTTGAGCAAAGGTAAGGTCACCTTGTGTATGAATAAGGTATTTCTTAACATCAGACCAAGAAGGAGGGAGCTTGTCTACCAAACAGGCTATTTTATATTCAGTAGAAAAGAAAGTACCTTTGGCTTGAATATGCCTAAGATATTCTTGGAATTCATGTATTTGGTCATTCATGGGTTTATTATCTACCATAAAGTATCTGTTGAATAAGGAGAAATTGAATCTTTCGATTCCAGCATCATCACAACTATATTCATCTTCCAAAGCTTCCTAAAGTTCTTTAGCACTTTTATATTCAAAGAATATGTCATATAATGATTTAGACAAAGCGATTAGAATTCTATGGAAGCAGTGGTAGTCTATTTCCTTAGGTGTTTTGGGTTTAGAGGAGCTAGTAGATTTGGACACTCCTACGTCAGACTCGGTGTCATCAGAATCATTTGTGTTGGGTGTGGAACCATCAATGGCTGAGATCAGCCCTAAAGTTGTGAGCCAAAACTTTATTTGACTCTGTCATCTCTTAAAGTAGGTCCCGTTGAACTTAGCAGGTTTAGCAGTGAAAGTCTTATCATTGCCAGTCATGATTGCTATTGAGAAAACTGAAACTGAAAGATATGTATTTACTCAATAACAATGTCCAATGATTTAGAAAATAGTTCAAGTAATTTTCCTAATCAATTTTAAAATCTTTAGTCTATCAAGTGTAGATTAACTTGGGTTAGCTGTAGGGGGCGGTTCCCAGCTAGCGGTGGTCCGAAGACACTTAAATACCGTGTCGCTTAGGGCTATTTACACCCGGTTGATAGAAGGACCCTTTCGGCTTATTCCCAAATTTATCTTTACTTTTAGAATAAAGACTCAAAGGAATTTGCAGTTTCATTTTAACTATTTACTTTGACCTAAATAGTTTAAAGGAATTGGAATTAACAATATGCCAAATAGAGTGAGCCAACAACACAATTTGTTATGTTAATACACAACCAAATATGCCTATAAACAAAATAAATAATAAACTTGCTTTAGCAATACAATTAAAAATTAAAGTTGCTATAGTAACTTTATATTTATATCAGTTTGCTACCAGCAATTAATATGTACTAAATTGCTACAGTACTATTTTAACAAGTGTAAAAACCCATAATCTTAAAAATCGTATTAATTATTTAATTAAATTATAGTATTTAGTAGCTAATTAGAAGAAATAAAATTTATTAATTTTTATTTTTTAGGTAATTGTGCATTTAGAGATTTTATGGAGCAATTATAATTTTACCCTAATTATTTCCATGTAGAAGACCCTGTGGACAGTTGATAGATTTATTTTATGCTCTAATATAAATTTCTAGAATTTTATATGTAAATATATATAAGGTTTATTAAAGGAAATAGAAATAGAAATGAAATAGAGAAAGAAAGAAAAAGAAAAAAATAAATTTAACCAAAAACCCATACACCTAAACCCCTTTTTCCTTAAGTAAACCACCTAAGCCAGTAGCAGCAGCTACACACGACCCCCCACCATGCGAGACACCCCCCAACCCACGGAAGTATTCGACCCCCTGCTCTCATGTACTTCTATATATATATCATTCGTTTAAACCCTAACCCTAAACTCTAATCTCGACACCACCACCGTCAGCCTCGACACACCCCAGAGCCGCCCCATCGCCGGAGCACCACCCCGCGAGCAGCCGTCCGCCGTTCGAACCCGCGTAACCGAGCACCGCGACAGCAGTTTGAACAGCGATGTACCCTTGTTCGCAACTCGTTTCCTGCGCCATCGCTCGACCAAACTTGACCCCGTCTTCACCGGTATGTTTATGACCTATTTCCCTTCCAATACTGTGTGTTAGTTTATCTCGAACAGTGCGTAAACCTAGGCGAAAACAGAGACCAAGTTGGCAAAAAACGACAACTTTTAGATCATAGAAAACTGCGATAACCACCCATGTTTACGGACTCGTATCTCCCACCTCAGAGATCCGAATTTAGTTTTTCTTTTTGGTATGCGAAGACCACCTAACTGAGATTAATTCCTGTTAAATACAATATTTTATTTATTGATGTTGTAGAAATAAATTAGATTGAAAATCATGAAAACCTACTTTTTCCAACTTTCAGAATTTGTGATACGGAGTGCGCCCCTCCAAACGGGACCGCCCCGTCGCATACCGAGTGCACCAAAAGGCACGCACGGTATACCCAGACGTGTGGACTTTCACAAAAACTAATTCGGATGCGTGTGCGCGTTAGAATCAGCCCGTATCCGCAAAAATTTCCAGTATCGCAACTTTCGCAAAATCATGCGTCATTTAGTGTACGCTCGTCAGAATGCGACAAAACTTGCGTCACTGGACTCGTGGTATCGCGCTGGTCCTGTGACCCAATTTTCACGCAATTCTGAGACAGTTGACCAAGCCGCCTATTTGCGGGCCCAAAGGTTGACTTTTCGGGTAAAATTGTGTTCGGTTCACCGGAATCCAAAATTGGACATACCGTTGAGTTCGTACTGACATTTAGAGTTGGTTTGACCTATAATTTGTCCCATTTAGAGACCTTTACCCTTGGCATGCTTTTTGGTACAAAGTAGCCCACATGTGGACCCCACTTTGACCCAAAATTATCGTTTTGCCCCTGTGTCCAAATTGGAGGAAAGGATAGTGATTTCTAGCTATCTCGCTGATTTCGAAAATGTTGGTGATGTCTATTTCAGCATCCGCAGACGTTTGTTCGGAGGCCTTAGTTTCTGATCCCGTATCCTTGATATTTGGACGTTTACACTTTACAGATTTTTTCTCAGGCAAGTATACCTTGCTATTGTACTGTGTTTACATTCCATATGATGCATGCATATTTTATTTCTGTTTATTCTAGTTCATATATTTAAAACTGCTATATAAACTGAGCGTCCAAGGAAACTTGGGTGCAACGACGGTGACGTCGTATTCATTTTTATTTATATATATGCATTGGACCTACTTTATGAGACCACCCCATTATCATGAGGTATTATTATGTTTCATTGGCCATGACACTGTTCTTACACGAGTGTGAGTCACATGTAGGACACGGACTTGCGTATTCGGCTGGCCACTGGTACGTATAGGACGTACGACGGATAGGGATAACTGCCGATAGAAACTTTGCATGCTAGTAGACCTGGCAGTTATTAGAGGTATTATCGTGTCATGGATATGACATGCTTAGAGCATGGGGTGGGGAGAACAACAAGTAAGGCATTTGGGCTCATTTGTAATTTCCTTTTGTAACCCGGAATCTCCGTTGGAGATACGGGCGGTGATGACCCTTATATATTATATATTATCAGGCGGCCTCTGCCGTTCAAAAGATAACATATTTTTTAGGCCCCTGATTCTCGGAGAGAGTCATGCCAATCCCATTTTTAGCCAGATAGCCCACTTGGTGGAAAGTTGTTCTTAAACTGCATTCACATAGACGGTTAAGCGACCCATTGGATGTTTATTTCAGTACTTTATTGGCATGTTTATATGTATCTTGTTACGTCCCTCTGAGGACCTGGTACCTTTCCAGATATAGACAGACAGGAGTATCCACAGGAGTATGGACCTGGACCTGACACTTCTTATCAGACTGAGGAGGTCTTACCTTCGGAGTATCTGTGATTCATTGCAGCTGTTAGAGATTCTAGTTGCTATTTCTTTTTGGACATTTATCTTATGTTAGAGTTTGATTCTCTTCTCTCATTTAGTAGTTTTCGTATAGTCGATTTACAATAGATTTGTTTCCATCCGACTATCATACTTTGAGACTTCCTATTTGATATTCAGTTATTTATTCCCATTTATTTATCTATTTATTTGTGCTGTGGATGAGATATAGATTGCGTATGACTTGTTGACAGTATATTACCACTGGTGGATTGGATATTCATATACAGCGTACGTGTGTATATGGTTTCCATATATTGGAGTTCGTATACATACGGCTGGCCTGTTCCTAAATCAGCATCAGAGGTGAGAAGTTTCCTCGGACTTGCGGGATATTATCGCCGGTTTGTGGAGAACTTCTCAAGGATAGCAGCACCTATGACTCGGTTGACTTGCAAGGATCAAGAGTTCGTATGGACCGACGAGTGTCAAGCCGCTTTCGAGGAGTTGAAGAAGCGACTAACTACAGCACCAGTATTAACTATTCCATCAGGATCAAGAGGTTATGTGATTTACAGTGACGCGTGAGGAAAAGGCTTGGGATGCGTGTTGATACAGCATGGCAAGGTGATTGCATATGCATCTAGACAGTTACGAGTGCATGAGAAGAATTATCCAACTCATGACTTGGAACTTGCAGCCATTGTCTTTGCTCTGAAGCTATGGAGACATTACTTATATGGGGAACGAGTGGAGATCAATACAGACCACAAAAGCCTCAAGTACGTCTTCACGCAGAAGGAGCTAAATATGAGGCAACGTCGGTGGCTTGAGTTGATAAAAGATTTTGAGTTAGAGCTACATTATCACCCAGGCAAGGCTAACGTTGTAGCTGACGCGTTAAATCGGAAACTAGCAGCTTACTTCTTGACGACACAGAGAGAATTATTGGAGGACTTGCAAGAGCTTGGCATAGAAGTGATATTACCCGGAGCAGATGGGATATTAGTCAACTTGCAAGTACAGTCATCACTAGTAGAGAGGATCAAGGCAGCTTTGCCTACAGACGCCAGATTCAGGAGATTGAAAGAAAGGACAGAGGTCGGAGAGCAGACATGATTGCGCATTCATGATGATGGAACATTACGATGTGGTGATCGTCTTTATGTTCCCAATGGAGAGATTCGACAGGAGCTGATGGCAGAAGCTCATAGTTCAATATATTTTATTCATCCTGGAGGCACCAAGATGTATCGTGACTTACGACAATACTTTTGGTGGCATGGGATGAAAAGAGAGATAGTTCGCTTTGTAGCCAAATGCCTAGTATGTCAGCAGGTAAAGGCAGAGCATCAGAGAACAGCAGGGCTACTGCAACCACTTCCGATTCCAGAGTGGAAGTGGGAGCACATCACTATAGACTTTGTCACGGGTTTTCCCAAGAGTCCAAGTGGAAGAGATGCAGTATGGGTAATAGTGGATCGACTCACCAAGTCAGCCCATTTATTGCCTTTTAGAGTTTGTCAGTCTACAGAAGCTTTAGCTGACTTATACATGAGGCAGATCGTTAGATTGCACGGCATACCGGTCAGTATTGTATCAGACAGGGATTCGCATTTTATATCGCACTTCTGGAGAAGCATGCAAGAGAGTCTTGGGACTCGTCTGAAGTTCAGTACATCTTATCACCCGCAGACAGATGGGCAGTCTGAGCGTACTATTCAGACACTGGAGGATATGTTGAGGGCTTGTATGTTAGACTTTGGAGGATCATGGGAGGACCATCTACATCTTGTGGAGTTTTCTTATAACAATAGCTATCAAGCGAGTATTCAGATGGCTCTGTTTGAAGCATTGTATGGAAGGAAGTGTAGGTCTTCCGTGTGTTGGAGTGACGTGGGAGAACATCAGATTCTGGGACCAAAGTTGGTGGTCAACACCGTAGAGACAGTTAAGAAGATACAAGGGCACTTGCGAGCAGCGCAAGACAGGCAGAAGCAGTGGGCAGACCTTCATCGTCATCCCTTGGAGTTCAAAGAGGGCGATCATGTCTTCTTAAGGATATCACCTACAAGAGGCACCATTCGATTCGGAGGGCGTGGCAAATTGAGTCCAAGGTATATTGGACCATTTGACGTGCTAGAGAGAGTGGGAGAAGTGGCATATCAACTTGCGCTACCACCTTCACTTGAGAGAGTACATGATGTATTCTCTGTGTCGCAGCTTAGGCGATATGTGGCAGACGGCAGTCATGTTCTCGACCATTCCGAGATTACTATTGGGCCGAGCTTGTCATACCAAGAGCAGCCCGTAGAAATCCTTGATCGTCGAGAGAAAGTATTGAGGAACCAGTCTATTCCCTTGGTTCGCGTGGCATGGAAGCATGGCGCGCCAGGAGAATCCACTTGGGAGCACGAGGATGACATGCGTAAGCGTTTTTCGTACCTATTCGTAGACCAAGGTATGAAATTACTTTGTTAATTTATACCTTATACCATCCTTGACTTTCTATCATGGCTTAGTTTTAATTTCGAGGACAAATTTTTATAAGTTTGGTAGAATATAAAATCCCTAATCTTAAAAATCGTATTAATTAGTTAACTAATTATTTAATTGAATTATAGTATTTAGTAGCTAATTAGAAGAAATAGAATTTATTAAATTTTTATTTTTTTTGGCAATTGTGCATTTAGAGATTTTATGGAGCAACTATAATTTTACCCTAATTATTTCCATGTAGAAGACCCTGTGGACAGTTGATAAATTTATTATATGCTCTAATATAAATTTCTAGAATTTTATATGTATATATATATATATAAGGTTTATTAAAGGAAATAGAAATAGAAATGAAATAGAAAAGAATTAGAGAAAGAAAGAAAAAGAAAAGAAATAGAATTTAACCAAAAACCCATACACCTAAACCCCTTTTTCCTTAACTAAACCACCTAAGCCAGCAGCAGCAGCTACACACGACCCCCCCCCCCCGCGGGAAGTATTCGACCCCCTGCTCTTATATATATATATATATATATATATATATATATATATATATATATATATATATATATATATATATATATATATATATATATCATTCGTTTAAACCCTAACCCTAAACTCTAATCTCGACACCACCGCTGTCAGCCTCGACACCACCCCAGAGCCGCCGCGTCGTCGGAGCACCACCCCGCGAGCAGCCGTCCGCCGTTCGAACCCGCGTGACCGCGCACCGCGACAGCAGTTTGAACAGCGACGTACCCCTATTCGCGACTCATTTTCCGCGCCATCGCTCGACCAAACTCGACCCCGTCTTCACCGGTATGTTTACGACCTATTCTCCTTCCAATAGTGTGTGTTAGTTTATCTCAAACAACGCGTAAACCTAGGCAAAAACAGAGACCAAGTTAGCAAAAAATGACAACTTTTAGATCGCAGAAAACTGCGATAACCACCCATATTTACGGACTCGTATCTCCCACCTCAGAGATCCGAATTTAGTTTTTCTTTTTGGTATGCAAAGACCACCTAACCGAGATTAATTCCTGTCAAATACAATATTTTATTTATTGTTGTATATAGAATTAAATCAGATTGAAAATCATGAAAACCTACTTTTCAACTTCCAGAATTTGTGATACGGAGCGCGCCCCGCCAAACGGGACCGCCCTGTCGTGTACCGAGTGCACCGAAAGGCGCGCACGGTATACCCAGACGTGTAGACTTTCGCGAAAACTGATTCGGTCGCGTGTGCGCGTCGAAATCAGCCTGTATCCGCAAAAATTTCTCGTATTGTGACTTTTGCAAAATCCCCTGCCATTTAGTGTACGCTCATTAGAATGTGACGAAACTTGTACCATTGGACTCGTGGTATCGCGCTGGTCCTGTGACCCAATTTTCATACAATTCTGAGATAGTTGACCAAGCCGCCTATTTGCGGGCCCCATGGTTGACTTTTCGGGCAAAATTGTGTTCGGCTCACCGGAATCCAAAATTGGATATACCGTTGAGTTCGTACTGACATTTAGAGTTGGTTTGACCTATAATTTGTCCCATTTAGAGACCTTTACCCTTGGTACGCTTTTCGGTACAAAGTAGCCCACATGTGGACCCCATTTTGACCCAAAATTATCGTTTTGCCCCTGTGTCTAAATTGGACGAAAGGGTAGTGATTTTTAGCTATCTTGTTGATTCCGAAAATGTTGGTGATATCTATTTCAGCATCCGGAGACGTTGGTTCGGAGGCCTTAGTTCCTGATCCCGTATCCATGATATTTGAACGTTTACACTTTACAGATTTCTTGCCATGCAAGTATACCTTGCCATTGTACTGTGTTTACATTCCATATGATGCATGCATATTTTATTTCTGTTTATTCTAGTTTATATATTTTAAAATGTTATATAAACTGCGCGTCCAAGGAAACGGGTGCAACGACGGTGACGTCGTATTCTGTTTTTATTTATGTATATGCATTGGACCTACTTTATGAGACCACCCCATTATCATGAGGCATTCTTATGTTTCATTGGCCATGACACTGTTCTTACACGAGTGTGAGTCACATGTAGGACAGGAACTTGCGTATTCGGCTGGCCCCTGGTACGTATAGGACGTGCGACGGATAGGGATAACTGTCGATAGAAACTTTGCATGCTAGTAGATCTGGCAGTTATTAGAGGTATTATCATGTCATGGATATGACATGCTTAGAGCATGGGGTGGGAAGAACAACAAGTAAGGCATTTGCGCTCCTTTGCACTTTCATTTTGTAACCCGGAAGCTCCGTTGGAGATACGGACGGTAATGACCCTTATATATTATATATTATCAGGCGGCCTCTGCCGTTCAAAAGACAACATATTTTTTAGGCCCCTGATTCTCCGAGAGAGTCATGCCAATCCCATTTTTAGCCAGATAGCCCACTTGGTAGAAAGTTGTTCTTAAACTGCATTCACATAGATGGTTAGGCGACCCATTGGATGTTTATTTCAGTACTTTATTGGCATGTTTATATGTATCTTTTTACGTCCCTCTGAGGACCTGGTACCTTTCCAGATATAGACGGGCAGGAGTATCCACAGGAGTATGGACATGGACCTGACGCTTCTTATTAGACTGAGGAGGTCTTACCTTCGGAGTATCTGTGATTCACTGCAGCTGTTAGAGATTCTAGTTGCTATTTCTTTTTGGACATTTATCTTATGTTAGATTTTGATTCTCTTCTCTCATTTAGTAGTTTTCGTATAGTCGATTTGCAGTGGATTTGTTTCCATCCGACTATCATACTTTGAGACTTCCTATTTAATATTCAGTTATTTATTCCCATTTATTTATCTATTTATTTGTGCTGTGGATGAGATATAGATTGGGTGTGATTTGTTGACAGTATATTACCACTAGTGGATTGGATATTCATGTATAGCGTACGTGTGTATATGGTTTCCATATATTGGAGTTCGTATACATACGACTAGCGTGTTACGTATTTCTAGTCCTACGTATTTTGGGACTGGGGCGTGACAACAGCAAGTAATAAACTTGGTTAACTATTTGCTACAAGAATTTTTTGTTACAAAAATTGATATGTAGCAAAATTGGACAGTACGCACAATTGGTATGTAGCAAAATTGGATAGTGCATAAAGTCAATTTTAACAAGTATTTATTTAGAATGACAGCACTATAGTTTATTTGGTATGTAGCAAAATGTGCTATAGTATGTTAGGAGGTTATAAATAATTCGCTAACAATCAAATATGCTAGTGTTTAACAGATATGCTACAGTATTAACCGTGAACAAACTATTTGGCACAACAAGTGATATTACGGTAAACAAATTTGGTAGGAAATATGCTTTTATATTTGGTAACAAGTAATTTGTTATGTTCTTTCCAAAGCAACTAATTGGCAGCAATTAAAGGTATCTATGAAATTTGTTCAATTCTTTACAAAACCAACAATAGCCTTCTGCTGCTTCAAATTGTTCTGTTCTTTTGTTTGCAAAGCAAAACTTTTATATATGTACCTACAGTAATGACAATTCATTCTTGTTGCAATAACCAGCAGTAGCCAGAAATATATTTTAAAAAAAATTAGAAGCAGTAGCTAAAAAGATCAACTCTTAGATTGTTACAAAAACTGATAACAAAATATATATTATTTTTCAGAGATTTATACGAGCACAAAGAAACAAAAGAAAATTGTTACCGGCCTCCGGGGAAGTCGTGCACGAAGCACTGCCCTAACAGTTGATCCGAGGTCTATGTGCAGACGTTTCTCGGAATCTTCTAGTGGTAAAACCCCCTGACTACCGGGTTCTCTTCGTTGCACACAACTCGGAGAGAGAGACTGAACTTATCTCTGCCCAGAGCAAGAATTTGGAGAACAGAATGTGGTTTGAGAGAGAGAGAGGTTTCACGTAGGAGAATTTTTCTGTGTAAAAAATGAAGGAGAAGGAGACCAAATAAATAGGCTGAAGCTTATACACAGCCATAGACAGGGTACTTAATGGCTCATAAACAGGCCATTAAGGAGCAAATAAAATGTGGGAAAAGGCTGTCAAAAGAGCTGTTGCAAAGTTCAATGAATCTGGACATGAGCCTCAACGTTCAAATTTGAAAGAGCCAAATGGGTTCAAAAAATAAAGAGTAGCAAAAAGATTTTTGGATCCCAGCCCAAACCCGAAGAGTAAATTGGATCGGCATTCGGCGCCCGCAGGTGTGGGCACGTACCCACACCCGTTATGCGCGCCGAACCGAACGGAACCAAACCGAGCTGGGCCGGGCGGCGGCGGTGGCGCGCGCGTGTGGCCCAAGGGGTTCCCCACATTGTCGCATCATCTACTTTAATATCCTCGTGTACGACAATGTAGACCGTAACGTTGTCGCATCATCTACTTTAATAGATTTTCCTACCAAGATAGCTAGCATCATCAACATATGTATACTCCAGTATTGGATCGGTAGCCCAGGAAGCCTAATACATATGGGGACCATGTGCAATATTTCTCTCTCGCACTGTGAATCATGATGCCATTCCTTCAGGATGATTAGGCGTTCATCAAACGTCCATGGACCTCCTTATATAATAGTTCCACATCTTCCAGCAGGATAAATCTAACAAAGTAAAATTCGTAGTCACGAGCAAACAGCTCCATACTGTCTTTAGGTCTCCACACCCGATTAGCATATGCTCGAATCTGTCCATAGAACGGTTTGTCATCCAGCACATACAAAATTAAATTGTTCCTCTAGTACTTCATAGTTTCATCCATTTCCTCCTCTGTGAATGACACTATTTGTCCTTCCTCCATCTTCCTCAGTTCCACGTATTTTATCTCGACATTGGATTTTAGTGTCCTTGTTAGATATATGTCCACCCACCATTTGCTCCCTCTCTGTTCCCTTACTGGTTCCTTCCCCTTACTTGAGTCTTTGCATAATAGCCTCTCTCCTCTATGTATCCCCTTACACAAACCCAAAAGCTATCGGTCTCGGTGTCGGAGTCGAGGTTCCCTCCTTCCCATGTACAGGCCGTCGCCTCCCTTCATAACCGCTGCCCCTTATCCCTCTCTAGAGTAAGTGGTCCGCTCGCTTGTCGATGCCCACCTGGCCCGACGAATCTAGCCATTTCCCTTTCCTTTCTTCTCTGTTCCACGGTTGTCAATCCACCCCCTTTCTAATACTCCGTAGCCCCCCCTCGTCGTTCAACTCCCGTCGTCGTCCTCCATCCGATGATTCCAGATCCCATGCTCCATGAAATACTATATATATATATATATTTTGACGGGTTCATTTTGAGCTATATGTGTGTGTCACCCATATATAGCTCACGTGGTAATGGTGAGGACCTAAGATTCCAAGACAGACGTGTTTGATTCCTATAGAAGCAACTTACTAACTTATAATTATGATAATCATAGATTTTTATGATTAACATACGTAACTTGATAATCCTTGTTATTAAAATGTTTATTTTATTTTATTTTCTCCCACGATACAAGCCTAGTTTTTTAAAGTTAAGCAGAGTGCTTGATATTACCCATTTAGTTTTCAATAAAATACGAAGAGATTAGGAGGCACAATTATTATTTTTTATTTTCTCTCCGTTTAGGATTTGGCTTATCAATTAATTATATAAGAATATGAATATCAATGTAATGATTGAGCTGTAGTGAAGATTTGAAAATATTATTGGTTGTATGGTTGTACATCTTCCCTATTCCAATTATAGTCTTCTCTTCTTTTTCTTCTTCCTTCTTCTTCTTCTTTTTTGCCTTTTTTGTGTGTTCTAAATTCCAATATAGTTCTATAACTTGTACGAAGAGTAAACAATTAACGGAAATGTCTCTAATAAAGATAGAAAGTAATCTATTTCTTTCTTTAATCTCTATTTCTATAAAGCGACTTGGAAACAACTCAAAAATGAGTTATCCAAGCTGTATATATATATCCTCCACTAAATTTAAAAAAAAAAATTCAAAAATTCAAAAAGAAAATTTTAATCGTGTATGTACCTCCTCACGTAGTTAAAACAAAAAAAAACAAAAAAAAATTCTAAATATTTCTAACTACTTTAACATATAAACAATATTAAAAAATATATATATTCAGTATTTAAATTATATTTAAATTAGGTACGGTATTATCTAACTAAATACATATCCAAACTTCTAAAAACATATCTATAACAAATCATAATTAAGATATATTTAAAATATTTTAATATAATTTAAATTTTTATCTATTTTTTAATAATATTATAGTATTTTTTTCTTTTTGGTGCACGTGACTAATATATTTAAAATTAAAAGTAGATATTTAAATAAACAAAAAAAATAGAATCATATATATATATATATATATATATATATATATATATATATATATATATATATATATATATATTGATCATATTAGTTATAGATTGGAGAAATAGGATCTTTATATTGTTAAGGTAAACATTGGAATAAAATTGTGAAAAATATAAACTAAACAAAATCCTTTGAAATTTAGCAGGTCTTTTAATTATGATTTTGTTTTTTTCCGTCTCTAGATCTTAATGGTCATATCTTGAGCATGAAGCAAAATTTCTAGAATATCTATAATTAAAATCTTCCCAGTTCTAGGCTCAATCTAACCAAGTTTAGTAAATATAAAGAACTGAAGAATCGTAATAACTAAACTAAAAGTTCAAGTTATTAATTATACTAAACTAAGATGTAGCATTTAGGGTTAAGTTAGGATTAGGGTTACTAAGCTGAATTAACTAAGATTTTGTTTAAGGACAAAAAGAACGTCTAAGAGCAATCTAACTGAATGGATCTTTAATATATTTAAAATGAAGTTAATAGAAAACATATCAAATAGAATCAGAACTGTATTTTATCATTTGAGAAAAAAAAAAAAAAAAATCAGAAACTATATATAATCTTATGCTCAATTAGGAAAGTAACAGTTGTCATATGCCACGTATTATAACTACCAACAAATTCTATTTCCTAATGGATTGGAATCTCGGAACCTTCTCTATTTCCTAATAGTTTTTGTTTCTGTAGTTGTTATATATAAAGTAGTCTCAGCTTCTTCTTCTTTTCTCCTCCATATATATATAGCTCCTCCTAATCTTTCTCCTTAATTCTCTAGCTCTTCCTTCCAAATACTCGCTCGCTCACAGCTCCTCGATCTGCTCCTCCTAATATATACTCAATATTCTTTCTTTTGTTAACAATTAATGGAGTACTTTATTAATGGTTTGTGTGTTGGATTCAAGTTCCAACCGGATGATCAAGAAATGATGGAATATCTGAAGCAACATGTTCATGGAGTGGCCATCGACCCTCTATTAATCAAGCAAGTGAACGTATATTCGACCGAGCCTTCGGTACTCGCATATACTCATAAGTTTCCTCTTGTCAAAGACGATACAGAGATGTACTTTTTCTCGAAACGGGAACTACTCGGCCGTTCTGGCGGCGGAAAACGTGTGAAACGCACAACTGGGAGTGGACATTGGCACGGAAACGGTGTCGATAAAACAATATTACAGTCGTCTCCCTCTGGGAAGGAGGAGGTTGTGGGTTACAAAACTACCAACCTATCCTTCATTGATAAGGAACAAGGCAAGACCAACTGGATCATGGACGAATATCGTCTCCCTGGTGAACAGGTATATATTAAATGTTCTTTTAATTCTTTTTAAAATAATTAATAATTTTCACATGATATATAGATATATGTAATGTCATGATCATGCATCTATGTATATTGTTCTGTAATTTACACAACTTCATTAATTCTTGATGCCTCAGTCTCCATTCATCCTTAATTATTTTATTAATTGTTGATTAATTATTGACTACTATATATATGCAGTTTCAGGATATGGTGTTGTGTAAAATTCGCAAGAGCCCTACAGGAAAGAGGAAACTGATGTCAAGCAGCAGCGATGTTGTAGATGATGATGAAGGACAACCCAAAAGAAGTCATACACTACTGATGAACCCACAGTGGGAACTGCTGCAGCCGTTGGCACAGCAACAAACATTTTCTGATCAGCAACCTCCACCTCCAGAGATTCCATTAATGATCACCTACCCAACAACAACGGAGCAACAACAACAACATATGATATCTAATACTGCTCAAGGAGGCTTTCCTCCTCAGCAATATCATGACCAAGAAATTGGACACGGAGGAGAACATCGTGAAGAGACAGTCGATCCCATGATTCTACAACAACAAGAAGAGGAGAATAATGCATCTGCTAGTGGAACTTCTCATGATCAGCCTCCAGCTCAATCAATGCCGCAGCCACAACAAGTACAACAAGAAGAAGAAGAAGAAGAAGAAGAAGAAGAGAGTACATTTGCAATAGATGATCAGATACTTTCAATAGATGACTTCTTACAATATCCACTACAACAACAATGGACATTTTCAATAGATGACTTCTTACAGCCACAGCAACAACAAGGGACATTTGCAACAGATCATGACTTCTTCTTACAACCACAACCTGCACAGCAATATCCTCCAGATTCCAGAAATTGAATTCTCCTCCTTACCGCCGCCATTTGCTGAAGATATATACTTCGAGCTGAGCTAGAGATTAGATGCGGAGGACCTCCAGAAGCTCGATCCAATGATGTCAAATGTGCTGTAGAAGCTAGCTGCAACGATCGATAACAACAAGACAATTAAGATGCTATTCATGCTGATTTGGTAGTTTATGTATTTATATCAGGTTGCCTTGTCGGATTAAGGCTTCATTCTGGATTGTATTTGCAGAAAAATGAGTGCTTTCTCAAATGCTCATTTCCAAAACTTTGTCCATGTTGAACAATATTGTACGTAGTACTTGTTATCTGATATTAAACATGTACATTATTTAATTTCTATGTATATGAAGATTTGTTGCCCACGTCTTAAATTTGTTTAGGATCTTTGGTGCCATTCTGACCTAACTAAAGATTATGAATCAGTTGTTCCAGTTATAGAGATTATGGGTCGTCTCACCCTATTTTTTTTTCTACCTGGAATTTGTTTAGGATCTTTTGGTGCCATTCTGTTATAATTTGTACATACTCTCTCCCCAGCTGTGTCAATGTGGGAGCATGCAATGTGTAGTGTGCCTTTAGGCTATTCATGTTGTTATATTCCAAATTCTGGTAGTTTTTGTATTTATTTATTTTTATGTATATGAAGATTTGTTGCCTAGCTACTTTTAAATTTATTTCTTTTTTTGAATCTCTACGTCTGAAACTCTTTTCTTACTAACCACTCAATTCTAACCTTAATCTTAGTGGCATGATGACAGACCCCTATGTTGGAAAAGAGGTTCTACTTTTACATATGGACACTAATTAAGGGACGTGGTTGGGAGATACAAAGTTGGAGATACAATTTAGATAGTTAGAATTGACTCTTGATGAAGAGGAGAAACAACTGATCTATCCAATAGTTAATTCATGACATGTTTCCCATGCCATCAATATACGTTAAACTATTAATTAAGCTAAATTTTATTACCATGTAACTTATCTCAATTATTCAGCTCTGTAGAAGAGCGTCATTATGTACCCTTGCAAGCAACAAACCTTCAATAAAATATGAAAGCCTTTCCCTCCTCTCTCTCTCTCTCTCTCTCTCTCTCTCTCCACTCTTCCTCTCACTCTTATAGAAAATATTGACAAATGTTAAGGGCACTATGGAGTTTACTAAGGGGTGACACAATTGTTAAAAAACTTTAATTACCAAAATGCTCTTGAACAATTGTTAGGGGGCAACACAAACTAAAGTATAAAATATAAATTTTTTTGTCTTCCTCTTTCTTTCTGAATCTCTAAATCTTGATTCATGTTTTTTGCATAGTTTCTTACTACATAGCATTTTCGACTATTCTGAAATTTCGAACAGAGTTTTGAAATTTTAAAATTGAAATAATTCCGTTTGAGACGGCGAAAGACTGTCCAAATTTTGGTAGTCCTAAAATAGATAACTTTATGTATTAGGACTGTCAAAATTTTGTCAGTCCTTACTAGTGTTAGAGCATCCACAGTGGGATAGATTTCAAGTGTTACATTTTAATTTTAGTCAAATTTTGTAGCACTTAAAGGTAGCAGTGGACACTTGTGCATACTTAAAAATTGCTAGAAAGCTAAGAGACACTCCAGATTTGGAGCGTGTTCTAACTCCTTTATATTAATTGTTAGATCCACCAAAAGTAACCAAACAGGAAAGAAAAATAAAGAGGAAAAAGAGAACAAAAATCTTGCCAAATAAAAAGGAAAAAGAACGAGTAAAATGAGGAGATTAATTTAGAGTGTGTTATTGTGTGACAATATCATGGGACACTCCGAAAGTAATCATTTATACAATTTTTAATAATTTGGAGTATATGTTTGGAGTGTCCTCACCGTGGATGCTCTTAAGACAGCCAAAATTTTGGCATTCCTAAACCAGAGAAAGAATTGCTAAAAGAGTGTCAAAAATTTGGCAGTCCTTAATTGCACATATGAGACCCAAATTTTGAAATAGACGTTTTGTACAATGTATTGATTGATGTGCAACATATAGATCCGTATGTACATTTTATTTTGAAGAAATTAATTCCATTTCTGAATTATAATTTTATTATTATATTTTTCAATACGGATACGGATATTTCTGATAGAGATGTATATTTTCGATACGGTCGCCTTCACATAACATTTATATAGTAATGTGTCACATTCATAAATGAACCGTATCACTCTCCTTCTCTCCTTCACAAAGGAACTAACTCCCTCTCCTAATTGTTACCTTCACAACTCATTTTCATCTTCAGTCTTATGGCATGGATGTATGTATCATTTTCTATTTTGTACTGATGTGTTGAAAGACGTATGTATTTTTGTAAAGGGTTATCTATTGATTGATGCATTTAGTATATGTTCATCATCACGATTTTGGAAAAAATAAGGACTGTCAAATTTTGGCAATCTTAAGACTGTAAATTTGTCTTTAGGACTGCCAAAAGTAAACTGCCAAAACTTTGACAGTCCTGACTAAGAAATTAGATTCATTGTCATGTTTAGGACTGCTAGAGCTAAAAAAAAAAAAAATTAAGACGCCAAAAAATTGCCAGCTTAAAGACAAACTTTATGTCTTAGGGCTGTTAGACTTGTTTTTTAAAATCATGAATATCATGAATTTGCTACTGCCAAGAATATCAAGTTTCAAGAACTACATTATGATACGACCAAGAATAAAAAGATTCAAGTACTACATTACGATACAACTCCAATGCAGCCCGATAATATGAAAAGTACATTAAAGTTAAACATCAATATATCAAACCATGAAATAGTAACATAAAGTCATCAAATACAGTGTCATAGTCAAAACATCAAATCATCAAATATATGTTGTTATCAAACTCATGAAGTCATCAAATACAACACTTTAAACTAATGAACTACATTCCTATCCCCTATTAGGACGATGCTTTGAGCATATCTCCACACTTTCAAATAACGAAAAGCCTTCAATATTAGCAATGTCACATAACTACTCACTCACAGTTTTCCAATTCTTGCCCTTACAACCCGCAAGTGACTCACCAAGTTTGTTCACTTTGTTGATATGTAAAAGTTAAAAAAATTGTTAAATATTAAACATCTACAAATTTCAAATGCTATAAAACAACAAATTCTACCATTTTGGTCAATGCCGACCGATTTCCATAGTTGACATGGTTGTATCGACAACTCACCCTCTTTTCAAGTATCGGGATTCATTACCTTTGTGTGTTTGTATCTAGTAAAATAGACCATGTAATCATCATTACAATCCCACATCCGAACCGAAGATTCTCGTTCCTCCACACCCAATATATGACGATGACACTCGTCCCAAGATGCCGACACATTATTATAATTTGCTGGCACATAATTTAAGGGTTTTTCCCCTTGGGGTGCCGACACCAATTTCAACAAGCATGTCGATATCGTCTGTACGTAGCCAAACTGTCGAACACTCTCTCAGGCAGATACAACTCCTCGATAAAATGGCAGCTGATTAGGCCATAGAATATAGACACAGGTTGAATGGGACGAGTGGTGCCTCATAGATCCACATATGGATTCCAAACTATCTGAAAAATTATATACATTGTTTTGAGCATATGTGGTTTAGTAAATGAACGCGAAAGTAAAATAAGAGTGATCAAACACCTGGGTTTTCTTATGACATTTTGTCGAAGGCAATCCTTAGGGCGGCCAATGTATGTGGACTTCACGTCTTGCTTATCCGTCCTCCATCTGCACAATCTATGGAGGGTTTCATCGTATTCTCTATTGAGTGTAGCCCTCTTCAGAGTTGAAAAATACTCGTATATCAATACATGTACGTAGACAATCATTATCATATTAAATGATAAAAATATCATATTACGGACATATAATTCAAGATAAAGTAAAATTGTTATAAATGGAAAAGAGTCATTCATCCCAATATTGTCCAGGATCCTATGTAGGATGAAGCACCGAGCTCATAGTAAAGGTATGCTAATACGCCGCTTCCAAAAGAAATATGAGCCAAGTTGGAGACAAAATTGCAGTTCCAAATATATTTTGAATTTTTTGACATTCTAGACTTGTCGGGGATGCCGACGACTGTCACGCCCCGATCTCCCGCAGGTAATCGGCCGTCCCTGCTAGGCGCAAATCGCCGCGCCAGCCCTCCAGCAGGGCAATCGTTTTCATCTGGACGTGATGTCGAACGAGCACAAATTGCGCCCATGCAAGGCCATGGTCCGAACAGACGGTAAAATGACTAAGCCACAGAGTCGCACAGGCGATTGGTAACAACTTCACAGAGTCTTCATAGCGGAAGCATTGAATGAACACAAGTATGAAACAATGACAAGCTCTTTATTGATAATCAAGAATTATTACAAGCGGTGCTAGGCTGAGATTTACAAGTCGCTCAAGTCCTCTCTCTCGAAACATTAAAAGCGTGCCAAGTGGCTACATTTGTGGAATGATACATAGGCGATGTTCCAATATTATGTCTTGTATATGTGCTTCAGTTCCGGACGCAACGCTTCAAGGCTCCAGAGCGAACTTCATGCCTTAGCTCGCACGAAGGAGGTTTTCACACCGAACGAGGTTCTCCCGCACCCTGCAAGCAATCTGGTGGGTTATCAGTACATGAATGCACTGGTGGGGAGGCTTCTCGCCCGCTCGACAAATCCAAATACGTTATATAGGTTTCGTGCACCATCAATTAAGTTATAGTTCTAGTCTTGCCTTAGGATCAGTTTCATGGCATAATGTAAAGCCTAACTCATGTGGCAGTACGCCATGTGATATAAGAGTAACACGGCGAGACTTACCAACTTACCATTCGTCATTCCCTGTCCAAGAAAAACTAAGTTAAAACCAAGCACGGGTATACATAATAAAATCCAAGGAAAATGCATAAGCAAACAAGAGTGTCACGAGCGGGGTTCTGATTTAGGTGTACGAGTTACACGGATTACTCAGGTGTATTGCAATGGATTCTCAGGTGTTCAATACGTACATATGCCTTAAACTCATAATCGTTCAGGTGTTTCAGATTACTGGATACCATGTAATGACTCGCACGCGGATTGCCGCTAAGCGAAGATGACTTATCTATATGAACAGGAGGTCACTGGCACGACGCTGTAGAGGACGGTGTAGTCTTAGGGCGGAATGGTGTGCAAGCAGGAAAAGGGGCATTGCCCACATCCCGCCCGACACAGGCGACTACAGTAAGGAGGTTCTGACCGGTCGGATCGGCCCCGGTGACCGTCCGCGGAACGAGATCTGAAAATCTCCCTTGTGCACCAAGTTGTCCGTGACCATGCAAGTCTCTATAATCTTCCAGGCGTCTTGTCAGGTACAGGTACAGGAACAAGTCAGGATATATCAGGTACAAGTTTGAGTCAGGATCTTGTCAGGTACAGGTTCAAGTTCAAGGCAGGATTGTTCACAAATATATATCGACTCTCCGAGCCATTTAATTCAGTATGGGACGAGTATTGCTCCACGAGCTGTAATTCTTTGATTATTGATATGATGCAATCCCCTGGTTCGGGTTGGCGACCTAACGGTCCCGTATACTTTCAGGTTCATACTTGCACGGAACGACTATTCGATAGTCTTTCGGAAAACTTAGATGAATGCAAGACAAGATAGTGTTACCGGGTTCGTGGCATGAATTATGTGACAAGCATTAAAACGAGACAAACGAGTACAAGTTAGCATGTAAGCAGGCAAGCATGCATTTATATGAAACATAAGCTTTTACGTTAGCACTAGTCTAAGGGGTAGTGCGAGACGTAAAATCGTACAGGGACATATCGAGCGACATAATCCATAAGGTGAGCAGTGTAAACAAGTGAAACAGTACACTACGAATAGTATATAATGATCTACTCGAGGCATAGCGGAGTCTACTTGCACGAAACTAAGGTAGCATGCGAGGGTCCAACTATAAGCCAAGTTTTATTTCCATGTTCTAACAAAAACAATACAAGATGGGATTATTCCCTTAGCTAGGTGCGTTGTATTCTTTATTAGCATGCAAGGGGTGATTCACCTAGCGACTAGCATGTATCGTCCATATTTTAAGTGTGCAGGCTAAGCAATGACAAGTTCATCGTAGCCACCAACCTTAGCGATGATTCGCCTCGGTCGAGCGATACTCCGAGCGAGCCTTTGAAAGTCTAAGTCGGAACTCCTGAAGGGCCAAGTCTGGAATCATTTGCCTCAAACGAGTCTTCTCGCTGAGCAAAGCGGGTCGGGTCGTTGCATTTGTGCCGTTTGAATCGGCTATCCGCTTGAACGGAATGGGTCGCTATACATTATACACCACTCAGAAAAAAGTCTCGTCCTCGAGACTTCCTGAGCTCAAATTGTTCTATCGCAAACTTTCGAATCTATCTCAAGCATAACAATCGGTACCACTAGATCCGTTCGAACACAATTTTCTACTCGTTCCTTATACCGTGTCGCGTGTATGCTGGGTCTGTCTTATTGAATGACTCTATCGTTCAATCCAAGCTCTGACTCAGTCTCTACTGCGCCTTAGCGCGGAATATATATCGCTTAACGCAGGGTACGGTATGATCCATCTTGAATGATGATCTAGGGTTGAGGCAAACTTATCCAATTTGTTATAATCGTCCATGTTAATGTAACATATTCACTTGCACTAGCATTCGAGATCAGCATATCACGAGTCTGGATCGTGTACATATTCAAAGCGTCCCTCAAATATGTGCATGTCAATCAACTTTGCAATAGTGAAGTCTTTGCACTCGAGTTCAACATATCACTGAGTCTTGGATCGTGCACACGTTCAAGGCGTCCCTCAAACATATGCATTCAACCAAACTTAGCGATAGCGAAGTCGGACAAGCTACTTGCGAAAATCTCAAGGATTCTTGTCTTACAAATCACGATGATACCTCCAACAGGGTCAATAAAATTCCAAGTCATTCCAATCTCTCTCAACTCAAGCATTGCACTACCGTTAAGCACGATCTATCCGATCAACCGACTAGCGCCCAAGTCCTATTGTCCATTCCATTCGTGTCAAACATAGCACACTTATCGTTCCAAGTCTAACTCCAAGGCTTGTTGCCCCAGTTCTATGGCTTGCTCAAGCAATACCCTAAAGTCGGTTACACAAGTTCTTTCACTCGGCACAGGGTCGTCTGCCTAATTACTAGGTCAGCTCACAAGGTCATAGGTACAGTTCATGTTCACGACTCATCGTGCAAATTCATCGTACGATGCTCGTCCCAATTCCTAAGGTCAAACCAGTTTGCACGGGATATTCTATCCAAGCTTGTTTCACTCAGATTTCTAAACATCGAGCACAGATCATCCTACTCACATTAACACGTTCGTTTGTACAAGGTTTGAGTCTGTTCAGTCAAATCAATGATATATCCTTTCTAAGTCTAGACCAACAAGCCATGATTAAATTCTAAATCTTCGATCATAACTCCAAGTCGTCCAACAACATTCATGTATCCGTTCACGAAACCATCAAGTGTGTCTTACTCCATGTTCTAGGCTAACTCATCCAGGAAACACTTCCAATTCAATTGTATTCTCAAGCTCATCTTGTCATGTCGAACCACAAGTCAAGACGATAATTTGATTGTCACACTCCGGTCTCCCACAAGTTCGATCATCCCCGATGGACGTGATATCAGGACGCTAACGCTCCTGTTGGATAATCGTTCTAATCCGGACGTGACGCATGTACGAGCATGGAGTTGCGCTCGCACAAGATAAGAATGTCAAACGTTATGGTTATCATCGAAACGACCGAGGCACCTTATCATTATACTTTGCTCCATCCAAGTTATATATATTCCTTTAAGCCATGTCCGTTCATGCTGTGATCATAATTCATCTAGCCAAATCGTCCAACTCCAATGTTACCGTTTGATAAATCCATAGTCTACTTCTAGCACTCCTCAAGCAACTAGGTTCAATACTCAAGCCAAAGTCTATCCACCTTCGATACGTTCCATTTCATCGAGTTCGTTTGAATAATCATCGGACATATTCCCGTGAGTTCGATTATCCCCGCCGGACGTGAAATTACCACGCCAGCGCCCCCGCAGGATAATCGTTCTCGGCTGGGACTGATTGTCGAGAATAATCTTTCGAACTAGATTCAAGATCGTTCTTTCCAAACTCTAGATCAAATCTGTTATCGATTACCTCTTTCATCGAACCACAATATTTCCTTGTATCAATCCGTGCTATCTTCCAATTATCGATAACATGTCAAGCCTATAAATTCGAAACCACAATATCCATACTCAAGTTCAATCCGTTTTGATTTGATTTGAAATCGCACGTACGATCCACCAAGTTTCCACCAAGTTATCGATTTCATTACCTTGAATCCCTATTCGATATAAGCCTTATCACTTGTTCAATATATTCTCAAATCGTTCAAATAAACTATCGCACGAGACCTATGAATTCATTTGAATATTTCCAAAATGATCCATACACCACTCAGGAATCGAGTCACCAAATTAAATCCTCAATCGGTGTTCGCATAACTCGCTAGCATATTCACCAAGTCGTTCCTTAGAACTCCTGTGCGATACCTAAGCATCGCTACGATAAATCTTAGTCTCGTATATATTCCTGTTGATAGTCATCCAAGTAAACCATAATTGATTTGTATCTGCTGACACGAAATACCGTCTGAGCTATTTCTCAAAATCCAACCACGATTCTCTATATTCGCCTTAGCGATAACTAATAAGGTTTCTATCGGTTGTCATTCTAAGTCTGACTAATCATTATCTGAACGATATCCCAATCTCGCTTGCAACTAGCTCGCACCAAAAGGGTCTTGGCGTGCGATACTCAACACAACTTAGCCGAAAGGCTGTGTGCATAACTAACCGTCCGAACGATATTCCATCTCGCACACTAACCAGCTGGTTAATCACGTATAGGTATTCGGGTTCGCATATAACTTGCAAATTCTAGCACGAGTCTATTCCCGCAAAGTCTAACACGGGTCGAAATAAGGGTCTTCGCAAAACTATCCAGTTCAAGCAATCATATCAATCACATGCAGTTTTGAAATTATTTAGACTCATTGTATGGAACATCCCAACGGGTCAACGAGAGAGAGTGTATGCACATAACCCACGAACGAACTTTCGAAACTGAGAAATCGATAAGAAGTCCAAAGACGTAAAGCCGATGCTCTGATACCAATATGTCACGCCCCGATCTCCCGCAGGTAATCGGCCGTCCCTGCTAAGCGCAAATCACTGCGCCAGCGCTCCCGCGGGACGATCGTTCCTATCTGGACGTGATGTCGCACGTGCACAAGTTGCGCCCGTGCAAGGCCATGGTCCGAACAGACGGTAAAATAACTAAGCCACAAAGTCGCACAGATAGTCCGAATACAGCGGAATAAAAAACGAACAGGCGATTGGTAACAAGTTTACAAAGTCTTCATAGCGGAAGCATTAAATGAACACAAGTATGAAACAATGACAAGCTCTTTATTGATAATCAAGAATTATTACAAGCGGCGCTAGGCCGAGATTTACAAGTCGCTCGAGTCCTCTCACTCGAAACTGTAAAAGCATGTCAAGTGGCTACATTTTTTGGAATGATGCATAGGCGATGTTCCAACATTATGTCTTGTATATGTGCTTCAGTTCCGGATGCAACGCTCCAAGGCTCCAGAGCGAACTCCATGCCTTAGCTCGGACCAAGGGGGTTTCCGTCCCGAACGAGGTTCTCCCGCACCGTGCAAGCAATCTGGTGGGTTATCAGTACATGAATGCACTGGTGGAGAGGCTTATCGCCCGCTCGACAAATCCAAACACGTTATATAGGTTCTGTGCACCATCAATTAAGTTATCTTTTTAATCTTGTCTTAGGATCAGTTTCATGGCATAATGTAAAGCCTAACTCGTGTGGCAGTGCGCCGTACGATATAAGAGTAACACGGCGAGACTTACCAACTTACAATTCCTCCTTCCCTGTCCAAGAAAAACTATGTTAAACCAAGCACGGGTATATATAATGAAATCCAAGGAAAATGCATAAGCAAACACGAGTGTCACGAGCGGGGTTCTGATTTAAGTGTACGAGTTACACGGATTACTCATGTGTATTGCAATGGATTCTCAGGTGTTCAATACATACAGATGCATTAAACTCATAATCGTTCAGGTGTTTCAGATTACTGGATGCCATGCAATGACTTCCACGCGGATTGCCGCTAAGCGATGATGACTTATCTATATGAACAGGAGGTCACTGGCACGACGCCATAGAGGACGGTGTAGTCTCAGGGCGGAATGGTGTGCAAGCAGGAACAGGGGGCATTGCCCACATCCCGCCCGACACAGGCGACTACAGTCAGGAGGTTCCGACCGGTCGGATCGGCCCCGGTGCCCAGGTGACCGTCCGCAGAACGAGATCCGAAAATCTTCCTTGTGCACCAAGTTGTCCATGACCATGCAAGTCTTTATAATCTTCCAGGCCTCTTGTCAGATACAGTTACAGGAACAAGTTAGATATATCAGGTACAAGTTCGAGTCAGAATCTTGTCAGGTACAGGTTCAAGTTCAAGGCAGGATTGTTCACAAATATATATCGACTCTCCGAGCCATTTAATTCAGTACGGGACGAGTATTGCTCCACGAGCTGTGATTCTTGGATTATTGACATCATGTAATCCCCTGGTTCAGGAACTGCCTTGGCGACCTAACGGTCCCGTATACTTTCAGGTTCATACTTGCACGGAACGACTATTCGATAGTCTTCCGGGAAACTTAGATGAATGCAAGACAAGATAGTGTTACCGGATTCGTGGCATGAATTATGTGACAAGCATTAAAATAAGGCAAACGAGTACAAGTTAGCATGTAAGCAGGCAAGCATGCATTTATATGAAACATAAGCTTTTACGTTAGCACGGGTCTAAGGGGTAGTGCGAGACGTGAAACCGTACAGGGACATATTGAGCGACATAATCCATAAGGTGAGCAGTGTAAACAAGTGAAACAGTGCACACGAATAGTATATAATGATCTACTCGAGGCATAGTGGGGTCTACTTGCACGAAGCTAAGGTAGCATGCGAGGGTCCAACTATAAGCCAAATTTTATTTCCATGTTCTAACAAAAATAATACAAGATGGGATTATTCCCTTAGATAGGTGTGTTGTATTCTTTATTAGCATGCAAGGGGTGATTCACCTAGCGACTAGCATATATCGTCCATATTTTAAGTGTGCTGGCTAAGCAAAGACAAGTTCATCGTAGCCACCCACCTTAGCGATAATTTGCCTCGGTCGAACGATACTCCGAACGAGCCTTTGAAAGTCTAAGTCTGAACTCCTGAAGGGCCAAGTCTGGAATCATTTGCCTCAAACGAGTCTTCTCGCTGAGCAAAGCGGATCGGGTCGTTCCACTTGTGCTGTTTGAATCGGCTATCCGCTTGAACAGAATGGGTCGCTACAACCACCACTAAGATAAACATCAAGTATCCACATACCTCTTAATCAAGATATACCTGGAGATCAAATTCATTAGTATCAGGCTCCGTTTTCTTTATCTCATCTTCCAAAGAAATCTAATAGAAACCTGTAAGAGTTTTTGAAGTTGGAAATATTCATCAATTATCTTGGTCAAATCCAAGAAAATCGGCGACCCGTGTCATGAGCTAATCATGCCATTTTTGTAGCTTCTTATTATTATGCATCATGACCCTACCATCAACTCTGAGCCCCAATATGTGATGAATGTCATCTAGGATGATCGTCATCTCCCCACTTGGGAGATGGAAGGTATTGGTCTCTGAAGATCCTCTCTTCCTTAGGTGAGTTAGAGATTAGATGCGGAGGACCTCCAGAAGCTCCAATGATGTCAAATGTGTTGTAAAAGCTACAACGATAACAACAAGACAAAGACGTTATTCATATATATATATATATATATATAGATATATATATATATATATATATATATAGATATATATATATATATATATATATATATTGGAGCGGATCGGGAGCCTCGTTTCCGGAGCCTCGTCAAATCCCCGCTCCCCTTGGCCGTTGGATCGGGGCGGGCCCCGCTCGATCCGATGGTGCAGGGGGGCGGGACTTTTGCGGGGCTCCGAGGGCGGGACCCTTTTTTGTCCACCCCAAGCATTCTCCCTATTCACACCATTGGATGGGCTTTAAGTCATCTAATCTTAACAGTTGATTTATCAACGGTTAAGATTAGATAACTTAAAGCCCATCCAACGGTGTTAACATAGAAGATGTTTGGGGTGGACAAAAAAAAGAGTGGATCATGATCCCAACCATATATATATATATATATATATATATATATATATATATTCCAAAATTTGGTAGTTTATGTATTTATATTATGTTGCCTTGTTGGATGTAGGCTTCATTCTGGAATTGTATTTGCAGAAATGTGTGCTTTCTCAAATGCTCATTTCCAAACAAATTGATACCAATTACAGCAAGTAGTTGTTACAAAGGATTTAAGTCTACATATCTGAGGGTCAGTGAGTAAGATAATTCAGATGGTTTGGTTTAGGGTTATCGACAGTGTTCTAAAATATGTGTTAAAAATGACACCTTAATGACGCCAAGAGCTATGCGCCTATCCACTGCTAGGCACCTAAGCGTTAAAAAGCGACAATGTCTAGACGTTAAAAAGTTGTGCTTATGTGGCGTATGGTAGCTAGGCTACCCCTTAACGCAATAGAGACTAGTCGTAACTAACGCTTTCTACAACATTGCTTACTGACCACTCAATTCTAACCTTAATCCTAGTGGCATGATGACAGACCCCTATGTTGGAAAAGAGGTTCTACTTTTACATATGGACATTAATTAAGGGACGTGGATGGGAAATACAAATGAAGATACAATTTAAAGAGTTAGATTCGCTCTTGATGAAGAGGAGAAACAACTGATCTATCCAACAGTTAATTCATGAAAATGTTTCTCATGCCATCGGTATATGTTAAACTATTATTTAAACTAAGTTTATTACCATGTAATTTATCTCAATTATTCAGCTTTGTAGCGTCATTATATACACTTGCAAGCAACAAACCTTCAATAAAATATCAAAGCCTTTCTCTCCTCTCTCTAATCTTCCACAGAAAATATTGACAAATGTTAAGGGCATTACGGAGTTTACTAGGGAGAGATATAAATGTTAAAAAAAAAATTAATTACCAAAATATTCTTGAAAATTTGTTAGGGGCAACACAAACTAAAGTATAAATGTAAATTTTTTTGTCTTCCTCTTTCTTTCCAAATCTCTAAGTCTTAATTCATGTTTTTTGCATAGTTTCATACTACATAGTCTCATTTTGGACTATTATGAAGTTTCAAACTCCATTAATGGATTTTCAAAATTTTAAAATCAAAATAGTTACGTTTGGGACAACGAAAGACTGCCCAAATTTTGGTTAGTCCTAAAATAAATTTATGTACTAGAATGTCAAAATTTTGGCAGTCCTGACTAGTGTTAAGATAGCCAAAATTTTGGCAGTCCTAAACCGTAGAAAAGATTGACAAAGAATTGACAAAAATTTGACAGTCCTTAATAGCACATATGAGACCCAAATTTTGAAATAGACACATTTTGTACATGTATTTTGAACAATGTATTGATTGATGTACAACATATAGACCCATATGTAAATTGTATTTTGATGAAATGAATTCCATTTTCGAGTTAATTTTATCATTATACTTTTTTTGAAACGGATAGGAACATTTCCGATACGTATATTTTCGATATGGTCTCCTTCACATAGAATTTATATAGTAACTTGTCACATTCACAAATGAACAATCTCCCTCTCCTTATCTCCTTCACAAAGGAACCAATTCCCTCTCCTTATTGTCTCATTCACAACTCATTTTCATCTTCAGTCTTACAGCATGAATGTCTGTATCATTTTCTATATTATATTTTGGGGTAAAGTGTTTGTTGTTGTTGTTGTTGTTGTTGTTGTAATATATATATATATATATATATATATATATATATATATAGAGAGAGAGAGAGAGAGAGGAGGAATCCACATCCCTGATTTTTTGCATCCCCGAGCATCCCCATGTTATCAACCGGTATACAACCAACTAGTAGAAGTGATGCCTTGCTATGATGCTATCATAAGGCTTTCTAAAATCCAATTCTGCTAGTGAATTGTAAACAACTGCGTCCGCTGTCAAGAACCTTTTAGATAATAGTATCAATAAAAGTAGGTAAATGTTGATAACTTCGGTAGCATAAAGTTAGATGACTTACCCATGAAACAATGGGTCTGCATGATCACGACCAGGATTGACTCTTACTTCCAGTTTCAATCTACTTACAGCTTGTTGAAGTTGATCGAAGTCTTCTCCACTTCCATATAAATCCATCTGGAGGCTGGATAATTGGTCTTGGTGCTGCGAGAGCAGTTGAAGTAGCTCTTTGTAGCCCTTACTACATACCAGCTTTCCAATATATAGTGAAAGCACCATTTCCACGCTGTTGTTGCCCTAACTTTACCTTACCAATCTGAAGAAATTTAGGGTTTACACCATGAACATTGCAAATGATATATCTTGGGAGATCTTGGGTGGCAGCTGATAACCTTATAACCTAGCTGCCAACCTTATAACCTGAATGCAGAAAGATGATGTTTCTCAAATTGCCATCAATCTCCTTAAAAGGATACATCAACAACAACGTAGCCTTTTACCCGAGCTTGATAGTGTGAGTGTAAATATTGATGGGGTTTTTGTTTGGCCACTAGAAAAATAGTCCCACATTGAAAAAACTTCCAAGTGAGCACTTCAATATATATATGCTTTGTATTCATATATGCACATGGGGTGTGCTAGTCCATGTGGTTGCCATGGTTGGGTGTTTTTCTGAAATATTTAATATGAATACAATTATGTGCTAGAATGAGTCTCCAGAATATACATGCTAACAGGTGCATGGTGGCTCCAGAACATACATGCTGACAGGTGCATGGCGGCTAAACGTCTCAAAAGCATCAAAATGCTATAACGAATGGTAAAGAAGAAATACAGTTATATCCCTCGACAATCATTCTACGGATATGTACCATCGGAGGTGAAATACGCTAGATCCTCAGGCTCCGCTACTAGATCTGGCCAAACAAAACCAGAGAGATCGGACCCCTAATAGCAAGTACCACAAGAAAGCATAAGAGAATAAAATAAAACCCAAATCAATAACATCAGTAACAACTAACATGTGTCATAGCATGGACATGTATTCCATCGTCGAGGCAATAAGCCACCCCTACACCAAACAACGACAAAGGATATTGTACTATGCCGAGACAGAGTACAACTCCAAACTGACAAAGTACACAATCAAGTTATTTTAACAAGTCGGCCAAACAATTCCTACAACTTGCTAGATTAATAGTTGGGTTATCCCATAAATGCAATAAAGAGATCCTCATAGTGTGCAATATCGAAGTGGGATTGGCCAGCTACATAACTATGAATAATCAGTAATAGTCCACGGTGCCACCCCTCGGAAGGTTACTATGTCGGTCAATCTCAGTAACGTCCCAGCACTCCTAAAGGGTAGATACTGGTCAGTCAATGATAATATAAGGCTAGATAATGTACTCCACCAAGATGGACGATATACCATAATAACCGGTGGATAGCCAGCGATACAGATCCCGAGATCATTTTACTCCAAATGAATCTACGAGTTTTAAGTTACCTAATTAGGCGTACAGTTTATGTGAAATCATGTGTCGTGAACACATGATCATCCTTCCTAGATGTTGTACCGGAGTACGGATACACTAGGTGTGGGTCCGCATTGATTTTCGAGGTTCCAACCTAGATTCATCCTGAGCGTCGCATTGAATGCATAGATCCCTATTCTAGCCACGGTAGGATCACTGACCAACTACGAGGGTACCCGTGGAGGGAATAACATAATATACTATAATATAACAGGAAAATGATATAGCATGTCTAAAGTCTACGCTCAAGAGATCCCTATTGGTCTTGGTGCATAGATCCCTATTCTAGCAACGCCATATGTCTGAAGTCTAGAAGTCCAACCGAGAATCAGAAAACGAACTCTAGCAAGTGCATTGGCCCTCTCACGATTCAAAAAAAGGCTCCTTGGGGATCATCTGTTTCAACCCGAATTGCCGCATAATACTATCAGATGGATGAAATATGATGTTCATGTGGTATATGATATAATACCTATATATATGGAGGCTTAATTGATGTACCGTTCTCTATATCTAAGGAGATTTATCATTATGAACATTATAGGCTACCCATTAAACCTATTTGATGTGTTGAGAAGATAACAAAATGTTAAACATAGTAAGTTAAGCACACACACAAAAACTAAGCAAATACTTAAATAATTTTACCTCAAGGTGGTCCAATGAGTCATATGCGACCCGATAATGCGACCCAATAAATAATGCTACCTGGTAACATTGTGCATAGGATCCATTGATATGTCGTCCACTAAGAAGTTGTCGGAAAGATCAGATTGGTCAAAACCAATCGGGTCATTGGCCTACCAATAGCGAAATGCTTGTAGACTCAAACATACAAAGAAAAACATAGGATTATGTACACTAACTACCCCTATGTTTTTGGTTTATAACACAGGATACCCCTGCTTTTAAACAAATACACTGACCACCCCTTCCTTTAGAAAAAAAAATTAAAAATAAGGGTAGTTAGTGTTATAACTTTTTATTTTTATCTTAAAGTAAGGGTACCTCGTGTAATAAACCAAAAACGTAGGGGAGGTCAGTGTAATTTGTTTAAAAACAGAGGTACTCCGTGTTATAAACCAAAAACATAGGGGTAGTTAGTGTAGATAACCCAAAAACATAAATAACATGACATAAGTCCACATAGTGAAACTGTATACGACATATATTAACAAAGTTGGTTTCATTCATATCTGTAATAGTTTCATACAACCACGAACATTTTTTTAAATTCTGCCCCTGACGTAGAACTAAAAAAAACTATCATGCAGTCAGTCATATAGATGTGCTAATGTAGATGTCCCCCCATGCATGACTTGTAGGTGCTACTAAATTATCCTGAAATGGTAAAAGACGCACATTGACCTTATTTTCCTCTTCGCAAGGGAAGAAATCCAGCATCAGGCTGCTGCAACGATGCCGGAGCAAAACAACCCCCCAAAAATGGCTTTCTGGCTCGCTGGTATCCTCTTGGCTGTTTCTATCTATCCCGGTAAAAGGCTCACTTTAGTATATACATTGACATGTTTCATGTGTTCCTCTTCCTCCTTCTTGTGCTCCTCTTCCTCCTTCATGTGCTTCTCTTCCTCTTCTTTCTCTCTCCCGATTTTATTTTTCTTTCTCTATTCTTCTCCTCCTCTATTCTCCTTGTCTATTTATAGTGGTAGATCGGTCACCGAAATTCCAATGGTCAAAAATTCGACCATTGGTAATATTTTTTTAAGTAATGGAAATGTCAGACCGTCTGGTATTTTTGCTGTAGAAACACGGTCTGTCATTTGTATTGATTTTAAAAACAATAAAATGAAACGCCACACCGTCTGGAGCATAGTTTGCAGTATCGGTCGATACCGATCTGATACGGCCGATACCGATACAGTTTGGCATGTCCCGATCCGATACCGACCGATACCCGATACTGACCAATACCGATATTAGATGTCTCTTTTCCAGTCAATTCGACAAAGAAAATTGAATGAAAAAGACCAATTAGTAAGGGTGTAAAAAGCATAGTAAGGTTGTAAAAGCATATAAAAGAGAAAAACTTATCTATCGTATGTAAATCAATCGACAAGGGTGACTACTATTTCATTCAATTTCAAAAATACTAAGAAACAACACTGGAAATACTTAAAATTATGCATAAATGTATAAAATATATTTTCTAAAATGTTAATAATTTAGTAATAGTTATTAGTTTTCCGATACCCAGAAATCCGATACTCTGATCCGAAACCGCAGATACTACCGATACCGCCGATCCCAATACTCATATGAATGGCCCGATACCGATTCCAATACCGATACTTTGAACCTTGGTCTGGAGGTTTGAACCTCTCCATCGAATATTTTAGAAACTTGACATCCTCCATATAATTACCTAACTTTAGCTGTCTGTAAAAAAAATCTGGTTAACTAATCTGACCACTTGCCTCTAAAAAATTATCAGTGTCCCACAATTTCTTCTTCCATTCTTTTCTAAAGTTGTCAACAATGAAATTTGATATTTGATAATCCTATTCCTTCCTATATGTGACCCATGTAAGCAGCAGGGGCACCACTAGACATCAAATAATGTACATTCTCATCTTTATGCTTGGATACTATGAATGAGAGGGTTCTCTCCACTTAAGGACAACTGATATACTGCACTCTCCAATCCTCAAGATTCCATTTTGTCACTACAGCCAATATTGGCTTCCAAAATACACACAGTGCTGCTAAAAGTATGGAAAATGTAAATAATCATGGAGGTACATCCTCCTTTCAATGGATATAGGATGCAGTAATTTAGAAAGGGAGGTCAACCTCAAATATAGAGAAAGCTAAAAAAAATATATGCATCTTTCTATATATTAAGTCTATAGAAAGCAATAAATTCCACACATTCGGAACCCACAACACTATTCTATTTATGTGGGGTCGCTTGTTAATCTTATTATGGAGAAATCCACACAGATCTTCCCCTATCATTTTTTTCCCCAGTGGAAAACTCACCTGTGTCCGTCACTGAATATAGGCCAAGAAAACAACAATAAAAATCATACAGTTAGTGCCAATAAGCATAGCATATGTAGCCATTAGTAATGGATCACTTTCCATTCATTCATAACAAGTATAGACACATCCATATTACTTTCCATTCATTCATTCATAACAACTATAAACATATCCATATTACTGAAGGCCTACAAACCCAGCATATTACCGAAGGCCTACAAACCCAGCATAGACATATCCATATTACCGAAGGCCTACAAACCCAGCATAGACATATCATATTACCGAAGACCTACAAACTCAGTCCGAATGCTACATTCCGGTCCAAAGATCCCGCATCGGTACCGCAACCGCAACCGCACCGCACCCTCCTTACATAATTCTCCCATAAGAAAATTAATGTGCGTCATCCGTTGCTCGAACATGCATCCTCTTGGGGGATATACCTCACTCTAACCACTTGAGCTAGAGGTCCTTGGCATGACATCCGCATTTACAGGCAACCAACTAAATAGCGTGCAATGTACGGTTTGATATGGTCTTAATAAGATCTGTACTCATAGGGATTTACCAAGCATATGACATGAGTTCGAGCCTCCATTTTCATAGTGATAGTTTACATGACTATTACTCGAAACAGCACATCCATAGTCTGGACATAAGAATCACAATAGACATATCTACAAGCCTATTCTAGTTAGTGCATCTCATATTCCTTAGTCCTTATAAAAGAATGATGGCCGCAGTGAAATCATTATCGACACAGATCTTTAATGACATTTGTTGCACAATAAGCCTAACATGGCCAAGCTCATTGCAAATCTGACTCCTCTATAATAGTGCAACCATCAATAAGTCAAACCACCATCTAAGATTTTAAATTCAATCTCTGTCCTAAAGTTTAAATCAAATCCTCAAATTGTAAATTTTAAATCCAATCTATCAAATTTTAAAATTCAATCCTCAATACACTATTCACCTTAAAGTCAAATCTTTGTCCTAAAGTTATTTTTTCATATTAACTCTCAAATAAATCATAAATATTTTTCTGAAAATTTTCAAGTCGAAAGCACTCTAATCTTGTTTTATTTGATTGTCTTCTTAACCACCATCTAAGATTTTCACCTTCAATATATAAATTTTCTAACTATAATTTGAATTTGACAATACAACTTCTACCCAACTTAAAATTCACCAATCTTTCATAAACACAAAATTATACCTTTGAGAAAAAAAAATCTCAAATCATTCAATAGTGTTTATAAATCCTCAAAAAATCTAATGTGTTCATACTTCATAACTTAAATTATATCCCCTATAATACATCCTTAATTGCCAAAGTAATCCACCTAACAATGTATTTTTTCATGGGTATATACCTAATAATAGCCATTTTTCTAACTTCCATCAAGCACGAGCGTTCATCTCTCATCTCTTCGGAATAGGAAAAGATGAGAAACAAGAATTGTGATGTCAAAAACAAATAATCGAATACAAATACTGAGGCTAAGGGAGATGATCGAATTTAAGGAGAGTTATCAAATATGTTGCGGATTGAGGTTCTTAATCATGTCTAATCCTAGCGCAGGCTCGCTCGGTACAGTAACGTAACCAAGACGATATTATCTCGACCTGCATGGGCCAACCACAAAAACCAAGTCACGCTCCAGTCCGAAAATACGAAGGACTAGGAAACGTGGCAACGGCCAGCTATGTATTAAGTGGACTCCAGTCCGACTCGAATTCGTATACATTGTCCAAGGTCAACTAATCTAGTGACCAACTCTATGTATAATCCATTATCTATATCTCAATCCATATGAAAATAAACTTTGTATAGACCAAGCGTACTAATGTTGGTCCGGCATGAACATATCGGATCCTACAAGCAAACAAGAATAGACAATATGTAATAAAGTAGACCAGACTCTATTACATTTGTCTTGAACAAGCTCATAGAGAAGAATAAACTTGCAAAACTAGGTCATATCAGCAGAATAAAGTAACAAGAAATAAATATAATGTCGAATGAATACAAAGAGGGTATTAACAAAATATACATGAAATTATGGAGAAGCAATCACCAACTATCCATCTATTCTACAAGTCAGTTCAGCAACTACCTGGCAGAAAATATTGTCCTCAGAGAGACGTAACAAGATACATCATATACATTCTACTAAGTACAATAATAACATGCAAGAAAAAGACAGAAAATAAATAAGAATATGATATTGCTAATTGTTCTACATAATCTTGCAATTGAGGACAACGTTTAACACTTGAGCTGACGGACACGTGATACACGGATAGCGCTCTTTCGAGTCACTAACAAAACTCATATACGGGTAGCGCTCATAAACGAGACACTAGCAAAACTCATACTAAACGAGATAGTAGCAACATATACATAGGTAGTGCTCACTAGGAGTCACTATCGACACAAACACGACACATGCAACATAGTCCAAGTGCCTAGTGATTGTCCTCTCCGCCTAGTGAAACTACGAGTCAAGTCTATGTCAATCATGGTATGAGTATACTACTATCAATCAAAACTATAAATTGAAAACAACACAAGACTATATATCATATCCTAACAAATAAAATAATGGACAAGTAACCAGTGATCTAAAAATCGGCCTAGACGGACACCTAGACGGCGCCTAGGCGCTAGGCGGCCGTCCGCTACAAGAAACCCCCTAGGCGGTTGGCCTAGGTGAAAATCGACCTTAGGCGGGCCTAAGCGGTGCCTAGGCGGCCAGTTTTTTGAATCTTTTTTTTTTTTTAATTCTTAGTTGTATTGTGGATATTTGTTTGGGTTTTAAGATAAGATTTGAATTTTAGAGCAATAAAATTTTATATTTTATATTTCAAAATTCAAAATTCAAAATTTTCAAAATTAAAAAAAAACTAGGCGGCCTAGGCACTAGGCGGCCCTCCGCCGCACTGAGGCCGCCTATCGATTTTTAGAACACTGCAAGTAACTACCAATAATATAACACAAGAAAAATAATGCATGTAATACTGCAACATGAGCAAGATATATTTGTCTGGAGTGCATCCAAGCATGCTGAGTTACAAAACCAGTTTAGCCAAAATTTTCCACAAACCAATAAATCATACTCCACGAAAAATCTACCGAACCCAAATAGCAAACAACCACATATCACATACAAAATTCAGCATTTACTGGAAAACACACCCTAGCGGTGTACCGTCGGTATACCACCCTTTGTACCGCTTTTGCATATTTTTCAAAAACTTTTACTCGTCGATCCAGTATACCGCAGTATACCGTTTTTCGGGACTGAAGCCGATTTTTTGGTATTTTATATACACAGTTGGATCAAATCAATAGTCCAGATTTGCTACAGGATTAAGAGGATTATATATAGGTTTTTCTAACCCTAAATCCTTATCATCTCATCACATCGACCAAAGAGAAATAAAGGAGAGAGAGCTCAAATCTTGGCTACTACAAAGGGAGATTGTTTAGTGTGATTGTTCTCGTCATCTTTGTTCTTCGGTACCTTTTTGTAATCCGTTTTTATTGTTTTGAGTAGTTGTGGCAATCTTTATGGATCGACAGAGAAGTTTGTAGTTGGTATATTCATTAGTAAAAGCTTTTCCAGGATTGGACTTCGATTATCTTGTGATTTTTTTCGCAATGGCTTTCCAAGTCAAAATTTATTTGTATTTGCTTTTGGATTTTTCTTTAATTTTGACAATTTTGTTTTCTGTATTTTTCGATTCTCTAGCAATCTTCTTGGTTTTGGGGAACGGTTTTCGTGCTTTATTTCCAACATAATGATATCAGAGCTTTGGGTTCAAAGTATCAGTGTCAGAGTTGACAGTCAAGCCAAGGAGAAAAGATGGACGCGAACTTGGTATATGGTAAATCTAAACGGATCCAATAACCACTATTGGCGAAGCAAAAAGAATGATTTATTGTTCGTCGAGAAGATGAATCTTTCGGTATTTTTTTCGAAAAGTCTAGTGATAAATCCAATGAGGACTGGAAGTTCATGCATATACATGTGTATGGGTATATCAAGTAGTTCATGGACAAGAATGTGTACAATAACATTTCCAATATTAAGCACGCAAGAATACTTTGGGAGAAACTATAATCCTTGTACACGAAGAAGATCACGGTAAACAAGTCACATTCCTAATCCGATGGATGATGGGTCGGAGGTACAAGGATGGTACGTCCATTACGGATCTCCTGAGTGAGTTTCGGGACGTGGTTGACCAGTTATCCTCTATGGGAGTGAAGTTCGATGACGAAGTTCAGGGATTGTGGTTGCTTTGTATGTTACCAGACTCGTGGAAGATCGTACGAGTGTCCATGATTGCTTCTTATCTAGAATGCTTGGTTAGTCTAGAGTTTGCCAAGAGCGAGGTGTTAAATGAAGATATGTGCAGAAAATCACAAGGCACTTCATCTTCATCTCATTCAGAGGTACTTTTTCAGAGAGCAACAGCAGGAGTAAAAGCAAGGGTTCAGGCAGTGGTAGAGACAAGAGCAGAGGCAAGTCCAAGGGTCGATACGAGGACCCCGAGTGCTTCCATTGTATCAAGAAGGTCCACATCAAACAAAATTGTTTCGTTTGGAAGAGAAAGAAGAAGGGCGATAAGGAAAAATAAAGTGAGAACACAATAGCGACTGCCTCAGCACAAAGGCGATGTGATTATTGTGGTTGATAAGGTAGTCATGAACCTCGCATACGATAACAATTCTTGGCTGGTGGACTCAGAGGCTTCAGCACACGTATCTCACAACAGAGTATTATTTTCTACTTACATAACATGAGACTATGGATTGTTGAAGATGGACAACGAGAATGTGTCAAAGGTGTTGTTATTGAAGATGTGCATTTGAGAACAAAGACAGGTGCAACTCTTATTCTCAAAGATGTTCATCATGTCCCTGATATCCGTTTTAACCTGGTATCGATTAAAAAGTTAGATGATAAGGGATTATTCAATCTCTTTGGGAATGTTAGTGAAAGCTTTTCTGAGGTTCGTTGATGATTGTTAGAGAAAGCAAGAAGTCCGCTCTCTACTATATGGAAGGGAGTGCATAGGAGGCACATGAGGTGAATGCGGTCAGTGATCCATCTACCGAGCACAGACGGCTTAGCCATATTAACGAGAGAAAATAAGCTATTTGTTGAACATTTTCGAGATTAAATCTACAAAATTAGATAGACAACGCACTATTTGACAGAAAAATAAATTAGGGTGTCTTTCCAAAGTCACCCAACTTTAAGGAAGTCAGTGTTGTCGAGTTAGTTCACTCGGATGTCTGCAGTCCAATAAAGGTAAAATATATTGGTGATTTCTTCTTTTTTTAAATTTTTATTGATAAATATTCCAGAAAAGTTTGGGTCTATACTATAAAAACCAATGATCATATGCGTGCTACTTTCAAAGAGTTTCAGACCTCTGTTAAAAGGAAAACGGATAAGAAGTTGAAGTGTGTCCAGTCCAACAATGGCGACAAATTTATTGGTCTCTTTGGTTCTTATTGCAGAGAGCAAGAAATTTGACACCAGAAGACTCTGCTGAAGTCACATCAACTCAATGGTGTAGCGGAGTGTATAAACAGTTATTGGGGTGAGGCTCTCAACATTGTTGCTTATGTTATTAATTTGTCTCCTAGTACTCCTTTGCAAGATGATGTACCTGACAAAGTATGGTACAGCAAGGACCCATCATACAGTAATCTTAGATTGTTTGGCAGTAAGGCCTTCGTGCATGTACCGAAGGACCAGAGATCCAAACTTGAACCGAAGATAAGGCGGTGCATTTTTGTCAGCAATGGTCGGAATGAGTTTGGCTATAGACTCTACAATCGGTGGAAAGAAAGCTCCATAGAATCAGGGACATGGTATTCGCAGAAGATCAGACTATATGACCTAACACTTAGGATTCCAAGTGCCTTTTGAGACTAAGGAATTTGTCTGAGTTAGATACATCAAGCTTCAAGTTGTTTGCAGAGGAAAATGAAGAGAATTCAGTTACGAGGGGGCCAGTACATGGAGATGCTCATAACTTAGGTCTACGATCCAGTGGAAGAAAGCTCTATAGAATCAAAGATATGGTATCCGTCGAGAATCAGATTATACGACCCAATACTCAGAATCCCAAGATGTCTTTTGAGGCTGAGGAATTGCATGAGTTGGAGTCATCACGCTTCAAGCTGTTTCCAGAGGAACATTCAGAGAATCCAGTTACAGGGGTGCTAGTACATGGAGATGCTCACAACCTAGGTTATCAGCCTGCTGATGATGATCACGATGACCGTCAGGAGGATGAGCATGCCGAGGAGGCAGTTCCTGAAAGGAATGAGACCGTCGGTATACAGCCAGCACCAGAGGTTCCATTAAGGAAGAGCATGAGAGAGTGTCAACCATCTACAAGGTACTCGTCAGATGAGTATGTGTTATTGACTGACGGGAGAGATCCTGAAGTTTTCGTAGAGACTATGGAAGATGAATACATGCATTAGTGGATGCAGGTCATGTAGGAGGAGATGAGTTCCTTACATGCAAAATCCACTTATAAGCTGGTACATTGTTGCCAAAGGACAATAAGGCTTTAAAGAATCAATGGATGTTCAGAGTGAAGCAGACAGAAAATGCTACTTGCCCTTGATACAAAGCGAGGATGATAGTTAAAGGCTATAATTAGCAGAAGGGCGTTGATTTCGATAAAATTTTATCGGCAGTGGTCAAGTTATCATCTATTTGTGTGGTGCAAGCGTTGGCAGCCGATTTCAACTTAGAGGTTGAGAAAATAGACTTGAAGACGACATTCATCTACGATAATTTAGAGTTATTATACAAGGAGCAGCCAGAGAAATTTTGTGAACAGGGCAAGTCACATTTAGTCTGTCGGTTAAAGAATAATTTGTATGGTCTGAAGCTTGGTTCGAGGTTGTAGTAAAAGAAGTTTGAGTCGTTATGGGAGAGCATGGTTATGCACGTACTACATCGGACCATTGTGTATTTGTAAAATATTTTATCGAGGATGATTTCATGATTTAATTGCTCTATGTGGATGATATGTTATTGGTGGGTCGAAATGCCAACCAGAATAGCGGAGTTGAAGCACCAACTGGGCGTGACCTTCTCCATGAAGGATTTGGACACAACAAAGGTTATTCTTGAGATGGAGATTAGCCGAGAGGGAGAGAGTCCAAGTTGCTTTATTTGTCCCAAAAGAAGTACATTTACTGGGTACTTCAGCATTTTGGGATGGACTGGTCGAAGAAAGTGAACAACCCACTTGTAGCTCACTTTAAGCTCACTGCGGAGAAGTGTCCATCTACTAATGATAAAAAAGAAGATATGGAGCGAATTTCGTATGCTTCAACAGTGGAGAGTCTCATGTATGTTTTGGTGTGTACGAGGCCAGATATTGCTCATACAATTAGTGTGGTCAGCAGGTATATTTCCAATCCATAGAGGGCACAATGAAATGTGGTCAAGTAAATTATTCAATATCTTCAGGGCTCTGGCGATTGTGTCAGGTTTCGCGTCCGGTTGATCGGACACTGAGTTGTAGACGCGTCAAGCCTATGTTGCGGAATCAGCGGTAGTGAGTTTTCTAGTCCTTATAAATTTTCCAAGTATATGAATTCATTTACTTCATCACAGCACTATACTACGAGAAAGTACCCAATCACAATCACTCACACATTACCACAATCCATTAATAGAGTTTTAGTACATCTACAATGCCACATCTCCGGAAACAAATTCGGCAAAATAATCATCATAATACATACAACTGATACATCATCTAATACATTAAATTATTCTAACTCTAACTCTAAATCCTCTGAGTCTCCTCATCTGATTCGAAATGCCATCTGGTTATCAACTTATCCAATCAGGATTGGAGAAGAGTACAATACATAGTGTAATAAATATACAATGCATAGAATGAACACGAATAAAGAACAAGAACAATAATAAACAGTATGCACGAAAGAGAAACAATACTCACTATATGTTTGAAATATCTAGGTTAACATGTGGATGGCTAAGGGTAATATCCGGCACATCACGTATCATGTGCGACCGCTGTTAGACACAAATAGACATTGGGTAAAAATTAGGATAGTCCACACATCACTCAAGTATTTTCTCTCCCGACACGCGATCACGACACAAATCAATAGTCACGACACGAAATCAATAATCACGACACGAAATCAATAATCACGGACGAATCCGTGTGTCCTATTGTGTCACGAATATGCCAGATAAAGTAAATAAGAATATTGAGTAGAGTACTTGCCTTAATCTTGAATTTGATAGTGGAATTGGTCCTCCGATGAAGATAACCATTAAGATGTCAGTCTCTGGATCAATATAAGTCATCCTAGAATCTTCTAAACTAATCCTTTAATTACTTGAGTTAAACTCTATACCTTGTTTAGAAACTTTTCCAAGGATTCTAACTAATTCTTGATTATAACTAGTTTACTAACTTACTAAATAACTTTTTGAATACTAACTAATTCTTGATTGCACTAATTCTTGATTTCCTAATTAACCCCAAAATAATTATTTACTCTTAAACATTAACAATTTTACTAATTTTATAGCACTGAACAGTGCATGGGCCGGTCTGCCTACTTGTTCTGAATTAATATATATAATCTTAACAGGCAGGCCTGCTTGCATTATTCCAATTTATTACACCCTTTGCAATTTATTACACGCTTGCATTATTCCAATTTATCAAACACTGAATACTCTCCTTATTGTTAACAAGAAATCGATTGAATAAAAGGAAGAGGTGAGAGAACATTACCTCTGAGTACTGGATCCGAATCGAGTGTGCCGACACGAGCAACTGAACAGTTCAAGTATCCGGCTCACAGTCACACAGTATAGTTGGTCAAATCGAACTGGAAAAATATAATATAGTAGGGAGAATCGAACTACTAAAAACAGAACAAAAATAGAACAATCTAATTGATCGAATCAAAACAAGATGAAACCACAAAACTCAAGAAGAACTCACCGATCGAAGAATGTCTCCCTGCGATAACTAAACTCGATCAAGGAGTTAGTTGGAAAGGACTCGAACTGCTGAGGCTCACTCGAAGACGACTGCTCCTATCAAAGACGAACTCGGTTCTCCGGAGCTCGTCGTCCTCTTCAGGAACTATAGGTCGAGCACCTATCGTGCATATATAGTCAACAGTTTAATGTATACGAATCTGAATTCTATACGATTGAAATAGGGAAGAGAAGATTTGAACTGGAGACGAGGAAGAAAGAATTAGTGTCTGTACGAGTCACTCACCGTTCGATGACGACCGACGAATCACCACCGGAGAAGACAACTTCGAAACCGTCGAAGCTGTCCGGAGGAGAACGCTTCGAAGTATCGAATCCGTGATCAACACCGGAGCTAGCAAGAGAGTCGGCGGAGCTCCGCCGGTGCTCGGCGGTGCTAGCTCACCGACGACGAGCTCTCAATCGCCCGGGGCGAAGAGGGAGAAGAAGAAGCGGTTGTGATTTGTAACCGCTCTTGAAGACTGAGGTTTGGGAGGGAAATGAAATGATCAGTTGGTTTAAAATGTGGTGAGAGAATGAGGGTTCTGTTGGAAAAACTCTGTTTAAATAGGGTTTTTTTATTCCCCCCACCCCCCCGCCCCGCAAAAAAAAAAAAAAAAAAAAAAAAAGTGAAGGGACAGAATACCAGACAAAAGAAAAAAAAAAAAAAAAATCTCTCTCGATCTCTATAAACTTTCCTCTAGATATTTTCTAATTAATTACAAATATTGCCACTCCCTCTTGGTTAATTACTAATTTGACATTCCTTAATTAATAGCTAATGAATTTATTTTAGAAAATTGAGTTCTTTCTAAAAAAAAATGTTTAAAGAAAATATCTCAACTTAAGTTATTAAAATTTTGGGAAAAGGGATTACAGATTGGAGGCTTTTATTTGGTAGTGACGAGCTAAAGCTAGTTGAACATACTGGCACTGATATGGCTGGAGATGTCGAAATGAGAAGATTTACTTTAGGCTACGTTATGATGTTTGCTCGTGGAACAGTTTCTTGGCAGTCACAGTCAATGTTTTAAAAATCGGACAGGAGATCGATCTGGTCAGGACACTGGGTTGGGTCAAACCAGTCCAACCAGTGGGTTAATCCGGATTCAACCAGTTATATAGAGTTATAATCTTACATTAAATATACTACATAGTACATAAGTACACGTATATTACTTGTGGTAAAATTAGTCAAGAAGCAAACATATTAATTTTGATTGCATGTAAAATCTAAAACAAAAGTCAAAGTAACTAAACTTATATTGTCTTGAGACATCCTTACTGGATTAGTTACATAATGTAAAAGTAAATTAACCATTAAGTCATAATACAATTGACGAGTAGCTTAGAGATCGAACTTTAGATCTACAGAGAAATGATGGGAATAGAAATTGTTCCCCATGAGAACTTGTTCATTAAATTCACTCCAATCCACATGAATGTCATCAGCCTCATCTGTATGAGAAAATAGTTTATGTTAGCAAAATATAATAAAATTATGATCAATGATGCATTATTTTTTTAACTTAATATTATACCATGCCATTACCTTCTCTCTCTTGTGTGCCACTACGATTTCCTTGAGCCTGACTTTCAAATATCGGAATTGAAACATCTGTAGCTATGTTTTCCATTTCTTCAACATCAAGAGCTGAAGGTTCATCCTCCCCTATCCAATCCTTAGTCATGTAAAATGCATCCAAATCTATAGGATCAAAACATGGTTTCTTCTGTAAGTTAATAAGAAATTAAGAATTAATCTATTTCTCTTTACGATACAAATTGAAAACTAAAATATAATTTTATTATTATATTAAACGAAAGGTATATCTTATCTTCGAAACGAAGGTTGTAATGAACATATACCAAATCATTTAATCGTTTGATGTTCTTGTCTATTCCTTTTCTTGGAATGTATGCGTTCAAATACACTCCAATTCCACTCACTACCTGAGGAATTGCAAGCTTGGCTAAGAATTCGAATAGCCAATGTTTGAAGGTTTGGAACAGAACCCCCAAAGTTCCTTCACCATTCATCTAAAGACACCATAAAAGATAAACATAAATTATAGTTCATTTTATTATGAGGAAAGAACATAAGACATGTTTTGTTGGAAATGTAAACCAATCATTGTTGCATGTCTAGATGAATCTATGCATGAATGAATCTAGGAATAATCAAGTTCATTGTTGCATGCATGAATGTATTTAGGAAAACTAAGAGTCATGTTCATTGCTCTTGATGTATCTTGAGCCCTATATATATAGCTATGTAAGCAAATGGTTAATGTAATGTGGATGCAAAAAAAAAAATTCAAGCAAGCAAAGAAACAAGGTGATTCTATTCAGCCCCTAAAATCAAATATTTTTTTGTTATCTTTGTATTCTACAAAGTGGAATCATAGCCTCCGTGTTTATCGGATGAGCTAAACTTACAAAGTGGAATCATAGCCTCCGTGTTCATCGGATGAGCTAAACTTCCAATCAAACTAGCCTCCTTGTTAAGAGGACAAGCTATCTCAATCTCAGTAAAGTGGTATCTGTGAATACCCCCAACAATTGGTATCAGAGCCTAAAAAAAAAAAAAAAAATGACCAACTCAAACAGCAACCTTGTCTCTCTTGTGCCTCGCTTCAATGGAGAAAAATATGATTATTGGAGCAATCTCATGAAGCTATGTCTTGAATCTCAAGATCTATGGAGTGCCGTTGAAGAAGGAGTAGAGCAACCAACAAATGAAGGTCAACTATCCGAAGCACAAAAAAAAGTGTTGAAGGAAAAGAGACAAAAAGACAAGAAGGCGCTCTTCCAAATCTATTAAGCAATTGAAATTCCAGTCTATGAGAGAATATCCAAGGCAAAAAGCTCCCAGGAGGCGTGGACAACTCTTGAGATAGCATATTCTGGCCAAGATCAAGTAAAAAAAAATACGCTTGCAAGCTCTAAGGGCTGAATTTGAGAAGCTAGAAATGAAAGATAATGAAAAAATTGAAGAATATTTTACTAAAGTGAACTCTATTATGAATCAAATGAGTTCAAATGGAGAAATTTTAGAAACTCAAAAAGTTGTTGAAAAAGTTCTTCGAAGTCTACCAAGCAAATATGATCATGTTGTAGTTGCCATTGAAGAAACTAAAGATCTTGCATCTCTGTCTTTGGAAAGTTTACAAGGAAGATTAGAAGCTCATGAATTTCGGATTAACAAAAGATGTCCGCAAAGTGTCTCTTCCCAGCCTGATCAAGCTCTCAAATCCAATGTTATGTCTACGGGAGGCCGTGGTTCTTCTCAGAACCGTGGACGCGGAAGAGGCAAGAATTTTCGAGGGCGAAGTTCAAATTTTCATGACAAAGGAAAGGGTTATTCAAGCAATAACCAAAATGAAGAAGAAGAAAATTTCAACTCCAGATACCCACAAAGAGGATCACAAAGAGGAAGAGGTCGTGGTCATCAAAGAGGAAGAGGTCGTGGCTACATTGAATGCTACCATTGCCACAAACCAGGTCACACAATCAATGAATGCTGGTATAAGCAAGAGGATGACAAGAAAAAAGAAGCGGGTTACGTACATGAAGCACAAAGTAACCATCAAGATACTTTGTTGCTTGCTTGTCATGGTGATAACTTGGATAATTTGTGGTATCTTGATAGTGGTGCTAGCAAGCATATGACAGAAAATAAAAATTTATTTACAAACTTAACAAAATCTTACCGTGGCCAAGTGAAGATTGGTGATGACAGAGCATACAAAATAGAAGGAGTTGGTGAAATAACTTTCAAAACAAAATCTGGAGGTATCGAGAAGATGAAAGATGTATACTACATCCCAGGGCTAAAAAGCAACCTCCTAAGTGCCGGTCATCTCTTAAGAAAAGGGTTTGACATTCATTTTCGAAGCAATGCTTGTTTCTTGTCAAAGAACGGTCAACTTGTTGCAAAAATTGCTATCGCAAAAAATAATCTGTTTCTCCTAACACTACAATCCACTAACTTGTCAAGTTTCAATAGTGTTGATAGTGGAAGCTCCAAACTATGGCATGACAGGTTTAGTCATTTGAATTATGGAAGCTTGAAGCAATTAGTGACAAAGAAGATGGTCAAAGGGCTTCCCCAAATCTATTCCTCTGATGATGTCTGTGAAGATTGTCAAATCGGGAAGCTTCATAGATCTTCATTCCTATTGCAGTCCACATGGCGAGCCAAGAAGCCACTTCAACTTGTTCATTCAGACTTATGTGGACCAATGCAAGTTTTATCTCATGGAGGTAATCGATATTTTATCTCCTTCATTGATGATTACTCAAGAAAAATATGTATTTATTTGCTCAAAGAAAAATCTGATACTTTCCAATCCTTTAAAGATTTCAAAGCTGAAGTTGAAAATTTTTCCGGGCTTCATATTGAAACATTAAGAAATGATCGTGGTGGTGAATATCTTCCAAATGAATTTGGAATATTTTGTAGAGATCATAGAATAAAGCATCAACTAACTGCCAGATATACACCACAGCAAAATGGTGTTTGTGAAAGAAAGAACCGCACCATTATGGACATGGTGAGGTGCATGCTCAGTAGAAAAAAACTGGACAAAGCTCTATGGGCTGAAGCTGTTTCTTGTGCTGTTTACTTGATAAACAGATCACCAACAAAGTGTCTACAGAACATCACACCTCATGAAGCATGGTACGGATTGAAGCCAAATGTTCAACACTTAAGAATCTTTGGAAGTACTGCCTATGCACACATTCCTGATGCTATAAGGTCCAAGCTTGATGACAAGGCAGAAAAGTGTATATTTGTTGGCTATAGTGAAAGAAGCAAAGCCTACAAGTTATACAATCCAGCAACAAAGAAGATAATAATCAATCGAGATGTTCGATTTGACGAAGCTTCATCCTATGAAGGTGATACAAGTACAACTCATACTCTCATACAAAAAGATGAAGAAGTTGGCTTTCAAAATGAAACTGCATCTCCAACTTTACCAAGAGAAGATGTGCATCAAAGACCTTCTAGAAAAATGAGAAGTATACAAGAATTGTATGACTCAACTGAGCAAGTTGAATCAAATAATACTGTCTATTTTGCTTTCTTTGCAGGAGAAGATCCAATTTTATTTGAAGATGCAAATAAGGAAGAAACTTGGAGGCAAGCAATGAAGGAGGAGATAAAGTCTATTGAGAAGAATGATACGTGGGAGCTCACAGATCTTCCACCAAACAAGATTCCCATTGGTGTAAAATAGGTGTACAAAATCAAGAAGAATCATGATGGCTCAACCAACAAGTACAAAGCAAGGCTCGTAGCAAAAGGATACAAGCAGAAGGAAGGAGAAGACTGCACAGAAGTTTTTGCACCTGTTTCCAGAATTGAAACTGTTAGACTAATGGTATCTCTTGCAGCTCAAAACAGTTGGAAAATATTCTAAATGGATGTGAAGTCGGCATTCTTAAATGGCATCATTGAAGAAGAGATTTATCTTGAGCAACCTCTTGGCTTTGTGAAGAAAGGAGAAGAAGACAAAGTCTATAAATTGAAGAAAGCTTTATATGGCCTTAAACAATCTCCAAGAGCTTGGTACAGTCGTATCAACTTATACTTTGAGAAGCATGGATTTCATAAATGTCCATATGAGCATACTCTTTACACCAAAGAAAGACCAGATGGAAGCTTTATTATAGTAAGTCTTTATGTTGATGATCTTATCTTCACAGGAAACAATATGGAAATGCTGAGGGAATTCAAGCTTTCCATGATAAAAGAATTTGAAATGACTGACTTGGGAGAACTACATCATTTTCTTGGTATTGAGGCTTATCAATCCAAGAAAGGTATCTTCATTTCACAAGAAAGCTGTGCAAAAGAAATTTTGAAGAAGTTTAATATGGAGAATGCAAATCCAATCTCATCTCCATGCTTACTTGGAATGAAATTAAGTAAAGATGGTGAAGGCAAGCTTGTTAATTCCACTATGTTCCGAACCTTAGTAGGAAATTTGATGTATTTGACTGCCACAAGACCAGACATTGTGTATGCAGTAAGTCTGGTGAGCCAGTTCATGGAGAAGCCTTATTCAAATCACTGGGAAACGGCCAAAAGAATATTACGATATGTCAAGGGAACTACTGACTATGGCATTTACTATCAAGCTAATGTTCTTGTCAAACTTGTCGGTTTTACTGACAGTGATTTGGGAGGAAGTATTGATGATTCTCGAAGAACTTCTGGTTATGTCTTCAACCTTGGCAGTGGAGCAATTTCATGGAGTTCAAAGAAGCAACCAATTGTGGCACTTTCTACCACAGAAGCAGAGTATATTGCTGCATCTTCTACAGCATGTCAAAGTATTTGGCTAAAAGGTGTTTTAGAAAGCATGAAGTTTAAGCAAAAAGGACCAACAACAATTTGTTGTGACAACAAATCAGCTATCTCTGTCTCAAAGGATCCAGTCCTACATGGAAGGACAAAACATATTCGCATGCGATTTCACTTCCTAAGGGAACTTGTTCATGAAAGTAAAATTAACATTGAATATTGCAGAACTGAAGATCAACTTGCAGATGTGCTTACAAAACCTCTAGGAGGACAAGTATTCAGAAGAAATATTGAAGCTTTAGGAGTCAAAAGCAAATTTGGTTTACGGGAGGCATTGTTGGAAATGTAAACCAAATCCATTGTTGCATGTCTAGATGAATCTATGCATGAATGAATCTAGGAATAATCAAGTTCATTGTTGCATGCATGAATGTATTTAGGAAAACTAAGAGTCATGTTCATTGCTCTTGATGTATCTTGAGCCCTATATATATAGCTATGTAAGCAAATGGTTAATGTAATGTGGATGGAAAAAAAAATTCAAGCAAGCAAAGAAACAAGGTGATTCTATTCAGCCCCTAAAATCAAATATTTTTTTGTTATCTTTGTATTCTACAAAGTGGAATCATAGCCTTCGTGTTCATCGGATGAGCTAAACTTACAAAGTGGAATCATAGCCTCCGTGTTCATCGGATGAGCTAAACTTCCAATCAAACTAGCCTCCTTGTTAAGAGGACAAGCTATCTCAATCTCAGTAAAGTGGTATCTGTGAATACCCCCAACATGTTTTGTATATCATAATAAAATATAATTATGTACCTGGAGCCATTGTCTTGCGTTGGTTAATTGTAAGACTTCGTCCAAAGTCTTCATGTGCCTCTCAAGAAATGCTTTCTCTTTCACCAACTTACCCTACAATGAAACATTGTTTTCTGCCGAATTCTGTTGGTATATTAGAATATTCTTAGTATATTTGTTGGAATATTATAATATTCTACAGGAGTTTTAATGGAGTATTAATGTAAGATGGAGAATTTTAAGGCTATAAATAGCAAGAGATTATCAATAAAAAATAACAATTACTCCAAAATATTTTATATGGTATCAGAATCCAAACCCTAGCCACCACCTCCCAAACCCTAAACACCACCACCGTTGCCACACCGCCCGCCACCACCGCTGTCGCGCCGCCCGCCACCACCGCTGCCGCACCGCTCGCCCGCCACCACCACCGCGAAGCCGCTACTCCCGCGGAGCCTTCCGTCGTGGTTCATGGCGTCTCTCGTGGATCGTTCAGACGTTGACATCGAAGGCCTAGATCTGATGGAGGAGAGACATAATCGGGTTTATGAGATGACAAAGAGGACGAACGTGAATCGTGGGACGGGTGTGAGATGATCGGAGAAGAGGAGGATCGATGGAGGAGATTATCAAGAAGTTAAACTGTGCGGAGGTCGCAACCACTACCAGAAAAAGTCAAATTAGCGACGTCGAAAAACGTCGCTAAATAACCAAAAATCGTCGCTAATTAGGTTTAGCGACGTAATTAGCGACGTTTTAAAGCAGTCGAAAAACACCAAGTCGCAAAAAAAAAAAAACGTCGCTAAACGTCGCTATGCCGACGTTTTTTAGCGACTTTAATGTGTCGCTAAATTTAGCGACGTTTTGCGACGCCAAGTCACTAAACAGCGACGTTTAGAAAAGTCGCTAAACGTCGCTGATTAGCGACTTCTATCGCGACGTTACACCGACGTCTTTAATGACCTGGCTATACTGCCATGTCAGCAATTGGCGACGTTTAGCGATGTCATTAGCGACGCCATTAGCGACGTCCTTAGCGACATTTTATAGCGTCGCTAAGTAGCGACGTAATTAGCGACGTAAATTAACGTCGCTAAACGTCGCTAAACGTCGCTGATAACGTCGCTAATTTTTAAAAAAAATAAAAAAAAATAATGTGCAGAAGCAAACATTGGTGATTCCCTGCAGTTTTACATCATCTTCATCATACACACCAACATGATTCAATCTAGTTAACTATATAATCTAATTAAATTAAAGACCACAAGAAGTATCAATCCAATTAAATGTGGATAACTATATAATCCAATTAAATTAACTAAAAAATTAAAGACCACAAGAAGCATCATACATCATGTCTATTGTTGAAGTATCAATAATTCATAAATAATAATAAAAATAACTATACTACTACGGATCTGCAGGAGACTGACCAGCGGCGCGCTTGAAGGATAACAACTCCTCATACTCGTCCCGTGGAATCGACACCGATGTCGATGGAGAAGGCAGTGACGTCGGTGGAGGCCGTGCCCGCTCCAAGTCTGCGAGTCGCTGGTTGTAAGAATCCAGGGTAGATAACAGCCTCGTACTGCTATCACCCATTGAATCCTGCATCCTCGTCAGATTCTCGCCCATCGATATCTGTGACGCCTGCATCCTCGTCAGCTTCTCGCCCATCGATAGCTGTGACGCCTGCAGCTCCATGATGTTGCGATCATTGGAGGCTCTAATATCATTTGTCAATTCTCGTAGCTCCGTCATGCTGCGGTCGAGCATATCCAATCGTGCGATGAGCATCGGATCGTCCGCCTGCGGCTGGGACCGGGACTGGTCCTCCATACTTCGCAGCAAGTCGTCACGGAGAGACGCAATCTGACGGTCAACGGCCTCCTGGACGGCCTCCTGGACTCTGGCCGACGACTGCGAGGGCTGCGACTGCGAGGGGTGTATGGAATGCACAGCTGTCGGGGAGACCCTAGATGACTGCATCGCAACCAGGGCGCCATAGGAGCCCGTACCGTAGTACGTACCCCTCTGGAGACCACCAGCTGCGGTCACCCACAGGTCGTCCGTCGACGGAGATGGACCGGGCTACGACGAAGCACCAGCCTCTCTAGGTGTAGGTGCACTAGCAGTCGCCCGCTCACGAAGCCTAAGATACTCGGCCTAGAAAAGGTTTGGAAACTCAATAATTGCCTAAGTTATATTAAAATAAACACAAAGTAAAGTAATACTTACATAGGTCTGTGAGGCCCTCTCATCAATGAGATTTCCGTCCTTGCGATGGGTGGCCAAGAAGACGGTCACCATGTTTGCATCCTCACCCCTCTGTACCTGTTAAAAATATATTTTTTATTACTAAACTTAAATATTTTTTCCAAGTACCATTATATGGTACTTATATTAAAATAATATATTTTAAAAGAAAAAACATACCAAACGACGGAAATATTCCGTCATCGGAATCGAGCCACCACACCACTTGGCAGCATTCTGCCTAGCCGCCTTGGCCTTCTTAGACCTTTCCTTGTAGCTCGGATCGTCGAATCTAGCCCTCATCGCAGTCCACTGCTCAGGCGTGATCCAACCTTGGATCGGTTTTCCAGCACGATCACGAGCCTTCTGGTCATCCAGAGCATCTCGGATAAGCTTGGCGGCAACGGTAGGAAAGAGCCGCTCGATCAACTCGGCCCGGTGCGGAGGATAAAAATACGTTTGCTACAATAAATAATTCATTAAGTTAGCATCACGAATATGCATAAATTAGAGGATTTATTTAATATACTTTTACCTGGAAGTGCGCAAACCAGAACGCCTTCCTCTCCTCCGGAGCCTCAGAGTAGTTGATCCAAGGGCCACCGTAGTTGTTCCTCAGAAATTGGCCCAGGCGTCTCTGAACCGACGATGGACGATATCTATACAGAAATAATAATTTAGATTACTGAAAAAGTCAATATACGATGAATAAAGAGAAACACAAATATATACTAAACCATCTAATTGACTTACTTTGTACCGTCGGCCCAAATCTCTGTCCTCGTCTCCTCCGGTGGTGCGCATGGAGGATCTTGCTGATGCTGGGACAACGTCGGCACGACCTCCTCTACATGCTCATCTGTCTCCATGGTTCCATCAGCAGGAGGAACGCTGGACGAGGGAGTACTATCACGCCTGGAACTACTCGTCCCAGGAGTGATGCCACGCAACGTCGTCGCAGTCGGAGATGTGACTGATCGATATACTGGAGTACTGGGCGACGATGATCCGGAACCAACAGTAGGCAGTACCGGAGTGGCACTCTGTCTACCTCGGGACCTGCCGAATCCTTCGCGTCGTCCTGTCATATCTGATAACAACATATGATGAATATGGAGAAACACAAATATATACTACATTCTACAGTCAAAATGTGATACATATCTCAAAGCATTATACAGTCAAAATATAATACATATATTCGTTAATGTCAAAATGTGATACATATCTCAAAGCATTTTACAGTCCAAATATAGTTATATTCTACATGGAATATTTTATATTTTCAATCATCTTCAGAAAATTCATCTTGTTCGCCTTCCTCGTCCTGCTCTTCCTCTTCCTCGTCTTCACTTTCATCTACTTCGTCGTCCTCTTCGGATAATTCTACATCTTCTACATTATTACTCGTGTAATGAGTAACTTCCGTTGAGTCCACATCTACAATATTTGTTACAAGAGGTAGATCGTCCTCCTGATAAGCTATTTCGTCAATGTCAAAGGTATTTCTAGCTTTAGTCTTGCATACTGCCCACCAATCCGACCTCGCTGTCCCCCGTCTAGGATAAGTTGTGAAGTACACGAGCTGAGCCTGACTTGATAGGATAAATGGTTCGTAGCCTTGATATCTACGCTTGTAGTTTATATCCACAAGGCCATGCTTGTCAATTTTCCAACCTTGATCTTGAATCGGATCGAACCATTCACACCTGAATAGCACGATATTAGCAGGTTCTGGGCCATAATTATATGTCAACTCCACAATCTCTTGTAAGATGCCAAAAAAATCATTGCCCGGATTGACGTCTTTGTAGTTTGTAGATTTGATACACAAACCACTGTTTTTCGTGGAATCAAGATCCAGAAAGCTGTCTCTGATAGGAGCATTTGTTGACTTGATCCTGAACCCATTCACACAGAAACTTGGCCATATTTTTACGGCAGTAATTGGTCCCTTGGCTAGAGTCCTAATAGATTCAGTCTCGGATGATATTAGACGATCGACCTAAATACCAAAGTAGCGATGGTAAGTTATTTGTTTTACAAGTGCAGAAATAAAAAGTAATTACCAAGTATCTTACATATGCGCTCAACCAAGAAGAAAAATGGCATCTCATTTCTTGTTCTACTTCTTCGTCTGTTATGTAGGGTCTAACCGACCTCAACTCATCATTATATGTGCTGAAAAACAATGATGCAACAGCTAATTAGTAGCATAATAGTATCTTATACTATTACATTGAGATGATGTAAACATGGACGTATTAATTACTTACCCCTCTAGCTTCTCCACTTCATCCTCGTCGCAATTGAGTAATATATACAATTGAGCAGCCCTTAGCTCATCGTCATTCAAATATCTCTTCTTCATTTTTCCCGAAGGCTTTTCGGATGCATTGAATACTTTGAGTATTGCATCATTAGATTCCTTATATGCGTCGTCGTTTCTGGGAGCTTTCGTCCTATTAGTAGCAACATGCGGTTTGAAATACGTCGAGCAAAAGTTTATAATCTCCTCGAGAACATAAGCTTCACAAATAGATCCTTCAACCCATGCCTTATTTTTCACCTTTCTCTTTAGGTGATTCAAATGACGCTCGAAGGGGTACATCCACCGATAACCGACAGGACCACCAACACGTGCCTCATAGGAAAGATGAATTGGCAAATGCTCCATAGAGTCGAAGAATCCTGGAGGAAACACCTTCTCGAGCTTACATAGTGTTACCGCAATGTCCCTCTCTTGCTTTTCTAGACGATCGACGAGCAACTTAGTACAACAAAGATCTTTGAAGAATATGCTCAGCTCTGTCAATGGGTCCCAAACGACCTGCGATAAAAATTCCCGAAATGCAATCGGAATTAACCACTCCATGAATACATGACAATCGTGGCTCTTCATACCTACTAGTTTGTTCTCCTTGAGGTCGACGCATCTTCTCAAGTTCGACACGTACCCGTCTGGAAACTTTAGACCCTGAATCCACCTACAAAGTCTACCTTTATCCTCTTTATCCAGTGAGAAAACTGACTTAGGTTGCTTTAACTTTCCATTCCCCTCCTCTATTAGAAGCAATGCAGGACGTCTACATATGTCTTCTAAGTCCAACCTGGCCTTCGGATTATCTTTCGTCTTCCCCTTTACATCTATTACAGTATTAATTATGTTATCAAACACATTCTTCTCGATATGCATGACATCAAGGTTATGTCTGATCAAATTGGTGCTCCAATATGGCAGATCCCAGAATATACTTCTCTTCGTCCAGTTATGGGTGCGACCAAATCCGTCACATTTGTACCCCTTAGCAGGCTCTTCGATAGCACTTGGTAAATCTTTTACCTCTTCCCATATCGTGCATCCGGGCCACCTTGGAGGTGGATTGGCCTTCTCCACAACTCCCGTACGAAAAGCATTCTGATTCCTCCGGTACGGATGATCCTTCGGCAAATATTGTCGATGACAATCGAAGAAGCACGGTTTGCCTCCGTGTTTCAAACGAAAAGCCTGAGAACGGTCCATGCAATACGGACATGAGAGACGACCATGGGTGCTCCATCCCGATAATATTCCATAGGCCGGAAAGTCGTTGATGGTCCACATAAGTGCTGCCCTCATCTGAAAATTCTGCTTTCTAGAAACATCGTACGTGTTGGCACCTACTTCCCACAGCTGATTCAACTCATCTATCAAAGGCTGTAAGTACACATCGATGTTCCTCTTCGGATTGTTCGGACCCGGGATAATAACGGTTAGGAACATATACGGAGTTTTCATGCACATCCAAGGCGGTAGATTGTACGGAGTGACGATCATAGGCCAACACGAATACTGGGAGCCCGAAAGTCCGAATGGGGTAAAACCGTCAGAGCAGAGCCCTAATCTGACATTACGCGCTTCCTCGACAAAATGTGGATACTCTCGATCAAAGTGCTTCCATGCTTCTCCATCGGATGGATGATCCAATACTCCTTCGATCTGTTTTTGCCTGTGCCAACTCATATTTTCTGCAGTCTCCTTAACCATAAACAACCGCTGCAACCGCGGCGTCAAAGGCAAGTAGTGCATCGAATCGGTAGGCTTCCTTGCACCGACAGACTTTCCTCTAACAGTGGCCTTGTAGCGATCAGCACCACAGAATCTACAAGCATCTTCATCCTTGTCGTCTTTGTAGTACAACATGCACCCGTTGTGACATGCATCGATTTTCTCGTATCCCATCCAAAGCGATCTCACCATCCTCTTAGATCGATAGAAGTCTTTAGGCAACTTTGCACCCTCGGGCAAGATCTCTATAATCAAATCGAGCAGTCGATTATAGCATTCTTGCGACATGTTAAAATCGGACTTGATGCTCAATAATCTTGTAACCACCTCCAACGGTGAATGGTCCTCACAACCAGGATATAGTGGAGTCCTTGCATTCTCAAGCAACTCCATAAACTTTGCAGCATCGGCATTCGGTGCCTCCTCAGCTGCATCATAATTGTCCGGATTGAAACTAGGTCCCGCCGCATCATAATTGTCAGGATTGAAACTAGGCCCCGTCGCATCATAAACCATGTTCACCAACCCGTCGTCGTAAGCATCGTGGTCTTGGACATCCATATACGGCTCCACATAGGGCTCCGACTCCGATGCTAGAGATACAAGTTCTCCGTGCGCGGTCCACTGATAGTAATTCGGCGTAAAGCCCTTCGAGTATAAATGATATGTAACTTCCACTTCTGGATGATATTTCCTGTTGCGACATCTCACACATGGACACTTAATTTTGGTACCGTCCATGTACTGAGGGAACGCCTTGGCGAACTGCAGGAACTGCTGTACACCCTCAATGAATTCATCCCGCACACCGTACATGTCATCAGGATGACGGTTGTACATCCACGAACGATGACGCAGATAGTAATTCATATCCATTTCTAGATACTTCTGCAAAATCGACAGTATGTATCATATAAATCATTACATGCAAAATTAACTTCTGTGTCTGTGTCAGTGTCCGTTATGGGAAAAGCAGTATATATATATATATATATATATATATATATATATATATATATATATATATATATATATAACATTACCCAAATAATATCTTAATACCACTTTACTACTATACCTTAACCCACTGCCCCAAGATACTAATCCACAACCTTGGTACTAGCTTAACACACACCCAAGTACTGGAGATACCTACTTGGTTACACCCTTAGTATCCTAATCTCATAAACTAAGTTTCTTGAGATACTTGATTAACAAATACCCATACCGCAGGTATCCTTTACTACTAAGTTTCCGGATTTTAGTGTAGTAGGCTCCAGCCGAAGCCAATAAGTTTCTTGAGATGCATGTCCTTAATGATGCATGCTGCGATGATATCTTTGCTCCATTAGAGGCTCTTCATACTGCTAGCTAGTGATTTCAGTAAGTGTTGAAATTAATCCTTTATTTATTTAAGCTGATTTGTAAGTTTCGTTTAGCTAATTCAACTGTTATAGTCATATTATTTAGACCATTATGCACTTCTTGAAACTGGCAGTAAGGTGAGGAACTGAGATACATAACTCCGCAGTACTTTGCTTTCGGCAATTAACCCCTATATATATTGGGAGTGGAACGAGGAAGTAGCTAGAGCTCAAAATTCTTGGGGCACAATTAAGGACGGTTGCTTAGATCATACACTTCCTGGTCGAATAATTGGCGTTCTAATTAATTTGATCACATGATCAGTTGTTGTACGAATATTCAGGAATTAGTTCGAATTTGTTCACCCAATGTACGTAGTCATGACATATGAACATGGATTCAATAATAGCCATCATTTCTTCCCCTCCTCCATTGGACCAATGAATAGTAACCACAAAATCAAACAATTAGTATGTATGTATGTATGTATATATATATATATATATATATATATATATATATATATATATATATATATATATATATATATATATATATATATATATATATATATATATTGCAAAAGTGCAAATAAATACACTTATGTTCTTTCTTTCTTATTCATCGATCCATATTATTTATTTATTTTATACTTGAAAGAAGAAATTAAAATCTGATCTCTACATGATCGCACATGCATGAACATTGTCAAAAAACCTAACCCTAACCCTAACCCTAACCCCATGTCAAAAAATCTAACCCTAACCCTAACCCTAACCCTAACCCTAGGTCCAGATCAGTGTCTGTGTCAGTGTGTGTGTGTGCCATGTCTGTGTCAGTGTCAGTATGTGTGTCGTGTTTGTGTCAATGTCACATGTGTCCTGTGTGAGAGAGAGAGAGAGAGAGAGAGAGAGAGAGAGAGTATACCTTGCCGGAGTAGTCGCGGTCGACGGAGCTGGGGGGGGGAATTTGTTTTCGAATCGAAATTTCAACTGACGGGGAAAAATGAAACCGACCCCTAATTAACCAAATTTTAGCGACGTTTAGCGACGTCCAATAAAAAATGTCGCTACATTAAATATTTGCGACGTCAATGACGTCGCTAAACACGTTGCTAAATATTTTGAGTATAAATGTCGCTATATACGTCGCTAAACGTCGCTAAATTAGACATATTAGCGACGTTTAGCGACCTTAATTGAACTTATAGCGACTTATCTTTTAAAATCGTATTAAAAGTCGCTAAATGTCGCCATTTAGTGACGTCTAGCGACGTGTTTATAATGAGTCGCTAATTTATATATTATTAGCGACGTTTATTTTGACGTCGCTAAAATACGTCGCTAATTCCGCTTTTTCTAGTAGTGAACGTTGATGAAGCTAATAAAATTGTCGGCTGGTGAGAGCGCGACACGAATATTGGCGAAGTTGGAACTTTCATCCATCGATCTGAAACTTGATGGACCGGCCACCTACCTGAGTTGGTCAAGACGGGTGAGGAGAACCCTCGCAGAGAAGAACCTGGAGGGTTTCTTGTCATGAGAGAAGACAGAGCCGGATGAGGGCTTAGTAGGACGCTACGAGTGAAAGTCCACTAATATGGTGGTATACATTTGGCTCCTTAATTCTTCAGTCCAGTCGATCGTCGTCATAGTAGATAGCCTTGAGATGGTGAAAGACGTGTGAGAGAAGTTGAGGAGAACCTATGATAGTGTGGAGAATAACTTGAGGGTTTTTCAGATCAAGGGGAGATCGACGATACCGTACAGGAAAAGAAGATGGTACAGGAGTATGCCACAGAGTTAGAGCGTCTGTGGTTGGATTATGATCACTTCTCAGATCGGACGAGCTACGATGACCCAAAGTGTAAGTAGGGACAGGTATGTTTGTAGGAGAGGACAATAAAGTTTCTTAAGGGGCTGTGTAAACTCCCTCACCCAAAATAGATATTTTGTGTATATTTTATATTATTATATTTATTATAGATGTTGAAGTTATTTAGAGAATTCTCTTAGTTAATTAGAAAATAATTTTTTTAGTATATATACTTATATAAATATTTACTTAGAATTATTTTTAGGCTATTTTAGATTATTGGGATTTTTCCATAATTTTTAGTTAATTAAAAACTAGTAACACTAATTTTCTAGGACTTTGAAGAATTTATTTTATGTTCAAACTTAATTAAAAATATCCCAAAATTTTATTTTAGGTTCTAAATAGTCAAATATATTTTCTAGAATTTTCTGGGAATTTTCTGAATATTTTAGTATTTATTGGGAGTTATTTAGGCTAATAACTAATTTTTAGGACTTGTAGAATTTATTGTGCAATCCCAGGAATATAGAATGGACCCACGTTATTTTTTAGAGTTTATAATATTATTATATATTTTCTGGAATTATTTCAGAATTTTTGGAATAATTTGAGTATTTATTTTAGTTATATGGGTAAAACTAATGTTTAGAGCTTCTCCTAATTATAGTAGGAAATCTATGAATATAAAATTATCCAAAATATTTTTCTAGAGTTTTAAATTCAAAAAATATTTTTTTTTGTAATTTTTCCAAATTTTTATGATTATTTTTAATATTTATTTTGAGTTATTTAGATTTAAAATGACATAAATAATGTTTTGATAAAGGTAAATCAAAAATAAATAATATAACAAAAACTATCCAATCAGATTCTGACACGTGTCAGCCTATAAATATCCTTTCAGTCGCAGGTACATCCCTATATATATATATTATTATAACCCTAATTATCCCATTATTTTAGAGAGAGAGATTTTGGAGAATTGCCATCTAGGGTTCCTTCATCTTCCACAAGCCATTACGCATAGCTCCGGACTCCAAACGAGGCCTAGTTTCTTGCGTTAGAAAGATATTGAGGTTAGATTTCTGATTATATAAATTGTTTTACGAAATTATGAGTATTAAATTCTGGAAAATTCGTAGAGCACAGTATGTCCGAAAATAGACGTGTTTCAATGTTTTCGCGATTTCGGGAGAACCAGGAATCAGAATCATGAACCGTTTGAAGTTTCGGAAAGCTAATGTCTAGATAATTGACATATGTTTTTCTCAAAATTTAATTCGAAGTATTTATATACTGTTAATTCTGTAGAACTTCTAGGTTAGAATTTAACCATCGGTGCACAATACAAAATTTGTATGTGCCATAATTCCCAAACGAATTTGAATTCGGACGAGCCGTAAATTCCAACATGTTTTTGACACTGAAACCTACAAGAAATCATGCATGAAAGTTGAGTTTGTGTCGATTGACTTTTCGGTCAACAGATCGCCTCGATTTGCGTGCCATGAGTCTCGAGTTGATAAAATTCAGTTTCTTTGGACAAAATTTAGGAATTAACATAAAAATCAGAATAATAAGATTAAAATAGGATTTTAGAGTAATTATTCCAGAATTAAATAAATTAAAATAAATTATCTTTTGACGTGATAAATTTGTATACATAGGCTATTTGGACTGTGACTTGGACTCTGATACATACCAGCAGCAGGACCCCAGGTAAGATACCTTGCCAAATTGTTTACATTATTTTACATGATTAGTATATTTTTGTATATTTATTACATTTCTGTTTATTTATTGCATGTGTAGTTCCTTTCAGTCATTACTATATATTAGATATGTTGACACACACATGACACTTAGTATCATCGAGGACAATCATTAGGCGTATGGGCTTTTAACTACTCTGGTAACACCGTAGTCACTAGCACGCACTATGGTGGGTCGTGTCCGATGGTCGCTACCCCCGCGGTATGTCGATTGATGGAGTCCGAGGGTCGCTACCCCCGCGGTATGTCGGCTGATAATGTCCACTGACGAGCGTGAGGTTGTGAGGATTAGATCGAGTAGCCTACCCTTGCCCATACGTCAAAAAGTTGTCCTCATTTGCATTCATATAGATTGTCTTGTACAGCGTACTTATTTATTTTCAAATATGATGCATGTTTACTGTATTCAAATTGGCTCGTATTTTCTGTATCTTGTTACGTACCTCTGAGGACCTGGTCCTCTGCCAGGTGTATCTGTTCTTGAGTAATTGCAGGAGCGCACATTTGGATGATTACTTGTGTTGCGAGGATGTCTTCTCTTCGAGCCCATGGTCGTTAGCTGGTATTCCTATATTGTATTTGTTGTGTTGTACTTTTCCATTCGAGTTGGTAGTGGATTTGTTTCTATCCAACTATCATCCTTAGATATTTATGTTGAGATCTAGTTATATAGATGCTGGTTATTATTTATATCTGATTTCCGCGGATGAGATTTAGATTATACCCTGTGACTTGTGATACATTTTATACCACTTGTGGATTATATATTCATATTTTAGCGTACGTATGGATTTGGTTTCCATATATTGGAGTTGCCATATCCATGCGGCTGGCATGCTTACGTGTTCCTAGTCCTATGTATTTTGGGACTGGGGCGTGACATGTTTTTGTGGTGGCCCATGCAGGTCGAGAGCATATTGTCTCGGTTACGTTACTGTACCGAACAAGCCTGCATTTAGGACTAGAGTATAGGATCTTATCTACAATTGACTATGATTCATCTTCCTCCTATCTGTTCTATTTGAACAATCGTATCCTGCTTGATTCCTGTACTTCCCTAATAGCTCTTTGAGTATAGCCTTCTGCTAGGATATAGGAACCCCTGTTATTAAGATGATAATTAGAGTAGCACGCCTATTAAGGATAACAACAAGAATATAGACACACCACTAAGTTTAGAATATCTAGTGAACCCTAGAATTTCTTATCTCTAGGATTGGTTTATCATTACCCCTTGATGTATTATGAAGACTTGAGAGTAGTATAGACGCTACTAGAGTTAGTTAGAAGTTTTACCATAATATTTGACACCTAATATCACATAGTCTTTTGACTTATTATTGAAGTGTAACCGAATGACATTAATCGCATGCTAGCAAAAGACGATAGTGTTTATTCAGACGATAGAATTTAGGGGTCCTTGTCCCTATTTGGTCGACTAGCGACTTAGACAAGGAGGTTGTATGATAACTGTAGAGATTGTAGAGTCTTTTATTATTGTTGCTTAGTTGTTTTGGTTTTGTGAACTTGAATTGTTATGTATCTTCTTTCATCATAATCCAGCGTATTTATATTTGATGTACTACCTTGACTTATGCTGCTATTATAGCCTAGCTTTTGCAAGCTTATTCTTTATCGAGCTTGTTCATGATATGTATTATTGGAGCGCTACAATAATACATTTCAGAATCAGAGTACTACGGTCTGATCAACCATAGTGCGCTTGATTCTCCCTTCGCAATACTACCTTACGTGGATTGAGATATTGTCATGCCCCAGTCCCAAAAGTACATAGGACTAGGAACACGTAAGCATGCCAGCCGCATGGATATGGCAACTCCAATATATGGAAACCAAAATCCACACGTACGCTGTAATATGAATATCAATCCACAAGTGGTATAAAATGTATCACAAGTCACAGGGTATAATCTAAATCTCATCCGCGAAAATCAGATATAAATAATAACCAGCATCTATATAACTAGATCTCAACATAAATATCTAAGGATGATAGTTGGATGGAAACAAATCCACTACCAACTCGAATGTAAGAGCAAATACAAAATAAGTACAACACAACAACACCATATAAGAATACCGGCTAGCAATCACGGGCTCGTAGAGAAGACATCCTCGCAACACAAGTAATCATCCAAATCTGTGCTCCTGCAATTACTTAAGAACAGACACACCTGGCAGAGGACCAGGTCCTCAGAGGGACATAACAAGATACAGAAAATACGAGCCAATTTGAATACAGTAAACATGCATATTATTTGAAAATAAATAAGTACGCTGTACAAGACCATCTATATGAATGCAAATGAGGACAACTTTTTGATGTATGGGCAAGGGTAGGCTACTCGATCTAATCCTCACAACCTCACGCTCGTCAGTGGACATCATCAGCCGACATACCTCTGGGGTAGCGACCCTCGGACTCCATCAATCGACATACCTCTGGGGTAGCGACTATCGGACACGACCTACCATAGTGCGTGCTAGTGACTACGGTGTTACCAAAGTGGTTAAAAGCCCATACGCCTAATGATTGTCCTCTATGATACTAAGTGCCATGTGTGTGTCAACATATCTAATACATAGTAATGACTGAAAGAAAACTACACATGCAAGAATAAACAGAAATACAATAAATATACAGAAATATACTAAGCATGCAAAATACTATAAAAAATTTGGCAAGGTATCTTGCCTGGGGTCCTGCTGCTGGTATGAATCAGAGTCCAAGTCACAGTCCAAATAGCCTATGTATTACAAATTTATCACGTCAAAAGATAATTTATTTTAATTTATTTAATTCTGGAATAATTACTCTAAAATCCTATTTTAATCTTATTATTCTGATTTTTATGTTAATTCCTAAATTTTGTCCAAAGAAACTAAATTTTATCAACTCGAGACTCATGGCACGCAAATCGAGGCGATCTGTTGACCAAAAAGTCAACCGACACAAACTCAACTTTCATGCATGATTTCCTGTAGATTTCAGCATCAAAAATATGCTGGAATTTACGGCTCGTCCGAATTCAAATTCGTTTGGGAATTATGGCACATACAAATTTTGTATTGTGCACCGATGGTTAAATTCTAACCTAGAAGTTCTACAGAATTAACAGTATAAAATACTTCGAATTAAATTCTGAGAAAAACATATGTCAATGATCTCGACATTAGCTTTCCGAAACTTTAAACGGTTCATGATTCTGATTCCTGGTTCTCCCGAAATCGCAAAAATATTGAAACACGTCTATTTTCGGATATGCTGTGCTCTACGAATTTTTTAGAATTTAATACTCATAATTTCATAAAATAAATTATATAAACAGAAATCTAACCTCAATATATTTCTAACGCAAGAAACTAGGCCTCGTTTGGAGTCCGGAGCTATGTGCAATGGCTTGTGGAAGATGAAGGAACCCTAGATGGCAATTCTCCAAAATCTCTCTCTCTAAAATAATGGGATAATTAGGGTCATAATAATATATATATATATATATAGGGATGTACCTGCGGCTGAATGGATATTTATAGGCTGACACGTGTCAGAATCTGATTGGATGGTTTTTGTTATATTATTTGTTTTTGATTTGCCTTTATCAAAATATTATTTAAGTCATTTTAAATCTAAATAACTCTAAATAAATATTAAAAATAGTCATAAAAATCTGGAAAAATTACATAAAATATATTTTGAACCTATAAACCCTAGAAAAATATTTGGGATAATTTTATATTCATAAGTTTACTACTATAATTAGGAGAAGCTCTAAACATTAGTTTATCCATTTAACTAAAAATAAATATTAACATTATTCCAAAAATTCTGAAATAATTCCAAAAAATATATAATAATATTATAAATCCTAGAAAATAACGTGTGTCCATTCTATATTCCTGGGCTTCACAATAAATTTTACAAGTCATAAAAATTAGTTATTAGCCTAAATAACTCCCAATAAATACTAAAAGTATTCAGAAAATTTCCAGAAAATTCTAGAAAATATATTTGACTATTTAGAACCTAAAATAAAATTTTGGAATATTTTTAATTAAGTTTGAACATAAAATAAATTCTTCAAAGTCCTAGAAAATTAGTGTTACTAGTTTTTAATTAACTAAAAATTATGGAAAAATCTCAATAATCTAAAATAGCCTAAAAATAATTCTAAATAAATATTTATATAAGTAAATATACTAAAAAAATTATTTTCTAATTAAATAAGAGAATACTCTAAATAAATTCAACATCTATAATAAATATAATAATATAAAATATACACAAAATACCTATTTTGGGTGAGGGAGTTTACAGATATATAGTTGACTAATAAACACCTGTACTTGCCCCTAGATATGTCTCAGCGAATCGTATCGGTTACATAACTGTACTAATACGAGCATGCGAACAAAGAATTACCAAAATAGGATTTCAATCCACAACTGCTTTGACAATTTCCATTTGAATTCCTTAAACTCCTTGATCCCGATACTTCTATTCTATTACCTCACCCTTGAACTCTTTATTATTGGTCTCCGTCTTCCCTTATTTCAGAAAGACGAAACCTCGTGCTTGGTATAAGTTTAATACACAGAGAGTACTAGATATACCCCGTAGGATGATCACATACTTGAGGATTATTCTTTTGTAATTAAGGACATATCATATATGATATAATCGGCGTTAAAGTTTTGAGGATTGAATGACATGAGTAAATAAATTAAGGAATATTTTTCTTAAAGTATATAGCCTTCTGTGATATATGGGTAAATTCTAAGTTGGGTAGCAGTGCATTGTCAACTTGAGATGAATTTCTTTTAGATTGTGATCAAGTAAGATTAGATTGGGAGATTCAAGTCATTTTAATTTTGAGAAATTTTAAAAGAAGGATTAAGATAATGAGGATTTAACGAATTTTAAAATCTTGATATTGCGGACCAAATATTTATACTTTGAGCACATGATTTAAATTTTGAATATTGAAGGATGAATCATCGATTTAAATTTTGAGGATAAATATAGAATTTTAGACTTGAACATTTGGTGAATTAGATTTAAATTTTACAATTTGATGATTTGAATTAAAAGTTTAATTTTGATTGTTGGGTCACCTATTTAAAATATTGAGGATGTAAATTGAGTTTAAATATTTGAAGAGTACAAAAATCTTAAGTTGAGAATAGGAATAAGATTTGATTAGAATTGTTTATTGTTCAAAGTCTAGAGGAGATTATGAAAGTTGGAAATTGTGATATAAACTTTGATGTGGGATGTCATATAGACTTGAGTTAGATTTGGATGTTGATTATTTAAAAATCGAGAAGAGATTATGATAGGTTGAATTTTGATTTAAACAGTGGTTATCTTAATTTTGAAGTGATCGCGATAGATTTGAATAGATTTTGTTATTTAAATTTTTGGAAGAGATTGCGATTGACGTACCTTATGTACGAATGTGAAGGATTTAACAAATTATGCCTTATTTTAATTTCGAGGACGAAATTGTTTTAAGTTGGGTAGATTGTAAACTCCCTCACCCAAAATAGGTATTTTGTGTATATTTTATATTATTATATTTATTATAGATGTTGAAGTTATTTAGAGAATTCTCTTAGTTAATTAGAAAATAATTTTTTTAGTATATTTACTTATATAAATATTTATTTAGAATTATTTTTAGGCTATTTTAGATTATTGGGATTTTTCCATAATTTTTAGTTAATTAAAAACTAGTAACACTAATTTTCTAGGACTTTGAAGAATTTATTTTATGTTCAAACTTAATTAAAAATATCCCAAAATTTTATTTTAGGTTCTAAATAGTCAAATTTATTTTCTAGAATTTTCTGGGAATTTTCTGAATATTTTAGTATTTATTGGGAGTTATTTAGGCTAATAACTAATTTTTAAGACTTGTAGAATTTATTGTGCAATCCCAGGAATATAGAATGGACCCACATTATTTTCTAGGGTTTATAATATTATTATATATTTTTTGGAATTATTTTAGAATTTTTGGAATAATTTGAGTATTTATTTTAGTTATATGGGTAAAACTAATGTTTAGAGCTTCTCCTAATTATAGTAGGAAATCTATGAATATAAAATTATTCCAATTATTTTTCTAGAGTTTTTAAATTCAAAATATATTTTTTTGTAATTTTTCCAGATTTTTATGATTATTTTTAATATTTATTTTGAGTTATTTAGATTTAAAATGACTTAAATAATGTTTTGATAAAGGCAAATCAAAAATAAATAATATAACAAAAACCATCCAATCAGATTCTGACACGTGTCAGCCTATAAATATCCTTTCAGCCGCAGGTACATCCCTATATATATATATTATTATAACCCTAATTATCCCATTATTTTAGAGAGAGATTTTGGAGAATTGCCATCTAGGGTTCCTTCATCTTCCACAAGCCATTACGCATAGCTCCGGACTCCAAACAAGGCCTAGTTTCTTGCGTTAGAAAGATATTGAGGTTAGATTTCTGATTATATAATTTTTTTTATGAAATTATGACTATTAAATTCTGGAAAATTCGTAGAGCACAGCATGTCCGAAAATAGACGTGTTTCAATGTTTTCGCGATTTCGGGAGAACCAGGAATCAGAATCATGAACCGTTTGAAGTTTCGGAAAGCTAATGTCTAGATAATTGACATATGTTTTTCTCAGAATTTAATTCGAAGTATTTATATACTGTTAATTCTGTAGAACTTCTAGGTTAGAATTTAACCATCGGTGCACAATACAAAATTTGTATGTGCCATAATTCCCAAACGAATTTGAATTCGGACGAGCCGTAAATTTCAGCATGTTTTTGACGCTGAAACCTACAAGAAATCATGCATGAAAGTTGAGTTTGTGTCGATTGACTTTTCGGTCAACAGATCGCCTCGATTTGCGTGCCATGAGTCTCGAGTTGATAAAATTCAGTTTCTTTGGACAAAATTTAGGAATTAACATAAAAATCAGAATAATAAGATTAAAATAGGATTTTAGAGTAATTATTCCAGAATTAAATAAATTAAAATAAATTATCTTTTGACGTGATAAATTTGTAATACATAGGCTATTTGGACTGTGACTTGGACTCTGATTCATACCAGCAGCATGACCCCAGGCAAGATACCTTGCCAAATTGTTTACATTATTTTGCATGCTTAGTATATTTCTGTATATTTATTATATTTCTGTTTATTTATTGCATGTGTAGTTCCTTTCAGTCATTACTATATATTAGATATGTTGACACACACATGACACTTAGTATCATCGAGGACAATCATTAGGCGTATGGGCTTTTAACCACTCTGGTAACACCGTAGTCACTAGCACGCACTATGGTGGGTCGTGTCCGATGGTCGCTACCCCCGCGGTATGTCGATTGATGGAGTCCGAGGGTCGCTACCCCCACGGTATGTCGGCTGATGATGTCTACTGACGAGCGTGAGGTTGTGAGGATTAGATCGAGTAGCCTACCCTTGCCCATACGTCGAAAAGTTGTCCTTATTTGCATTCATATAGATTGTCTTGTACAGCGTACTTATTTATTTTCAAATATGATGCATGTTTACTGTATTCAAATTGGCTCGTATTTTCTGTATCTTGTTACATACCTCTGAGGACCTGGTCCTCTGCCAGGTGTATCTGTTCTTGAGTAATTGCAGGAACGCACATTTGGATGATTACTTGTGTTACGAGGATGTCTTCTCTTCGAGCCCATGGTCGTTAGCTGGTATTCCTATATTGTATTTGTTGTGTTGTACTTTTCCATTCGAGTTGGTAGTGGATTTGTTTCTATCCAACTATCATCCTTAGATATTTATGTTGAGATCTAGTTATATAGATGCTGGTTATTATTTATATCTGATTTCCGCGGATGAGATTTAGATTATACCCTGTGACTTGTGATACATTTTATACCACTCGTGGATTATATATTCATATTTCAGCCTACGTATGGATTTGGTTTCCATATATTGGAGTTGCCATATCCATGCGGCTGGCATGCTTACGTGTTCCTAGTCCTATGTATTTTGGGACTGGGACGTGACAGGCTGGCCGTAATGTTTGCTCAGAGGACAGCACTACTTCTAGCCCAGCCAAAGATTCCTACACTTGAGGTGGCTATCTCGACCATGATCCAGGAGGAGACTCGTATCAAGCTACAGGCAGGGACAGGTGGTCCTCCTGAAGTGAAGACAAAACTGGCGATTGCCAATTCAGGTGGCACAGGACCTAAGGGAGACCCCCGGCAGTGTTACAACTGCGGGAAGGTAGACCATCTGAGGTATGATTGCACCAAACCACCCAAGAAGGGAGATTCGGGTGGCGGACGTAGATAGTTTGGAGGATATGGTCATGGTCGTGGGGGTCGACGGGGTGGTCGAGGAGGTTATCGGGCGAACCTGCTGGTAACAGAAGGCGGGGAGGGAGCTAATGGTGCCTATACTGAGGAGGATCAGGCACTACTGGGCATGCTGGAAGTACTCAAAAGAAAGCAGAGAGCGTCAAGCGATGAATACAGAAGGAGTGGGACTGAGGAGACGTCAACCTCATTCTTTGCCAGAGGCAACGCTGTCATGTATGCCCATCCATCGAAAGGTACTGATGACTCACTCGCCCTTGCATCTATGTCTTTCCTTAGATCGTCGGACTGGATTGTTGATTCGGGTGCGTCTCGACATGTGACAAAAAATGCTAATGAGTTCTCTTCTTACACTCACCTAGCATCTGCAAACAACATTCAAACAGCCGATGGTACTTTTCAGCCAGTGGTCGGTAAGGGTACTGTCGATTGTACAGGTTCAATGAGATTATCTAATGTTTTACATGCTCCTTCTTTTTCAGTCAGTCTTTTGTCCATTAGTTCTATAATCCTCCAACTATAATGCATTGTCTCTTTTGATATTCCTAAGGTGACCTTCCAAGAGAAGGAGATAGGACGAAGACTTGGAACTGACACTTGGCATGATGGACTGTGATACCTGGATCGAGAAGGACTGGATTCGGCATTAGTGTTTGTGGCAGAAAGGGCAGGAATAGAAGGACCAAAGATGAGTGACGAGGATACACTGATACTCCATCACAGGCGGTTGGGGCACTCTTCTTTTGGTATTTTGAGTAGATTGTATCCATCTATTTATGAGAAGGCAAATAAGGAGAAACTAGTATGTGATGCATGTGATTTAGACAAACTTACTAGGAGCTCATATATTGGTGCGGGCCATAGGAGCTCTTCTACTTTTGATATTATACATTCTGATGTCTGGGCGTCGTGCGCCACAACTACTATGAATAGTTACAAGTATTTCATCTCTTTTATTGATTGTTCCTCTCGTGTCACCTGGTTGTATTTGATGAAGAATAAGAGTGAGGTCTTTGCCTATTTTCGGGACTTTCATAAACATGTCCAGACTCAGTACAGAACAGTGGTGAAGGTACTAAGGTCTAATAATGGAACAGAGTATACCAACAAAGCACTTGAGGAATACCTGTCAGCCCAAGGGATACAGCATCAGACCACTTGTGCATACACACCAGCACGGAATAGAGTGGCAGAAAGGAAGAACAGACACTTTCTGGAGGTGGAAAGGAGCATGATGATCGACATGAATGTCCCACAAAATCTGTGGGGACATGTAGTATTGACAGCAGCTCGATTGATCAACATGATGCCCTCGAAGGTACTGGGATAGAAGTCTCCATGTGAGATATTATAAGAAAATAATAGTGGGATACTCCCACTAAAGGTGTTTGGCTGTGTATGTTTTGTGAAGGACAACATACCGTCTGTTGGAAAACTAGAACCCAGAGCAGTCAAGTGTGTATTCGTGGGCTATTCGGCGACTCGGAAGGGTATGTGTGTTGGAGCCCGGTAGAGAAGAAGATGTTTGTGAGCATGGATGTTCACTTCAGGGAGTTTGAGCCATACTACCATCAGGAGGGAACCTCATCCATGAGCAACTCACCTGATACTGAGAGTATGAGGCGAGAGAGGGAGATTAGTGAGAGTGTGGTGACCGATTTAAAAGTATGGTATGGAGGAACGTTTGAGAGGGAGCAGGAGAGTAAAGTGGAACAGGGGGAGGCGATGAGAGGTGTTAGGCCCACGGCTCAGGGGGAGTTACTTACCTACAGCAGGAAAGGAAAGCAAACTACAGGACCCGTACCTATTGTGCCAGTGCCAAGTCCCTTGCCTACGTCCGTCTCAACTCCTGAGACACATACCACCGCCACCATATTTTCCTTCAGGTGATATCATTCTTCCTACTCCTCTCACACCCTTATCAGTACGAAGGATCACTCGCTGCAATGCGAAAAATCCTTCTGATATATATGGTTGGGACCTTGCTCAGTTTATTTCATATAATAATATCTCTTCTTCTCATGGAGCATTCATAGCATCTTTGGATAGTATTACTATACATAAAAATTGGCAGGTTGCCAAGAACGATCCAAAGTGAAAAGCGGCGATGCACGAGGAGTTAGGCGCTCTTGAGAAGAATCGCACTTGGGAACTGGTGAAACTGTCAAAGGAGAAGAGGTCAGTCGAATGCAAGTGGGTCTTTACTGTGAAACAGAACCCAGATGAAAAAGTAGAGCGCTACAAGGCTCGACTGGTGGCAAAAGGATACATTCAGACGTACGATATTGACTATGATGAGACCTTTGCACCAGTGGCGAAGATGAGCACCGTCAGGACCCTGATTTCTTTGGCAGCGAATGATGGATGGAAGCTACACCAACTGGATGTGAATAATGTGTTTCTTCATGGGAATCTAGTGGAGGAAGTGTACATGGAGATACCACCAGGATTCTGCACCGTTAAGACAGTGGACAAGGTCTGCAGGTTGAAGAAGTCCCTCTATGGACTAAAGCAGTCTCCTCGAGCGTGGTTTGATAGATTCAGGAGGACGATGATAGGAATGGGATATCAGCAAATCAATGTTGATCATACTGTGTTCTTCCGTCGGACTGGAGGCCACATCATCATGCTTGCAAAATATGTGGACGATATGATTATCACAGGAGATGATGAGCAGAAGATTGTCCAACTCAAGGGGAAGCTTGGCAAGGAGTTCGAGGTGAACGACCTTGGCCTTCTTCGGTACTTCTTGGGATTGAGATTGCTTGAGAAGCAGAGGATATTGTTCTTTCTCAGAAAAAGTATACGCTGGACCTTCTCACGGAGACAGGGATATTGGGATGCAGACCTGCAGCGACGTCGATCAACCAGGGGTTCAAGCTGTGTGCTGAGGCTGGAGAACCAGTTGACCGAGACAGATACCAGAGACTGGTGGACAAGTTGATCTATTTGAGCCACACACGTCCTGATATCTGCTTTACAGTGAGTGTGGTAAGCCGCTACATCCATGACCCAAGGAAGGGTCATACGGACGCAGTGTACCATATTCTGAGATACTTGAAGGGTACCCCCGGAAAGGGATTGATATTCAAGAAGAATGATCACTTGAGCATCGAGTGCTACTGTGACTCTGACTGAGCTAGTTGTACTGATGACAGGAGGTCTACCTCGAGCTATTGCATATTTGTAGGAGGCAACTTGGTCTCTTGGAGGAGTAAGAAGCAGTCAGTGGTAGCCAACAGTTGAAGCGGAGTACAGAGCTATGGCCTTGGGAGTTGCAGAGCTGCTATGGCTAAAGAGTATGCTGGTGGAGCTGAAGCTGGATCAAGCAACCAAGATAAAGCTGTGGTGTGACAACCACTCAGCCATCAATATCGCCAACAATCCAGTGCAGCATGTCAGGACCAAACATATCGAGATCGATAGGTTCTTCATCAAGGAGAACTTGGACCGTGGACTACTGGAGTTACATCATGGACTAGCAATTTTAAAAAAATATCCTCGTGTACGACAATGTAGACCGTAACGTTGTCGTATCATCTACTTTAATAGATTTTCCTACCAAGATAGCTATCATCATCAATATATGTATACTCCAGTATTGGATCGGTAGCCCAGGAAGCCTAATACATATGGGGACCATGTGCAATATTTCTCTCTTGCACTGTGAATCATGATGCCATTCCTTCAGGATGATTAGGCGTTCATCAAACGTCCATGGACCTCCTTATATAATAGTTCCACATCTTTCAGCAGGATAAATCTAACAAAGTAAAATTCGTAGTCACGAGCAAACAGCTCCATACTGTCTTTAGGTCTCCACACCCGATTAGCATATGCTCGAATCTGTCCATAGAACGGTTTGTCATCCAGCACATACAAAATTAAATTGTTCCTCTAGTACTTCATAGTTTCATCCATTTCCTCCTCTGTGAATGACACTATTTGTCCTTCCTCCATCTTCTTCGGTTCCACGTATTTCATCTCGACATTGGATTTTAGTGTCCTTGTTAGATATATGTCCACCCACCATTTGCTCCCTCTCTGTTCCCTTACTGGTTCCTTCCCCTTACTTGAGTCTTGCATAATAGCCTCTCTCCTCTGTGTATCCCCTTGCACAAACCCAAAAGCTATCGGTGTCGGAGTCGAGGTTCCCTCCTTCCCATGTACAGGCAGTCGCCTCCCTTCATAACTGCTGCCCCTTATCCCTCTCTAGAGTAAGTGGTCCATTCGCTCGTCGATGCCCACCTGGTCCGACGAATCTAGCCATTTCCCTTTCCTTTCTTCTCTGTTCCACGGTTGTCCATCCACCCCATTTCTAATACTCCGTAGCCCCCCTCGTCGTTCAACTCCCGTCGTCCTCCTCTATCCGATGATTCCATATTCCATGCTCCATGAAATACTAAATTATCGGTTGTCATCTCCGCCTTCATCATCATAGTGTATATATATATATATATATATATATATATATATATATATATATATATGTGTGTGTGTGTGTGTGTGTGTGTGTGTGTGTGTGTGTCACCCATATATGGCTCACGTGGTGAGGTGAGGACCTAAGATTCCAAGACAGACGCGTTTGATTCCTATAGAAGCTAACTTACTAACTTATAATTATGATAATCTTAGATTTTTAAGATTAACATACGTAACTTGATAATCCTTGTAATTAAAATGTTTATTTTATTTTATTTTCTCCCACGATACAAGCCTAGTTTTTTAAAGTTAGGCAGAGTGCTTGATATTATCCATTTAGTTTTCAATAAAATACGAAGAGATTAGGAGGCACAATTATTATTTTTTATTTTCTCTCCGTTTAGGATTTGGCTTATCAATTAATTATATTAATTATATAAGAATATGAATATCAATGTAATGATTGAGCTGTAGTGAAGATTTGAAAATATTATTGGTTGTATGGTTGTACATCTTCCCTATTCCAATTATAGTCTTCTCTTCTTCTTCTTCTTCTTCTTCTTCTTCTTTTTTGTCTTTTTTGTGTGTTCTAAATTCCAATATAGTTCTATTATGAAGAGTAAACAGTTAACGAAAATGTCTCTAATAAAGATAGAAAGTAATCTATTTCTTTCTTTAATCTCTATTTCTATAAAGCGGCTTGAAAACAACTCAAAAATGAGTTGTCCAAGTCGTATATATATCCTCCACTAAATTTAAAAAAAACAAAAATTCAAAAAAAATTCTAATCGTGTATGTACCTCCTCGCGTAGTTAAAACAAAAAAACAAAAAAAAATCTAAATCTTTCTAACTAATTTAACATATAAACAATATAAAAAAATAAAAAATAAATAAATAAATAAATATATATATATATATATATATATATATATATATATATATATATATATATATATATATATATATATATATATATATAATATTTATATTATATTTAAATTAGGTACGGTATTATCTAACTAAATACATATCCAAACTTCTAAAAACATATCTATAACAAATCATAATTAAGATATATTTAAAATAATTTAATATAATTTAAATTTTTATATTTTTTAATAATATTATTGTATTTTTTTCTTTTTGGTGCACGTGACTAATATATTTAAAATTAAAAGTAGATATTTAAATAAACAAAAAAAATAGAATCATAACTATATATATATATATATATATATATATATATATATATATATATATATATATATATATATATATATTGATCATATTAGTTATAGATTGGAGAAATAGGATCTTTATATTGTTAAGGTAAACATTGGAATAAAATTGTGAAAAATATAAACTAAACAAAATCCTTTGAAATTTAGCAGGTCTTTTAATTATGATTTTGTTTTTTTCCGTCTCTAGATCTTAATGGTCATATCTTGAGCATGAAGCAAAATATCTAGAATATCTATAATTAAAATCTTCCCAGTTCTAGGCTCAATCTAACCAAGTTTAGTAAATATAAAGAACTGAAGAATCGTAATAACTAAACTAAAACTTCAAGTTATTAAATATACTAAACTAAGATGTAGCATTTAGGGTTAAGTTAGGATTAGGGTTACTAAGCTGAATTAACTAAGATTTTGTTTAAGGACAAAAAGAACGTCTAAGAGCAATCTAACTGAATGGATCTTTAATATATTTAAAATGAAGTTAATAGAAAACATATCAAATAGAATCAGAACTGTATTTTATCATTTGAGAAAGAAAAAAAAAAATCAGAAACTATATATAATCTTATGCTCAATTAGGAAAGTAACAGTTGTCATATGCCACGTATTATAACTACCAACAAATTCTATTTCCTAATGGATTGGAATCTCGGAACCTTCTCTATTTCCTAATAGTTTTTGTTTCTGTAGTTATATATAAAGTAGTCTCAGCTTCTTCTTCTTTTCTCCTCCATATATATATAGCTCCTCCTAATCTTTCTCCTTAATTCTCTAGCTCTTCCTTCCAAATACTCGCTCGCTCACAGCTCCTTGATCTGCTCCTCCTAATATATACTCAATATTCTTTCTTTTGTTAACAATTAATGGAGTACTTTATTAATGGTTTGTGTGTTGGATTCAAGTTCCAACCGGATGATCAAGAAATGATGGAATATCTGAAGCAACATGTTCATGGAGTGGCCATCGACCCTCTATTAATCAAGCAAGTGAACGTATATTCGACCGAGCCTTCGGTACTCGCATATACTCATAAGTTTCCTCTTGTCAAAGACGATACAGAGATGTACTTTTTCTCGAAACGGGAACTACTCGGCCGTTCTGGCGGCGGAAAACGTGTGAAACGCACAACTGGGAGTGGACATTGGCACGGAAACGGTGTCGATAAAGCAATATTACAGTCGTCTCCCTCTGGGAAGGAGGAGGTTGTGGGTTACAAAACTACCAACCTATCCTTCATTGATAAGGAACAAGGCAAGACCAACTGGATCATGGACGAATATCGTCTCCCTGGTGAACAGGTATATATTAAATGTTCTTTTAATTCTTTTTAAAATAATTAATAATTTTCACATGATATATAGATATATGTAATGTCATGATCATGCATCTATGTATATTGTTCTGTAATTTACACAACTTCATTAATTCTTGATGCCTCAGTCTCCATTCATCCTTAATTATTTTATTAATTGTTGATTAATTATTGACTACTATATATATGCAGTTTCAGGATATGGTGTTGTGTAAAATTCGCAAGAGCCCTACAGGAAAGAGGAAACTGATGTCAAGCAGCAGCGATGTTGTAGATGATGATGAAGGACAACCCAAAAGAAGTCATACACTACTGATGAACCCACAGTGGGAACTGCTGCAGCCGTTGGCACAGCAACAAACATTTTCTGATCAGCAACCTCCACCTCCAGAGATTCCATTAATGATCACCTACCCAACAACAACGGAGCAACAACAACAACATATGATATCTAATACTGCTCAAGGAGGCTTTCCTCCTCAGCAATATCATGACCAAGAAATTGGACACGGAGGAGAACATCGTGAAGAGACAGTCGATCCCATGATTCTACAACAACAAGAAGAGGAGAATAATGCATCTGCTAGTGGAACTTCTCATGATCAGCCTCCAGCTCAATCAATGCCGCAGCCACAACAAGTACAACAAGAAGAAGAAGAAGAAGAAGAGAGTACATTTGCAATAGATGATCAGATACTTTCAATAGATGACTTCTTACAATATCCACTACAACAACAATGGACATTTTCAATAGATGACTTCTTACAGCCACAGCAACAACAAGGGACATTTGCAACAGATCATGACTTCTTCTTACAACCACAACCTGCACAGCAATATCCTCCAGATTCCAGAAATTGAATTCTCCTCCTTACCGCCGCCATTTGCTGAAGATATATACTTCGAGCTGAGCTAGAGATTAGATGCGGAGGACCTCCAGAAGCTCGATCCAATGATGTCAAATGTGCTGTAGAAGCTAGCTGCAACGATCGATAACAACAAGACAATTAAGATGCTATTCATGCTGATTTGGTAGTTTATGTATTTATATCAGGTTGCCTTGTCGGATTAAGGCTTCATTCTGGATTGTATTTGCAGAAAAATGAGTGCTTTCTCAAATGCTCATTTCCAAAACTTTGTCCATGTTGAACAATATTGTACGTAGTACTTGTTATCTGATATTAAACATGTACATTATTTAATTTCTATGTATATGAAGATTTGTTGCCCACGTCTTAAATTTGTTTAGGATCTTTGGTGCCATTCTGACCTAACTAAAGATTATGAATCAGTTGTTCCAGTTATAGAGATTATGGGTCGTCTCACCCTATTTTTTTTTCTACCTGGAATTTGTTTAGGATCTTTTGGTGCCATTCTGTTATAATTTGTACATACTCTCTCCCCAGCTGTGTCAATGTGGGAGCATGCAATGTGTAGTGTGCCTTTAGGCTATTCATGTTGTTATATTCCAAATTCTGGTAGTTTTTGTATTTATTTATTTTTATGTATATGAAGATTTGTTGCCTAGCTACTTTTAAATTTATTTCTTTTTTTGAATCTCTACGTCTGAAACTCTTTTCTTACTAACCACTCAATTCTAACCTTAATCTTAGTGGCATGATGACAGACCCCTATGTTGGAAAAGAGGTTCTACTTTTACATATGGACACTAATTAAGGGACGTGGTTGGGAGATACAAAGTTGGAGATACAATTTAGATAGTTAGAATTGACTCTTGATGAAGAGGAGAAACAACTGATCTATCCAATAGTTAATTCATGACATGTTTCCCATGCCATCAATATACGTTAAACTATTAATTAAGCTAAATTTTATTACCATGTAACTTATCTCAATTATTCAGCTCTGTAGAAGAGCGTCATTATGTACCCTTGCAAGCAACAAACCTTCAATAAAATATGAAAGCCTTTCCCTCCTCTCTCTCTCTCTCTCTCTCTCTCTCTCCACTCTTCCTCTCACTCTTATAGAAAATATTGACAAATGTTAAGGGCACTATGGAGTTTACTAAGGGGTGACACAATTGTTAAAAAACTTTAATTACCAAAATGCTCTTGAACAATTGTTAGGGGGCAACACAAACTAAAGTATAAAATATAAATTTTTTGTCTTCCTCTTTCTTTCTGAATCTCTAAATCTTGATTCATGTTTTTTGCATAGTTTCTTACTACATAGCATTTTGGACTATTCTGAAGTTTCGAACAGAGTTTTGAAATTTTAAAATTGAAATAATTCCGTTTGAGACGGCGAAAGACTGTCCAAATTTTGGTAGTCCTAAAATAGATAACTTTATGTATTAGGACTGTCAAAATTTTGTCAGTCCTTACTAGTGTTAGAGCATCCACAGTGGGATAGGTTTCAAGTGTTACATTTTAATTTTAGTCAAATTTTGTAGCACTTAAAGGCAGCAGTGGACACTTGTGCATACTTAAAAATTGCTAGAAAGCTAAGAGACACTCCAGATTTGGAGCGTGTTCTAACTCCTTTATATTAATTGTTAGGCCCACCAAAAGTAACCAAACAGGAAAGAAAAATAAAGAGGAAAAAGAGAACAAAAATCTTGCCAAATAAAAAGGAAAAAGAACGAGTAAAATGAGGAGATTAATTTAGAGTGTGTCATTGTGTGACAATATCATGGGACACTCCGAAAGTAATCATTTATACAATTTTTAATAATTTGGAGTATATGTTTGGAGTGTCCTCACCGTGGATGCTCTTAAGACAGCCAAAATTTTGGCATTCCTAAACCAGAGAAAGAATTGCTAAAAGAGTGTCAAAAATTTGGCAGTCCTTAATTGCACATATGAGACCCAAATTTTGAAATAGACGTTTTGTACAATGTATTGATTGATGTGCAACATATAGATCCGTATGTACATTTTATTTTGAAGAAATTAATTCCATTTCTGAATTATAATTTTATTATTATATTTTTCAATACGGATACGGATATTTCTGATAGAGATGTATATTTTCGATACGGTCGCCTTCACATAACATTTATATAGTAATGTGTCACATTCATAAATGAACCGTATCACTCTCCTTATCTCCTTCACAAAGGAACTAACTCCCTCTCCTAATTGTTACCTTCACAACTCATTTTCATCTTCAGTCTTATGGCATGGATGTATGTATCATTTTCTATTTTGTACTGATGTGTTGAATGACGTATGTATTTTTGTAAAGGGTTATCTATTGATTGATGCATTTAGTATATGTTCATCATCACGATTTTGGAAAAAATAAGGACTGTCAAATTTTGGCAATCTTAAGACTGTAAATTTGTCTTTAGGACTGCCAAAAGTAAACTGCCAAAACTTTGACAGTCCTGACTAAGAAATTAGATTCATTGTCATGTTTAGGACTGCTAGAGCTAAAAAAAAAAATTAAGACGCCAAAAATTTGCCAGCTTAAAGACAAACTTTATGTCTTAGGGCTGTTAGACTTGTTTTTTAAAATCATGAATATCATGAATTTGCTACTGCCAAGAATATCAAGTTTCAAGAACTACATTATGATACGACCAAGAATAAAAAGATTCAAGTACTACATTACGATACAACTCCAATGCAGCCCGATAATATGAAAAGTACATTAAAGTTAAACATCAATATATCAAACCATGAAATAGTAACATAAAGTCATCAAATACAGTGTCATAGTCAAAACATCAAGTCATCAAATATATGTTGTTATCAAACTCATGAAGTCATCAAATACAACACTTTAAACTAATGAACTACATTCCTATCCCCTATTAGGACGATGCTTTGAGCATATCTCCACACTTTCAAATAACGAAAAGCCTTCAATATTAGCAATGTCACATAACTACTCACTCACAGTTTTCCAATTCTTGCCCTTACAACCCGCAAGTGACTCACCAAGTTTGTTCACTTTGTTGATATGTAAAAGTTAAAAAAATTGTTAAATATTAAACATCTACAAATTTCAAATGCTATAAAACAACAAATTCTACCATTTTGGTCAATGCCGACCGATTTCCATAGTTGACATGGTTGTATCGACAACTCACCCTCTTTTCAAGTATCGGGATTCATTACCTTTGTGTGTTTGTATCTAGTAAAATAGACCATGTAATCATCATTACAATCCCACATCCGAACCGAAGATTCTCGTTCCTCCACACCCAATATATGACGATGACACTCGTCCCAAGATGCCGACACATTATTATAATTTGCTGGCACATAATTTAAGAGTTTTTCCCCTTGGGGTGCCGACACCAATTTCAACAAGCATGTCGATATCGTCTGTACGTAGCCAAACTGTCGAACACTCTCTCAGGCAGATACAACTCCTCGATAAAATGGCAGCTGATTAGGCCATAGAATATAGACACAGGTTGAATGGGACGAGTGGTGCCTCATAGATCCACATATGGATTCCAAACTATCTGAAAAATTATATACATTGTTTTGAGCATATGTGGTTTAGTAAATGAACGCGAAAGTAAAATAAGAGTGATCAAATACCTGGGTTTTCTTATGACATTTTGTCGAAGGCAATCCTTAGGGCGGCCAATGTATGTGGACTTCACGTCTTGCTTATCCGTCCTCCATCTGCACAATCTATGGAGGGTTTCATCGTATTCTCTATTGAGTGTAGCCCTCTTCAGAGTTGAAAAATACTCGTATATCAATACATGTACGTAGACAATCATTATCATATTAAATGATAAAAATATCATATTACGGACATATAATTCAAGATAAAGTAAAATTGTTATAAATGGAAAAGAGTCATTCATCCCAATATTGTCCAGGATCCTATGTAGGATGAAGCACCGAGCTCATAGTAAAGGTATGCTAATACGCCGCTTCCAAAAGAAATATAAGCCAAGTTGGAGACAAAATTGCAGTTCCAAATATATTTTGAATTTTTTGACATTCTAGACTTGTCGGGGATGCCGACGACTGTCACGCCCCGATCTCCCGCAGGTAATCGGCCGTCCCTGCTAGGCGCAAATCGCCGCGCCAGCCCTCCAGCAGGGCAATCGTTTTCATCTGGACGTGATGCCGAACGAGCACAAATTGCGCCCATGCAAGGCCATGGTCCGAACAGACGGTAAAATAACTAAGCCACAGAGTCGCACAGGCGATTGGTAACAACTTCACAGAGTCTTCATAGCGGGAGCATTGAATGAACACAAGTATGAAACAATGACAAGCTCTTTATTGATAATCAAGAATTATTACAAGCGGTGCTAGGCTGAGATTTACAAGTCGCTCAAGTCCTCTCTCTCGAAACAGTAAAAGCGTGCCAAGTGGGTACATTTGTGGAATGATACATAGGCGATGTTCCAATATTATGTCTTGTATATGTGCTTCAGTTCCGGACGCAACGTTTCAAGGCTCCAGAGCGAACTTCATGCCTTAGCTCGCACGAAGGAGGTTTCCACACCGAACGAGGTTCTCCCGCACCCTGCAAGCAATCTGGTGGGTTATCAGTACATGAATGCACTGGTGGGGAGGCTTCTCGCCCGCTCGACAAATCCAAATACGTTATATAGGTTCCGTGCACCATCAATTAAGTTATAGTTCTAGTCTTGCCTTAGGATCAGTTTCATGGCATAATGTAAAGTCTAACTCATGTGGCAGTACGCCATGTGATATAAGAGTAACACGGCGAGACTTACCAACTTACCATTCGTCATTCCCTGTCCAAGAAAAACTAAGTTAAAACCAAGCACGGGTATATATAATAAAATCCAAGGAAAATGCATAAGCAAACAAGAGTGTCACGAGCGGGGTTCTGATTTAGGTGTACGAGTTACACGGATTACTCAGGTGTATTGCAATGGATTCTCAGGTGTTCAATACGTACATATGCCTTAAACTCATAATCGTTCAGGTGTTTCAGATTACTGGATACCATGTAATGACTCGCACGCGGATTGCCGCTAAGCGAAGATGACTTATCTATATGAACAGGAGGTCACTGGCACGACGCTATAGAGGACGGTGTAGTCTCAGGGCGGAATGGTGTGCAAGCAGGAAAAGGGGCATTGCCCACATCCCGCCCGACACAGGCGACTACAGTAAGGAGGTTCTGACCGGTCAGATCGGCCCCGGTGCCCCGGTGACCGTCCGCGGAACGAGATCTGAAAATCTCCCTTGTGCACAAAGTTGTCCGTGACCATGCAAGTCTCTATAATCTTCCAGGCCTCTTGTCAGGTACAGGTACAGGAACAAGTCAGGATATATCAGGTACAAGTTTGAGTCAGGATCTTGTCAGGTACAGGTTCAAGTTCAAGGCAGGATTGTTCACAAATATATATCGACTCTCCGAGCCATTTAATTCAGTACGGGACGAGTATTGCTCCACGAGCTGTAATTCTTTGATTATTGATATGATGCAATCCCCTGGTTCGGGTTGGCGACCTAACGATCCCGTATACTTTCAGGTTCATACTTGCACGGAACGACTATTCGATAGTATTCCGGAAAACTTAGATGAATGCAAGACAAGATAGTGTTACCGGGTTCGTGGCATGAATTATGTGACAAGCATTAAAACGAGACAAACGAGTACAAGTTAGCATGTAAGCAGGCAAGCATGCATTTATATGAAACATAAGCTTTTACGTTAGCACTAGTCTAAGGGGTAGTGCGAGGCGTGAAACCGTACAGGGACATATCGAGCGACGTAATCCATAAGGTGAGCAGTGTAAACAAGTGAAACAGTACACTACGAATAGTATATAATGATCTAATCGAGGCACAGCGGAGTCTACTTGCACGAAGCTAAGGTAGCATGCGAGGGTCCAACTATAAGCCAAGTTTCATTTCCATGTTCTAACAAAAACAATACAAGATGGGATTATTCCCTTAGCTAGGTGCGTTATATTCTTTATTAGCATGCAAGGGGTGATTCACCTAGCGACTAGCATGTATCGTCCATATTTTAAGTGTGCAGGCTAAGCAATGACAAGTTCATCGTAGCCACCCACCTTAGCGATGATTCGCCTCGGTCGAGCGATACTCCGAGCGAGCCTTTGAAAGTCTAAGTCTGAACTCCTGAAGGGCCAAGTCTGGAATCATTTGCCTCAAACAAGTCTTCTCGCTGAGCAAAGCGGGTCGGGTCGTTGCATTTGTGCCGTTTGAATCGGCTATCCGCTTGAACGGAATGGGTCGCTATACATTATACACCACTCAGAAAAAAGTCTCGTCGTCGAGACTTCCTGAGCTCAAATTGTTCTATCGCAAACTTTCGAATCTATCTCAAGCATAACAATCGGTACTACTAGATCCGTTCGAACACAATTTTTTACTCGTTCCTTATACCGTGTCGCGTGTATGCTGGGTTTGTCTTATTGAATGACTCTATCGTTCAATCCAAGCTCTGACTCGGTCTCTACTGCGCCTTAGCGATGAACATATATCGCTTAACGCGGGGTACAGTATGATCCATCTTGAATGATGATCTAGGGTTGAGGCAAACTTATCCAATTTGTTATAATCGTCCATGTTAATGTAACATATTCACTTGCACTAGCATTCGAGATCAGCATATCACGAGTCTGGATCGTGCACATATTCAAAGCGTCCCTCAAATATGTGCATGTCAATCAACTTTGCGATAGCGAAGTCTTTACACTCGAGTTCAACATATCACTGAGTCTTGGATCGTACACACGTTCAAGGCGTCCCTCAAACATATGCATTCAACCAAACTTAGCGATAGCGAAATCGGACAAGCTACTTGCGAAAATCTCAAGGATTCTCGTCTTACAAATCACGATGATACCTCCAACAGGGTCAATAAAATTCCAAGTCATTCCAATCCCTCTCAACTCAAGCATTGCACTACCGTTAAGCACGATCTATCCGATCAACCGACTAGCGCCCAAGTCCTATCGTCCATTCCATTCGTGTCAAACACAGCACACTTACCGTTCCAAGTCTAACTCCAAGTCTTGTTGCCCCAGTTCTATGGCTTGCTCAAGCAATATCCTAAAGTCGGTTACTCAAGTTCTTTCACTCGGCACAGGGTTGTCTGCCTAATTACTAGGTCAGCTCACAAGGTCATAGGTACAGTTCATGTTCACGACTCATCGTGCAAATTCATCGTACGATGCTCGTCCCAATTCCTAAGGTCAAACCATTGTTCGTTTGCACGGGATATTCTATCCAAGCTTGTTTCACTCAGATTTCTAAACATCGAGCACAGATCATCCTACTCACATTAACACGTTCGTTTGTACAGGGTTTGAGTCTGTTCAGTCAAATCCATGATATATCATTTCTAAGTCTAGACCAACAAGCCATGATTAAATTCTAAATCTTCGATCATAACTCCAAGTCGTCCAACAACATTCATGTATCCGTTCACGAAACCATCAAGTGTGTCTTACTCCATGTTCTAGGCTAACTCATCCAAGAAACACTTCCAATTCAATTGTATTCTCAAGCTCGTCTTGTCGTGTCGAACCACAAGTCAAGACGATCATTTGATTGTCACACTCCGGTCTCCCACAAGTTCGATCATGGACGTGATAACAGGACGCTAACGCTCCTGCTGGATAATCGTTCTAATCCGGACGTGACGCATGTACGAGCATGGAGTTGCGCTCGCACAAGATAAGAATGTCAAACGTTATGGTTATCATCGAAATGACTGAGACACCTTATCATTATACTTTGCTCCATCCAAGTTATATATATTCCTTTAAGCCATGTCCGTTCATGCCGTGATCATAATTCATCTAGCCAAATCGTCCAACTCCAATGTTGCCGTTTGATAAATCCATAGTCTACTTCTAGCACTCCTCAAGCAACTAGGTTCAATACTCAAGCCAAAGTCTATCCACCTTCGATACGTTCCATTTCATCGAGTTCGTTTGAATAATCATCGGACATATTCCCGTGAGTTCGATTATCCCTGCCGGACGTGAAATCACCACGCCAGCGCTCCCGCAGGATAATCGTTCTCAGCTGGGACTGATTGTCGAGTGTAATCTTTCGAACTAGATTCAAGATCGTTCTTTCCAAACTCCAGATCAAATCCGTTATCGCTTACCTCTTTCATCGAACCACAATATTTCCTTGTATCAATCCGTGCTATCTTCCAATTATCGATAACATGTCAAGCCTATAAATTCGAAACCACAATATTCATACTCAAGTTCAATCCGTTTTGATTTGATTTGAAATCGCACGTACGATCCACCAAGTTTCTACCAAGTTATCGATTTCATTACCTTGAATCCCTATTCGATATAAGCCTTATCACTTGTTCAATATATTCTCAAATCGTTCAAATCAACTATCGCACGAGACCTATGAATTCATTTGAACATTTACAAAATGATCCATACACCACTCAGGAATCGAGTCACCAAATTAAATCCTCAATCGGTGTTCGCATCACTCGCTAGCATATTCACCAAGTCGTTCCTTAGAACTCCTGTGCGATACCTAAGCATCGCTACGATAAATCTTAGTCTCGTATATATTCCTGTTGATAGTCATCCAAGTAAACCATAATTGATTTGTATCTGCTGACACAAAATACCGTCTGAACTATTTCTCAAAATCCAAGCACGATTCTCTATATTCGCCTTAGTGATAACTAATAAGGTTTCTATCGGTTGTCATTCTAAGTCTGACTAATCCTTATCTGAACGATATCCCAATCTCGCTTGCAACTAGCTCGCACCAAAAGGGTCTTGGCGTGCGATACTCAACACAACTTAGCCAAAAGGCTGTATGCATAGCTAACAGTCCGAACGATATTCCATCTCGCACACTAACCAGCTGGTTAATCACGTATAGGTATTCGGGTTCGCATATAACTTGCAATTTCTAGCACGAGTCTATTCCCGCAAAGTCTAACACGGGTCGAAATAAGGGTCTTCGCATAACTATCCAGTTCAAGCAATCATATCAATCACATGCAGTTTTGAAATTATTTAGACTAATTGTATGGAACATCCCAACGGGTCAACGAGAGAGTGTGTATGCACATAACCCACGAACGAACTTTCAAAACTGAGAAATCGATAAGAAGTCCAAAGACGTAAAGCCGATGCTCTGATACCAATATGTCACGCCCCGATCTCCCGCAGGTAATCGGCCGTCCCCGCTAAGCGCAAATCACTGCGCAAGCGCTCCCGCGGGACGATCGTTCCTATCTGGACGTGATGCCGCACGAGCACAAGTTGCGCCCGTGCAAGGCCATGGTCCGAACAGACGGTAAAATGACTAAGCCACAGAGTCGCACAGATAGTCCGAATACAGCAGAATAAAAAACGAACAGGCGATTGGTAACACGTTTACAAAGTCTTCATAGCGGAAGCATTAAATGAACACAAGTATGAAACAATGACAAGCTCTTTATTGATAATCAAGAATTATTACAAGCGACGCTAGGCCGAGATTTACAAGTCGCTCAAGTCCTCTCACTCGAAACTGTAAAAGCATGTCAAGTGGCTACATTTTTTGGAATGATGCATAGGCGATGTTCCAACATTATGTCTTGTATATGTGCTTCAGTTCCGGATGCAACGCTCCAAGGCTCCAGAGCGAACTCCATGCCTTAGCTCGGACGAAGGGGGTTTCCGTCCCGAACGAGGTTCTCCCGCACCGCGCAAGCAATCTGGTGGGTTATCAGTACATGAATGCACTGGTGGGGAGGCTTATCGCCCGCTCGACAAATCCAAACACGTTATATAGGTTCCGTGCACCATCAATTAAGTTATCTTTTTAATCTTGTCTTAGGATTAGTTTTATGGCATAATTTAAAGCCTAACTCGTGTTGCAGTGCGTCGTGAGATATAAGAGTAACACGGCGAGACTTACCAACTTACAATTCCTCCTTCCCTGTCCAAGAAAAACTAGGTTAAACCAAGCACGGGTATATATAATGAAATCCAAGAAAAATGCATAAGCAAACACGAGTGTCACGAGCGGGGTTCTAATTTAAGTGTACGAGTTACACGGATTACTCATGTGTACTGCAATGGATTCTCAGGTGTTCAATACATACAGATGCCTTAAACTCATAATCGTTCAGGTGTTTCAGATTACTGAATGCCATGCAATGACTCGCACGCGGATTGCCGCTAAACGATGATGACTTATCTATATGAATAGGAGGTCACTGGCACGACGCCATAGAGGACGGTGTAGTCTGAGGGCGGAATGGTGTGCAAGCAGGAACAGGGGGTATTGCCCACAACCCGCCCGACACAGGCGACTACAGTCAGGAGGTTCCGACCGGTCGGATCGGCCCCGGTGTCCGGGTGACCGTCCGCGGAACGAGATCCAAAAATCTTCCTTGTGCACCAAGTTGTCCGTGACCATGCAAGTCTTTATAATCTTCCAGGCCTCTTGTCAGATACAGGTACAGGAACAAGTTAGGATATATCAGGTACAAGTTCGAGCCAGGATCTTGTCAGGTACAGGTTCAAGTTCAAGGCAGGATTGTTCACAAATATATCAACTCCCCGAGCCATTTAATTCAGTACGGGACGAGTATTGCTCCACGAGCTGTGATTCTTGGATTATTGACATGATGTAATCCCCTGGTTCAGGAACTGCCTTGGCGACCTAACGGTCTCGTATACTTTCAGGTTCATACTTGCACGGAACGACTATTCGGTAGTCTTCCGGGGAACTTAGATGAATGCAAGACAAGATAGTGTTACCGGGGTCGTGGCATGAATTATGTGACAAGCATTAAAACGAGGCAAACGAGTACAAGTTAGCATGTAAGCAGGCAAGCATGCATTTATATGAAACATAAGCTTTACGTTAGCACGGGTCTAAGGGGTAGTGCGAGACGTGAAACCGTACAGGGACATATTGAGCGACATAATCCATAAGGTGAGCAGTGTAAACAAGTAAAACAGTGCACACGAATAGTATATAATGATCTACTCGAGGCATAGCGGGGTCTACTTGCACGAAGCTAAGGTAGCATGCGAGGGTCCAACTATAAGCCAAATTTCATTTCCATGTTCTAACAAAAATAATACAAGATGGGATTATTTTCTTAGCTAGGTGTGTTGTATTCTTTATTAGCATGCAAGGGGTGATTCACCTAGCGACTAGCATATATCGTCCATATTTTAAGTGTGCAGGCTAAGCAAAGACAAGTTCATCGTAGCCACCCACCTTAGCGATAATTCGTCTCGGTCGAACGATACTCCGAACGAGCCTTTGAAAGTCTAAGTCTGAACTCCTGAAGGGCCAAGTCTGGAATCATTTGCCTCAAACGAGTCTTCTCGCTGAGCAAAGCGGATCGGGTCGTTCCACTTGTGTTGTTTGAATCGACTATCCGCTTGAACGGAATGGGTCGCTACAACCATCACTAAGATAAACATCAAGTATCCACATACCTCTTAATCAAGATATACTTGGAGATCAAATTCATTAGTATTAGGCTCCGTTTTCTTTATCTCATCTTCCAAAGAAATCTAATAGAAACCCGTAAGAGTTTTTGAAGTTGGAAATATTCATCAATTATCTTGGTCAAATCCAAGAAAATAGGCGACCCGTGTCATGAGCTAATCATGCCATTTTCGTAGCTTCTTATTATTATGCATCATGACCCTACCATCAACTTTGAACCCCAATATGTGATGAATGTCATCTAGGATGATCGTCATCTCCCCACTTGGGAGATGGAAGGTATTGGTCTCTGAAGATCCTCTCTTCCTTAGGTGAGCTAGAGATTAGATGCGAAGGACCTCCAGAAGCTCCAATGATGTCAAATGTGTTGTAAAAGCCACTGCTAGGCACCTAAGAGTTAAAAAGCGACAATGTCTAGACGTTAAAAAGCTGTGCTTATGTGGCGTATGGTAGCTAGGCTACCCCTTAACGCATAAGTGACTAGCCGTAACTAACGCTTTCTACAACATTGCTTACCGACCACTCAATTCTAACCTTAATCCTAGTGGCATGATGACAGACCCCTATGTTGGAAAAGAGGTTCTACTTTTACATATGGACATTAATTAAGGGACGTGGATGGGAAATACAAATGAAGATACAATTTAAAGAGTTAGATTCGCTCTTGATGAAGAGGAGAAACAACTGATCTATCCAACAGTTAATTCATGAAAATGTTTCTCATGCCATCAGTATATGTTAAACTATTATTTAAGCTAAGTTTATTACCATGTAATTTATCTCAATTATTCAGATCTGTATAAGAGCGTCATTATATACACTTGCAAGCAACAAACCTTCAATAAAATATCAAAGCCTTTCTCTCCTCTCTCTAATCTTCCACAGAAAATATTGACAAATGTTAAGGGCATTACGGAGTTTACTAGGGAGAGATATAAATGTTAAAAAAAAAATTAATTACCAAAATATTCTTGAAAATTTGTTAGGGGCAACACAAACTAAAGTATAAAATGTAAATTTTTTTGTCTTCCTCTTTCTTTCCAAATCTCTAAGTCTTAATTCATGTTTTTTGCATAGTTCCATACTACATAAGTCTCATTTTGGACTATTATGAAGTTTCGAACTCCATTAATGGATTTTTAAAATTTTAAAATCAAAATAGTTACGTTTGGGACAACGAAAGACTGCCCAAATTTTGGTTAGTCCTAAAATAAATAACTTTCTGTACTAGGAATGTCAAAATTTTGGCAGTCCTGACTAATGTTAAGATAGCCAAAATTTTGGCAGTCCTAAACCGTAGAAAAGATTGGCAAAGAATTGACAAAAATTTGACAGTCCTTAATAGCACATATGAGACCCAAATTTTGAAATAGACACATTTTGTACATGTATTTTGAACAATGTATTGATTGATGTACAACATATAGACCCATATGTAAATTGTATTTTGATGAAATGAATTCCATTTTCGAGTTAATTTTATCATTATACTTTTTTGAAATGGATAGGAACATTTCCGATACGTATATTTTCGATATGGTCTCCTTAACATAGAATTTATATAGTAACTTGTCACATTCACAAATGAACAATCTCCCTCTCCTTATCTCCTTCACAAAGGAACCAATTCCCTCTCCTTATTGTCTCATAAACAACTCATTTTCATCTTCACTCTTACAGCATGAATGTCTGTATCATTTTCTATCTTATATTTTGGGGTAAAGTGTTTGTTGTTGTTGTTGTTGTTGTTGTTGTTGTTGTTGTTGTTGTTGTAATATATATATATATATATATATATATATAGAGAGAGAGAGAGAGAGAGAGAGGAGGAATCCACATCCCTGATTTTTTGCATCCCCGAGCATCCCCATGTTATCAACCGGTATACAACCAACTAGTAGAAGTGATGCCTTGCTATGATGCTATCATAAGGCTTTCTAAAATCCAATTCTGCTAGTGAATTGTAAACAACTGCGTCCGCTGTCAAGAACCTTTTAGATAATAGTATCAATAAAAGTAGGTAAATGTTGATAACTTCGGTAGCATAAAGTTAGATGACTTACCCATGAAACAATGGGTCTGCATGATCACGACCAGGATTGACTCTTACTTCCAGTTTCAATCTACTTACAGCTTGTTGAAGTTGATCGAAGTCTTCTCCACTTCCATATAAATCCATCTGGAGGCTGGATAATTGGTCTTGGTGCTGCGAGAGCAGTTGAAGTAGCTCTTTGTAGCCCTTACTACATACCAGCTTTCCAATATATAGTGAAAGCACCATTTCCACGCTGTTGTTGCCCTAACTTTACCTTACCAATCTGAAGAAATTTAGGGTTTACACCATGAACATTGCAAATGATATATCTTGGGAGATCTTGGGTGGCAGCTGATAACCTTATAACCTAGCTGCCAACCTTATAACCTGAATGCAGAAAGATGATGTTTCTCAAATTGCCATCAATCTCCTTAAAAGGATACATCAACAACAACGTAGCCTTTTACCCGAGCTTGATAGTGTGAGTGTAAATATTGATGGGGTTTTTGTTTGGCCACTAGAAAAATAGTCCCACATTGAAAAAACTTCCAAGTGAGCACTTCAATATATATATGCTTTGTATTCATATATGCACATGGGGTGTGCTAGTCCATGTGGTTGCCATGGTGGGGTGTTTTTTTGAAATATTTAATATGAATACAATTATGTGCTAGAATGAGTCTCCAGAATATACATGCTAACAGGTGCATGGTGGCTCCAGAACATACATGCTAACAGGTGCATGGTGGCTAAACGTCTCAAAAGGATCAAAATGCTATAACGAATGGTAAAGAAGAAATACAGTTATATCCCTCGACAATCATTCTACGGATATGTACCATCGAAGGTGAAATACGCTAGATCCTCAGGCTCCGCTACTAGATCTGGCCAAACAAAACTAGAGAGATCGGACCCCTAATAGCAAGTACCACAAGAAATCATAAGAGAATAAAATAAAACCCAAATCAATAACATCAGTAACAACTAACATGTGTCATAACATGGACATGTATTCCATCGTCGAGGAAATAAGGCAACCCTACACTAAACAACGACAAAGGATATTGTACTATGCCGAGACAGAGTACAACTCCAAACTGACAAAGTACACAATCAAGTTATTTTAACAAGTCGGCCAAACAATTCCTACAACTTGCTAGATTAATAGTTGGGTTATCCCATAAATGCAATAAAGAGATCCTCATAGTGTGCAATATCGAAGTGGGATTGGCCAGCTACATAACTATGAATAATCAGTAATAGTCCACGGTGCCACCCCTCGGAAGGTCACTAGGTCGGTCAATCTCAGTAACGTCCCAGCACTCCTAAAGGTTAGATACTGGTCAGTCAATGATAATATAAGGCTAGATAATGTACTCCACCAAGATGGACGATATACCATAATACCCGGTGGATAGCCAGCGATACAGATCCCGAGATCATTTTACTCCAAATGAATCTACGAGTTTAAGTTACCTAATTAGGCGTACAGTTTATGTGAAATCATGTGTCGTGGACACATGATCATCCTTCCTAGATGTTGTACCGGAGTACGGATACACTAGGTGTGGGTCCGCATTGATTTTCGAGGTTCCAACCTAGATTCATCCTGAGCGTCGCATTGAATGCATAGATCCCTATTCTAGCCACGGTAGGATCACTGACCAACTACGAGGGTACCCGTGGAGGGAATAACATAATATACTATAATATAACAGGAAAATGATATAGCATGTCTAAAGTCTACGCTCAAGAGATCCCTATTGGTCTTGGTGCATAGATCCCTATTCTAGCAACGTCATATGTCTGAAGTCTAGAAGTCCAACCGAGAATCAGAAAACGAACTCTAGCAAGTGCATTGGCCCTCTCACGATTCAAAAAAAAGGTTCCTTGGGAATCATCTGTTTCAACCCGAATTGCCGCATAATACTATCAGATAGATGAAATATGATGTTCTTGTGGTATATGATATAATACCTATATATATGGAGGTTTAATTGATGTACCGTTCTCTATATCTAAGGAGATTTATCATTATGAACATTATAGGCTACCCATTAAACCTATTTGATGTGTTGAGAAGATAACAAAAAGTTAAACATAGTAAGTTAAGCACACACAAAAAAACTAAGCAAATACTTAAATAATTTTACCTCAAGGTGGTCCAATGAGTCATATGCGACCCGATAATGCGACCCAATAAATAATGCTACCTGGTAACATTGTGCATAGGATCCATTGATATGTCGTCCACTAAGAAGTTGTCGGAAAGATCAGATGGTCAAAACCAATCGGGTCATTGGCCTACCAATAGCGAAATGCTTGTAGACTCAAACATACAAAGAAAAACATAGGATTATGTACACTAACTACCCCTATGTTTTTGGTTTATAACACAGGATACCCCTGCTTTTAAACAAATACACTGACCACCCCTTCCTTTAGAAAAAAAAATTAAAAATAGGGATAGTTAGTGTTATAACTTTTTATTTTTATCTTAAAGTAAGGGTACCTCGTGTAATAAACCAAAAAAGTAGGGGTGGTCAGTGTAATTTGTTTAAAAACAGGGGTACTCCGTGTTATAAACCAAAAACATAGGGGTAGTTAGTGTAGATAACCCAAAAACATAAATAACATGATATAAGTCCACATAGTGAAACTGTATACGACATATATTAACAAAGTTGGTTTCATTCATATCTGTAATAGTTTCATACAACCACGAACATTTTTTTAAATTCTGCCCCCTGACGTAGAACTAAAAAAAACTGCCATGCAGTCATATAGATATGCTAATGTAGATGTCCCCCCATGCATGACTTGTAGGTGCTACTAAATTATCCTGAAATGGTAAAAGACGCACATTGACCTTATTTTCCTCTTCTTTCTATCTATCCCGGTAAAAGGCGCACTTTAGTATATACATTGACATGTTTCATGTGTTCCTCTTCCTCCTTCTTGTGCTCCTCTTCCTCCTTCATGTGCTTCTCTTCCTCTTCTTTCTCTCTCCCGATTTTATTTTTCTTTCTCTATTCTTCTCCTCCTCTATTCTCCTTGTCTATTTATAGTGGTGGATCGGTCACCGAAATTCCAATGGTCAAAAATTCGACCATTGGTAATATTTTTTTAAGTAATGGAAATGTCAGACCGTCTGGTATTTTTGCTGTAGAAACACGGTCTGTCATTTGTATTGATTTTAAAAACAATAAAATGAAACATCACACCGTCTGGAGCATAGTTTGCAGTATAGGTCGATACCGATCTGATACGGCCGATACCAATACAGTTTGGCATGTCCCGATCCGATACCGACCGATACCCGATACTGACCGATACCGATATTAGATGTCTCTTTTCCGGTCAATTCGACAAAGAAAATTGAATGAAAAAGACCAATTAGTAAGGGTGTAAAAAGCATAGTAAGGTTGTAAAAGCATATAAAAGAGAAAAACTTATCTATCGCATGTAAATCAATCGACAAGGGTGACTACTATTTCATTCAATTTCAAAAATACTAAGAAACAACACTGAAAATACTTAAAATTATGCATAAATGTATAAAATATATTTTCTAAAATGTTAATAATTTAGTAATAGTTATTAGTTTTCCGATACCCAGAAATCCGATACTCTGATCCGAAACCGCAGATACTACCGATACCGCCGATCCCAATACTCATAGGAATGGCCCGATACCGATTCCAATACCGATACTTTGAACCTTGGTCTGGAGGTTTGAACCTCTCCATCGAATATTTTAGAAACTTGACATCCTCCATATAATTACCTAACTTTAGCTGTCTGTAAAAAAAATCTGGTTAACTAATCTGAGCACTTGCCTCTAAAAAATTATCAGTGTCCCACAATTTCTTCTTCCATTCTTTTCTAAAGTTGTCAACAATGAAATTTGATACTTGATAATCCTATTCCTTCTTATATGTGACCCATGTAAGCAGCAGGGGCACCACTAGACATCAAATAATGTACATTCTCATCTTTATGCTTGGATACTATGAATGAGAGGGTTCTACTGATATACTGCACTCTCCAATCCTCAATATTCCATTTTGTCACTACAGCCAATATTGGCTTCCAAAATACACACAGTGCTGCTAAAAGTATGGAAAATGTAAATAATCATGGAGGTACATCCTCCTTTCAATGGATATAGGATGCAGTAATTTAGAAAGGGAGGTCAACCTCAAATATAGAGAAAGCTAAAAAAAATATATGCATCTTTCTATATATTAAGTCTATAGAAAGCAATAAATTCCACACACTCGGAACCCACAACACTATTCTATTTATGTGGGGTCGCTTGTTAATCTTATTATGGAGAAATCCACACAGATCTTCCCCTATCATTTTTTTCCCCAGTGGAAGCCTCACCTGTGTCCGTCACTGAATATAGGCCAAGAAAACAACAATAAAAATCATACAGTTAGTGCCAATAAGCATAGCATATGTAGCCATTAGTAATGGATCACTTTCCATTCATTCATAACAAGTATAGACACATCCATATTACTTTCCATTCATTCATTCATAACAACTATAAACATATCCATATTACTGAAGGCCTACAAACCCAGCATATTACCGAAGGCCTACAAACCCAGCATAGACATATCCATATTACCGAAGGCCTACAAACCCAGCATAGACATATCCATATTACCGAAGGCCTACAAACCCAGCATAGACATATCATATTACCGAAGACCTACAAACTCAGTCCGAAGGCTACATTCCGGTCCAAAGATCCCGCATCGGTACCGCAACCGCACCGCACCCTCCTTGCATAATTCTCCCATAAGAAAATTAATGTGCGTCCTCCGTTGCTCGAATATGCATCCTCTTGGGGGATATACCTCACTCTAACCACTTGAGCTAGAGGTCCTTGGCATGACATCCGCATTTACAGGCAACCAACTAAATAGCGTGCAATGTACGGTTTGATATGGTCTTAATAAGATCTGTACTCATAGGGATTTACCAAGCATATGACATGAGTTCGAGCCTCCATTTTCATAGTGATAGTTTACATGACTATTACTCGAAACAGCACATCCATAGTCTGGACATAAGAATCACAATAGACATATCTACAAGCCTATTCTAGTTAGTGCATCTCATATTCCTTAGTCCTTATAAAAGAATGATGGCGGCAGTGAAATCATTATCGACACAGATCTTTAACGACATTTGTTCCACAATAAGCCTAACATGGCCAAGCTCATTGCAAATCTGACTCCTCTATAATAGTGCAACCATCAATAAGTCAAACCACCATCTAAGATTTTAAATTCAATCTATGTCCTAAAGTTTAAATCAAATCCTCAAATTGTAAATTTTAAATCCAATCTATCAAATTTTAAAATTCAATCCTCAATACACTATTCACCTTAAAGTCAAATCTTTGTCCTAAAGTTATTTTTTCATATTAACTCTCAAATAAATCATAAATATTTTTCTGAAAATTTTCAAGTCAAAAGCACTCTAATCTTGTTTTATTTGATTGTCTTCTTAACCACCATCTAAGATTTTCACCTTCAATATATAAATTTTCTAACTATAATTTGAATTTGACAATACAACTTCTACCCAACTTAAAATTCACCAATCTTTCATAAACACAAAATTATACCTTTGAGAAAAAAAATTCTCAAATCATTCAATAGTGTTTATAAATCCTCAAAAAATCTAATGTGTTCATACTTCATAACTTAAATTATATCCCCTATAATACATCCTTAATTGCCAAAGTAATCCACCTAACAATGTATTTTTTTCATGGGTATATACCTAATAATAGCCATTTTTCTAACTTCCATCAAGCACGAGCGTTCATCTCTCATCTCTTCGGAATAGGAAAAGATGAGAAACAAGAATTGTGATGTCAAAAACAAATAATCGAATACAAATACTGAGGCTAAGGGAGATGATCGAATTTAAGGAGAGTTATCAAATATGTTGCGGATTGAGGTTCTTAATCATGTCTAATCCTAGCGCAGGCTCGCTCGGTACAGTAACGTAACCAAGACGATATTATCTCGACCTGCATGGGCCAACCACAAAAACCAAGTCACGCTCCAGTCCGAAAATACGAAGGACTAGGAAACGTGGCAATGGCCAGCTATGTATTAAGTGGACTCCAGTCCAACTCGAATACGTATACATTGTCCAAGGTCAACTAATCTAGTGACCAACTCTATGTATAATCCATTATCTATATCTCAATCCATATGAAAATAAACTGTATAGACCAAGCGTACTAATGTTGGTCCGGCATGAACATATCGGATCCTACAAGCAAACAAGAATAGACAATATGTAATAAAGTAGACCAGACTCTATTACATTTGTCTTGAACAAGCTCATAGAGAAGAATAAACTTGCAAACTAGGTCATATCAGCAGAATAAAGTAACAAGAAATAAATATAATGTCAAATGAATACAATGAGGGTATTAACAAAATATACATGAAATTATGGAGAAGCAATCACCAACTATCCATCTATTCTACAAGTCAGTTCAGCAACTACCTGGCAGAAAACATTGTCCTCAGAGAGACGTAACAAGATACATCATATACATTCTACTAAGTACAATAATAACATGCAAGAAAAAGACAGAAAATAAATAAGAGTATGATTTTGCTAATTGTTCTACATAATCATGCAATCGAGGACAACGTTTAACACTTAGGCTAACGGACACGTGATACACGGATAGCGCTCTTTCGAGTCACTAACAAAACTCATATACGGGTATCGCTCGTAAACGAGACACTAGCAAAACTCATACTAAACGAGATAGTAGCAACATATACATAGGTAGTGCTCACTAGGAGTCACTATCGACACAAACACGACACATGCAACATAGTCCAAGTGCCTAGTGATTGTCCTCTCCGCCTAGTGAAACTACGAGTCAAGTCTATGTCAATCATGGTATGAGTATACTACTATCAATCAAAACTATAAATTGAAAACAACACAAGACTATATATCATCCTAACAAATAAAATAATGGACAAGTAACCAGTGTTCTAAAAATCGGCCTTGACGGACACCTAGACGGCGCCTAGGCGCTAGGTGGCCGTCCGCTACAAGAAACCCCCCTAGGCGGTTAGCCTAGGTGAAAATCGACCTTAGGCGGGCCTAAGCGGTGCCTAGGCGGCCAGTTTTTTGATTTTTTTTTTTTAATTCTTAGTTGTATTGTGGATATTTGTTTGGGTTTTAAGATAAGATTTGAATTTTAGAGCAATAAAATTTTATATTTTATATTTCAAAATTCAAAATTTTCAAAATTAAAAAAAACTAGGCGCTAGGCGGCCCTCCGCCGCACTGAGGTCGCCTAGCGATTTTTAGAACATTGCAAGTAACTACTAATAATATAACACAAGAAAAATAATGCATGTAATACTGCAACATGAGCAAGATATATTTGTCTGGAGTGCATCCAAGCATGCTGAGTTACAAAACCAGTTTAGCCAAAATTTTCCACGAACCAATAAATCATACTCCACGAGAAATCTATCGAACCCAAATAGCAAACAACCACATATCACATACAAAATTCAGCATTTACTGGAAAACACACCCTAGCGGTGTACCGTCGGTATACCACCCTTTGTACCGCTTTTGCATATTTTTCAAAAACTTTTACTCGTCGATCCAGTATACCGTTTTTCGGGACTGAAGCCGATTTTTTGGTATTTTATATACACCGTTGGATCAAATCAATAGTCCAGATTTGCTGCAGGATTAAGAGGATTATATATAGGTTTTTCTAACCCTAAATCCTCATCATCTCATCACATCGACCAAAGAGAAATAAAGGAGAGAGAACTCAAATCTTGGCTACTACAAAGGGAGATTGTTTAGTGTGATTGTTCTCGTCATCTTTGTTCTTCGGTAACTTTTTGTAATCCGTTTTTATTGTTTTGAGTAGTTGTGGCAATCTTTATGGATCGACAGAGAAGTTTGTAGTTGGTGTATTCATTAGTAAAAGCTTTTCCAGGATTGGACTTCGATCATCTCGTGATTTTTTTCGCAATGGTTTTCCAAGTCAAAAATTATTTGTATTTGCTTTTGGATTTTTCTTTAATTTTGACAATTTTGTTTTCTGTATTTTTTCGATTCTCTAGCAATCTTCTTGGTTTTGGGGAACGATTTTCGTGCTTTATTTCCAACATAATGATATCAGAGCTTTGGGTTCAAAGTATCAGTGTCAGAGTTGACAGTCAAGCCAAGGAGAAAAGATGGACGCGAACTTGGTATATGGTAAATCTAAACGGATCCAATAACCACTATTGGCGAAGCAAAAAAGAATGATTTATTGTTCGTCGAGAAGAATCTTTCGGTATTTTTTTCGAAAAGCCTAGTGATAAATCCAATGATTACTGGAAGTTCACGCATATACATGTGTATGGGTATATCAAGTAGTTCATGGACAAGAATGTGTACAATAACATTTCCAATATTAAGCACGCAAGAATACTTTGGGAGAAACTATAATCCTTGTACACGAAGAAGATCACGGTAAACAAGTCACATTCCTAATCCGATGGATGATGGGTCGGAGGTACAAGGATGGTACGTCCATTACGGATCTCCTGAGTGAGTTTCGGGACGTGGTTGACCAGTTATCCTCTATGGGAGTGAAGTTCGATGACGAAGTTCAGGGATTGTGGTTGCTTTGTATGTTACCAGACTCGTGGAAGATCGTACGAGTGTCCATGATTGCTTCTTATCCAGAATGCTTGGTTAGTCTAGAGTTTGCCAAGAGCGAGGTGTTAAATGAAGAGATGCGCAGAAAATCACAAGGCACTTCATCTTCATCTCATTCAGAGGTACTTTTTCAGAGAGCAACAGCAGGAGTAAAAGCAAGGGTTCAGGCAGTGGTAGAGACAAGAGCAGAGGCAAGTCCAAGGGTCGATACGAGGACCCCGAGTGCTTCCATTGTATCAAGAAGGTCCACATCAAACAAAATTATTTCGTTTGGAAGAGAAAGAAGAAGGGCGATAAGGAAAAATAAAGTGAGAACACAATAGCGACTGCCTCAGCACAAAGGCGATGTGATTATTGTGGGTGATAAGGTAGTCATGAACCTCGCATACGATAACAATTCTTGGCTGGTGGACTCAGGGGCTTCAGCACACGTATCTCACAACAGAGTATTATTTTCTACTTACATAACATGAGACTATGGATTGTTGAAGATGGACAACGAGAATGTGTCAAAGGTTGTTGTTATTGAAGATGTGCATTTGAGAACAAAGACAGGTGCAACTCTTATTCTCAAAGATGTTCATCATGTCCCTGATATCCGTTTTAACCTGGTATCGATTAAAAAGTTAGATGATAAGGGATTATTCAATCTCTTTGGGAACTGTTAGTGAAAGCTTTTCTGAGGTTCGTTGATGATTGTTAGAGAAAGCAAGAAGTCCGCTCTCTACTATATGGAAGGGAGTGCATGGGAGGCACATGAGGTGAATGCGGTCAGTGATGCATCTACCGAGCACAGACGGCTTAGCCATATTAACGAGAGAAAAAATAAGCTACTTGTTGAACATTTTCGAGATTAAATCTACAAAATTAGATAGATAACGCACTATTTGACAGAAAAACAAATTAGGGTGTCTTTCCAAAGTCACCCAACTTTAAGGAAGTCAGTGTTGTCGAGTTAGTTCACTCGGATGTCTGCAGTCCAATAAAGGTAAAATATATTGGTGATTTCTTCTTCTTTTTTTAATTTTTATTGATAAATATTCCAGAAAAGTTTGGGTCTATACTATAAAAACCAATGATCATGTGCGTCCTACTTTCAAAGAGTTTCAGACCTTTGTTAAAAGGAAAACGGGTAAGAAGTTGAAGTGTGTCCAGTCCAACAATGGCGACAAATTTATTGGTCTCTTTGGTTCTTATTGCAGAGAGCAAGAAATTTGACACCAGAAGACTCTGCTGAAGTCACATCAACTCAATGGTGTAGCGGAGTGTATAAACAGTTATTGGGGTGAGGCTCTCAACATTGTTGCTTATGTTATTAATTTGTCTCCTAGTACTCCTTTGCAAGATGATGTACCTGACAAAGTATGGTACAACAAGGACCCATCATACAGTAATCTTAGATTGTTTGGCTGTAAGGCCTTCGTGCATGTACCGAAGGACCAGAGATCCAAACTTGAACCGAAGATAAGGCGGTGCATTTTTGTCAGCAATGGTCGGAATGAGTTTGGCTATAGACTCTACGATCGGTGGAAAGAAAGCTCCATAGAATCAGGGACATGGTATTCGCAGAAGATCAGACTATATGACCTAACACTTAGGATTCCAAGTGCCTTTTGAGACTAAGGAATTTGTCTGAGTTAGTTACATCACGCTTCAAGTTGTTTGCAGAGGAAAATGAAGAGAATTCAGTTACGAGGGTGCCAGTACATGGAGATGCTAATAACTTAGGTCTACGATCCAGTGGAAGAAAGCTCTATAGAATCAAAGATATGGTATCCGTCGAGAATCAGATTATATGACCCAATACTCAGAATCCCAAGATGTCTTTTGAGGCTGAGGAATTGCATGAGTTGGAGTCATCACGCTTCAAGCTGTTTCCAGAGGAACATTCAGAGAATCCAGTTACAGGGGTGCTAGTACATGGAGATGCTCACAACCTAGGTTATCAGTCTGCTGATGATGATCACGATGACCGTCAGGAGGATGAGCATGCCGAGGAGACAGTTCCTGAAAGGAATGAGACCGTCGGAATACAGCCAGCACCAGAGGTTCCATTAAGGAAGAGCATGAGAGAGTGTCGACCATCTACAAGGTACTCGTCAGATGAGTATGTGTTATTGACTGACGGGAGAGATCCTGAAGTTTTCGTAGAGACTATGGAAGATGAATACATGCAAGAGTGGATGCAGGTCATGTAGGAGGAGATGAGTTCCTTACATGCAAAATCCACTTATAAGCTGGTACATTGTTGCCAAAGGACAATAAGGCTTTAAAGAATCAATGGATGTTCAGAGTGAAGCAGACAGAAAATGCTACTTACCCTTGATACAAAGCGAGGATGATAGTTAAAGGCTATAATTAGCAGAAGGGCGTTGATTTCGATAAAATTTTATCGGCAGTGGTCAAGTTATCATCTATTTGTGTGGTGCAAGCGTTGGCAGCCGATTTCAACTTAGAGGTTGAGAAAATAGACTTGAAGACGACATTCCTCTACGATAATTTAGAGTTATTATACAAGGAGCAGCCAGAGAAATTTTGTGAACAGGACAATTCACATTTAGACTGTCGGTTAAAGAAGAATTTGTATGGTCTGAAGCATGGTTCGAGGTAGTAGTAAAAGAAGTTTGAGTCGTTATGGGAGAGCATGGTTATGCACGTACTACATCGGACCATTGTGTATTTGTAAAATATTTTATCGAGGATGATTTCATGATTTAATTGCTCTATGTGGATGATATGTTATTGGTGGGTCGACATGCCAACCAGAATAGCGGAGTTGAAGCACCAACTGGGCGTGACCTTCTCCATGAAGGATTTGGACACAACAAAGGTTATTCTTGAGATGGAGATTAGCCGAGAGGGAGAGAGTCCAAGTTGCTTTATTTGTCCCAAAAGAAGTACATTTACTGGGTACTTCAGCATTTTGGGATGGACTGGTCGAAGAAAGTGAACAACCCACTTGTAGCTCACTTTAAGCTCACTGCGGAGAAGTGTCCATCTACTAATGATAAAAAAGAAGATATGGAGCGAATTTCGTATGCTTCAGCAGTGGAGAGTCTCATGTATGTTATGGTGTGTACGAGGCCAGATATTACTCATACAATTAGTGCGGTCAGCAGGTATATTTCTAATCCATGGAGGGCACAATGGAATGTGGTCAAGTAAATTATTCAATATCTTCAGGGCTCTGTCGATTGTGTCACGCTTCGCGTCCGGTTGATCGGACACGAGTTGTAGACGCGTCAAGCCTATGTTGCGGAATCGGCGGTAGTGAGTTTTCTAGTCCTTATAAATTTTCCAAGTATATGAATTCATTTACTTCATCACAACACTATACTACGAGAAAGTACCCAATCACAATCACTCACACATTACCACAATCCATTAATAGAGTTTTAGTACATCTACAATGCCACATCTCCGGAAACAAATTCGGCAAAATAATCATCATAATACATACAACTGATACATCATCTAATACATTAAATTATTCTAACTCTAACTCCAAATCCTCTGAGTCTCCTCATCTGATTCGAAATGCCATCTGGTTGTCAACTTATCCAATCAGGATTGGAGAAGAGTAGAATACACAGTGTAATAAATATACAATGCATAGAATGAACACGAATAAAGAACAAGAACAATAATAAACAGTATGTACGAAAGAGAAACAATACTCACTATATGTTTGAAATATCTAGGTTAACATGTGGATGGCTAAGGGTAATATCCGGCACATCACGTATCATGTACGACCACTGTTAGACACAAATAGACATTGGGTATAAATTAGGATAGTCCACACATCACTCAAGTATTTTCCCTCCCGACACGAGATCACGATCACGACACAAATCAATAGTCACGACACGAAATCAATAATCACGACAAGAATCAATAATCACGAACGAATCCGTGTGTCCTACTGTGTCACGAATATGCCAGATAAAGTAAATAAGAATACTGAGTAGAGTACTTGCCTTAATCTTGAATTTGATAGTGGAATTGGTCCTCCGATGAAGGTAACCATTAAGATGTCAGTCTCTGGATCAATATAAGTCATCCTAGAATCTTCTAAACTAATCCTTTAATTACTTGAGTTAAACTCTATACCTTGTTTAGAAACTTTTCCAAGGATTCTAACTAATTCTTGATTATAACTAGTTTACTAACTAACTTACTAAATAACTTTTTGAATACTAACTAATTCTTGATTGCACTAATTCTTGATTTCCTAATTAACCCCAAAATAATTATTTACTCTTAAACATTAACAATTTTACTAATTTTATAGCACTGAACAGTGCATGGGCTGGTCTGCCTACTTGTTCTGAATTAATATATATAATCTTAACAGGCAGGCCTGCTTGCATTATTCCAATTTATTACACCCTTTGCAATTTATTACACGCTTGCATTATTCCAATTTATCAAACACTGAATACTCTCCTTATTGTTAACAAGAAATCGATTGAATAAAAGGAAGAGGTGAGAGAACATTACCTCTGAGTACTGGATCCGAATCGAGTGTGCCGACACGAGCAACTGAACAGTTCAAGTATCCGGCTCACAGTCACACAGTATAGTTGGTCAAATCGAACTGGAAAAATATAATATAGTAGGGAGAATCGAACTACTAAAAACAGAACAAAAATAGAACAATCTAATTGATCGAATCAAAACAAGATGAAACCACAAAACTCAAGAAGAACTCACCGATCGACGAATGTCTCCCTGCGATAACTAAACTCGATCAAGGAGTTAGTTGGAAAGGACTCGAACTGCTGAGGCTCACTCGAAGACGACTGCTCCGATCAAAGACGAACTCGGTTTTCCGGAGCTCGTCGTCCTCTTCAGGAACTATAGGTCGAGCACCTATCGTGCATATATAGTCAACAGTTTAATGTATACGAATCTGAATTCTATACGATTGAAATAGGGAAGAGAAGATTTGAACTGGAGACGAGGAAGAAAGAATTAGTGTCTGTACGAGTCACTCACCGTTCGATGACGACCGACGAATCACCACCGGAGAAGACAACTTCGAAACCGTCGAAGCTGTCCGGAGGAGAACGCTTCGAAGTATCGAATCCGTGATCAACACCGGAGCTAGCAAGAGAGTCGGCGGAGCTCCGCCGGTGCTCGGCGGTGCTAGCTCACCGACGACGAGCTCTCAATCGCCCGGGGGGGAGAGGGAGAAGAAGAAGCGGTTGTGAGTTGTAACCGCTCTTGAAGACTGAGGTTTGGGAGGGAAATGAAATGATCAGTTGGTTTAAAATGTGGTGAGAGAATGAGGGTTCTGTTGGAAAAACTCTGTTTAAATAGGGTTTTTTTATTCCCCCCCCCCCCCCCCCCCCAAAAAAAAAAAACTAAAAGAAGTGAAGGGACAGAATACCAGACAAAAGAAATCGGATAGCAGATTTGGTCTTGTTGGACTTTGGACTTGGACTTAGACTTGGACTTGGACTTGTGTACATTAACAGTTTGGATTAATATAATCAGATGAAAAAAAAGAAATCTCTCTCGATCTCTATAAACTTTCCTCTAGATATTTTCTAATTAATTACAAATATTGCCACTCCCTCTTGGTTAATTACTAATTTGACATTCCTTAATTAATAGCTAATGAATTTATTTTAGAAAATTGAGTTCTTTCTAAAAAAAAAATGTTTAAAAGAAAATATCTCAACTTAAGTTATTAAAATTTTGGGAAAAGGGATTACAGATTGGAGGCTTTTATTTGGTAGTGACGAGCTAAAGCTAGTTGAACATACTGACACTGATATGGCTGGTGATGTCGAAATGAGAAGATTTACTTTAGGCTACGTTATGATGTTTGCTCGCGGAACAGTTTCTTGGCAGTCACAGTCAATGTTTTAAAAATCGGACAGGAGATCGATCCGGTCAGGACACTGGGTTGGGTCAAACCAGTCCAACCAGTGGGTTAATCCGGATTCAACCAGTTATATAGAGTTATAATCTTACATTAAATATACTACATAGTACATAACACTACTAGAAAAAGCGGAATTAGCGACGCATTTTAACGACTCCAAGTAAAACGTCGCTAATGAAAGATAAATTAGCGACTCCATGTAAAAACGTCGCTAGACGTCGCTAAATGGCGACATTTAGCGACGTTTAGCGACTTTTATTAAGATTTTAAAAGATTAGTCGCTATAAGTTCAATTAAGGTCGCTAATATGTCTAATTTAGTGACGTTTAGCGACGTATTTAGCGACGTATATATTAAAAATATTTAGCAACGTGTTTAGCGACGTCTATGACGTCGCTAAAGCTTATTTTAGCGACGTTGTTATTTGACGTCGCTAAACGTCGCTAAAATTTGGTTAATTATGGCTCAATTTTCTTTTCCCCCATCTATCGAAATTTTCGAAAGTTTTAAAAAACTTTCGATTTTCTCCACCTCCCCTCTCCGGCGACCGGCTCTCCACGGCTGCGGCTACTCCGGCATCCCCCTCCTCCTCCTCGAGCTCTAGGTAAACCCTAACTCTCTCTCTCTCTCTCTCTCTCTCTCTCTCTCTCACAGGACACACATGTGACACTGACACAACACACACTTGACAGATACGACACACACACAGAGACATTAACAGACACACACGACACACACACACACACACACACACACACACACACTCACACAGACACTGACACTGACACAGACACGACACACACACACACACATACACTGACACAAACACTAATCAGGACCTAGGGTTAGGGTTAGGTTTTTGGACCTGGGGTTAGAGTTAGGGTTAGGGTTAGGGTTTTTGATCAGGATTGATTCCTATACATCTATTTTATTTAATATTGTCAACTATTAGTTTATTCATACAATATTTGATCTATTGGATGTGTCCATGTGAATTGAGGGTTGGTATCATGGTGGTGTGGTGTGTGGAGGATGTATCCTAGAGTATCTTGGTGTTGCACATCAAATGTTTGTGAATTGGACTAGTGGTTGTGTGTGTGTGTCTATTTATGCCTTAGAGTATCATATGATATGTATATGTAAATTGGTGTATTATCTATTTGCATATGAGAGAGTATATGCATATATAGGTGTATCTCGATATATATATATATATATATATATATATATATATATATATATATATATATATATATATATATATATATATATATATATATATAGCTACTGTTATCTGTGTTGGTGTTCATAGTGTCTTCTAGCTGTGCTTGATGTGGGAGAGGGTAGAAGAGTCGAGTTGTGTGGGGGTGTCACTACTGAACTATGAGGCTTCAGGAACTGAACTCAATTCAGTTTGGCCTAGTGCATTAGGCAAGATGGCAATGTGTTGCAGTGGTGTCGGGTTGGCACTGTGAGGAGGGGATTGGTTCCTGTCATCTTCTGCAGTGGAAGAGTGTTGGTGCACACTTGAGCAGCATCAAACACATGCATGCTTGAGCAATGGCAAGGCAGCAGCAAGCACTGTTGTGAGCCATGGCAGTAGCTAAGGGCAGTTGGAAACAACTAAGTGAAGGGAAGATTTAGCCACTGCAGCAGCAGTGCAAAGTATCAGAGGTTGCAGACTTAGTTAGGGTCTGCAGGCATGTGTTTGGGTTAAGATATAGCCAAGTATCGGGTAGGTGTTCACAGGTCACTTGATGCATGCCAATACAGCCCTGAACTGATACTAAAGTATCAGTTCCTCTATTTGAGACTCATCTATATATATAATCATTTAACTGGTAATAGGGGATGTGGGTGTTGCATGACCTGGGGACACAAGTATTAAGGAGTGTAATGTTAATGGCATAGATAGGTGATCAATGGTGTGAAGATGTCTGTGGGTGCAGAGACATTTTAGCAACAAGTAGAGTACAGACCTGTGTGATGAAGGATTTAATTGGCAAGAGTGATCAGTGCAGTGCAGTTCAATTAGAGTACAATAGTGCTGTAAAGTGAACTGATACTGTGGTATCAGGGAGGAGTGACTGCTATGGGTTGTAGTCCAGTGAGCAAGTATAAGGATGAAGTACAAGGTGCCAGGCCAAGGGGTTGCAGTTTGGGAGTGCAGAGTATTCAGGTAACAGGCTCTCAGTGTGGATAGTAGAGTACTTAATATCAAAGCAGAATATCCTAGTTTTCCAGTATCAAGTGGGAGTAACAAGTGACTGGGACCAAGGTATTATTGTGACATACATTTATGAGCTAAGATGTGAGTTGGGGTAAGGTAGGATATTAGTTAAGTTATACTAGTAGTATTTAGTATAGCTAATATTAACTAGTATACTTAGTAATAACTAGTATTAGCTAGGCATTAACTAGTATAAACTAGAATACCTTAGTACGACCTAGAAGACATAGTGTAGCAAGGTATTAACCTAGTATTGACTAGTATAAACTAGTATGGATCTAGAAGTGGCTTAGAAACATCACCATTAACTAGTTAGCCATGTTTATCATTTCAAAACACTCATTAACATTTATATTCCATATCTAGGGCTCTTGGACTTTGATAAATGAAAGTATGTATTATATCAGTTATGAAATGAAAGTATTGCTTATTTTAGACTTTGATAAATGGTCAGTTGTTTTGAATATTGCTTATTTTAGACTTTGATAAATGAAATTATGTATTATATCAGTTATGATTTTTATAGTACGGTTAAGTTATGAAGTTAGGTGATAAACCACTGTATGTAATGATTTATATGATACATACTGTCATTTTTGCAGAAGTATCTAGAAATGGATATAAATTACTATCTGCGTCATCGTTCGTGGATGTACAACCGTCATCCTGATGACATGTGCGGTGTGCGGGATGAATTCATTGAGGGTGTACAGCAGTTCCTGCAGTTCGCCAAGGCGTTCCCTCAGTACATGGACGGTACCAAAATTAAGTGTCTGTGTGTGAGATGTCGCAACAGGAAATATCATCCAGAAGTGGAAGTTACATATCATTTGTACTCGAAGGGCTTCACGCAGAATTACTATCAGTGGACAGCGCATGGAGAACTTGTATCTCTAGCATCGGAGTCGGATCCCTATGTGGAGCCGTATATGGATGTCCACGACCACGATGCTTACGACGACGGGTTGGTGAACATGGTTTATGATGCGGCGGGGCCTAGTTTCAATCCGGACAATTATGATGCGACGGGACCTAGTTTCAATCCGGACAATTATGATGCAGCTGAGGAGGCACCGAATGCCGATGCTGCAAAGTTTATGGAGTTGCTAGAGAATGCAAGGACTCCACTATATCCTGGTTGTGAGGATCATTCACCGTTGGAGGTGGTTACAAGATTATTGAGCATCAAGTCCGATTTTAACATGTCGCAAGAATGCTATAATCGACTGATCGATTTGATTATAGAGATCTTGCCCGAGGGTGCAAAGTTGTCTAAAGACTTCTATCGATCTAAGAGGATGGTGAGATCGCTTTGGATGGGATACGAGAAAATCGATGCATGTCGCAACAGGTACATGTTGTACTACAAAGACGACAAGGATGAAGATGCGTGCAGATTCTGTGGTGCTGATCGCTACAAGGCCACTGTTAGAGGAAAGACTGTCGGTGCAAGGAAGCCTACCGATTTGATGCACTACTTGCCTTTGACGCCGCGGTTGCAGCGGTTGTTTATGGTTAAGGAGACTGCAGAAAACATGAGTTGGCACAGGCGAAAACAGATCGAAGGAGTATTGGATCATCCATCCGATGGAGAAGCATGGAAGCACTTTGATCGAGAGTATCCACATTTTGCCGAGGAAGTGCGTAATATCAGATTGGGGCTCTCCTCTGACGGTTTTACCCCATTCGGACTTTCGGGCTCCCAGTATTCGTGTTGGCCTGTGATCGTCACTCCGTACAATCTACCGCTTTGGATGTGCATGAAGACTCCGTATATGTTCCTAACCGTTATTATCCCGGGTCCGAACAATCCGAAGAGGAATATCGATGTGTATTTACAGCCTTTGATAGATTAGTTGAATCAGCTATGGGAAGTAGGTGCCAACACGTACGATGTTTCTAGAAAGCAGAATTTTCAGATGAGGGCAGCACTTATGTGGACCATCAACGACTTTCCGGCCTATGGAATATTATCGGGATGGAGCACCCATGGTCGTCTCTCATGTCCGTATTGCATGGACCGTACTCAGGCTTTCCGTTTGAAACACGGAGGCAAACCGTGCTTCTTCGATTGTCATCGACAATTTTTGTCGAAGGATCATCCGTACCGGAGGAACCAGAATACTTTTCGTGCGGGAGTTGTGGAGAAGGCCAATCCACCGCCAAGGTGGCCCGGATACACGATATGGAAAGAGGTAAAAGATTTACCAAGTGCTATCGAAGAGCCTGCTAAGGGGTACAAGTGTGACGGATTTGGTCGCACCCATAACTGGACGAAGAGGAGAATATTCTGGGATCTGCCATATTGGAGCACCAATCTGATCAGACATAACCTTGATGTCATGCATATCGAGAAGAATGTGTTTGATAACATAATTAATACTGTAATTGAGGTAAAGGGGAAGACGAAAGATAATCTGAAGGCCAGGTTAGACTTAGAAGAAATATGTAGACGTCCTGCATTGCATTTGATAGAGGAGAGGAATGGAAAGTTAAAGCAACCTAAGTCAGTTTTCTTACTGGAGAAAGAGGATAAAGGTAGACTTTGTAGGTGGATTCAGGGTCTAAAGTTTCCAGACGGGTACGTGTCAAACTTGAGAAGATGCGTCGACCTCAAGGAGAACAAACTGGTGGGTATGAAGAGCCACGATTGTCACGTATTCATGGAGAGGTTAATTCCGATTGCATTTCGGGAATTCTTACCGCAGGTCGTTTGGGACCCAATGACAGAGCTGAGCATATTCTTCAGAGATCTTTGTTGTACTAAGTTGCTCGTCGATCGTCTAGAAAAGCAAGAGAAGGACATTGCGGTAACACTATGTAAGCTCGAGAAGGTGTTTCCTCCTGGATTCTTCGACTCTATGGAGCATTTGCCAATTCATCTTTCCTATGAGGCACGTGTTGGTGGTCCTGTCGGTTATCGGTGGATGTACCCCTTCGAGAGGTATCTGAATCACCTAAAGAGAAAGGTGAAAAATAAGGCACGGGTTGAGGGCTCTATTTGTGAAGCTTATGTTCTCGAGGAGATTACAAACTTTTGCTCGACGTATTTCAAACCGCATGTTGCTACTAATAGGACGAAAGCTCCGAGAAACGACGACGCATATCAGGAATTTAATGATGCAATACTCAAAGTATTCAATGCGTCCGGAAAGCCTTCGGGAAAAATGAAGAAGAGATATTTGAATGACGACGAGCTAAGGGCTGCTCAATTGTATATATTACTCAATTGCGACGAGGATAAAGTGGAGAAGCTAGAGGGGTAAGTAATTCATACGTCCACGTTTACATCATCTCAATGTAATAGTATAAGATACTATTATGCTACTAATCAGCAGTTGCTTCATTGTTTTTCAGCACATATAATGATGAGTTGAGGTCGGTTAGACCCTACATAACAGACGAAGAAGTAGAACAAGATATGAGATGCCATTTTCATTCTTGGTTGAGCGCATATGTAAGATGCTTAGTAATTACTTTTTATTTCTGCACTTGCAAAACAAATAACTTACTATCGCTACTTTGGTTTTTAGGTCGATCGTCTAATAACACCCGAGACTGAATCTATTAGAACTCTAGCCAAGGGACCAATTACTGCCGTAAAAATATGGCCAAGTTTATGTGTGAATGGGTGTCACGCCCCAGTCCCAAATACATAGGACTAGGAACACGTAAGCATGCCAGCCGCATGGATATGGCAACTCCAATATATGGAAACCAAATATATACGTACGCTGTAATATGAATATATAATCCACGAGTGGTATAAAATGTATCACAAGTCACAGGGTACGATCTAAATCTCATCCACGAAAATCAATATAAATGAATAACCAGCATCTATATAACTAGATCTCAATAAGAAATATCTAAGGATGATAGTTGGATGGAAACAAATCCACTACCAACTCGAATATAAGAGCAACTACAATATGAGTACAACACAATAAACACTATATAAGAATACCAGCTATCAATCACGGCTCGAAGAGAAGACATCCTCGAAACCTATGTAACCATCCAAATCTACGCTCCTGCAAATACTCAAGAACAGATACACCTGGCAGAGGACCAGGTCCTCAGAGGGACGTAACAAGATACAGAAAATACGAGCCAATTTGAATACAGTAAACATGCATATTATTTGAAAATAAATAAGTACGCTGTACAAGACCATCTATATGAATGCAAATGAGGACAACTTTTCGACGTATGGGCAAGGGTAGGCTACTCGATCTAAGCCTCACAACTCACACACCCGTCAATGGACATCAGAAATCGACATACCTCTGGGGTAGCGACCAGCACGACTCTACAGAAATCGACATACCTCTAGGGTAGCGACCAGCGCGACACACGTCCGTAGTGCAAACTATATACTACGGTTTACCAGAGTGGTTAAAAGCCCATACGCCTAATGATTGTCCTCTCATGATACTAAGTGCAATGTGTGTGTCAACATATCTAATACATAGTAATGGCTGAAAGAAAACTACACATGCAAGAAATATACAGAAATGCAATAAATATACAGAAATATAAATAGCATGCAAAAGTACTGTAAGCAATTTGGCAAGGTATCTTGCCTGGGGTCCTGCTGCTGGTATGAATCAGAGTCCAAGTCACAGTCCAAATAGCCTATGTATTACAAATTTATCACGTCAAAAGATAATTTATTTTAATTTATTTAATTCTAGAATAATTACTCTAAAATCCTATTTTAATCTTATTATTCTGATTTTTATGTTAATTCCTAAATTTTGTCCAAAGAAACTAAATTTTATCAACTCGAGACTCATGGCACGCAAATCGAGGCGATCTGTTGACCGAAAAGTCAACCGACACAAACTCAACTTTCATGCATGATTTTCTGTAGATTTCAGCGTCAAAAATATGCTGAAATTTATGGCTCGTCCGAATTCAAATTCGTTTGGGAATTATGGCACATGCAAATTTTGTATTGTGCACCGATGGTTAAATTCTAACCTAGAAGTTCTACAGAATTAACAGTATGTAAATACTTCGAATTTAATTCTGGGAAAAATATATGTCGATGATCTCGACATTAGCTTTCCGAAACTTTAAACGGTTCGAGATTTTGATTCCGGGTTCTCCCGAAATTGCAAAAATATCGAAACACGTCTATTTTTGGACATGCTGTGCTCTATAAATTTTCCAGAATTTAATACTAATAATTTCGGAAAATAATTTATATAATCAGAAATCTAACCTCAATATCGTTCTAACAAAAAAAACTAGGCCTCGTTTGGAGTCCGGAGCTATGCGCAATGGCTTCTGGAAGATGAAGGAACCCTAGATGGCAATTCTCCAAAAATCGGCTCAAGAAAAACCCTAGAAAATAACTTAAACTATTATATATATATAGAGGAGAGAGAGTGCAGCCGCGGCTCGGAAAGCGCCACGTGGCAGCCATCCGTGGCTCTCCGCTCAGATCGAACGGTCAGATACTGACGCGGCTCGGCTCAGCTGACTCCGAGTCGAACTCTGACTCGGCTCGGCTCGAGGTCGGCTCGGCTTCACCCCGCGGTCACTGACAGGTGGGCCCGGCACTGTTCGCTGCGGGAGGCTGACAGGTGGGCCCCCTGTTTGCTGACTGGGCAGAATTAATTACTTTTTTGGGTTTTCTTTTTCAGAAATTAGTTTTTAATTCAGTTTTTCATAATTAACTCAAAATAAATGCTAAAAATAATCAGAAAATTCCCAAAAAATTCTAGAAAATATATTTGACTATTTAGAACCTAAAATAAAATTTTGGGATATTTTTAATTAAGTTTGATCATAAAATAAATTCTTCAAAGTCCTAGAAAATTAGTGTTACTAGTTTTTAATTAACTAAAAATTATGGAAAAATCTCAATAATCTAAAATAGCCTAAAAATAATTCTAAATAAATATTTATATAAGTAAATATACTAAAAAAATTTATTTTCTAATTAACTAAGAGAATACTCTAAATAAATTCAACATCTATAATAAATATAATATTATAAAATATACACAAAATACCTATTTTGGGTGAGGGAGTTTACAATCTACCCAACTTAAAACAATTTCGTCCTCGAAATTAAAATAAGGCATAATTTGTTAAATCCTTCACATTCGTACATAAGGTACGTCAATCGCAATCTCTTCCAAAAATTTAAATAACAAAATCTATTCAAATCTATCGCGATCACTTCAAAATTAAGATAACCACTGTTTAAATCAAAATTCAACCTGTCGTAATCTCTTCTCGATTTTTAAATAATCAACATCCAAATCTAACTCAAGTCTATATGACATCCCACATCAAAATTTATATCACAATTTCCAACTATCATAATCTCCTCTAGACTTTGAACAATAAACAATTCTAATCAAATCTTATTCCTATTCTCAACTTAAGAATTTTGTACTCTTCAAATATTTAAACTCAATTTACATCCTCAATATTTCAAATAGGTGACCCAACAATCAAAATTAAACTTTTAATTCAAATCATCAAATTATAAAATTTAAATCTAATTCACCAATTGTTCAAGTCTAAAATTTTATATTTATCCTCAAAATTTAAATCGATGATTCATCATTCAATATTCAAAATTTAAATCATGTGCTCAAAGTATAAATATTTGGTCCGCAATATCAAGATTTTAAAATTCGTTAAATCCTTATTATCTTAATCCTTCTTTTAAAATTTTTCAAAATTAAAATGACTTGAATCTCCCAATCTAATCTTACTCGATCACAATCTAAAAGAAATTCCTCTCGAGTTGACGATGCATTGCTACCCAACTTAGAATTTACTCATCTATCACAGAAGGCTATATACTTTAAGAAAAATATTCCTTAATTTATTTACTCATGTCATTCAATCCTCAAAACTTCAACGCCGATTATATCATATATGATATGTCCTTAATTACAAAAGAATAATCCTCTAGTATGTGATCGGCCTATGGGGTATATCTAGTACTCTCTGTGTATCAAACTTATACCAAGCACGAGGTTTCGTCTTTCCGAAATAAGGGAAGACGGAGATCAATAATAAAGAGTTCAAGGGCGAGGTAATAGAATAGAAGTATCAGGATCAAGGCGTTTAAAGAATTCAAATGGGAATTATTAAAGTAGTTGTGGATTGAAATCCTATTTTGGTAATTCCTATTCACATGCTCGTATTAGTACAGTTATGTAGCCGATACGATCCGCTCAGACATATCTAGAGGGCAAGTACAGGTGTCTACTAGTCAACTATATATATCAATCCACGTAAAGTATCATTGCGAAGGGCGAATCAAGCGCACTATGGTTGATCAGACCGTAATACACTGATTCTGATTAGACAATGTATTAGTAGGCATCCCCAATAATACATATCTCATGATCAAGCTCGATAAAGGGTAAGCTTGCAAAACTAGGCTATAATAGCAGCATAAGTCAAGGTAGTGCAGCAAATATAAGTACGCTAGATGATGATGAAAGGAGGTACAAATTAATTCAAGTTCACAAAACAAAAACAACTAAGCAACAATAATAAAAGACTCTACAATCCCTACAGTTATCATACAACTTCCTTGTCTAAGTCGCTAGTCGACCAAATAGGGACAAGGACCTCTAAATTCTATCGTCTGAATAAACATTGTCGTCTTTTGCTAGCATGCAATTAATGTCATTCAGTTACACTTCATCAATGGATCACAAGGACTATGTGATACTAGGTGGTGAGGTATACTACCCAACTTAAAATAATTTAACTACTATTGTAGTGTCTTAAGGATACCGTAAAAGCTCCTGTGAAGGTCTATGAGAAGGGGTCTTGGTACTTTATTGGGGTATCCTCTTATATTACATAGGTCATGGTCGTCTTTGTCTTAGTCATAGTGCTTATAGAACAAGTGTCAATAGTAAGGATAGAAGAGTTACTAGCCTTAAGGGAAAAGGGGATATAACTTATATCGAGGTGGGGTACAAGTTACGCGACTTAAAACTAAGGGGTAATCATTAGGTCATAATCTACAATAATAACTTAAACTGTCAAGTTCTAATTACCAATCACATAATTTTTTTCACATTCAAGGCTACAACTATAATCCTAGCAAACTATGAGCCCTTAACAAAGAATAAAATTACTTGGCCTACTATCCGAAGTATCAGATGGCACGAGTTGAAAGATGAAGAAGAGAAAGCATGATTAGTTGTCGCACAAGTAGTGAGCGCTAGGGTTTCAGAGGAACAAATATATGAAATTAAATGGAGGACTCTAGATAGCATCATGGTTTTCCAAGGGAAAGGGGTATGCTAGTCTCTGTGTTTGAGGTATGATTAGAAAAATATTCTATGCATTGCTCTTGGCTTTCTAAGGTACTGTCTGCTTATCTTAAGACAATAATCTAAATTTATAGTTCTCCAATACCATCCAATTATGAAGGTTAGGTTCAATCCTAATGTTCAATATTGATTCTCCATTGGTTCCTCAATACTAGGGTCAAACATTATGGTAAAACTTCTAACCATCTATAGTAGTATCTATACTACTCACAGGTCCTCATAATACATCAAGGGATAATGGTAAACCAATCTATAAATAAGGAATTCTAGGTTCACTGGATATTCTAAACTTAGTGGTGTGTCTATATCCTCGTTGTAATCTTAATATGTATGCTACTCTAATTATCATCCTAATAACAGGGGTTCCTATATTCTCAGCAGAAGGCTATACTCAAGGAACTATTAGGAAAGCACATGAATCAAGCATGATACAATTGTTCAAATAGAACAGATAGGAGGAAGATGAATCATAGTCAATTGTGGATGAAATCCTATACTCTAGTCCTAGGTGCAGGCTTGCTCGGTACAGTAACGTAACCGAGACAATATGCTCTCGACCTGCATGGGCCACCACAAAAACATGTCACGTCCCAGTCCCAAATACATAGGACTAGGAACACGTAAGCATGCCAGCCGCATGGATATGGCAACTCCAATATATGGAAACCAAATATATACGTACGCTGTAATATGAATATATAATCCACGAGTGGTATAAAATGTATCACAAGTCACAGGGTACGATCTAAATCTCATCCACGAAAATCAATATAAATGAATAACCAGCATCTATATAACTAGATCTCAATAAGAAATATCTAAGGATGATAGTTGGATGGAAACAAATCCACTACCAACTCGAATATAAGAGCAACTACAATATGAGTACAACACAATAAACACTATATAAGAATACCAGCTATCAATCACGGCTCGAAGAGAAGACATCCTCGAAACCTATGTAACCATCCAAATCTACGCTCCTGCAAATACTCAAGAACAGATACACCTGGCAGAGGACCAGGTCCTCAGAGGGACGTAACAAGATACAGAAAATACGAGCCAATTTGAATACAGTAAACATGCATATTATTTGAAAATAAATAAGTACGCTGTACAAGACCATCTATATGAATGCAAATGAGGACAACTTTTCGACGTATGGGCAAGGGTAGGCTACTCGATCTAAGCCTCACAACTCACACACCCGTCAATGGACATCAGAAATCGACATACCTCTGGGGTAGCGACCAGCGCGACTCTACAGAAATCGACATACCTCTAGGGTAGCGACCAGCGCGACACACGCCCGTAGTGTGAACTATATACTACGGTTTAGCAGAGTGGTTAAAAGCCCATACGCCTAATGATTGTCCTCTCATGATACTAAGTGCAATGTGTGTGTCAACATATCTAATACATAGTAATGGCTGAAAGAAAACTACACATGCAAGAAATATACAGAAATGTAATAAATATACAGAAATATAAATAGCATGCAAAAGTACTGTAAGCAATTTGGCAAGGTATCTTGCCTGGGGTCCTGCTGCTGGTATGAATCAGAGTCCAAGTCACAGTCCAAATAGCCTATGTATTACAAATTTATCACGTCAAAAGATAATTTATTTTAATTTATTTAATTCTGGAATAATTACTCTAAAATCCTATTTTAATCTTATTATTCTGATTTTTATGTTAATTCCTAAATTTTGTCCAAAGAAACTGAATTTTATCAATTCGAGACTCATGGCACGCAAATCGAGGCGATCTGTTGACCGAAAAGTCAACTGACACAAACTCAACTTTCATGCATGATTTCCTGTAGATTTTAGCATCAAAAATATGCTGGAATTTATGGCTCGTCCGAATTCAAATTCATTTGGGAATTATGGCACATGCAAATTTTGTATTGTGCACCGATGGTTAAATTCTAACCTAGAAGTTCTACAGAATTAATAGTATGTAAATACTTCGAATTTAATTCTGGGAAAAATATATGTCGATGATCTTGACATTAGCTTTCCGAAACTTTAAACGGTTCGAGATTCTGATTCCGGGTTCTCCCGAAATTGCAAAAATATCGAAACACGTCTATTTTCGGACATGCTGTGCTCTATAAATTTTTCAGAATTTAATACTAATAATTTCGGAAAATAATTTATATAATCAGAAATCTAACCTCAATATCGTTCTAACAAAAAAAATTAGGCCTCGTTTGGAGTCCGGAGCTATGCGCAATGGCTTCTGGAAGATGAAGGAACCCTAGATGGCAATTCTCCAAAAATCGGCTCAAGAAAAACCCTAGAAAATAACTTAAACTATTATATATATATAGAGGAGAGAGAGTGCATCCGCGGCTCGGAAAGCGCCATGTGGCAGCCATCCGTGGCTCTCCGCTCAGATCGAACGGTCAGATACTGACGCGGCCCGGCTCAGCTGAGTCCGAGTCGAACTCTGACTCGGCTCGGCTCGAGGTCGGCTCGGCTTCACCCCGCGGTCACTGACAGGTGGGCCCGGCACTGTTCGCTGCGGGAGGCTGACAGGTGGGCCCCCTGTTTGCTGACTGGGCAGAATTAATTACTTTTTTGGGTTTTCTTTTTCAGAAATTAGTTTTTAATTCAGTTTTTCATAATTAACTCAAAATAAATGCTAAAAATAATCAGAAAATTCCCAAAAAATTCTAGAAAATATATTTGACTATTTAGAACCTAAAATAAAATTTTGGGATATTTTTAATTAAGTTTGATCATAAAATAAATTCTTTAAAGTCCTAGAAAATTAGTGTTACTAGTTTTTAATTAACTAAAAATTATGGAAAAATCTCAATAATCTAAAATAGCCTAAAAATAATTCTAAATAAATATTTATATAAGTAAATATACTAAAAAAAATTTATTTTCTAATTAACTAAGAGAATACTCTAAATAAATTCAACATCTATACTAAATATAATATTATAAAATATACACAAAATACCTATTTTGGGTGAGGGAGTTTACAATGGGTTCAGGTTCAAGTCAACAAATGCTCCTATCAGAGACAGCTTTCTGGATCTTGATTCCACGAAAAACAGTTATTTGTGTATCAAATCTTCGAACTACAAATACGTCAATCTGGGCAATGATTTTTTTGGCATCTTACGAGAGATTGTGGACTTGACATATAATTATGGCACAGAACCTACTAATATCGTGCTATTCAAGTGTGAATGGTTCGATCCGATTCAAGATCAAGGTTGGAAAATTGATAAGCATGGCCTTGTGGATATAAACTATAAGCGTAGATATCAAGGCTACGAACTATTTGTCCTATCAAGTCAGGCTCAGCTCGTGTACTTCATAACTTATCCTAGACGGGGGACAGCGAGGTCGGATTGGTGGGCAGTATGCAAGACTAAAGCTCAAAATACCTTTGACATTGATGAAATAGCTTATCAGGAGGACGATCTACCTCTTGTAACAAATATTGTAGATGTGGACTCAACGGAAGTTACTCATTACACGAGTAATAATGTAGAAAATGTAGAATTATCTGAACAGGAAGACGAAGTAGATGAAAGTGAAGACGAGGAGGAGGAAGAGGAGGACGAGGAAGGCAAACAAGATAAATTTTCTGAAGATGATTGAAAATAAAATATATTGCCTATAGAATGTAACTATATTTTGACTGTAGAATGTAGATCAAGGTTGGAAAATTGACGAAGTAGATGTACTATTTTAACGAATATATGTATTATATTTTGACTGTAGAATGCTTTGAGATATGCATCATATTTCGACTGTAGAATGTACTATATATTTGTGTTTCTCTATATTCATCATATGTTGTTATCAGATATGACAGGACGACGCGGAGGATTCGGCAGGTCCCGAGGTAGACAGAGTGCTCCTCCGGTACTGCCTACTGTTGGTTCCGGATCATCGTCGCCCAGTACTCCAGTATATCGATCACTCACATCTCCGACTGTTGGGACGAGTAGTTCCAGGCGTGATAGTACACCCTCGTCCAGCGTTCCTCCTGCTGACGGAACCATGGGAACAGATGAGCATGTCGAGGAGGTCGTGCCCACGTTGTCCCAGCATCAGCAAGATCCTCCATGCGCACCTCCGGAGGAGACGAGGACAGAGATTTGGGCCGACGGTACAAAGTAAGTCAATTAGATGGTTTAGTATAATATATATCGTGTATTTTTTATTCATCGTATATTGACTTTTTCAGTATTCTAAATAATTATCTCTGTACAGATATCGTCCATCGTCGGTTCAGAGATGCCTGGGTCAATTTCTGAAGAACAACTACGGTGGCCCTTGGATCAACTACTCTAAGGCTCCGGAGGAGAGGAAGGCATTCTGGTTTGCGCACTTCCAGGTAAAAGTATATTAAATAAATCCTCTAATTTATGCATATTATATAACTTATCCGTGATGCTCACTTACTAAATTATTTATTGTAGCAAACGTATTTCTATCCTCCGCACCGGGCCGAGTTGATCGAGGGGCTCTTTCCTACCGTTGTCGCCAAGCTTATCCAAGATGCTCTGGATGACCAGAAGGCTCGTGATCGTGCTGGAAAACCGATCCAAGGTTGGATCACGCCTGAGCAGTGGACTGCAATGAGGGCTAGATTCGACGATCCGAGCTACAAGGAAAGGTCTGAGAAGGCCAAGGCGGCTAGGCGGAATGCTGTCAAGTGGTGTGGTGGCTCGATTCCGATGACAGAATATTTCCGTCGTTTGGTATGTTTTTTCTTTTAAAATATATTATTTTAATGTAAGTACCATAAAATGGTACTTGGAAAAAATGTTTAAGTTTAGTACTAAATAATATATTTTTAACAGGTACAGAGGGGTGAGGATGCAAACATGGTGACCGTCTTCTTGGCCACCCATCGCAAGGACGAAAATCTCATTGATGAGAGGGCCTCGCAGACATATGTAAGTATTACTTTACTTTGTGTTAATTTTAATATAACTTAGGCAATTATCGAGTTTCCAAACCTTTCTAGGCCGAGTATCTTAGGCTGCGTGAGCGGGCGACTGCTAGTGCACCTACACCTAGAGAGGCTGGTACTTCATCGCAGCCCGCTCCAGCTCTGTCGGCGGACGACCTGTGGGTGACCGCAGCTGGTGGTCTCCAGAGGGGTACGTACTACGGTACGGGCTCCTATGGCGCCCTGGTTGCGACGCAGTCATCTAGGGCCTCCCCGACCGCTGCGTATTTCACACAGCTCTCGTAGTCGCAGCCCTCGCAGTCGCAGCCCTCACAGTCGTCGGCCAGAGTCCAGGAGGCCGTCTAGGAGGCCGTTGACCGTCAGATTGCGTCTCTCCGTGACGAGTTACTGCAAAGGATGGAGGAGCAGCCCCGGTCCCAGCCGCAGGCGGACGATCCGACGCTTATCGCATGATTCGATATGCTCGACCGCAGCATGACGGAGCTCCGGGATTTGACAAATGATATTAGAGCCTCGACAGACCGCAACATCATAGAGCTACATGCATCACAGCTATCGATAGGCGAGAGGCTGACGATGATGCAGGATTCAATGGTTCATAGCAGTACGAGGCTGTTATCTACCATGGATTCTTACAACCAGCGACTCGCAGACTTGGAGCGGGTACGGCCTCCTGGTGCGCCTACATCGACACAGACTCCACCGATGTCACTGCCTTCTCCATCGACATCGGTGTCGATTCCACGGGACGAATATGAGCAGTTCTTATCCTTCAGACGCGCCGTTGGTCAGCCTCCTGCAGATCCGCAGTAGTATAGCTAGTTGCTGGATATTTATATATTTTTTATTATTTAGGATGCGATTGTATGGATATAAATTTGCCATATTCTTTACGATGATATTTGTTGGATGCTTTCTTTTTTTCAAATTTTATTATATTATTCATATTAAATATGTTATTTTACCGGTGTTGAGTGTTCAGTGCCTATTTTTCCCTATTTTTTTCCAGTTCAATGATACAAGTTGCAATATAATACACAGTCCCTGTACAAACTCAAACACACTGAATTATAATACACACTCTCTCCCTATCTCTGAGCACATTAAGACCAACACACAACACATATAGTATTGTCTTAATTCACTGATATTCACACAGTTCCTAATATATTTTGGTTTATAACTGATGACTGATACTTGGCCTGTATTTATCCAGTGCACTAGAATTTTCTCCCTTGTTGCTGCTACTGTGTCCCTTATTCAATTATTTTTACTACCATCATATACCTGATAATGAACCCAAGGGGGTTGGCAAACCCAGAAATGCAATTCAGTATTATTTTTTTCTATAAAATTAGCGACGTTTTTAGCGACGTTTAGCGACGTTCATATACGTCGCTAACTACGTCGCTAATTAGCGATGCTGTTACACGTCGCTAATAACGTCGCTAAAGAAGTCGCTAAAATCGTCGCTGTACGTCGCAAAATGCTGACGTGGCAGTATTGCCAGGTCATTAAAGACGTCGGTGTAACATCGCTATATAAGTCGCTAATTAGCGACGTTTAGCGACTTTATTAAACGTCGCTAATTAGTGACGCTGCGTCGCTAAACGTCGCTAAATTTAGCGACACATTAAAGTCGCTAAAAAACGTCGGCATAGCGACATTTAGCGACGTTTTTTGTTTTAGCGACTTGCTTTTTTTCGACTTCTTTAAAACGTCGCTAAACTTACTTAGCGACATTTTTTGGTCATTTAGCGACGTTTTTAGACGTCGCTAATTTGACTTTTTCTGGTAGTGTAAGTATACATATATTACTTGTGATAAAATTAGTCAAGAAGCAAATATATTAATTTTGATTGCATGTAAAATCCAAAACAAAAGTCAAAGTAACTAAACTTATATTGTCATGAGACATCCTTACTGGATTAGTTACATAATGTAAAAGTAAATGAACCATTAAGTCATAATACAATTGACGAGTAGCTTAGAGATCGAACTTTAGATCTACAGAGAAATGATGGGAATAGAAATTGTTCCCCATGAGAACTCGTTCATCAAATTCACTCCAATCCACATGAATGTCATCAGCCTCATCTGTATGAGAAAATAGTTTATGTTAGCAAAATATAATAAAATTATGATCAACGATGCATTATTTTTTTAACTTAATATTATACCATGTCATTACCTTCTCTCTCTTGTGTGCCACTACGATTTCCTTGAGCCTGACTTTCAAATATCGGAATTGAAACATCTGTAGCTATGTTTTCCATTTCTTCAACATCAAGAGCTGAAGGTTCATCCTCCCCTATCCAATCCTTAGTCATGTAAAATGCATCCAAATCTATAGGATCAAAGCATGGTTTCTTCTGTAAGTTAATAAGAAATTAAGAATTAATCTATTTATCTTGACGATACAAATTGAAAACTAAAATATAATTTTATTATTATATTAAACGAAAGGTATATCTTATCTTCGAAACGAAGGTTGTAATGAACATATACCAAGGTTGAATATTAGGACTAAATCTAACTTTCATAGTAAGATAGTATTAGAGAACTACAAATTTAGATTTTTGTCTTGATATTAGCATATCAGTACCTTAGGAAGCCAAGAGGAATGAATAGAACATTTTCTTGATCATACCTCGAACACATAGATTAGCATCACACCTTCCCCTTAGAAAATTATGATATTATCAAGAGTCTCTCTATTTAATTTCATATCTTGTTCCTCCAAAACCTTAATGCTCGCTATTTGTGCGACGACTAATGTAAAACCCCTATTCCTAGAAATCGTATATACCCTTTTAATTATTAATTATTAATTTAATTATAGTAATTAGTGGCTAATTAGGAGAAATAGATTTTTATTAATTTTTATTTTAGGTGTTGGTGCACTTAGCGGATTTATGGGACCATTAGGAATTTTTTCGAATTTATTTCATGTAGGAGACCCCTTGAGCAGTTGCTAGCTTAACGGTGTGCATTAATATAATCTAGAATTTTTTTTCTATGAGTATATATATATATATATATATATATATATATATATATATATATATATATATATATATATATATATATATATTTAATTGGAAAAGAATTGTAAAAGAAAAAAAATCTATTAACTTAACTACTAAACCACTACTACCAATAACCACCTTTGCAACCAACTAACCACTCACCCGCTGCCAATTAACCAGCAGACCCGCCTATATTTGCTAGGAAGCAAACACCCCATTTTGCTATTATATCCTACAGCAAGGCCAGACCCCCCCTTAGCCACGGATACAACCCCTCCTTTTCTCTCTTTCATATATATATATATATATATATATATATATATATATATATATATATATATATATATATATTTATTAAACCCTAACCCTATAATCATCCAGACCCTTCCTCTTCCCATATAGACCTAGAGAGCGCCGCCACCGCAGCCGGAGAACCTCGCCAGGCCGTCCAAACAAATCCCGACGACCGCGACCCCGCGCACTGCAGATTTCCGCAGCGAGGTACCTGTGTTCCGGAGTTGTTTTCAGTCGCCTCGCTCAACCAAACGCCACCCCGTCTTCACCGGTATACTCACCCCTTAACCCTCTTCCATATTTGTGTGATAGTAGATCTCGAACAACGCGTAACCATAGGCGAAAACAGTACCAAAGTTGGCAGAAATAGATCAAAATCTGGAAACGCAGAAAACTGCGGTGACCACCCATGTTTCCGAGTTCGTATCTCCCACCACAGAGATCCGAATTCGATGCTTCTTTTTGGTATGCGTAGACCACTTGACCTAGTTTAATTTTTGTTAAATAACCCTAGATTATTGACTACTGTAGATAGAATTAAATTCGTTGGAAAATCCCGCGAACACACTTTTCCAGATTTTCAAAAGTTGTGAAACGGAGTGCGCCCCGCCAAACGGGACCGCCCCGCCGTGTACCAAGTGTACCGAACGGTGCGCGCAACATATCCGGACACGTAAAAATTCGCAAAAACTGATTCGGACGCGTGTGCGCGCCGGAATCAGCCCGTATCAGCAGACACACCCCGTGTCGTAACTTTTGTGAAAGTCGCTCGCATTTTGTGCACGCTCGTCAGATTTCGACGAAACTTGCGCCACTGGACTCGTGGTAATGCGCTGGTCCTGTGACCCAATTTTTACGCAATTCTGAGACGGTTGACCAAGTCGCCAATTGGCGGTCCCCACGGTTGACTTTTTGGACGAAATTGTGTTCGGCCCATCGGAATCCACATTTGGACATACCGTTGGGTTCGTATTGACATTTAGAGTTTGGTTGACCTATAACTTATCCCATTTAGAGACTTGCAAAGTGGGCCACACGTGGACCCCACTTTGACCCAAAATTACCGTTTTGTCCCTGTATCCAAATTGGACGAAAGGGAAGTGCTTTCTAGCTATTTTGCTTATTCTGGGAATGTTGGTGATATCTATTTCAGCATCCGGAGACATTTTTTCTGAGGCCATAGCTTCTGGTCCTGTGTGTTGGACATCTGGACGTTACATTTTGCAGCTTCTTGCCAGGCAAGTATACCTTGCCATTGTACTGTTATTCATATTCCATATGTTGCATGCATCTTTATTTTCTGTCTTTAGTTCATATATTTTAACTGTTATATAAAATGCGCGCGATGGTGTCGTCGCGATATATTTTTATTTATGTATTTGCATTGACCTTGTTTATGAGACTACCCTATTACCATAAAGCATCATTAGGTTTCATTTGACTGTGACACATATTTTTACACGAGTTGTGAGTCTTATATAGATCACGGACGCACGTATTGACTGATCATCGGTACGTGTGGGACGTGCGTTTGGAATAACTGCTGTTAGAAACTTTGCATGCTAGAAGACTGGACAGTTATTAGAGGTATTATCGTGTCATGGATGTGACATACTTAGAGCATGGGGTGGGAAGAACAACAAGTAAGGCGTGTGGGCTCCGTTGCACTTTCCTTGTGTAACCCGTACGCTCCGCCGGAGATGCGCGGTCATGATGACCACTATATATTATATTATTATCAGGCGGGCCTCTGCCGTTCAAAAGACGACGTGCCTTTGTAAGCCCCTGGATCTCCAAGAGAACCATGCCTATCCTATTTTAGCCAGATAGCCCACGCGTTGGGAAAGTTGTTCTTAACTGCATTCACTTAGACGGTTAGGCGACCAATTGGATATTTATTTCAGTACTTTATTGGCATGCTTTTAGGTATCTTGTTATGTCCCTCTGAGGACCTGGCCCTTCCAGGTGTATCTGTTCTTGAGTATTCGCAGGAGCGTAGATTCGGATGGTTACATATGTTTCGAGGATGTCTTCTCTTCGAGCCCGTGATTGTTAGCTGGTATTCTTAAATGGTATTTGTTGTGTTGTACTTATATTGTATTTGCTCTTATATTCGAGTTGGTAGTGGATTTGTTTCCACCCAACTATCATCCTTAGATACTTATTATTGAGATCTAGTTTCATAGATACTGGTTAATTATTTATATTTGATTTTCTGTGGATGAGATTTAGATTATAACATGTGACTTGTGATAGATTTATACCACTTGTGGATTTGATATTCATTTTACAGCGTACGTATGGGTTTGGTTTCCATATATTGGAGTTGCCATATCCATGCGGCTGGCATGCTTACGTGTCCTAGTCCTACGCATTTTGGGACTGGGGCGTGACATATTTTTAGTGGTGGCCCATGCAGGTCGAGAATATATTGTCTCGGTTACGTCACTGTACCGAACAAGCCTGCACCTAGGAATAGAGTATAGGATCTCATCCACAATTGACTATGGTTCGCTCTCCTTCCAATCCATTCTATTTGAATAACTGTACCCTGTTTGATTCCTGTACTTCCCTGATAATTTCTTGAGTATAGCCCCCTCCTAGAATATATAAGTCCCTGTTGTTAGATGATAAGCAAGGTAACCTTCCTATTAAGAGTATAACTAGAGTGCTGACACACCACTAAGTTTAGAATATCTAGTGAACTCTAGAATTCCTTATCTATAGATTGGTTTACCATTAACCCTTGATGTATTATGAAGGACTTGAGAGTAGTATAGATACTACTAGGGTTAGTTAGAAGTTTGGCCATATTGTTTGACCCTAGTATTGAGGAACCAATAGAAAACCAAAAATTGAAAATTAGGACTGAACCTGACCTTCATAGTTAGATAGTATTGGAGAACTATAAACTTAGATCATTTTCTTATTATTAGTAGACAGCACCTTAGAAAGCCTAGAGGAATATAATCAACACTTTTTCCATGATCATACCTCGAACATAGCAACTAGCATACCACCCCCCTTAGAGAACCATGATGCTATCTAAAGCCCTCTATTTTAATTTTATATATTGGTCCTCTGCGACCATAGTGCTAGCTAGTGTGCGACGACTGATTACGTTTCTTCTCTTCATCTTTCAACTTGTGCCACCTGACACCTCTGATTATAGACCAAGTGATTTTATTCTATGTTAGGATATATAGCTTGCTAGGATTTTGATTGTTACTCTTGAATTTTGAATTATGTGATTGGTAATTAGAACTTGACAGTTTAAGTTATTCTTGTAGATTGCAACCTGATGATTATCCCTTAGTTTTCAAATTGCGTAACATGTACCCTCACCTCGATACGAGTTAGATCCCTTTCCCCTTAACGGCTAGTAACTCTTCTATCCTTACTATTGACACTTGCTCTATGAGCACTATGATTAAGACTTAAGACAACCATGACCTATGTAATGTAAGAGGATACCCTAATAAGTACCGAGACCCTTTCTCGTAGACCTTAACAGGAGCTTCTACGGTATCCTTAAAACAGTACAGTATTAGTTTATTGTTATAAGTTGGATAGTATACCTCACAACTTAGTATCACATAGTCCTCTTGACCCATCGATGTAGTGTAACTGAATGACATTACCTGTATGCTAGCAAAAGATGACAGTGTTTATTCAGACGGTAGAATTTAGAGGCCCATGCCCTATTTGGTCGATTAGAGACTTAGACAAGGAGTTGTATGACAACTGTAGAGATTGTATAGTCTTAACTTCTTGTGAACTTAAAATATATTGTGACTTCTTTCATCATGATCTAGCGCATTTATATTTCATATACTACCTTGACTTATGCTGTTATTTTATAGCCTAGTTTGGAAGCTTATTCTTTTATCGAGCTTGATCATGAGATATGTATTATTGGGGATGCCTACTGATACAATTGTCTAATCAGAATCAGTGTATTACGGTCTGGACAACCTTAATATATTTTGGTTCGCCCTTCGTAATACTACTTTGCGTGGATTGAGATACATAGTTGATTAGTAGACAAATATACTTGCCCTAGACATGTCTGACATATCGTATCGGTTACATAACTGTACTAATACGAGCATGCGAACAAAGGATTACCAAAATAGGATTTCAATCCACAACTGCTTTGACAATTCCTATTTGAATTCTTTAAACGCCTTGATCCCGATACTTCTATTCTATTACCTCTCCCTTGAACTCTTTATTATTGATCTCCGTCTCCCCTTATTTCGGAAAGACGAAACCTCGTGCTTGGTATAAGTTTGATACACAGAGAGTACTAGATATACCCCATAGGCCGATCATATACTTGAGGATTATTCTTTCGTAATTAAGGGCATATCATATATGATATAATCGGCGTTGAAGTTTTGAGGATTGAATAACATGAGTAAATAAATTAAGGAATATTTTTCTTAAAGTATATAGCCTTTTGTGATAGATGGGTAAATTCTAAGTTGGGTAGTAGTGCATTGTCAACTCGAGAAAAAAAAAATTTAGATTGTGATCGAGTAAGATTAGATTGGGAGAGGTTCAAGCCATTTTAATTTTGAGAATTTTAGAAGAATGACTAAGATGATGAGGATTAATGAATTTTAAAATCATGATATTGAGGACCCAATATTTATACCTTAAGTAAATGATTTAAATTTTTGAATATTGAAGGTAAAATCATCAATTTGAATTTGGAGGATAAATATAGAATTTTAGACTTGAACATTGGTGGACTGCATTTAAATTATTTTTTAATTTGATGATTTAAATTAAGAATTAAAATTATTTTTCAATGTGAATGGAAAAAAAAAGTTGAAGAATACAAAAATTTATAAGTGAAAATAGGAATAATATTGGACTCGAATTACTCTCTAGAGGAGATTATGATAGTTGGAGATCGTGAGGTAAAATTTATATGCGTATTTAAATCTTGAAGATGTTATATAAATTTAATTTAAATTTGGATATGGATAATTTGAAAAAGTGGGAAGAGATAACCATAGGTTGAATTTTGATTGGAACAGTGATCATCTTAACTATGAAGTGATTGCGATGGATATGATTAGGATTTTAATTATCGCAAGGAGATTGCGATTGACTTGCCTTATGTACATGAAGGATTAATAAATTATGCCTTATTTTAATTTTGAGGATGAGATTGTTTTAAGTTGGCTGGATTGTGAAACCCCCTCACCCAAGAATTAGACCTACTTGGCTTAGATAGTAAGACTGAGGCAAGCTCGAACCCACTTAGAATTAGAACACGGTATTTTTTTATTTAGTTTTACAACATGGTATCACTTAGCGCACCTTACCATTGCTTCGATAATTAGAGCACTTCACTAGTCACTGCCTTCCTACAAATTCTACATCCTTGTCCTAGACATGCCCATCTTCCACTCCGACCTCTGTGCAATTTATAATTATGCTCTCTTGTGCTACATTTTAGTCGCGCAACATTCGTCACGAACGTTATTTCTTAATTCTAAGATAATTTTAACTTTGTATCATTGTGCGTTCCAATCGAAATTGGAGACACAATTTTGACCCGTTTCGTACAACCCAATTTATGACAATATCCTAGCCTGGGCCCTCTATGCCCATGACACTTGCGTCCACATAATGTTATCCCATGTATTTCTAATTAAATCAAGAGCACCCTGCGCATTAATTTTAATTAAATTAATCCAATTTCCATCTTTGTGCAACGTTTCAATGGTTGGGCGCTTTTATGCAAAAGAGCATTTAGGTGTCCACACCATTGGATATGACACATGAAGAAACCTATTTTTCGCTCATGTGGATTTTTTCCATGATTTTCGGAATGTGCAACGCGCAACATCGTCCACTCCTTTAAACCTAGCCTTGCATTTTAAACAATGCAAATCTTATACCATCCTTGCTGTTTCTACCGTGGCTTAATTTTAATTTCGAGGACAAAATTTTTATAAGTTGGGTAGAATGTAAAACCCTTATTCCTAGAAATCGTATATACCCTTTTAATTATTATTTATTAATTTAATTGTAGTAATTAGTGGCTAATTAGGAGAAATAGATTTTTATTAATTTTTATTTTAGGTGTTGGTGCACTTAGAGGATTTATGGGACCATTAGGAATTTTTTCGAATTTATTTCATGTAGGAGACCCCTTGAGCAGTTGCTAGCTTAACGGTGTGCATTAATATAATCTAGAATTTTTTTTTCTATGAGTATATATATATATATATATATATATATATATATATATATATATATATATATATATATATATATAATTGGAAAAGAATTGTAAAAGAAAAGAAAAAAGAAAAAAAAAACTATTAACTTAACTACTAAACCACTACTACCAACAACCACCTTTGCAACCAACTAACCACTCACCCGCTGCCAATTAACCAGCAGACCCGCCCATATTTGCTAGGAAGCAAACACCCCCTTTTGCTATTAGATCCCACAGCAAGGCCAGACCCCCCTTAGCCGCGGATACAACCCCCCCTTTTCTCTCTTTCATATATATATATATATATATATATATATATATATATATATATATATATATATATATATATATATATATATATATATATATATTCATATATTTATTAAATCCTAACCCTATAATCATCCAGACCCTTTCTCTTCCCATCTAGACCTAGAGAGCGCCGCCACCGCAGCCGGAGAACCTCGCCAGGCCGTCCAAACAAATCCCGACGACCGCGACCCCGCGCACTGCAGATTTCCGCAGCGAGGTACCTGTGTTCCAGAGTTGTTTTTCGTCGCCTCGCTCAACCAAACGTCACCCCGTCTTCACCGGTATGCTCACCCCTTAACCCACTTCCATATCTGTATGATAGTAGACCTCGAACAACGCGTAACCATAGACGAAAACAGCGTCAAAGTTGGCAGAAATAGACCGAATTCTGGGAACGCAGAAAACTGCGGTGACCACCCATGTTTCTGAGTTTGTATCTCCCACCACAGAGATCTGAATTTGATGATTCTTTTTGGTATGCGTAGACCACTTGACCTAGTTTAATTTCTGTTAAATAACCCTAGATTATTGACTGTTGTAGACAGAATTAAATTCGTTGGAAAACACCGCGAAGACACTTTTCTAGATTTCCAAAAGTTATGAAATGGAGCGCGCCCCTCCAAACGGGACCGCCCCGCCGTGTACCAAGTCTATCGAACGGTGCGCGCAGCATAACCGGACACGTAAAATTTCGCAAAAACTGATTCGGACGCGTGTGCGCGCCGGAATCAGCCCGTATCCGCAGACACACCCCGTGTCGTAACTTTTGTGAAAGTCGCTCGCATTTTGTGCACGCTCGTCAGATTTCGACGAAACTTGCGCCACTGGACTCGTGGTAACGTGCTGGTCCTGTGACCCAATTTTTATACAATTCTGAGATGGTTGACCAAGTCGCCAATTGGCGGGCCCCACGGTTGACTTTTTGGACAAAATTGTGTTCGGCCCATCGGAATCCATATTTGGACATACCGTTGGGTTCGTATTGACATTTAGAGTTTGGTTGACCTATAACTTATTCCATTTAGAGACTGTAACCCTTGGCACATTTTTCGGTGCAAAGTGGGCCACACGTGGACCCCACTTTGACCCAAAATTACCGTTTTGCCCCTGTGTCCAAATTGGACGAAAGGGAAGTATTTTCTAGCTATTTTGCTTATTCTGGGAATGTTAGTGATATCTATTTCAGCATTCGGAGATATTTATTCTGAGGCCATAGCTTCTGGTCCTGTGTGTTGGACATCTGGACGTTGCATTTTGCAGCTTCTTGCCAGGCAAGTATACCTTACCATTGTACTGTTATTCATATTCCATATGTTGCATGCATCTTTATTTTTTGTCTTTAGTTCATATATTTTAACTGTTATATAAAATGCACGCGACGGTGTCGTCGCGATATGTTTTTATTTATGTATTTGCATTGACCTTGTTTATGAGACTACCCTATTACCATAAAGCATCATTAGGTTTCATTTGACTGTGACACATATTTTTACACGAGTTGTGAGTCTCATATAGATCACGGACGCACGTATTGACTGATCATCGGTACGTGTGGGACGTGCGTTAGGAATAACTGCTGTTAAAAACTTTGCATGCTAGAAGACTGGGCAGTTATTAGAGGTATTATCGTGTCATGGATGTGACATGCTTAGAGCATGGGGTGGGGAGAACAACAAGTAAGGCGTGTGGGCTCCGTTGCACTTTCCTTGTGTAACCCGTACGCTCCGCCGGAGATGCGCGGTCATGATGACCACTATATATTATATTATTATCAGGCGGGCCTCTGCCGTTCAAAAGACGACGTGCCTTTGTAGGCCCTTGGATCTCCAAGAGAACCATGCCAATCCCATTTTAGCCAGATAGCCCACGCGTTAGGAAAGTTGTTCTTAACTGCATTCACTTAGACGGTTAGGCGACCAATTAGATATTTATTTCAGTACTTTATTGGCATGCTTTTATGTATCTTGTTATGTCCCTCTGAGGACCTGGCCCTTCCAGGTGTATCTGTTCTTGAGTATTCGCAGGAGCGTAGATTCGGATGGTTACATATGTTTCGAGGATGTCTTCTCTTTGAGCCCGTAATTGTTAGCTGGTATTCTTATATGGTATTTGTTGTGTTGTACTTATATTATATTTGCTCTTATATTCGAGTTGGTAGTGGATTTGTTTCCACCCAACTATCATCCTTAGATACTTCTTATTGAGATCTAGTTTCATAGATACTGGTTAATTATTTATATTTGATTTTCTGTGGATGAGATTTAGATTATACCCTGTGACTTGTGATAGATTTATACCACTTGTGGATTTGATATTCATTTTACAGCGTACGTATGGGTTTGGTTTCCATATATTGGAGTTGCCATATCCATGCGGCTAGCATGCTTACGTGTCCTAGTCCTACGCATTTTGGGACTGGGGCGTGACAACTAATTATGTTTTTTTTTCATCTTTCAATTCGTGCCACCTAACCCTTCTGATTGTAGGCCAAGTAATTTCTTTTATGTTAAGGATATATAGTTTGCTGGGATTATAGTTGTTAATCTTGAATTTTATAATTATGTGCTTAGTAGTTAGAACTTGATAGTTTGAGTTGCTCATTTAGATTATAATTTTATGATTATCCTTTAGTTGCAAATTAAGTAATCTGTTCCACATATCTCATTAAAGTTATATCCTCTCTCACTTGAGGGCTAGTAACTTCTCCATTCTTACTATTAACACTTTTGTTCTATAAGCACTATGATTAAGACTTAAGATGACCATTACCTATATAATGCAATAGGATACCCTAATAGGTACCAAGATCTTTCCTCGTATATCCCAATAAGAGTTCTACTTTATTTACAAGGACAAGGTTATTTTGTAGATTTCCCTTATGGCAGTTATACTATTAGTTAATTCTTTTAAGTTGGGTAGTATGCCTCACAACCTAGTATCACATAGTCCTTTTGACCCATTAATGAGGTATAATTGAATGACACCAACTATATGCTAGCATAAGATAATAGTGTTTATCCAGACTGTAGAACTCAGAGGCCCATACCCCCATTTGGTCGACTAGAGACTTAGACAAAAAGTTAGTATGGCAACTGTAGAGGCACAACACCGGACGAGTCTTATCTTCTTGGTGAACTTGAATTATTTTGTACCTTCTTTTATCATAATCCAGCGTACTTATATTTTCTGAACTACCTCGACCTATGCTGCTGTCACGCCGCAGTCCCAAAATATCGAGGGACTAGATACGTGGCAATGGCCAACAGCACACACCGATGGTCAAACCCAATTTAATGGACCTATCAGGGTATACTTAAGCTGTAAACAACAATATGGGCAATGGTACTAATGTCATCCACAGAAATGAATATAACAATATCAGAGTATAAAGCAATATCAAATCTCAATAAAACATAACTCGGGGAACAACCCGATAATGAGTCTGATACAATAGTCAAGATACAAGAATAAAGATAACAACAACAAATACTGAGTATGGATAAAGCATATACTCAGGAGAAATCCTCGGCGATCACCTCGCCTTCTGGATCTGGTACTGCTCCAGTGCCTGCTCCTGTTCCTGCTCCTGCTCCTGCTAATGCTCATGTCCCGTATACCTCGGGATAGATCTCGTCTGCTAATCCTGGGGACATAATCCGGATCCAGGTCCTCAGGGGACATAGCAAGGTACAAAATAACTCAAGCCAAAATAAATGCAGTACAGAAATAAATGAATTAATAGGGTAAACTATATAACCAGCTAAGTGATATGCAAAATGAGAGCATCACTAGAACTCAGGCTGAGACCACTACAAGCTCTGTGTCGGGGAGCCGGTAGCAGTGATATCATGCAGTTGTCTATCTCAGAGTGAGACTACGATGCCGTCATAATATAATCAACCTGTAGCCTGTGTGTCTCTCCCCACCCAATGTAACCACACGTCTCATGTCCATGACACGCAAGATCATGACCTCTAACTGATGCAGTAAGTCATAAAGATAACGAAGCATATGAATAAAGTATATGTCATGAAACCTGTAGCCTAAACAGAATCACCATGAATATCTCAGGAAGATTCTGTCTCATGAATAGTGTCAGGTGTCCTGAGGTATAACGTACTTGATAATGCAAGCACGAGAATGTATAGGGTCTCGATATCCATGTCTAGGTGACATTACACAACTCCGCGTACGGCGTTGACACCCGAATATTATTCGGACGCTAAGTAATATCACACGGTCCTAGGTTAAGCATGTACACCATATAAATAAATCAAGATAACAATATGAAGCAGGTACTACAAGTTTGGCAAGGTACACTTGCCTGGGGTTCTTACTCCAACTATAGCTCTGGTATCAGTGGGATTTGTAGGTACTCCTCCGGTTGCTAAAATAAATATTACCATCAGATTCAGAAGACATCAAATAGCTAGAAATACCTGTCCTTGAGTCCAATTTGGACACAGGGGCAAAAGTGACAGTTTCTGGTCAAAACGGGGTCCACATATGGCCCACTTCGCACCAAAAAACGTGTCAGAGACAATATTCTCTAAATTCGCCAAACTTAGTGTCAATAAGTCCAGAACGATGATACGAACCCAACGGAATGTCCAGAACTGGATTCCGATGAGCCGATCACAAAATCGCCCGTCAAGTGGAGACGTGGGGCCCATGATACGCGATTTTGTCAACGTTCTCAGAATCGAACCAAACTTGGGTCACAGGACCAGCGTATTGCTATGAGTCCGATGGCGTAAGTTTTATTTCGATACGACATGCATATACGAAGTTACAACGAGTTCCAGAACAGGGCCGATACGGGGCGTTGTCGACGGATACGCGTTGATTTCGGTGTGCACGCACATCCAAATCAACTTTCGTAAAATCTCACACGTCCGTATTAACGGCACGCACCTTTCGGTGAAGTCCGCACACGACCAAGTTATCCCGTTTAGCGGGGCACACTCAGTTCCGGGGAAAATGGGATGAATATTTTCCTGATTTTGGATCGCAGTTCGCGATTGCCACAGGACGCGACACACCGAGCTGGTTGCACAGGTATCGCGAGGGTCACGCAGGGTTCGCATTACAGCAGACAGAACGGGAAACGGGGCAGCGAGGAGAGAAAAACGGCTACCTGAACAGGGCTCCGAAAAGACTGGAATATCGATCCTCAAGGCGGCTAGGGTTAGGGTTTCCGCCGGAGCTTCACGGCGGAGGAGGTGGCCGGAGCTGATGGAGACGTCGCTGGTGGAGGAAAGAGGTCGTCGGCTTGTCGTCGAGTCAGGGGCTGCCGGAGCTGGTGGCGGCCGGGGCTGCTACGGCTCTGGAGTCGTTGAGGCGGCCGGAGGAGACGGAGGCGGCTCTCGTCGTGGCGGCTGGGGCCCGGAGCTGGAGGCGGCGTGCTGGCGGAGCTCGGCTGCGGCTGAGATGCTGGCGGAGGAGATGGTGGCCGGTGGAGAGAGATCGCCGGGGCTCGGGGATCCAAGATGGAGGCTCGTCGGCGGGGGAGACGCAGGGTAACTCGGTCGTCGGGACTCTGGTCGTCGAGGAAAGAGGTAGTGGTGCTCGGGGCTGCTCGCGGTAGCTGAGGGCTCGACGAGGCAGTGGTAGCAGCAGGGTTTTATAGGAGACGGGGAGGGAGGAGAAGCGGCGGCCATTGGCGGCGGTTACGAGCGGAGGAGGCGGAGAGCCACGGTGGGTCGGCCGGCGGCGGGGAGCCAAATCGCCACGGTCGGGGTCGGGTCAAAACGGTCGGGTCGGCTCGAAACGGTCGGGTCGGCTAACAGGCCCGGATTTGACCCGCTAGGGTTGTAACGCCCGCAACCGCACGATACGTTACGCTGAGTCAGATTGAATAAAACAAATGCTGGTTACATTTGATTTGTTGGATTTTGGGAAGAAGTATTGATTGAGTTGGTTTTATGTGCAGATGGCTAGCGGAGTTCGATGGGAATCAAGTGTTCGTTCAGAACAGTACTGAGATAGCTGGATGGGAGCGATAATGACGTCTTCCTTAGTCCAATCGGTCGGATGATTTGAAGAGCACGGCCTGCTCGCACGGTCATACCAGTTGAGTAGATCGCGCTTTGCATCGGACCACGGGTTCAAGGGATTGGCCGTATCGGCAGGACAGGATGCTTAACGGGATCAAACATTGTGAGTGGGCTCTTTCCCTTCTCCTCTACTCCTTCATGCCTAATAATATGGAAAACACGTAAAGTCTTGAACACTCGGACTGTAACGTGGGAATCACTACACTGAGGCATGCATAGAGTGTACGTCATTGGCTTGGATAAGATTGTGGCTTGAATTGATTTACGCGTATGGATAGTTGGAGCTAGAGTTGGATTATACACTTGAGGCAGTTGGTTGAATAATTGGGATTATGCTTGGACAGTTGAAACGATACATTGAGGCATTGGGAACATCGGGAATCGGGCGAGCGAGTGTGCATCCGTGCACGAGTATCACTTGGACGCTTTGTCAAGCAAAGCATGCAGTTATGGTTCAAAACCGAACAACTGCATCGGCGTAGGCATTGTGCCACTGTTGGGGCATTGTGCCACTGTTGGGGCATTGTGCCATGGGATTATTCTGAGTGTGGAGTGTTGCACCCAATTTGAAATACTGTGTTGAGAAGCGACATTGTGCCTATGGGCATAGCTTGAGATTTGGTGCCTTGGGCTATATGTTGAAGAATGGTTATGGATGTTTTGGTTGGATATAATCGGTTGGATGTTTGGTTGAACGAGTCTAGGATCGCTTGGTGGGGCGAGAATGTTCGATCGTCTCGTTATACCTACTTAGTGTCTGCATGTCACGGACAACTTGTGCACAAGGTTTGAGATTTTCTCGAAACGGCATTCCGGGGCACTAGAACCGTATCGATCCGGAGGGAAATATTAATTCGTGCTAGTCACGATGCATTACGGGACCTCCAGCGGGGCTTGCTACCCGGGCTGATAGGTCGTACCGCTAATGCTTGGAATATGTCCTTTATGGCTTGGCCAGTGACTTCATATAGATAGGTGTTGGCTTGCTTTACTTTGGTTGGTTTGTGCTTCGTGTAGGCGCGGCCACCTTGCCTCGGCAAGAGTGTGCACTTTGAGATTGGATTGTAAGTGTTGGTTGAGGATGGATATTGGGGCTTGGATGATGGTTCGATAACTTATCGTGTTGCTTGGGTTCGAGTAGGACGGGTTGCATGCTAGAATCCTTCGGGTTGGATATATATTGCTTGTCGATAGGTTTGAGTTGAATGCTTGCATGCTTAAACTACTTTACAGCTTTCCTTAACATGTCATCCATATGCAATAAAATGAATCTAGGATTCAACTAGAAAGATCACCATATAACTATTTGTATTCATTATTTTACTTAGTGTCGGCTTAGACGAGTGGGTTACCCCGCTCACCAGTACGGCTGTGTACTGACCCACGTTTGTGGGCATTATTTCAGGTACGCAGGTGTAGTGGCGCTGCTTGGATATACGAGACATGATGTATGAACTGTAAGTACCTTTGTGGGCTAGAGAAAAGATCAAGAGTATTTCATCGCCGTTGAGGCAATCGCCTTTGTGGCATTGCCTTTGTGGTATTTCATTTGACCCTATCGAGAGCTTCGCTGCGTATTACTCTGATGTGTGCTTGGTACACAATACTCGACTTTTATTGCAACTTGGTTGTTTTAATGATAACATTTAGTGTTTGACAACATCGCCTTGTACGAGCGCAACTCCAGGCTCGTACGGCATTACGTCCCGATGAGAACGATTGTCCCGCGGGAGAGCTGCAACATGGTGATTCACGTTCATCAGGGAATATTGAGCTTGTGGGAGATGGGGGCATGACAAATTGGTATCAGAGCACCTGGTTCATTTTCTCGGACTTGGTCCTTCGCTTCATCACAAACTCTAATTAGCTTCTATGTGTCGTTTAGCTCTTGGCTCTACTCGGTGCCGCATTGGATGTTTCATGCAATAAGTCTATATATTGCTGGTTATGGCTGCATGTTGTGCTTCGTTGCGTTGCTTTTGTTGGTTTTTGTTAGATCGCTTAGCCTCGTTAGGCGTTGTTGCATTCGTGCAGCAAGTTGGGTTGTGTTGTTGCACTTGTGCAGCAAGTTGAGAGGTGTGTCGTTGCTTTGGTTGGCTTGGCTTGTCGTTCAGGAAGTTTCTGATTGCATCCGTGGATCAGTTGGTTGGCATTTGAGATTTGATTATGTGGCATATTGTGAGTAGAAGCATCGAATGAGAATGGATCGTTGCACGAGTTGCTCGTGTAGCAAAATTGTTGGACGGTATTTGAATTTTGGCTGGGTGTATTACAGAGAGCATTGTACGAGTTGCTCGTGTGGCGCATTGGTTGAGCAGGCTTGAGTTTGGCTTGGAAATATCAGGATAGTGTTGCACAAGTTGCTCATACAACAAATGTGTGGAACAGTTGGGTATTGGGTTGGACTACTTGGAAGAGATCGTTGCACGGGATCGTTCGTGTTGCGAAAGTATCAGATGGTTCGAGAATAGTTGGAAGCATTGAGAACGGGATATGGCACGAGTTGCATCGCAAGATTGATGGAAAAAAATTAGATAGTTAAAGAATTGGTTGAGTTTCATGTCGGACTTGAGTTGGGAATAACAGGATCACGCATAAGGGATGGATAGCACGGATCTTGGATCAGTGCAAGGAATCGTGATGCGAGTAGCGACTTGATTCAGAATGGTATATGGGATACCACATAGTGAGCAAGGCATTGAAATAATTTTGGCTAGACATCAATGGAAATTGCCTGAACGGACTCGGGTAACGGGAATACAAGTTGGTTGGTGCACATCGGCTGAGTTGGGAAGAATAAAAATGGAGCAAGCGAGTATTGAGTTGTGATTTGACAGAATCACCCCGGAATAGTCGGTTTGGGATAGACGTTGGTCGACGCAGAGTAAGCACGAGGGCAACTATATTTCCAAGTGGTATATAGTGCAATAGAATTTGACTCGGGTATTCTTCGATATATTAGACTTGAGAACTCAAGAACGGACTCGTGCAAATGGAAGTATCGTTGGGCTTGAGAGATGGACGAGATCGGAACGAACAGTTGGGAGACGCTTGAGCGAAGCGATGGGTTAATTGAAGGATAGCGAGCACGGACTACGATTTTGGGCAACACATTTGAGCTGCTGGTTGAGTAATGAAACACGATCTCGGTTTGGAGGGACAATGCGATGATTTCACACGACTTGAAGGATTTTGGATATTGCTGCTCGAAAAGTCGACTCAGGTTTAGCGGAAGTGAAATTTTGGGCAAAATGGTGCAACAATGGTAGACGGATTCTCCGGAAGACGTGAACGGATTAAGGAAACAACTGAAGGCAAAGATTGTGACAGACAGACTTTTAAAGATAGCTAAATATGGGAGCAATAATTGAACAAATCACTGTGCTGCTCGAGTAAGTTGGACGTGCATTGTGGGACGCAGCAAACGGATAAGAATTTGAGCAAGTCTCGAGTTTCGAGAATTATTGCAATTGGTAGTGCGAGTAGACGAACATGGCAATTCGAAAATTTGATGGATTCAGGACAGAACGACGGATTGATAGAAGACGGTTTCAACGAGCGCAGTTCTCGAACTGTGGCTTGGATAGATAGCAAGACTCTAAGTGGTTAGGCGACGTTTGGTTGACAGATCGTAAAAAGGTAGTGCATGAAGTTCTCGGATTCGGAAGTTCGTTCGGATGGAATGGTTGGATTATGGTTCAGATTTGCAGATGAGATATAGCATGGTTCGTAGTAACTGTCCATCGTGATGACTTACAATTATCGAACGTAGCTTCAGGACAGCTGACCCTAGCGACTTATCCGCCAAATCAAAAATGAATATTGTAGACCCATAAGAACGACCCTTGCGGCGGCGTATTGGGGATGCGTCGAGGGTGGATGTGAGCGATAAATTTTTGGAGATATGTCTGAGTGTTGGATTTAAGAGACCCCTGGGATAACCTTCAGCTGAAGAAGCAGCCAGAAGACCGAAGCGATGGTAGGATTGGCCTAAGTCAACTGATGAGATTCAGAGTCACAGATTTTTGTAGATGGCCTCGCCTCTGACTCATCGTGCCCTGGAAGGGAATAGCATTCATATGAATTGACGACTGTGAAACTAGCTCGTGAAGTTAAAGCAGCGGCTCGTTCAGATCAAATCCTTGCAAATACTGGAAGGGACAGACGTGCCTCAGATTTACAAGATGCCTCAAAACTTAGTCTGGGAAGCGTGCTCGTTCAGAAGGCAAAGGTGATATCCTATACTTCGAGGCAGTGGGAGCAGCGCGAAGAACTATTCCATGCGCAACCTAAGAATTGTGGCGAGTGTGTCCACGTTGAAATCGCAGCGACACTATCCCTTTGGCGTGGCGGCAAAATCTTCGTGGACTACATGAACCTCAATATAGATGTTCACCCAGCGAGGTATTAAGATTGAGGAAGAGGTGTTTGGTTGAACTGATCTAAAAGCAAAGTTTGATATTTGGGTATGTCGCCTAGCTGGGGTAGTATCAGTTGAGATGATCGTTCGGTGCATGAGATATATTTGGGGATATTGCTAGTGCGGATTCAGAAATAGTTGGATGGATTGAGTTGGAACACGAACTGATTGAGTCGGTGGGAAATCATCATATTTGAGAATAGTGCTCAAGCGAATATGTTGGAATGGAAATTAGGATTGGTTCAATTGGGGGTAAAGCAAATCGATGCCTCGGACATAAAGATACCCTTGTAACTTGTCCAAATTCGCTATCGCAAAGCTCGGCTGAAATGCATGTATTTTAGGGACGCCTTAAATATGTGTACGATCCAAAACTAAGCGATACGAGGGATTCGTATTGAGCTACAAGGAGGATGTGGGAATATAGAGATTTGTACGAGCGTTCAGCAGAGCGAGATGTTGAGTCAGAATCGTGAGTATGAGAGTTGCATAGAGCAGAGTTATGAATTGGACAAGCGGCATATGATAGGAATGAGTACCAGCACGGTTCGTGGATGAACCTGATTCTAAGTGGTATATTATGTAACTCCCGCAACCGCACGGTACGTTATGCTGAGTCGGATTGAATAAAACAAATGATGGTTACATTTGATTTGTTGGATTTTGGGAAGAAGTATTGATTGAGTTGGTTTCATGTGCAGATGGCTAGCGGAGTTCGATGGGAATCAGATGTTCGTTCAGAACAGTACTGAGATAGCTGGATGGGAGCGATAATGTCGTCTTCCTTAGTCCGACCGGTCGGATGATTTGGAGAGCACGGCCTGCTCGCACGGTCATACCAGTTGAGTAGATCGCGCTTTGTATTGGACCACGGGTTCAAGGGATTGGCCGTATCGGCAGGACAGGATGCTTAACGGGATCAAACATTGTGATTGGGCTCTTTTCCTTCTCCTCTACTCCTTCATGCCTAATAATATGGAAAATACGTAAAGGCTTGAACACTCGGACTATAACTTGGGAATCACTACACTGAGGCGTGCATAGAGTGTACGTCGTTGGCTTGGATAGGATTGTGGCTTGAATTGATTTGCACGTATGGATAGTTGGAGCTAGAGTTGGATTATACACTTGAGGCAGTTGGTTGAATAATTGGGATTATGCTTGGACAGTTGAAACGATACATTGAGGCATTGGGAACATCGAGAATCGGGCGAGCGAGCGTGCATCCATGCACGAGTATCACTTGGACGCTTTGTCAAGCAAAGCGTGCAGTTGTGGTTCAAAACCGAACAACTGCATCGGCGAGGGCATTGTGCCACTGTTGGGGCATTGTGCCATAGGATTATTCTGAGTGTGGGGTGTTGCACCCAATTTGAAATACTGTGTTGAGAAGCGGCATTGTGCCTATGGGCATAGCTTGAGATTTGGTGCCTTGGGCTATATGTTGAAGAATGGTTATGGATGTTTTGGTTGGATATAATCGGTTGGATGTTTGGTTGAACGAGTCTAGGATCGCTTGGTGGGGCGAGAATGTTCGATCCTCTCGTCATACCTACTTAGTGTCTGCATGTCACGGACAACTTGTGCACAAGGTTTGACATTTCCTCGAAACGGCATTCCGGGGCACTGGAACCGTATCGATACGGAGGGAAATATTAATTCGTGCTAGTCACGATGCATTGCGGGACCTCCAGCGGGGCTTGCTACCCGTGCTGATAGGGCGCGCCGCTAATGCTTGGAATATGTCCTTTATGGCTTGGCCAGTGACTTCATATAGATAGGTGTTGGCTTGCTTTACTTTGGTTGGTTTGTGCTTCGTGTAGGCGCGGCCACCTTGCCTCGGCAAGAGTGTGCACTTTGAGATTGCATTGTAAGTGTTGGTTGAGGATGGATATTGGGGCTTGGATGATGGTTCGATAACTTATCGTGTTGCTTGGGTTCGAGTAGGACGGGTTGCATGCTAGAATCCTTCGGGTTGGATATATATTGCTTGTCGATAGGTTTGAGTTGAATGCTTGCATGCTTAAACTGCTTTACAGCTTTCCTTAACATGTCATCCATATGCCATGAAATGAATCTAGGATTCAACTAGAAAGATCACCATATAACTGTTTGCATTCACTATTTTACTTAGTGTCGGCTTAGACGAGTGGGTTACCCCGCTCACCAGTACGGCTGTGTACTGACCCACGTTTGTGGGCATTATTTCAGATACGCAGGTGTAGTGGCACTGCTTGGATATACGAGACATGATGTATGAACTTTAAGTACCTTTGTGGGCTAGAGAAAAGAGCAAGAGTATTTCATCGTCGTTGAGGCAATCGCCTTTGTGGCATTGCCTTTGTGGTATTTTATTTGACCCTATCGAGAGCTTCGCTGCGTATTACTCTGATGTGTGCTTGGTACACAATACTCGACTTTCGTTGCAACTCGGTTGTTTCAATGATAACATTTGGTGTTTGACAACATCGCCTTGTACGAGCGCAACTCCAGGCTCGTACGGCATCACGTCCCGATGAGAACGATTGTCCCGCGGGAGAGCTGCAACGTGGTGATTCACGTTCAACGGGGACTATTGAGCTTGCGGGAGATGGGGGCGTGACAAGGGTTTGGGTCTGGTTCAGCTAGACAGGGTCGGTCCGGTTCAGGTTGGTTTGGGTCAGAAATAAATTGGGTTAATTTGGGTTTATTTTGGTTTAATAAATAATTAGTTTTTAGGTCTTTAAAAATATTTCTGGGGTCCAATAAATTCCAGGAAAATTATCCTATGTCTAATATTTTATTTTACACCCAAAAATATTATTTTCATAATATTTTAATATTTAATAAAAATATTTAAATTTATTTAATTCCAAAATACCTTGATTTTAATTAGTTAAAAATTTCAGAAAATTTTGAAAATTGATTTTTAAAAATCCTAAAAAAATCAGGGGGTTTACAGCTACTATTATAGCCTAGTTTTGCAAACTTATTCTTTTATCGAGCTTGTTCATGACATATGTGTTATTGGGGTCTGATCAACCACACTAATACGTTGTCTAATCAGAATCAGTGTATTACGGTCTGATCAACCTTAGTGCATTTGGTTCACTCTTCGCATGACTACTTTACGTGGATTGAGATATATAGTTGACTAGTAGACGAATATACTTGTCTCTAGATATGTCTGAGTATATCGTATCGGTTACATAACTGTACTGATATAAGCATGTGAATAAGAATCTATCAAAATAGGATTTCAATCAACAACTGCCTTGACAATTTCTTTTGAATTCCGTAAACGCCATGATCCCCATACTTCTATTCTATTACCTCCCCCTTGAACTCCTTATTATTGTTTTCCGTCTTCCCTTATTTCGGAAAGACGAAACCTCGTGCTTGGTATAAGTTTAATGCACGGAGAGTACTAGATATACCCCATAGGCCAACCGCATTATTTGGTGACTATCTTTTGTAATTAAGGGCACATCACATGTGAGATATTTTGTGTGTTAAAACTTTGAGGATTGAATAACACGATTAAATAATTTGAGGAATATTTTTCTTAAATGTATAGCCTTATATGATAGATGGGTAAACTCTAAGTTGGGTAAAAATTGCATTGTTAACTTGAGGTGAATTTTTTTAGATTGTAATCAACTAAGATTACATAGCGAAAACCATGCCTTATTTTAATTTCGAGGACGAAATTATTTTAAGTTGGGTAGATTGTAAACCCCCTAGACCAAAATTAGGCCTACTTGGCTTAGATAGTGAGACTAGGGCTAGTTTGAATCCAAATAGAAATAGAACACTGTATTTTAATTAATTTTATAATATTTATATCACTTAGTGCACCTTACCGTTGCTTGGATAATTGGAGCAATACACTCGCCATTGCCTTCCAACAAATTTCATACCCTTGTCCTAGACGTGCCCGTCTTCCATTCTGACCTTTGTGTAACTTATAATTATGCTCTTTTGTGCTACATTTTAGTCACAATTTATTCGTCGCAGACATTTATATTTAATTCTAAATAAATTTAACTATGTATCCTTGTGCGTTCTAATCGAAATTGGGGACACAATCTTGACCCGTTTTGTGCAACCCAATTTATGATAATATTCTATTCTGATCCCTCTACGTCTATGACACTTGTGTCCCACCTAATTTTAGCCCCATGTACTTTTAATTAATTTTAGAACACCATCTAGATTAATTTTAATTAATTTAATCCAATTTCCATCTTTATGTAATTTTCCAATTGTTGGACACTTTTATGCAAAAGTGCATTAAGGTGTCCACACCATTGGACACAATACATGAAGAAACCTATTTTCCCTTCATTATTTGGTGATGTGAATTTTTTCCATAAATTTTGGAGTGTGTAGCACTTAACATCACCCCCTCATCAATTCCTAGCCATGCATTTCAAACAATGCAAATCCTAGCCCTCCAAATATCTCCATGTGAAGCCAAGCCCATCCCAAGGATGTTGACCAAGCCCAATCCCCTAGGTCAACCCCAAAACCCTACTTTTCTACATGTATAAATACAACTTTTTCCTTTTTATTCACCTATACAAAATCCAAAACCAACACCTAGCCGATCTCCCTCCCATTTACTATTCTCGCCTCCTTCCTCCCTGTCCTCCTTCCTCCGCCTGAACCACCACTCCCCGCCGGACTCCAATAGCCTCCGGCCATCCCTGTTAACCATCATCACCCTAATCACCTTCATCATCATCACCATTATCATCCTCATCATCCCTATTATCATCACCTTAATCATCATCACCATCACCTTAATCGTCATCACCATCATCATCACCATCATCATCTCCCCATAATCATAATCATCATCATCAACATCAACATCACCAATCATCATCACCATCATCATCATAATCATCACTATCATCGTATTCATCGTGGACCCGTCACCCTCGCCGAAGACGACCTGCAGTCACCCTCGATCCTCGTGCTTGTGCACGCTTACCCCGAGGTTTTGAACCAGTCCCTCTTTTTTTATTTTTTTGTGCTTGTGATTAGTATTGCTTCATGGTTCAGTTTAGATGTTATGAGTTCAGACCGTGTCGGTTAACCTAAAGACTAGTGTACGTGTGTGTAGGATAATTAATTGGTATATACATATATACATTGTATAAGTAATTAAATGCTAGTACTAGGTGTGACTATAATATATTGCTGTGAGACCCTAGTGTTAATAACGAAGATCCCGTATTTACTTTGACCATGTTGACCCTGAGTACTTGTGAGTTGACTGTCTTGTGTACACCGACATATTGGCTAGACATGTATTAGTTGACTGTCTGATTATGCGCAGCATTTGAAGACATGACACCCGCGTAATTAGACGCACAGTTGACTTGTTAGTTGACCAGTATCACCCTTAGCGTACCCCCTGAATTTAGTATAATTATGGTTGTGTATGTGCTAGTGTAATGGCTGATGTTGTACTGTATTATATTATATGTATATAGGACCATTGGATTGTTCTACGAGACTTCAGGAGCAGGTTATTGGTACTACGCAGCTTTCTTGCCAGGCAAGTATACCTTGACATTGTACTGTAATTTATATTCCATATGATGCATGCATTTTATTTCTGTCATTCAGTTCATATATTCTAACTGCTATATAAACTGCGCGTCCAAGGAAACTTGGGTGCAACGACGGTGTCGTCGTATTCTGTTTTTATTATGTATATGCATGTTGACCTATTTTATGAGACCACCCTATTATCATGAGGCATTCTTAGGTTTCGTCGGCCGTGACACAGCTGTTACACGAGTGTGAGTCTCATGTAGGACACAGACTTGCGTGACAGGCTGGCCTCCTATACGTATGGAACGTGCGTTAGGGATAACTGTTGTTAGGGATTTGCATGCTAGAAGACTTGGCAGTTATTAGAGGTATTATCGTGTCATGGATATTGTCATGCCCCAGTCCTAAAATACGTAGGACTAGGACACGTAAGCATGCCAGTCGTATGAATATGGCACTCCAATATATAGAAACCATAACACACGTACGTTGTAATATGAATAACAATTCACAAGTGGTAAACACATGTCACAGGGCATAAATAAATCTCATCCACAGAAATCATATATAAATGAATAACCAATATCTATAACTAGTTCTTAATATAAAGTATCTAGTGATGGTAGTCGGATGGAAATAAATCCACTACCGAACTAGAATGTAGAATAAACAAGATAAATACAATATAAGAATATCAACTAACAATCACGAAGCTCGAAGAGAAGACCTCTCACAATATAAGTAGCTAGTCCAGATCTGCGCTCCTGCAAATACTCATGAACAATACATCTGGAAAGGGCCAGGTCCTCAGAGGGACATAACAAGATACATAAAAATATACCATAAAGTAAATACTGTAAAAACTCAAGGGTGACCTAACCATCTAAGTGAAATGCAAGTTGAGGACAACTTTGAGTGTATGGGAAAGTGTAGGCTAGACATATGCTGACGTAATTTACCAATCATGACAAATGGCTAGTATATGCCATATATGCCCCCATAGGAGGGCGCTCAGTAATAACGTCCATCTCCGTAGAGCATGGCATCTGTATAATATAACGTCCATACCGCTCCGAAGAACGGAGAATCTGCATAGTATAACGTACATACCGCTCTGAAGAACGGGGAATCTGCATAGTATAACGTCCATACCGCTCCGAAGAACGGGGAATCTGGATAATATAACGTCCATACCGCTCCGAAGAACGGGGAATCTGCATAATATATAACGTCCATACCGTTCCGTCGAACGGGGAATCTGAATAAAGGAAGTGGGTGTCCCATACGCCTACCAGTAGTCCTCCCCGCCCAATGATCTATGCATGTTGTATCCACAACACGCTTCAGCCACTACGCCGAGGCATCGTAACTCTGGCTCATAGTCTATCGTTAGAACAATAGCCCAACCTTACAACCAAACAAGGACAAGGAGTGGACTCTCGTACCACGATAGTCTATGCTCCGCCTACTAATAACTGCTAAGTCTTCTAACATGCATCACTATTAGCAGTTATACCCTATCCGTCGCACGCTTACACGTACAGGTGGCCAACCACATACACAGGTCTGTGCCCTACATGAGACTCACAACACGTGTAAGAGATGTGTCAAGGAATGGGGAGTCATACCAATAACTCCACGATTTTAGGTGGGTCTACTAGACACTAGGTCAGACACAAGCCTAACGTCAATGCCTCCATTGACTGCACCTGAGTCTCTCTCGGACGTGCACAATTTAAAATAATAAACATGCAGCTAATAATACAGAATTTAAACAGTACAACAAGGCAAGGTATATTTGACTGGCAAGAAAGCTGTGTAGCACCAATAACCTGCTCCTGAAGTCGCGCAGATAAATCCAACAGGACTTCGGGGTCAGCGTGCACAGGTACGGGAATTGGGGGTGTCTGCTGCGGGTTGTCTGCCAAGGGTGACGGGTCTATGATGAACACGAGGACGAGGGTAATGACGATGTGATGATTAGGTTATGGTTAAGGTGATGATTATGGTAATGACGACAGAAATAATGATAATGGTGGTGATGTGGATGATGACTAGGACGATGGTGATGATGTGGACGATAATAGTGAAGGGGTGATGATGTGGTGATTGATGTGGATGATGGGAGGATGCCTAGGACGATGATGTAGGTGATGGTGATGACGATGATGCTAATGATGATGATGACGACAATAATGAGATGATGATGATGACAATGATGAGATGATAATGATGATGATAATGACGATGACGATGGAGGTGATGATGACGACGATGGCTACGATGACGGTGGTGATTGAGAGATATTTAGGATTAATGTGTTGAATGAATGGTCATGATGAGGATTACATGATGGTGATGACGAGGAAGAGGATGATTAGGGTTGGTGTTGAGACGAGGACGATGGCGTGGGTGATGATGAAGGTGATGACAATTGTGGTGATAATGTGATGATGATGATGAAGAGTGTTGATAATGATGATGCTGGTGGTGGCTGCTGACCGAAGTCCGGCCAGGGGGAGGGGAGGTCCGGCCAAGGGAGGGGAGGCTCGGGTCGAGGTGGTTCGTTCATGGAGAAGGATGGAGCAGGGAGGTCCGGCGAGATGGGGAGGAGTTCGTGGAGGAGTGGTGGGGATGGGTGGTGATCGTGCTGGTGGTGTTGGTGATGTGGGTGCTGCCGGCGGTGAAGTTGGGGGAAGGGAGTTCTCAGGGAGGAAGGAGGTCGAGGGGGAAGAGAGGTAAACTATGGTGATGTTGCTGGTGGTCGATCTCACCAGGGAAGACGAGTCGAGACCGGCGGGTCGAGAGCAGCGGGGTCGTAGTCGGTGGTAATGGTGACGGTGGTGAGCGGAGATGGAGGTCCGGTGTGGCAACGTGCAGGCGGCCGGGGTCGGGTTGCGGAGGGAGGTCGGGTCGATATGAGAGCAGGGAGGAAGAGGTGGTGGTGGTGCAATGGCGGTTGGCCGGAGGAGAATCGGGGTCGAGGGGGTTCGGGACTCCGGCGGACTTCTTGGTGCAGCGGGGAGAGGAAGACGGAGACGAGGTCGAGTCGTGGAGGGGACGACGGGGAAGTAGGGGGCTGTGAGGAGTCAGGTGCTGGGTGGCCGGCGGCTCAGTCTCCGGCGAGTCAGCGGCCTCCGGCGACGGCTGGCAGCGGGGGAGGTGATGAACAGGGAAAATAGGGAGAAGGGTCGGCTGGTTGTTTTATTTTAGGTTTTGTGTTAATAACAAAAAGAAGAAAAGAGGTATTTATATACAAGGGAGAGAGGGTTGGTTTGACCTAGAAATATTTTGACTTGGTCAACATCCTCTTGGGTTGGGCCTTGGGCTCACAAGAGGATGTTTGGAAGGCTAGAATTTGCATTATTTAAATGCAAGGATAGGTTTAAAATAACGGGGGCGATGTTGCGCGATGCACATCCCAAAAATTATGGAAAAAATTCATGTGAAGGGAAAATTGGGTTTCTTCACGTATTGTCCAATGGTGTGGACACCTAAATGCACTATTGCATAAAAGTGCCCAAGAATTGGAAAATTTGTACAAGATGGAAATTGGGTTTTAATTTATTAAATTGAATGCACACGATGTTCTGGAATTAATAGAAGTACCTGGGAATAAAATTAGGTGGGACACAAGTGTCAGGGACATAGAGGATACGGTATAGAATATTAATAAATTCGGGTTACACAAATCGGTCAAGATTGTGTTCCCAATTTCGATTGGAACGTACCAGGGTACAAAGTTGGAATTTTTTTTAGAATTAAAATAATAACGCCCGCGGCGTTTATTATGCGACTAAAATATAGCATAAAAAATCATAATTATAAGTTACACATAGGTTAGAATGGTATGCGGGCAGGTCTAGGACAAGGTTGTGAGATTTATAGGAAGATAATGGCTAGTGTAGTGCTCTAATTATCGATACAACGGTAAGACGCGCTACGTGTCATAAACAATACAAAAATTAAATAAATACGGTGTCCTGTTTCTATTTGGATTTTAAACTAGCCCTAGTTTCTCTATCTATGCCAAGTAAACCTAATTTTGGGTGAGGGAGTTTACAATCTACCCAACTTAAAAATAATTTTGTCCTCAAAATTAAAATAAGTCATAATTTGGTTTAAATCCTTCACATGTGTACATCAGGCAAGTCAATCGTGATATCTTCTAAAAATTTAAAATTTATCCAAATCCATCGCGATCTTTTTTTTAATTAGATTAACCATTGATTCAGATCAACTTCAACACATTACACTATCTTCTCGATTTTTAAATTAAATAATCCACATCCAAATCTAATTCAAATTTATATGACGTCCCATATTAAAAATTTATACCACAATCTCCAATTATCATAATCTCCTCAAAATAATTATAACCACATTTTATTTCTATGTTCAACTTGTGAATTCCGTAATCTTCAGATTTTCCTTTCAATTTACATCCTCAATATTTCAAATAGGTGATCCAACACTCAAAAATTTAATTCTTAATTCAAATTATCGAATTTGGAATTCGATCCGACCATGTTCATATTTAGAGTTCTATTTTATTCTCCTCCAGATTTAAATCAATGATTCAACCTTCAATACTCCAAATTTAAGTCAAGTGCTCAAAGTATAAATATTTGGTTCATCATATCCCAGTTTTTGAAATTCATTGATCCTCATCATCTTACTCATTCTTCCAAAATTCTAAAAATTAAGAATGACTTGAACCTCTCAATCAAATTTTACTAGATCATAATCTAAAAGAAATTTCTCTCAAGTTGACAATGCAACTGCTACCCAACTTAAAATTTACCTATCTGTCACACAAGGCTCTTATATTTAAGAATACTTATTCCTCAAATTTACTTAATCATGTTACTCGATCCTCAAAAATTTTAACCCAAATATAACACCTATGATATACCCTTAGTTAGTTATAAAAGGCAGTCATCTAGTAATATGATTGGCCTATGGTGTATGTATAAGCATGAAAATATACGCTGGAGAAATTATACGCAATACGCATGAAGCCAGCGTAAAGTAGAGTTTCAGTGTTGTGCAGCGTAAAACATGACTTCAGAGCTATTGGCGTACAGCGAAGCTTCAACTCTATTTTAGCGGAAAATAGAACCCAAGAACAGTCCGCGTAAAGCGTCACTTTCGAGGCCATTTGTGGCGTAAAAGGTAGCTGCTCTCCCCCTACAGCGTAATGTACACCTGCTTTTAATGCAGCGTGGAGTTGTACGAGGAACGCTTCGAATTCTGCGAATGAACCTGCCAGACAGTACAATGAACCTGACTCCTGACAAAGAGTACTGCACGACGATCGAAAGCACGGCTGTAATGATGATTCTACACAGAACCCCAGACTGTCGCTTAGCGACAAATCCTTGACATAAGACGTCGTTTATGCATTAAGGGAATACGCTGCCTATTTTACATGGCAAGCATGAGCTTTTACGCTCAAGAGGAGACAAAACTAGACGCCACGTCAAAAGCTGCTCTTCGTACAGAACTCGAGGCACGTCTCTGCAGTTAATGCGAGAGATGGGGGCAGATCTCTGCATTTAATGCACGAGATTTGGCTCTGCTTTTAATGACTGGGTGAGCTATAATTAGGGTTAATACGTCCACATCACCATCCCTGCACATTACGCCACCAGGTTATTTTCAGCTATAAGAGCACGTTGTACGCTATCTCCTTGAAATACGCCAACCAGGCTATTTTCAACTATAGGAGTATGCCGTATGCTATCTCCTCGAAATACGCCAACTCAGGCTATATTTGCAAAGGTACGTGATAAGGCTATTTGGTCCAGAATACGCTCAAGACCCTAGTCAACATCAAGTTTTACGTGCTATTTGGCTTCTACGCCAATATGACAGCTATTTGGCTTTTACGCCGACAACATAGCTATTTGGCTTTTATGCCAATATGACAGCTACTTGGCTTCTACACCAGCAAGACAGCTACTTGGCTTCTACGCCAACCATCTCTACGCGAGGGGCAGTTACCTACGTAGTTTGCATGCCGTGATCTTCGCAGCAGTTATACGCGTTACCTCATAATAGGGTACGCGTCACACGCGGATTCAGGAGATCATTCAAACGTGGTAGCAGTTATCATAACCGTCGCGTAAAGAGCGCTACACTCTCCACTGTTCGACTTCTACGCTGACTGGACAGTTACTGTGGCTGAGCTCTATAAATAGAGACCATTAGTCACAGAGATAAAAGGAGGGGCTGGAGATCGGAAAAAGAAAAGAGAGAAAAGTTTAGAGCACAGACAGAGAGTAGTGATTGACGACTTTGGCATTGAGCATCCAATCCCTCTTGCGATCTTTGAAGCTTCTTCTTCTTCTATAGCACTTCTTCGTCATCATGTGGTCCAAGGGACAAAGTGATCGACCGCAGATCAGACTCCTATAGCAATATTTCCCCAGAATCAAATTTTGTACTTAACATCCTCGTATAGGATTAATTGTACTTCTTTTTCTTGTTTGTAAACCAAAGAAAGGGTTTCGTATAAACCTAGTTTCATTTCTTTCATTTATTATCAAACACAAGATGGCGACTCTGCTGGGGAAAACTTTCTCTTCTGATGAGAAGGTCATTGCTCAACATGATATTGTATCCGTCGGAGCAACGAAGAAGACTTTGGTCGTCCAGTTCGACCAATCTGCTTATGAAGATATGCTTCGCGCAGTGGGTAGCTCTCATTCCCTCTCTGTTCAGGACAGCAGGAAGCTGCGTAAAGTGTGGATGCCCCGGATATCCTCTACCCTTCCTGAAGGCTCTCTCTCTCCGATCAACAAGGTTGTGGCATCCCAACCTATACGCTCTGTGCATAAAAACCCGTCTCCCATCGCTGACATAGCAGACAAAGCTTCTGGCAATGCCTCAGCGCAAATCCAGAAGTATACAACGCGCCCTGCGCGTAAAAACTTGTCTCCCGTCGCTGACGTGGCTGACATAATTTCTGGCAAGGCCTCAGCGCCAAGTCAAAAATTTCAAACGTGCCCTGCGCGTAAAAACTTGTCTCCCGTCGCTGACGGGGCAGGCGTAGTTTCTGACAAGGCCTCAACGCCAAGTCAGAAATTTTAAATGCGCGTCGCGCGTAAAAATACCTCTCCCGCCTATAAGGGGGCAGATGGTCCCTGCAATCTCCGCAAGGGAAAACAAGTGGCGGATTTCTCGACCTCTCGGCTTTTACGCCATTAAGAGAAGAAGTTGCCTGCTCTTCAGACTATGCGGAATGCTGATGGCCGTTTGAAGACTTCCTCAGTTTTATGCCAATCTGTGCAAGGCTGCAGATTACGCCAAGACCAACCCCTCGGCGTAAAGAAGGCCCAGTTTGTACTGATAGATACGCTCCTCATGGATCATGTGCTACTTACATGGCTGAACTGCTGTATTCGTATGGCAGGGAGAGAGTTATGGTTCCCAATATCCGCGTTCCGACTAATGTAAAAAGGCAGAATAAGCCTTCTTCTTCTTCTTCTTCTGTTAATCCCCCTGATTTGTGCGATTTCTTGATCCAGAAATGCAAAGACAAGAGATCTTCTGATATGTCTATTACACCCCCTAGGGAGCACTGTTGTAATAGTCATAAAGTTGTAGTTAATTACTGCTGTTCTAAGGCAAAACGGTCAATTTTTGACTGGTTGAACTACTCTTTGTCCTTACAGGAAGAAGAACCGACATTCGCATCGGTAAACATGGCATCGCATATTCCTAGAGGAAGGTCAAGTTCAAGACATCATCCCTCTAGAACTCTGAGCCAAAGGAGATTCGACAGACTCCTTGAGAACATTAAAGCAGGTGTCTTTCGAAACACTCGCTCGAGGTCGCGACAATCGACTTCATATTCTTCCGATTCCGACACTGGGGGTCGGCCATTTCCTGAAGATGATACTGACAGTATAGACTCGATCTCTATAGAGATCTATACCAATCCTTCAGTAGCATCCAGAGAAATGGGAGTCTATGCCATTGGAGATGAACATGAAGAAGCTTCCCATCGGAAAGTACGGAACAACGCGTCGCTATTTTGGAAGCATCACTCAAAGAGATACAAACCTTGATGGAGAGTATGCACCAAATATTGGTAACTCAACACACAGCTGCACATGTTCCTCCAACTCAACTACGGGTGGGGGTAGATATACCATCAGGTCAGGAGCCTATTCAAAATCAAGAATCAGCTGCTCCTCAACCTCTCAACCCCGAGAGCGTATTGCCTCCTGTCGGGGTCATAATACAGCAGGTCTCTCACCTCTCAGCGGTCCCTTTCCCAACTGAAGATCCGATGCAAGCAGTACGGGAATTAAAAGCCCAATTTGATGCCCTGAAGCATAAGGATCAGCTCAAGAAGTTGGGGATCAATCAGCCATACCCAGCTATCTGGGACGAGGTCCCTTTTCTACCAAAATACAAACCACAGGCTATGGTTTTGTTTGAGGGAAAGACGTCACCGAGCTAGTACATGAACTACTTTAGCATGATGACAGTGTTGTTGCAAGGGAATGACGCCCTTCTCACTCGAGTGTTTAAAGGCTGTCTGTCTGGCGTAGCCTATCAATGGTACCATAGTCTGGCGGATAATTGCACTACTTCCTTCGAAGATTTCAAGACTCTGTTCTTCGCTCGATTCTACGAGGGAGGAATGGACATGTCTATGTCATCGCTCATCGAAGTGAAGCAGAAGGAGAAGGAGAACGTTCGTACTTTTATTGAACGTTTTCGTCAGGCTACTTTGCATATGCCTCCCGGAGTGCCAGATTCCGCCTTGTGGACATTTGCCGGAAGAACCTTCTCTCATTGATCTCGGTATTCATGGGACCATATCAGTTCCATGATTGGCCCTCGTTCATCATCTCAGCGATAGCCGCCGAAGACAACAGTCGAAAGGTGCGCGGTAATGGAATCATGATCTCCACCTCTGACAAGGGGAAACGGTCATCTTCCAATAGCGACCATCCTCGTGGTTCCAAAGGAAAGAAAGTGCTGGCGATTAACACGTCCAGGCAACCTACCCTGGCAACTACGCAGAGGAAACCTAGGACTTCTAGACCCATAGAAGAATATTCTTTTGATGATGATGACATTCCGAGCATATTCGACTGTCTAGTCAAAAGTGGCAAGCTCACTCTCCCCGAAGTAAAGCGGCCAAATGAAGTCGGTAGTACTAATAACCCTAAGTACTGTATTTTCCACAGGTACATACATCATCCCACAAAGGCATGTTATGTACTAAAAAGGAAAATTCAGGAGTTGATTGATGCCAAGGCCATCACTCTGCGTAATAGCGAGAAGACGGTCACTGCCAACATGATCTCTCTCCAATTTGGCAATCTGCCTCCTCAAGAAGTCCCAGATGGTGTAGTACCTATCCCACGGACGATGATGAACATTGTTAATCTCCCTCCGACCAGGGGTCAAAATTATGACCTGGTACCCCTAACTACTAAGCAAGGGGAGATCATATGGGTTCATCCTGATTTAGTGTTCGATATCGAGAAAGAGACTCAAGCTGCTAAGGCTAAGTCTAAAAAGAACTCTAGATGCAAACCCTCCCATATGGTTGCAATATCTCCGACATCAGAAGATGAAGCTTTGGCTACCGGAACCCGGTCAGGGAAAGCCTACCTCAAGGACTATGGAGGAAATCAGGAAGAAGCAACGGCAGACACTTCAACTGCCAAGCCTTCAGAGCCTGAACCTGTTATACCAGAAGCAGGTCCTTCTAGACCAACTTCGACGGACAAGGGCAAGCAGAAAGAAGTTTGTTTTGATAAACCTTTGAAGAATATTCAAAACAAAGGTTTAGAGAAACCGACATCTTGGCTCAATTGGCTAATACTCCGGCCAGATTGTCCATCTTTGAGCTACTCAGGCTATCAAAAGACACTCGTCAGGCCTTGAGTGAAGCATTAATATAGGCAGATGCATGCTTGACTCAGCTCAAGTCTCCCGATAAAGAGCCCGTGGCATGTCCTCAATGCCACAGTGTGATGGAAGTGGTCCCTAACATCACTTTCACTCAAGAGGACATGTTATTGAAACATAATAGACATGACAGGCCTCTTTATTACACCGGATATGTCGGCTCCATGGAGGTAGACCGGATTCATATAGATCCGGGATCATCGATCAGCATTATCCCTCATAGTCTGCTAAGACCATTGAGGATCCCTACAAGCGAACTGGCTTACACTACCACTACAATCGTGGGCTTTAATGCCAGGAATAGCAAACCGTTAGGGAAAATTCGTCTGAGGATCCAGATTGGTGACCTTAGATCAGTGGCTACATGCTACGTCATTGATTCGGAAGTGTCTTACAATATTCTGTTGGGCAGACCTTGGGTCCACGATCACAACATTGTTCCTTCCACTCTACATCAATGCTTCAAATATGTAGACTCCCAAGGGACAGTGAAGACAGAGTTTGTGATCTCAACCCGTTCAAAGGAGTTGAGTCCTTCTACTCCGATGCCATGTTGTACACCCAGGACTACATGAAGGAGGTGTCGGGCAAAACAAAGAAAGAATCCCACCAGGAGCCAGGAGATTCATCTACTGAGCAACCTCTGTCAATCCAGGTGAAAGGACGAACTACCCGTCCTAAAGTCATGGAACCCATGGCTATCCACTTGGGCAGAACCAAATCAGGAGGAGGAAAGGATCCCCTAGTGATCACTCTGAACCAGAAGCCTCCATATTTGGTCATCAACCTTCGGCACAACAAACAGCCGATTGATGTAAATACAACCGGGAACGTGGTTTCTGACGATAATAAAGATCCTCTTTTCCAGTATACTGACACTCAATTTCCTAATCAGGAATCATCCCTCTCCATAACGATATAGAGCCTATAGCACAAAAATTCTTGAAAGCTATAGACTTCTATCAACCGTATGTGTGGGAAGTGGCATCAACATCTAACGTCAACACGACATATGGGCCACATGAAGATTCTATCTTTATTGTCCTACCTACCCGTGAAGATCAGCATCCAATCGTCTTCGACCGCATGCGGAATCGACCGAGTGTACAAGAAGAACCTCACGAGTCTGATGCTGAGAAAATGCAGGTTTTCAGATATAGCCCACAGGCTTTGAAGATCATGCAAAACATGGGTTATAACTTGAAGTTGGAGCCAGGCCTCAACTATGGAAAAGGCAGACGAATGACGTTGCATGATGATCCCTACTGTCAACGAACTCGTTTCGGGTTAGGGTATATCACGTCTCTTGCAACTTCGAATAACTCCGAATCAGGCGGAGAGACCATTTCCTCTTCTTCTCAGGATGGTTTATCGTCCTCCGATTCAGATGATGAACTTCCACGGGTATTGTCAGCAAACACGGTATTGACAGATTCTCTCGAAACAGAGGAACAAGAATCTGAGTCGTTTGAAAATGAATCCTGGGTACAACAAATGGATACACAATGGGAACTCCGGTTCGAGCAAAGAGAACCGCCCAATGAAGATAAAGTTGTCCAAGTCGATGTTGGGGATAAAATTTCACCAAAGCCGATATTTATCAGTAACAATCTTTTCCCAGCAGAAAGGGAAGAAATGATCCAACTGATAAAAGAATATATCGATGTCTTTGCATGGAATTATGAGGATATGCCAGGCCTTGATCCAAAAGTGGCTACCCATAAACTCAACATATTGCCCAATTCAAAGCCTGTAAAGCAACACCAATGTCGGTTCCACCTGGATATGATGGATGCCATTGAAGCTGAAATCAAGAAATTGGTAGCCTGCGGGTTCATCTGTGAAGAGCAACATCCTGATTGGGTCGCCAATGTTGTCCCGGTCATGAAGAAAAGTAGAAAAGTTCGTGTTTGCATCGACTACCGAGACCTTAATGCGGCCTGCCCCAAGGATAAGTTCCCTCTTCCCATCACAGACGTCATGATCGACAACATATACGGTTTTGAACGCATGTCTTTCATGGACGGATTCTCAGGATATAATCAAATTAAGATGAATCCTGAAGATGAAAAGCATACTTCCTTTCGTACACCACTGGGGGTATATTGCTACACAGTTATGCCCTTCGGATTGAAGAATACCGGGGCTACATATCAGCGAGCTATGAGTAGCATATTCCATGAGCATTTATGCAAGAAAGTGGAATGTTACGTAGACAATATCGCTGTCAAAAGCTGCCTCAAGGCTAATCACATCCAAGACTTGAAGACAGTGTTCGAGTTGATGCGCCAACATCAACTCAAAATGAACCCTACAAAGTCCTTTCTCGGAGTATCCAGTGGCAAATTCCTGGGATTTGTCATTACCGCTAAAGGCATTCAAGTTGACCCTGATAAGGTAAAAGCTATCCTCAAGATGCGATCGCCCCGTAATCTGAGAGAACTCAAGGGATTTCAAGGTCGTCTAGCCTACATCAGGAGATTCATATCCAACCTCTCTGGAAGATGTCAGCCTTTTTCTCGCCTAATAAAGAAAGGTGTATCTTTCGTATGGGACGAAGCCTGTCAGCAAGCGTTTGACGATATCAAGCGCTACCTTACTAATCCTCCAGTTCTGGTGCCTCCCGTCATAGGAAGACCATTTTTGCTGTATGTTCGAGCAATGGATCATTCTTTAGGGGCTCTTCTCGCACAGAAGAACGATGAGGGTCATGAACAGGCTATCTACTACTTAAGCAGGATGCTGGTCGGAGCTGAACACCGGTACAATCCAGTGGAAAAAGAATGCTTGGCCCTAATGTTTGCTATTCAAAAGACGCGACATTACGTGACGGGCCAAACTATTCATATCATCTCCAGAATCAATCCTTTCCGAGTATTGATGAGTAAGCCGAGTGTTCTTAATTCCCGACTCGCGACTTGGGCGATATTATTAACACCGTATGATATGGTGTACGTCCCTCAGAAGTCCATAAAAGGTCAAGCCTTGGCTGATTTCCTAGCTGCCCATCCAATTCTGGAAACCTCCAAACTATACGAGGACATTCCCGACGAAGTTGCAGAATGTAACTCTGCAATGGAAGATGATACATGGCAGCTATTCTTCGATGGTGCCTCTCGGACTGGTCCCAAGGTAAACGTGGTTTCAGGAGTAGAAATTATCCTGGTGACTCCTGATAAACTCGTCATCTATCGAGCATATTCTCTTAGCGAACCCTGCTCTAATAATGTGGCAGAGTACAATGCCCTACTCATCGGGCTTCAAGTCGCTAAAGAATTGGAGGTCGAATACTTGGAAGCTTTTGGTGATTCCCAGTTGATCGTTAATCAGGTCAGAGGAGTATATGAAGTCCGCAATCCAGACCTCATTCCTTATCACCAAGCAACGATCGAGATAGCCATGTCTTTTAAAGGATTCTTTTTAGAGCATGTGCCTCGATCTCAAAATTTGGAAGCTGATGCTCTGGCCAGCTTAGCTGCAGATCTGGCTATTCCTATAAGAAGGCAAAATTCGGTGATCCTTCTTAACAGAGATTTGTTTTGTGTGAAAAATAATTTTCACATGGAACGCAGCTACGCCGTAAATACGGTTCCTCCTAAGAGAGATTGGAGAAGTCCCTTTATAGACTTCGCAGTATACGAAATCTTACTAAAAGATCCCAAAGAAGTAGTATCGATTAAAAGACGATCACTACGCTTCTATTTTGATGCTTCTTCCCAAAGTCTATATCGCCGAACTTATGATGGACTATTGTTAAGATGTCTCTCTGACGATGATGCAAAACGGGTTATCCGAGAAGCTTACGATGGAGTATGTGGAGCACATCAACCCGGTCCTAAGTTACAGGATCGTATCAGGAGAATGGGCTATTATTGGCCTACCATGATTGCAGATGCCGTGAAATATGCCAGACAATGCAAAGCTTGTCAGGTTTATGCAGATTTTATACATCAGCCTTCTGAGTATTTATATCCTACCATTGCATCATGGCCCTTTGAGGAATGGGGTATGGATATCATTGGTCCTATTCACCCGTCGTCTTCTAGAGGACATCGGTTCATACTGGCTATCACCGATTATTTCTCCAAATGGGCAGAGGCGATCCCTCTTGCTGAGGTAAAGACATCCAACGTGATCATCTTTATCAAGCACCATGTCATTTATCGCTTTGGTATACCCCGAAGGATAATTCATGACAACGGGCCTCAATTCATCAGCCAAGCGTTTCACCAAATTTGCGATAAGAATCGGATACAAAATATGGCCTCTACGGCATATAATCCTGCTGCTAATGGTTTGACGGAAGCCTTCAACAAAACCATCATTAAACTCTTGAAGAAGTTCTTTTCTTCGAATAAAAGAGATTGGAATGAGAAATTGGGAGAATGCCTCTGGGCATACCGCACAACGGTACGAACACCAACAGGTTGTACCCCCTTCTTATTGGTTTACGGGAGTGAAGCAGTTCTCCCCATTGAAGTTCAAATTCCCTCACTCAGAATAGCAGTGGCTAATGAGTTGACTCAGGAGAAGAATAATCAATTAACGCTTCAAGAACTGGAAGGATTAGACGAGAAACGCCTTCAAGCTCAACAACGCATTGCGTTCTACCAGGCACGTATTTCCAGAGCTTTTAATCAAAAAGTGAAGGAAAGAGTGTTCAAAGTTGGCGAGCTAGTTTTAGCTGTAAAGAGGCCAATGATCATCATGCACAAAAGTAAGGGTAAATTCCAGCCCAAATGGGAGGGCCCTTATGTGATTGAAATGACATTTTCAAATGGTGCTTACAGATTAGCCAAGCCTAATGGAGACTTGTTAATGGCTCCTATCAACGGCAAATTCCTGAAGAAGTACTATGCTTAATCGCCCTTGCTTAAACGGAGTATGATGAAGATTTTATTTCTGACAATACTACGTACAAATTTTAGTTGGAGCATATTCTATCATGTTCTTATAACTTCTGAATAGATATGTTCAACTAATTTGAATCGTCAAAACCTATCACATCCATATTACCTCTGATAGTGTTTTGTACACAAATTTTAGTTGGATCATATTCTATCATGTCCATATAACCTCTGAATAGATATGTCCAGCTGAAGCTTACCGAAAGGATATCACGTCCATATTACCTCTGATATCACTTTCACCCTATCCTGTCATTTATATTCCAAAGTGATAGGTCCACAAAGTCAGATAAAGCTTCTTTATTTCCTCTAGAAAAAAAAACAAATTATATAAATAAGCAAAATAGTACATCATTGAGGAGGAGCAGCCAAATCACGAATCTGTTGTGCCAAAGTGGCCATCCTCTCATTTCTGGAGTCTAAAATGTTAGCGCGAGCCCGCTCCATTCGTGCCTCATCATGGCTCAGGAGGGATAGTTCAGACTGAGCATGTACAAAACTGGCATGGATGACACTCACATGTGCCAGGTTCTGCTGAGCAGCTTCCATTCGGTCCTTCAACACATCTCGAGCTGCTGATGAAGCGAGAGCCCACTCCTTTGCCTGAGCGAGTTTAGCTTCCAATTTGCGGACCCTCGCTTTATTTCCCTCATGTTTAGCCTTGCACTTAGCCAGCTGGGGAATGACATACCCCAAGATGGCCTGCTCTTCGTTCTTCTCTTGCTGCTGTGCCTCGATGGATTTGTTCAAAGATTCCATCTCCCCAGCAAGCCTCGCAGTCAAGGAGTCGTACTCAGCCTGAATCATATCATCGTCGTTGTCTTAGGACAATTGCAAATAATTGTTAATAGGTTGTTCCAAACCATTAACTATTTGCTCCAGAGCATCAGCTCGTCCAGCGTCATGGAAATTTCTAATCTGCGCTATGGTGAGATTGGAGGACATCTTCAGAGCATCAAAGCCCAGATTCTTCTCCAGTACCATGGATATCAATGATTTTAAAGTGACATAGAATATGCTAGTATATTGTTCAACTAGCATGGTAAAGTGCGAATGGACGCTGGGAGTGGCCACGATATCAGTAAAACCCCTTTGTGGAACGTTGGCAGAAGATGTGGCCACAATTATCGCTTCAGTAGATGGCGCGACAAAAGAGGAGACACCCGCAATGGTTGAAGTTGCTGGCATACTCAAAGGAGGCACAGTCGCGATGATAGGCTCATCCCCCTCTGATTATATCTGGACTGCTGTTGGCGAGATGACGCCCGAAAATGTTGCGGACGAAGGATAGGTAGCTTCAAAGTATACCTCTTCGATATCAAACGTCGACGTTTCATCGGCAGGATCCTCAACAAAGTCAGAAGTGATGTCAGCTCCACCCTCCCCAATGACGTCTTCACCTGAAAAGAAGACAAGAGAAAGTTAATATCAAATTGATGTTAATTTTCCTAAAAGAGGTGTAAGGACAATATTTACCCATTGCCGATGGTATATATGTCGCGTCCGCAGCCTGTACAACTAAATCATTTCTTAATGATGCTAAGTGAGCTGTCATACCTGGGGAGGAGGGTGCACCAACTGACGTTGGAGGATAGTCTTCCCAGTCATCACCAAGATCCACTCGAGGTTCATCGGGTGGAATCTCGCTGGAAATATTTACAGACGAAGAAGGGGCTGGACCCATTGTTTGTCTGGACAAAGGTATCCTTAATATGCTGGGCCTCGAAGGTGACCTCACTGCACTACCAGTAGCGGTAGTAGCAACAGCCGTCTCGAGCAAAGAATCTCGGGCACTGTCAGCCGGAACTATGGAGGTTCCCTCTCTAAAAGGCGAAGGACCTCTGATCAAAGAATCACCCCCAATAGGGGGAACAACAGGCTCACTCCTAGAAGCCTCATGGCTGGAAGTCCTTTTAGGACCACTGATAATTTTCCTTTTCTTGCAAGGGGAAGGCTCTTTCAGAGTATGAGCCCTTCGCTTACTGGGGATAACGAGAGGCTCTGCAGGCGGAGCTATCACGCCTCTCGGTATTGTCAATAAAAACTCGTCTGAACCGACAGGGTCTTCACCTTCATCAGAGGAGACTGATGGGATCTCCTCTCTCCCAGTGGACTTATGAGAAGGTATCCTAAAACTTCCACGCATATCAAAATCGTGATGGAAGGTATTCACCGCCACATAAAATTGCGCGTATGAATGGAGGATGTGCAACTCCATGGAGAGAGAAGTCGCGGGCACAGTAAAAGTTGCTCCAGTACAACCCATTATGAAGTACCGCCATCCTCTGGCTCCATCGATAAGTCCACCTCTGAACTTGAAGCTGGTGATAGCATTCCCCACATGCAACTGGTCATACCTAAACTGCCTGGCAAATCGGCTAGGCAGATAAGGCTCCAAGAAGCAATGATCCTCACTCCTGTACCGCAGATGAGAAGGTCTGATGCAGACCAACCAGTAAAAAGCTTCGGAAGAAAGAACGGTCTTCCCGTGACCTGAATCCTGAAGTTTCGTCCCCTGTTGATTGAGATGTACAGTGGGGACGATACAGAAGAGCTTCCAGCTATGAGCAAAATTTAATGCTCGCCGACAATCTACGACGGTGATCACGTTCCAAGAGGAATTCTTGTAATTCAACAAGAAATTATTGCCCGAACTACTGGCAGAGCCGGGAGAAATCACCCTGGGGTTATGAAGAATTAACCATCCCATCAGATATAAGAATGGTAACTCCACCATGGGAAAGCTTTCATGCCATGTTTCGTCTGCAAGCAGCCCATCAGTAATGGCCCTCAGGCCAGCCTGTATCCGGCATACCATGGCAGGGAGAAGTCCCAGTCTTGCTCCAAACACCAAACGCACTGCGGGCCATAAGGTGTTACGATGAATGCGATCCGCAGACGCGATGCTAGGAACCACCCATCGGCGCAACCAGATGGAAAGGAAGCCAGCCAGTTGAGCTTCCCTCGACAGAGGCTTACGATAATGCCTCATATAACTGTAGGCTTTAGTGCCTACAAGATAACCCTTGATCTCCTCATCGAGAACATGATCTGAAGCCCCAGCGTCTTCAATAAGATCATCGATTGTTTGAGCATTAAGTATACCCAGAAGGTTCAAAGGCTTATCTCTGCTATCCACAACTTTGTCTGGCTTAGCATCTCTGGCCTGATGAAAGAAGAGATAGGACGCCCATTTGTTGGTATGAGCCAAATCAGAGGGCTCATTGTAGAAGGTGGTGCATGCTAGATAATGGCTCATTAGCTCATGGTACACTACCACCGCCCGAGGGTTTGTATCCCTCAGCTCCCTGTTTGTGGGAACATACTCTTCATAAGGAGTATCCCCCATTGGCAGCCTTAAAATCTCTGCCATCTCATGAAGGGCCAGTCCTAACTCCCCTAGCGGAGTGGCAAAAGTCCCAGTGAGCGAGATATACCGCTCCATCAAGGCCAAAAACGGGTGAGAGTTGAGAGGCAGCCCAACACTGGTAGCACTCACAGCTACGAACAGACCAATGCTCTCCAGCTCCGTCTAAAATTTCTTCAGAGCCCAGACAGTTAAACGGGCCCATCGAAGATTCCCGGGGCTAAGCCACCCGCTGGTCCGAGGATTAACCTTAGGGTATACTCCTCCCTGCCCCATGAAGTCATTGCAAAAAGTCGATACTTGAACTGGCTGGAGCAGTGAAGTGTCCTCACTCGAGACGCTGCCCGGCAGTAATCCCCTGAAAGGCATAACAGGGCCTAAAGGATGGCTCACAAATAATCCTCGGTCTGACCCTTTCTGATAAAATATCTTCCCCGGCTGGCCGTGAAGATCAGGAGTCAGGTTCAATGACATCTTCTGGAGATACGTGGCATGAAAGAATGCCGAGATAGGATAATCTATGGGCATCCTTGGCAGGTACATGACCATGCCATCAGCAGTAAAAATCCAATTTTCCTTCTTGGGCTTCGTCTGGGATTGTTTATCAATCATATCCCCGAATAGGAAAGCTGGTTTCCTATAGTTGGCCCCATCTATATACGTCAGGGGCTCCCCGCTGATCATGCTCAACAGCATTCGTTCTCCTTGAGACGATATCAGAATTCCCCTTTCTTCAGGATACTGGGTTCCAAAAATAGGGAATGTCACATGGAACAATTCTTCCAGATAATTGGAGTTCAGCAACCCAGTAGCAGAATCCATCACCTCAGCCAATGGAGGGATCTGCAAGTCCACTATAAAATACAAGAGAACAAGTCGATTTCTACACTAGACGATACGCTCTTACAGTTTACGCCAATGATGATCAGTCTGTGCTTTTACGCCAAGACTGTAAAAAACTTGAGCTTTTACGCTGGAACCTATTTTCGAGGCATAAAATTCAAGGTTGGCAGTATACACAAAAATCTAACAGTCTGAGTTTTTACGCCATACTGCCAAAATTTTGAGCTTGTACGCCGAAATTTACATCCAGTGCGTAAAACTCAAATTTTGTAGTGTACGCCAAATTTTGGCAGTCTGTACTTTTACGCCAGACTGCGAAAATATGGAGTTTTTACGCTGACACATTAGGAATGTGGGCGTAATGATAAAATATCTCTGTGCATCATCTTCCTCAAAGAGGCTCTCAGCACAGAAGATGACCTTGCGCGTTCACGTAGAACGTGTGCGAAGGGTTTTTCTCTTCTCAAAGTCTTTACTTATGATACCCGGTGCACAGCTTGACCGTGGGGCACTTCGTTCAGAGCGGGGTTCGCTCAGCCCAATGGGAGTTGTTCGTGCTTGAGCAGAGGAGCGAGAAGAAGAGGCAGCTTTCTTTCCCTTAGCGGTGAAAGTTGATTTCGGTGCCATGGCTAAAATTCAGAGTTCTCAAAGAAGAGACGAAGAAGAGCTCTCAAAGAAACGAAAGATTTTAGCAAAAGACAGATGAATGGTTTCTTCTCTCAAGGCCTTGGGGTATTTATAGAGTTCAGATAACTCTTTGAATCCCTAACCAAATCCGATATTTAATATTCGGTTATGATTGCGGACCACGTCAGCATATTATTAGAAGACGGACAGTCAGTGGATCCAGAATTTACGCGCAGAGCAAATCTACGATTTTACGCTAAAGAGCTTTTTACGCTCAGAGGCTACAAATCTACGATTTTACGCTCCGAGGCTATAAGTCTATGGTTTTACGCCCAGATGCTTTTATGCTCAGTAGCTTTTACGCTCGAGAGGCTACAAACCTACGATCTTACGCTCAGAAGTTTTTACGCTCAGAAGCTACAGATTTACGACTTTATGCTCAGCAGCTATAAATCTATGGTTTTACGCTCAGAGGCTACAGATCTACGATTCTACACTCAGAAGATACAGAAGCTACGGATCTATGACTTTCCGCACATCTTAAAATATGCAGGCCAGAGTACGCGTATATCTGAATAATTTTTAAGATGGTCAATCACAAGGATCTACACAGAAAATGCTCCTTTTGACTACAAAATATCCCAAGTGCCTAAAATACACAGAAGTCAGCATTGAAGATGACTCTTCTTCTTGGGTCGATTGGAAGCTCATCCGAAGTCCAGCCGGAATCTTTCTCAAAAGTTCAAGTATGGCCTGTTTGATGGCCATTTCTCGCCCTATTTCAAAGGATTTTCGGGAAATTATTTTGGAAGATGATGGTCTGAACAAGAATCCTTCGTGTCAAAGAAGTGACAGTTCAAAAATTCTACGCGACTCCTCGTCCAAAACAGCATGACAGTTTTAATGTTAAGAAGCTTTCTACGCGTCTTCAGTTACGCGTAAAAGACGGGACGAGATCAGATACTCTCTTATCAGAGTCGGCGTAAAGTTATTCAGACGTACCGAAGCTGCACATATTCAGACTTCCTCACAGCAAATATGGCAAATCATCATATACGTAAAAGAAGATAATCTTATTAATCATGATTACATATTATGGAAATCCAGTCTACAAAGGGTTTTTCATCTTCATGATTACATATGATGAAAATCCTTTTTCTACAAAGGGTTTCTCATTTTCACTTAAGATCACACCGAGAATCTGTTACGCTAGGCTATCATATTGGTGGAGATCTTTCATCTTCTACAAGCAGTTAATCGGCTTCCGCGGCCGATTAACAAGAAAATGATTAATGGCGGGAGGATACAAAACTGGGCTTGTATAAATTATTCAAGCCATCCTCCATACGCCATGGCAGGCATGCCCTAGAATTGGGTTAGGGGTTCAGAGCCAACTCAATACTGGAAGACAGGGCCAAACTGCCTACCTTCGCCCAGCGCCATAATGGAAGAAAATATAGCTAGCAAGCTGTGTGGTCTAATACGACCCTTCCTCTCTCCTGGACGAATCGCCATATGAAATTGTTGATTATCCCGAGCAAAGGAAGCTATGATATCCTTCCATGATCCATCGTTGCAGAGGACATTTGCTCGAAGATGCCTCTTTTTACGGCTTCGTACATGCTGGAAGAACATGATCTTCTTCTTCCTCAAGTCAGCCCGACAGAGCTCGGCAACCATCTCTTTGTGGTGAAGGAAGTATGGGAAAAAACTCATTCGCCTTTATATAGGCAGAGGAGATCACATCAAATTCCAACAAATTCTGAAATTGCGTCGAGAAATCAGCCTCGAGGAACGAGTCAAATTTGACCGTTTCATGCTTCATTCAAAGTGTTTCAAATTACGAGGAATTTGAAAACTTTGAAGGGGGTCTTGTAGAAGCATGAAAATATACGCTGGAGAAATTATACGCAATACGCATGAAGCCAGCGTAAAGCAGAGTTTCAATGTTGTGCAGCGTAAAACATGACTTCAAAGCTATTGGCGTACAGCGAAGCTTCAACTCTATTTTAGCGGAAAATAGAACCCAAGAACAGTCCGCGTAAAGCGTCACTTTCGAGACCATTTGTGACGTAAAAGGTGGCTGCTCTCCCCTACAGCGTAACGTACACCTGCTTTTAATGCAGCATGGAGTTGTATGAGGAACGCTTCGAATTCTGCGAATGAACCTGCCAGACAGTACAATGAACCTGACTCCTGACAGAGATTACTACACGACGATCGAAAGCACGGCTGTAATGATGATTCAACACAGAACCCCAGACTGTCACTTAGCGACAAATCCTTGACATAACACGTCGTTTACGCATTCAGGGAATATGCTGCCTATTTTACACAGGCAAGCATGAGCGTTTACGCTCAAGAGGAGACAAAACTAGATGCCACATCAAAAGCTGCTCTTCGTACAGAACTCGAGGCACGTCTCTGCAGTTAATACGAGAGATGGGGGCAGATCTCTGCATTTAATGCATGAGATTTGGCTCTGCTTTTAATGACTGGGTGAACTATAATTAGGGTTAATACGTCCACATCACCATCCCTGCACATTACGCCACCAGGCTATTTTCAGCTATAGGAGCACGTTGTACGCTATCTCCTTGAAATATGCCAACCAGGCTATTTTCAACTATAGGAGTACGCCGTATGCTATCTACTCTAAATATGCCAACTCAGACTATATTTGCAAAGGTACGTGATAAGGCTATTTGGTCCAGAATACGCTCAAGACCCCAGTCAACATCAAGTTTTACGTGCTATTTGGCTTCTACGCCAATATGACAGCTATTTGGCTTTTACGCGACAACACAGCTATTTGGCTTTTACGCCAATATGACAGCTACTTGGCTTCTACGCCAGCAAGACAGCTACTTGGCTTCTACGCCAAAATTGACTTCTACGCCAACCATCTCTACGCGAGGGGCAGTTACCTACGTGGCTTGCATGCCGTGATCTTCGCAGCAGTTATACGCGTTACCTCATAATGGGACACGCGTCACATGCGGATTCAGGAGATTATTCAGACGTGGTAGCAGTTATCATAACCGTCGCGTAAAGAGCGCTACACTCTCCACTGTTCGACTTCTACGCCGACTGGACAGTTACTGTGGCTGAGCTCTATAAATAGAGACCATTAGTCACAGAGATAAAAGGAGGGGCTGGAGATCGGAAAAAGAAAAGAGAGAAAAGTTTAGAGCACAGACAGAGAGTAGTGATTGACGACTTTGGCATTGAGCATCCAATGCCTCTTGCGATCTTTGAAGCTTCTTCTTCTTCTACAGCACTTCTTCGTCATCGTGTGGTCCAAGGGGCAATGTGATCGACCGTAGATCAGACTCCTATAGCAATATTTCCCTAGAATAAAATTTTGTACTTAACATCCTCGTATAGGATTAATTGTACTTCTTTTTCTTGTTTGTAAATCGAAGAAAGGGTTTCGTATAAACCTAGTTTCATTTCTTTCGTTCATTATCAAACAGTGTATATCTAGCACCCTCTGTATGTCAGACTTATACTAAGCACGAGGTTCGTCTTTCCGAAATAGGGGAAGACGGAGAACAATAATAAAGAGTTTAAGGGGATGGTAATATAATACAAGTACGAGGTTCAAGAAGATTAAAGAATTCAAAAATAAGAGAGTTGTCAGGACAGTTGTGGATTGAAATCTTATTTTGGTAAATTCCTATTCGTATGTTCATATTGGAACAGTTATGTAACCGATACGATATGCTCAGACATGTCTAGTGTAAACCCCCTGATTTTCAGGATTTTAAAAATGAATTTTCGAAATTTTTCTGGAATTTTTTAGAATTTTTAACTAATTAAAATCAAGGTAATTTCGAGTTAAACAAATTTTAAATAATGTTAATCAATATTAAAATATTATGAGAATAATATTTTTAGGTGTAAAATAAAATATTAGACATAAGGTAATTTTCCTGAAATTTATTGGACCCCGAAAATATTTTAAAGCCCCAAAAACTAATTATTTATTAAACCAAATTAAACCAAAATAAACCTGGTTTATTTGTGAACCAAACCGAACCGAACCATGCTGAACCGGAGCCTGAACCAATCCTAACCGTAGCGGGTCGGGTCGGATCTAAACTCGGACCCGACCCAAAACCCAAAACCCAAAACCCGAACCCGCACCTTTTTCCTATCGGATCGGGTCGGATCCCATCCGCCACCCGACCCGACCCGGATCCGCTAACCCAGAAACCCTGTAATCCTAACCCCCGATTTCCCCGACCTTTCCCCTCCCCGGCGGCCGTTTCCGTCGCCGTGGCCCTCCGGCTTCCCCGCGACCGCTCCCCAGCGCCGCTCCGGCTCACCCGCAGCCGCCGCAGCCGTCTATTCCCTTCCCGCCGAGTCGCCTCCCCCAACGGCCCCTTATCCCTATAAAATCCCCTCCTCCGGCAGCTCCCATCCACCGCAGACACCGTCTCCGCCTCCCTCCTCTGCTCTAGCCAGCGCAGCCCCGGCCAGCCCCGCCTGAGTCGCCTCCGCCTGAGTCGCCTCCGCCCGAGCAGCCTCCCCCTCCGGCGAAGCCCCGGCGCCCCCAGCCGCAGCAGTGCCGGAACCCTAGCTGGGTTGTATCGTGTCCTGTCGCCTCACGGACACGAGAAATCCCAGTTTCTGCGGAGCCCTGTTCAGGTAGCCTTTTCTCTCTCCTTGCTGCCCCATTTTCGGTTCCGTCTATTATGACGGGAACCCTACGTGACCCTCTCGATGCCCGTGCAACCCGCTCGGTGTGTCGCATCCTGTGGCGATCGCGAACTGCCATCCAAAAATAGGAAAATTAACACCCTGTTTGTCCCCTGAACTGAGTGCGCCCCGCCAAACGGGACAACTTGGTCGTGTGCGGACTTCACCAAAAGGTGCGCACCGTTAATACGGACGTGTGGGATTCGCAGAAGTTGATTTGGATGTGCGTGCACACCGAAATCAACGCGTATCCATCGACAACGCCCTGTATCGGCCCTATTCCAGAACTCGTTGTAACTTCGTGTACACACGTCGGATCGAAATAAAACTTGCGCCATCGGACTCGTAGCAATACACTGGTCCTGTGACCCAAGTTTGGTTCGATTCTGAGAATATTGACAAAATCACGTATCGTGGGCCCCGCGGCTCCACTTGACGGGCGATTTTGTGATCGGCTCATCGAAATCCAGTTTTGGATGTTCCGTTGGGTTCGTATCGTCGTTCTGGACTTGTGGACACTAAGTTTGATGAATTTGGAGAACATTGTCTCTAACACGTTTTTCGGTGTGAAGTGGGCCACATGTGGACCTTGCTTTGACCAAGCACTGTAATTTTTGCCCCTGTGTCCAAATTGGACTCAAGGACAGGCATTTTTAGCTATTTGATATTTTCTGAATCTGATGGTGATGTTTATTTCAGCAACCGGAGGAGTACCTGCAAATCCCACTGGTACCAGAGCTACAGTTGGAGTCAGAACCCCAGGCAAGTGTACCTTGTCGAAACTTGCAGTACCTGCTTCATATTGTTATCTTGATATTATGTACATGCTTAACCTAGGACCGTGTGACATTACTTAGCATCCGAATAATATTCGGGTGCCAATGTCGTACGCGGTGTTGTGTAACGTCACATAGACATGGGTATCGAGACCATTTACATTCTCGTGCTTGCATCATCAAGTACGTCATAACCCAGGATACTTGACAATATTCATGAGACAGAATCTTCCTGAGATATTCATGGTGATTCTGTATAGGTTACAGGTTTCATGACATATTCTTTTGCTTATATCTTATTATGACTTGCTGCATTAGATATGATCTTGCGTGTCATGGACATGAGACGTGTGATTACATTGGGTGGGGAGAGACACACAGGCTACAGGCTGATTTATATATATTTATTTATTGTGAGGCCTCAGACTCTACATCAGAGCTAGGCACTCTACTAGCGATATCACTGCTACCGGCTCCCCGACACAGAGCTTGTAGTGGTCTCAGCCTGAGTTCTAGTGTTGCTCTCATCTTGCATATCACTTAGCTGGTTATATAGTTTATCCTATTGATTCATTTATTGCTATATTGTATTTTGGCTTGAGTTATTTTGTACCTTGTTATGTCCCCTGAGGACCTGGATCCGGATTATGTCCCCAGGTATAGCAGACGAGTTCTATCTCGAGGTATACGGGACAGGAGCATTAGCAGGAGCAGGAGCAGGCACTGGAGTAGTACCAGAACCAGAAGACGAGTGATCACCGAGGATATCTTCTGAGTATATGCTTTATCCATACTCAGTATTTTCTGTTGTTATCTTTATTCCTGTATCTTGACTATTGTATCAGACTTGTTATCGGGTTGTTCCCTGATTTATTTACTTGTGACTTGATGATGATTATATTTCCTTTTGTTGATATTGATGTATTCATTTCTGTGGATGAGATTAGTATACCCTTATTGTTGTATTACAACTTAAGTACGCCCCGATGGATCCATTAAATTGGGTTTGTCCATCGGTGTGTGCTGGTGGCCATTGCCACGTGTCTAGTCCCTCGATATTTTGGGACTGGAACGTGACATGGTTTTTGTGATCGGCCATGCAGGTCAACGACTAAATTGTTCGGTTTTAACTTAGGGACCGAGCAAGCCTGCAATAAGAATAGGATAAGTTTTTAGGATCTCATCCACTTGCTTGAATCGTTCTTGATATCTATATCGGATTTGAATTAATTTCTTGACTTGCATCCTGCCTTGATTCCTGTGCGCCTCTTATTGTTTATTTTAGATGCAGAGTAATGGATCCCCGAGCAAACAACGAGACTCCTGCAAGATCACCATGAGATGCTGTGGTAACCAACGAAGATGAAGTGGATGGAGGTCAATCAGCACACCGAAGCAGTCAAGCGAATCAGCATGCCTCGAGAATCCAGCAAGAGGATATTCCGCCGCAGTTTACTCCACCAATGCCCGTATTCCCACAAGGACAGGCTATGGATGGGCATCAGATATTATAAATGATCTACGCAATGATGCAAGCTCAACAACAAATTCAACAAGAGGCTCTGCGTCATGAGGTAGAGAACTTGAGGAGCAGCCTAGTAACCGCACTGGAGCAGGCAGATCTACCAGCACGACGGCTAACGACGGGCTTTATCACCGATTTTCGCCAGTTGAATCCCCACACCTTTTCAGGAAAGGAGGTGCCCACTGAAGTTCATTAGTGGCTCACTAACACTCAATATCAATTAGAAGCAGCTGAGCTTCCACGGGAACGTTGGATGGCTGCCGTCAGAATGCAATTGACGGGCAGTGCACATCACTGGTGGCTATCTGAGGAGACACGGCTCGGGCCAGACCGAGTCACTTGGGAAGAGTTTTCTATACTCTTTCAGGAGATGTACATTCCAGCCATCGCTCGATCAGAACTTCAGGACAAGTTCAATCGCCTCACTCAAGACAATATGACAGTGGAAGAGTACAATGCGGAGTTCATTCGTCTAAGTCGCTTTGCCCCTACCTTGATTTCGCAGAAGAAGAGAGGGCTGAGAAGTTATTCGACGAACTAAACTTCGAGCTACAGAGACTGATCAGATCCGTTGTACCTACTTCTTACTCGGACGTACTTACTGCAGCCCGACGCATGGAGCGCGTCATCAGGAGAGAGACCAGCCTGAAGCGGCCTTCCACATCAGCATCAACAAGAGCATCACAAGAAGAGTCTTCAAAATGTCAACAGATAAATCCACCACCGAAAGTAGCACCAAGAGCCTCATTCCTTTCTACTTGTCACTACTGTGGCAAGGTAGGCCATATTGAGAGAGAGTGCAGACGCAAGTTGGGAATGTGCTTGATTTGTGGATCCAGACAACACTTAGCCAGAACTTGCACAACACATCAAGGAGAAACAATGATTCATCAAGAAGCTTTACCAGTGCCGAGGCCAGCCTATCCAGCATTGGGAGCACCGCAAACGGGAGTTGAAGGAGTCATACCACCACCTCCAGGAGGGTATCAGCCGAGGCCACCTTTGATACCCCAGGCACTACTCTTCCAGCAGGCTCAGCAGCAGCAGAGGAATCAACCGCAAAGACGCAGACAAGCTTTCGGGATGACCTTGGAGGACGCGCAGACTCGTGGAGTAGCTAATGCACGTAAGTAATTCGTAGCTATCTATTCTAGTCTTGCTTTAGCTCGTGCCTATTGGTTCGTGACCATAGCCCTAAACCTAGTAATTTTGAACTTGCTAATAATTAATAACCTAGTATATTTTATAAAGTGATAACCTAGTTTTTCTAAAACTATAGTTTTCTATATTTCCTTCATTCTGGAAATTGCATAACTTCTATTTGCTTAGGGAAATAATTCCCTATGTGTTTTTGCTTAAACCCTCATCCTTGATTCTCATTGATAGTGATGTGCTTCGAACAATGCTTGCAACCGTGTTATCTCTGTTGACCGGTTATTCTTTGATTGCGAGGACGCAATCCTCTTAAAGGGGATAGATTGTAAACCCCCTGATTTTTCAGGATTTTAAAAATGAATTTTTGGAATTTTTCTGAAATTTTTTGGAATTTTTAACTAATTAAAATCAAGGTAATTTGGAGTTAAATAAATTTTAAATGATGTTAATCAATATTAAAATATTATGAGAATAATATTTTTAGGTGTAAAATGAAATATTAGACATAGGGTAATTTTCTTGGAATTTATTGGACCCCGAAAATATTTTTAAAGCCCTAAAAATTAATTATTTATTAAACCAAATTAAACCAAAATAAACCCGGTTTATTTGTGAACCAAACCGAACCATGCTGAACCGGAGCCTGAACCAACCCTAACCCTAGCGGGTCGGGTCGGATCTAAACCCGGACCCGACCCAAAACCCAAAACCCGAACCCGTACCCTTTTTCTATCGGATCGGGTCGGATCCCATCCGCCGCCCGACCCGACCCGGATCCGCTAACCCGGAAACCCTGTAACCCTAACCCCCGATTTCCCCGACCTTTCCCCTCCCCGGCGGTCGTTTCCGCCGCCATGGACCGCTCCCCAGCGCCGCTCTGGCTCACCCGCAATCGCCGCTGCCGTCTCTTCCCTCCCCGCCGAGTCGCCTCCCCCAACGGCCCCTTATCCCTATAAAATCCCCTCCTCCGACCGCTCCCATCCACCGCAGACACCGTCTCCGCCTCCCTCCTCTGCTCAAGCCAGCGGAGCCCCGGCCAGCCCCGCCTGAGTCGCCTCCGCCTGAGTCACCTCCGCCTGAGCCGCCTCCGCCCGAGCAGCCTCCTCCTCCGACGAAGCCCCGGCGCCCCCAGCCGTAGCAGTGCCGGAACCTTAGCTGGGTTGTATCATGTCGTGTCGCCTCGCGGATACGAGAAATCCCAGTTTCTGCGGAGCCCTGTTCAGGTAGCCTTTTCTCTCTCCTCGCTGCCCCGTTTCCCATTCCGTTTGTTGTGACGCGAACCCTGCATGACCCTCTCGATGCCCGTGCAACCCGCTCGGTGTGTCGCATCCTGTGGCGATCGTGAACTGCGATCCAAAAACAGGAAAATTAATACCCTGTTTGTCCCCTGAACTGAGTGCGCCCCGCCAAACGGGATGACTTGGTCGTGTGCGGACTTCACCGAAAGGTGCGCGCCGTTAATACGGACATGTGGGATTCGCAGAAGTTGATTTGGATGTGCGTTCACACCGGAATCAACGCGTATCCGTCGACAATGCCCTGTATCGGCCCTGTTCCAGAACTCGTTGTAACTTCGTGTACACACGTCAGATCGAAACTAAACTTGCGCCATCGGACTCGTAGCAATACGCTGGTCCTGTGACCCAAGTTTGGTTCGATTCTGAGAACGTTGACAAAATCGCGTATCGTGGGTCCCGCGGCTCCACTTGACGGGCGATTTTGTGATCGGCTCATCGGAATCCAGTTTTGGACGTTCCGTTGGGTTCGTATCGTCATTCTGGACTTGTGGACACTAAGTTTGATGAATTTGGAGAACATTGTCTCTAACACGTTTTTCGGTGTGAAGTGGGCCACATGTGGACCTCGATTTGACCAAGAACTGTCATTTTTGCCCATGTGTCCAAATTGGACTCAAGGACAGGCATTTCTAGCTATTTGATATTTTTTGAATCTGATGGTGATGTTTATTTCAGCAACCGGAGGAGTACCTGCAAATCCCACTGGTACCAGAGCTACAGTTGGAGTCATAACCCCAGGCAAGTGTACCTTGCCGAAACTTGCAGTACCTGCTTCATATTGTTAGCTTGATATGATGTACATGCTTAACCTAGGACCGTGTGACATTACTTAGCGTCCGAATAATATTCGGGTGCCAACGCCGAATGCGGTGTTGTGTAACGTCACATAGACATGGATATCAAGACCCTTTACATTCTCGTGCTTGCATCATCAAGTACGTCATAACCCAGGACACTTGACACTATTCATGAGATAGAATCTTTCTGAGATATTCATGGTGATTCTGTATAGGTTATAGGTTTCATGACATATTCTTTTGCTTAGATCTTATTATGACTTGCTGCATTAGATATGATCTTGCGTGTCATGGACATGAGACGTGTGATTACATTGGGTGAGGAGAGACACACAGGCTACAGGCTGATTTATATATATATTTTTATTGTGAGGCCTCAGACTCTACATCAGAGCTAGGCACTCTACTAGCGATATCACTGCTACCGGCTCCCCGACACAGAGCTTGTAGTGGTCTCAGCCTGAGTTCTAGTGTTGCTCTCATCTTGTATATCACTTACCTGGTTATATAGTTTACCCTATTGATTCATTTATTGATGTACTGTATTTTGGCTTGAGTTATTTTGTACCTTGTTATGTCCCCTGAGGACCTGGATCCGGATTATGTCCCCAGGTATAGCAGATGAGTTCTATCCCGAGGTATACGGGACAGGAGCATTAGAAGGAGCAGGAGCAGGAGCAGACACTAGAGTAGTACCAGAACCAGAAGACGAGTGATCACCGAGGATATCTTCTGAGTATATGCTTTATCCATACTCAGTATTTTTTGTTGTTATCTTTATTCCTGTATCTTGACTATTGTATCAGACTTGTTATCGGGTTGTTCCCCGATTTATTTACTTGTGACTTGATGATGATTATATTTCCTTTTGTTGATATTGATGTATTCATTTCTATGGATGAGATTAGTAGACCCTTATTATTGTATTACAGCTTAAGTACGTCCCAATGGATCCATTAAATTGGATTTGTCCATCGGTGTGTGCTGCTGGCTATTGCCACGTGTCTAGTCCCTCGATATTTTGAGACTGGGGCGTGACATCTAGAAGTAGGTATATTCGTCTACTAGCCAGCTATATATCTCAATCCACGTAAAGTAGTCATGCGAAGAGCGAACCAAGCACACTAAGGTTGTCCAGACCCTAATACGCTAGTTCTGATTTTGATTATGTATTAGTAGGCGTCCCCAATAACACATATGTCATGAACAAGCTTGCTAAAAGAATAAGCTTGCAAAACTAGGCTATAAAATAGCAGCATAAGTCACGGTAGTTTAGAAAATATAAATACGCTGGATTCTGATGAAATGAGGTACAAGAATAATTCAAGTTCACAAAAACAAATAAAGCAACCCATAAGTAAGACTCTACAACCTCTATAGTTGTCATACTAACCCCTTGTTTAGGTCGCTAGTCAACCAAAAATAGGGGTATGGGCCTCTAAGTTCTACAGCCTGAAGAAACATTATCTTCTCATGCAAGTCTACAGTTTATGTCATTCAGTTACACTACATTAATGAGGCAAGAGGACTATGTGTTACTAGATTGTGGGCATATTACCCAACTTAAAACTTTAACTAATAGTGTGATAGTCTTAAGGGGATCCTGTAAAACAATAAGGTATAACTCTTATTGGGGTATATACGAAAAAGAACTTGGTACTCGTTAGGGTCTCATGTTGCATTATATAGGTAATGACCATCTTAAGTCTTAATCATAGTGCTTTAGAACAAGTGCCAATAGTACGAATGGAAAAGTTACTGGTCTTCAAGGGGAAAGATGATATAATCTATATTGAGCTGGGGTACATGTTACGTGATTTAAAACTAAGAATAATCAGATCACAATCTAAAGGAACAACTCGAACCATCAAGCTCTAGCTACCAAGCACCTAATTTTCAAGTTCAAGATTACAACTATAACCTTAGCACTATATATCCTTAACATGGAATAAGATCACTTGGCCTTCAATCATAAGAGTTATGTGGCACGATTTGAAAGATGAAGAATAGAAGAACATAATTAGTCGTCGTGTAAATATAGCGAGAGCTAAGTTTGCAGAGAACAAGATAAAAAATTAGAAATAGGAAGACTCTAGATAAGATCATGGTTTCTACGGGGAAGGTGGTATGCTAATCTCTGTGTTTGAGGAATGATCGAGGGAATATTAGTTTATTCCTCTTGGCTTCCTAAGGTATTGTTACTAATATCAAGACAAGGGTCTATATTTATAGTTCTCTAATACTATCTCACTTTGAAAATTAGGTTCAGTCCTAACATTCGATCTCGAATTTCTATTGGTCCCTCAATACTAGGGTCAAACATTAGGGTCAGATTTCTAACTAGCTCTAGTAGTGCCTATACCGCTCTTAAGTCATTTATAATTATGTCAAGGAATAATGGTAAGCCATTCTTTTAGACAAGGATGCTAGGGTTTACTTAAATATTCTAAACTTAGTGATGCGTCAGGGTTCTAGTTACTCTTAATAGAAAGGTTACCCTACTTATTATCTAACAACATGGACTTCTATATTCTAGGAGAAGGCTATACTCTAGGAACTATTAGGGAAGCACATGAATCAAGCAGGATGCAATTATTAAAATAGAACAGATTAGAAGAAATACGAGTCATAGTCAATTATGGATGAGATCCTATACTCTAATCCTATCGGCAGGCTTGCTCGGTACAATAACGTAACCGAGACAATATGCTCTTGACCTGCATGGGCCACCACTAAAAATATGTCACGCCCCAGTTCCAAAATACGTAGGACTAGGACACGTAAACATGCCAGCCATATGAATATGGCACTCCAATATATGAAAACCATAACATACGTACGCTGTAATATGAATAATAATTCACAAGTGGTAAACACATATGTCACAGGGCATAACTAAATCTCATCCACTGAAATCATATATAAATGAATAACCAATATCTATAACTAGTTCTCAATATAAAGTATCTAGTGATGGTAGTCGGATGGAAACAAATCCACTACCGAACTAGAATGTAGAATAAATAAGATAAATACAATATAAGAATATCAACTAACAATCACGAAGCTCGAAGAGAAGACCTCTCGCAATATAAGTAGCTAGTCCAGATCTGCGCTCCTGCAAATACTCATGAACAATACACTTGGAAAGGGCCATGTCCTCAGAGGGACATAACAAGATACATAAAAACATGCCATAAAGTAAATACTGTAAAAACTCAAGGGTGACCTAACCATCTAAGTAAAATGCAAGTTGAGGACAACTTTGAGTGTATAGGAAAGTGTATGCTAGATATATGCTGACGTAATTCACCAATCGTGACAACTGGCTAGTATATGCCACATATGCCCCCATAGGAGGGCGCTCAATAATAACGTCCATCTCCGAAGAGCATGGCATCTGCATAATATAACTTCCATACCGCTCCGAAGAACGGGGAATCTGCATAGTATAATGTCCATACCGCTCCGAAGAACGGGGAATCTGCATAATATAACGTCCATACCGCTCCGAAGAACGGGAAATCTGCATAATATATAACATCCATATCGTTCTGTCAAACGGGGAATCTGAATAAAGGAAGTGGGTGTCCCATACGCCTACCAGTAGTCCTCCCTGCCCAATGATCTATGCATGTTGTATCCACAACACGCTTCAGCCACTACGCCGAGGCATCGTAACTCTGGCTCATAGTCTATCGTTAGAACAATAGCCCAACCTTACAACCAAACAAGGACAAGGAGTGGACCCTCGTACCACGATAATCTATGCTCCGCCTACTAATAACTGCTAAGTCTTCTAACATGCATCACTATTAGCAGTTATACCCTATCTGCCGCACACCTACACGTACAGGTGGCCAACCGCATACGCAGGTCTGTGCCCTACATGAGACTCACAACACGTGTAAGAGATGTGTCAAGGCCTGGGGAGTCATACCAATAACTCCACGATTTTAGGTGGGTCTACTAGACACTAGGTCAAACACAAGCCTAACGTCAACGCCTCCGTTGACTGCATCCGAGTCTCTCTCGGATACGCACAATTTAAAATAATAAACATACAGCTAATAATACAAAATTTAAACAGTACAACAAGGCAAGGTATACTTGCCTGGCAAAAAAGCTGTATAGCACCAATAACCTGCTCCTGAAGTCGCACAGATAAATCCAACAGGTCTTCGGGGTCAGCGTGCACAGGTACGGGAATCGAGGGTGTCTGCTGCGGGTTGTCTGCCAAGGGTGACGGGTCTATGATGAACACGAGGACGAGGGTAATGACGATGTGATGATTAGGTTATGGTTAAGGTGATGATTATGGTAATAACGACAGAAATAATGATAATGGTGGTGATGTAGATGATGACTGGGACGATGGTGATGATGTGGATGATGACTGGGACGATGGTAATGATGTGGACGATAATAGTGAAGGGGTGATGATGTGGTGATTGATGTGGATGATGGAAGGATGCCTAGGACGATGATGTAGGTGATAGTGATGACGATAATGCTAATAATGATGATGACGACAATGATGAGATGATGATGATGACAATGATGAGATGATGATGATGACGATAATGACGATGACGATGGAGGTGATGATGACGACGATGGCTACGATGATGGTGGTGATTAAGAGATATTTAGGGTTAATGTGTTGAATGAATGGTGATGATGAGGATTACATGATGGTGATGACGAGGAAGAGGATGATTAGGGTTGGTGTTGAGACGAGGACGATGGCGTGGGTGATGATGAAGGTGATGACAATGGTGGTGATAATGTGATGATGATGATGATGAAGGGTGTTGATGATGATGATGCTGGTGGTGGCTACTAACTGGAGTCCGACCAGGGGGAGGGGTGGTCCGGCCAAGGGAGGGGAGGCTCGGGTCGAAGTAGTTCGTTCATGGAGGAGGATGGAGCAGGGAGGTCCGACGAGATGGGAAGGAGTTCGTGGAGGAGTGGTGGGGATGGGTGGTGATCTTGCTGGTGGTGTTGGTGATGTGGGTGCTGCCGACGGTGAAGTTGGGGGAAGGGAGTTCTCAGGGAGGAAGGAGGTCGAGGGGGAAGAGAGGTGAACTATGGTGATGTTGCTGGTGGTCGAGCTCACCGGGGAAGACGAGTCGAGACCGGCGGGTCGAGAGCAGCGGGGTCGTAGCCGGTGGTAATGGTGACGGTGGTGAGCGGAGATGGAGGTCCGACGTGGCGACGTGCAGGCGGCCGGGGTCGGTTTGCGGAGGGAGGTCGGGTCGAGATGAGAGCAGGGAGGAAGAGATGGTGGTGCTGCAGTGGCGGTTGACCGAAGGAGAATCGGGGTCGAGGGGGTTCGGGACTCCAGCGGACTTCTTGGTGCAGCGGGGAGAGGAAGGCGTAGACGAGGTCGAGTCGTGGAGGGGACGACGGGGAAGTAGGGGGCTGTGAGGAGTCAGGTGCTGGGTGGACGGCGGCTCGGTCTCCGGCGAGTCAGCGACCTCCGGCGACGGCTGGCAGCGGGGGAGGTGATGAACAGGGAAAATAGGGAGAAGGGTCGGCTGGTTGTTTTATTTTAGGTTTTGTGTTAATAACAAAAAGAAGAAAAGAGGTATTTATATACATGGGAGAGAGGGTTGGTTTGACCTAGAAATATTTTGACTTGGTCAACATCCTCTTGGGTTGGGCCTTGGGCTCACATGAGGATGTTTGGAAGGCTAAAATTTGCATTATTTAAATGCAAGGATAGGTTTAAAATAACGGGGGCGATGTTGCGCGATGCACATCCCGAAAATAATGGAAAAAATTCATGTGAAGGAAAAATTGGGTTTCTTCACGTATTGTCCAATGGTGTGGACACCTAAATGCACTATTGCATAAAAGTGCCCAATAATTGGAAAAATTGTACAAGATGGAAATTGGGTTTTAATTTATTAAATTGAATGCGCACGATGTTCTGGAATTAAATAGAAGTACCTGGGAATAAAATTAGGTGGGACACAAGTGTCAGGGACATAGAGGATACGGTGTAGAATATTAATAAATTCGGGTTGCACAAATCGGTCAAGATTGTGTTCCCAATTTCGATTGGAACGCACCAGGGTACAGAGTTGGAATTGTTTTAGAATTAAAATAATAACGCCCGCGACGTTTATTGTGCGACTAAAATATAGCACAAGAAAGCATAATTATATGTTACACATAGGTTAGAATGGTAGGCGGGCAGGTCTAGGACAAGGTTGTAAGATTTATAGGAAGATAATGGCTAGTGTAGTGCTCCAATTATCGATGCAACGGTAAGGCGCGCTACGTGTCATAAACAATACAAAAATTAAATAAATACGGTGTCCTGTTTCTATTTGGATTTCAAACTAGCCGTAGTTTCTCTATCTATGCCAAGTAAACCTAATTTTGGGTGAGGGAGTTTACAGATATGACATGCTTAGAGCATGGGGTGGGGAGAACAACAAGTAAGGCATTAGGGCTCCTTTGCACTTTCCTTTTTGTAACCCGTACGCTCCGCCGAAGATACGCGGCGGTGATGACCCCTATATATTACTGGCGGCCTCTGGCGTTCAAAAGACGACATGCTTTGTAGGCCCCTGATTCTCCAAGAGAATCATGCCAATCCCATTTATGGCCAGATAGCCTACTTGTTGGAAAGTTGTTCTCAAACTGCATTCACATAGACGGTTAGGTGACCCATTGGATGTTTATTTTCAGTACTTTATTGGCATACTTCAATGTATCTTGTTACGTCCCTCTGAGGACCTGGTCCCTTTCCAGGTATAGATGTTCATGACTTAGCAGGAGCGCAGATCCGGACTTGCTGTCGAGATTCTATGAGGTCTACCTGAGCAACCACATCCCAATTTGTCCACCTTCTTTAGCCACCTCCTGAAACCGGTTGAGTAATCCTTCCCATCCTCTTTGCCTTATATTTCGAGGAGGTCTTCTCTTCGAGCCTCGTGATTATTAGTTGATGTACTTATTTTGTTTATTTTATATTCTAGTTTGGTAGTAGATTTGTTTCCACCCAACTTTCATCCTTTGATACTTCATATTGAGATTTAGTGACATAGTTATTGGTTATTTATTTATTTATGATTTCTGTGGATGAGATTTAGTTATGCCCTGTGACTTGTGATAGTTTATACCACTTGTGACTTATTGTTCATAATACAGCGTACGTATGCGTTATGGTTTCCATATATTGGAGTTGCCATATACATGCGGCTGACATGCTTACGTGTTCCTAGTCCTACGTATTTTGGGACTGGGACGTGACATATAGACTACAACGAGATCTTTTCTCCTGTTGTGAAACATTCATCTATTCGAGTGTTGTTGGCGTTGGTAGCTCAATTTGATCTCGAGCTTTTTCAACTTGATGTCAATACGGCTTTCTTGCATGGAGACTTGAATGAAGAAATTTATATGACACAACTTGATGTATTTCGTGTTCTTGGAAAGAAAAATTGGACTTGCAAACTGCAGAAATCCTTGAACGGCCTTAAGCAGTCTACTCGACAATGGTATACTCATTTTGATCAGTTCATGGTGGAACACATATACACTCGTAGCCAATTTGATCATTGTGTGTACTTTCGGAAACTTAATGATGGCTCCTACATTTATTTGCTTTTGTATGTGGATGATATGTTAATTGCATCCAAGAGCAAGGTGGAGATAGATAAATTGAAGGCCCAACTCAGAAAGGAGTTCGAAATGAAGGACTTAGGCGAGGCACGACGAATACTTGGAATGGAGATCAAGAGGGATCGTCCTAATGGTACCATTTGGTTGTCACAATCTCAATACTTGAAGAAGATTTTGGAGAAATTTGATATGCATGGTTCGACCAAACCTGTAAGTACTCCGCTCGCCCCTCATTTCAAGTTAAGTGCTTCTTTATGCCCGAATTCTAATAAAGAACGAAGATACATGAAAAATGTTCCCTATACAAATGTTGTTGGATCATTGATGTATGCTATGGTGTGCACTCGGCCTGACCTTTCGCATGTTGTTAGTATGGTTAGCCGATACATGCACAATCCGGGAAAGGGACATTGGCAAGATGTGAAGTGGATACTTCGATATCTTCGTGGCACTGTTGATCTTGGTTTAAAATTTCAAAGAAAGAATGATCTAGAGTTTGATAAATTAGTGGTTGGTTATGTGGATTCGGACTATGCCGGTGATCTTGACAAAAGGAGATCTACTACTGGATATGTGTTCACTATGGCTGGTGGACCCGTTTGTTGGTGTTCGATGCTTCAATCCACAGTTGCATTGTCCACTAATGAAGCCGAATATATGGCAGTCACTAAAGCTTTTAAGGAAGCTATTTGGATGAATGGTTTGGTGAATGATTTGGGAATTGCTCAAAAGCACGTTGAGGTATTTTGTGATTGCCAGAGTGCTATTTGTTTATCAAAAAATCAAGTTCATCATGCCCGAACCAATCATATTGATGTTCGATTTCACTTCATTCGAAAGATTATTAATGAAGGTGATATTCGATTGTTGAAGATAGCTACTGCCGAAAATCCAGCCGACATGTTAACGAAAGTGGTTACCCGAGATAAGTTGGTTCATTGCTTGGACCTGATCAACATTGGATAGTCGGTGCACACGTTTGCAGCCAAGTCAGTTATGAGGATACGAAAAAATTTCGTCAAGGTGGAGATTGTTGGAAATATACATCGACTCAAATTTAAGATGATGCATGAACTTGTTAGTTCATTGATGAACCTATCCATGTCTCTCCAACTTCAGTCAAAGAAATAATTAATCCTCATAAGTGTGATACATTCTTGCATGTATCTAGATTCATCTACTTGTGCCTATAAATAGGTTTGTATTTCATTTGTTTGAAGTGTGCAAAAATTAGAGAGAAAAGAGAGACACTTGAGATGAAGAACACCTTGTAATTCTCTTGTGTATTGTTGAAGAAATACTTGGCTGCACCACCGTGGACGTAGGAGTTATTTCTCCGAACCACGTAAATCTCGTGTCTCATTTCTTTTCTTGTCTCGTTTGATTTCGTATTCCATTATTGTTTCTGCTGTGCGCAACAATGATTTCATGAAAACTGTTCCCCTTGGACAATATACCAAAAAATTAATTAAATTGCGCTTACTTGTATCAAGCCATCCATGAGCCATAATTGTGCAACCTGCCTCTGCCCAAAAATTACGAAAACTGTCCACAAATAATTCAGCGTCACCTTCAAATTGTTGCCTATTTTACTCGTATCAATATCGTCATGCTCTTGTCGTTTTTGTTGTTTTCTTATAGGACATTCTTTCATCGACTCTCCCATTCTAAACCGAACATCTTGATTCACCTTTTTACATGGCTCAACCTGTCCTCTTCGTCCAGCGAGATGTTGTTTGACTCGATTAATTCCTCCGCCAGAAAAAAAAATTCCGCAAAGCAAACAAACGAGCTTTTTTTTTTTTTACTAGTCACAGAATCTGCTTCCTCTCGACAATATTCCCAAGCAATATCTGTTTTTCCTCTAGTAGTAGTAGTTGTTGTCTCTACTGTTGAATTAGGATCCAATTGTTAACCTGGTGATGTCATTGATTTGGGACAGATTTTCTAATCTACTCCGAATGATGACTGCAAATATACCAAGCGTGATCGTTGAAATTTATAAAAACAAACTAAAACAGATTTTTGAATTATATACAAAGTTACATACAAAAATAGATCATTGATGAAATATAAAAACAGAGAGCTTAAGAAAATAATGAGAAGAAAAAGAAAAGGAAGTTAACTAATCAACTATTCAAACTAATAGAATTGCACTTTAAAATAAATCGAAAATTAACCTGGTATACTTCAAGATTTTGAAGATGAGAAGTGGATTTGATCAGATGTGAGCTGCTAGCCTACTACGTTTATGAGCTGATGCTTTGCTAGTGCCACTAATGGTTTTGAACTTAGTGATCTTTTGAATTGATGAGTTGTTGTTATTTGTTAGAGAGAAAAGTTAAATTAAATTAAAGAAGAAGATCAAAAGAAAACATTTTGGAAAGCAAACTTTCAAATTTGAGTGACTTTTCAGTTATCTAGATGTAAGTTGTGCTATTCTTGGAAATTAGTAGTTTTTAATTAGCTTTTAACAAAAAAAAATGGAAGTGGAAAAGTCAGGGTCAAACCGGTTCAAAATCCAACTGGATCAGACGGTTTGGTGGTCTAACCGGCCGGGTCAACTGGGTTACTAAAAAAACACCGATTTTTGAAAAAAAAATAGTGGGTCAATATTGAACCAGTCCGAAAAAAATTACTGGTTCACGGGTTGACCGGTTCAACCGGACGGTTCGGTCCGATTTTTAAAACACTGGAAACAATTGTAGAAGTGTCTTGGCTTGTCGACGATAGGCAAAGTTCATTGAGACGATGGAGGCTTGCAACGAATTTTCATGGATGAAAAAGTTAATTATGTAGGAATTGGGGCTTAAGCAAGAGCAGTATGTTTTACTTTGTGATAGCCATAATTTTATTCATATAGGGAAGAACCCAACGTTTCATAGTTGGTCCAAGCATATTGCAACTCGATCGGTATCATTGGATACGAGATGTGCTTGCGTTGAAGGACGTGATGCTTGAGAAGGTTCACACGGAGGACAATAGAGCAGATATGCTCATGAAGGTTCTACCAAAAGAGAAGTTTGAGTACTACAAGAGGATCGTCGGTATGACGAGCTCCTGCACCTAGTTGGGAAGTGTAATGTTCCGCTCTGCTTGGCTCAATGAGATGGTTTGTTGGCTCAAATGGTCGTTTGGACTTGGGTGCATGCAGATATTTTTTCAGAGATTTGCTAGGTCAAGGCAGTTAGTTGTCTCTTCAGGTGGGTGGTCTTGATCCTTCTTTCCTTTACCATAACAGTAATGAATGAATGTTTCATGTTTAGTTCTATGTTATAAGTATTATTGCATGCTAATAAAAGAAACGAACCAAAATATATTAGGGAGTAATCTCACTATGTAACATACTGCTATAGAACAAGGAATTATTAACTGATGAGATAAACTTGTGTAAAGTAGAACTACATGTATTTTATCACGTGGACTATTTATCTTGCTGCTATAGAAATAGATTCTCATACTATTTACTAATCTTATCATATGGAATAGAGCATTCTTGTTAGAGTTATCATATGGAATGTAGCATTATTGTTTTGTACGGATAACTATCATATTGCGTTTCATAGAATGGTAACATAGAAAGGTTTGGGACCGTTGGGTCGTCAAGGTAGAATCTCTGGATTGGAAAAAATGAGCCGGGCAATGGCTCGGAGAATAGTAATGCTGAGTAGAGATATGTTGTATACTTATTTTATATTTTGTACCATGCATTTGCTTTATAGATTAACTGTTCACATATTTGTATGGTCATGGATAACATGTGCACAAGGTTTATAGGTCCTCGAACGAATTATTGTGGCATCGGGATCGTGTCGGCCTAGGACCCAAGGGTAGCTGTGCTATCTGACGTCTAGCACGAGTGATTTGGAAACTTTCAGTAGGATTCGCTATTGCCGTTGAAATGATCATTATCTAACCAAGCTACAGTCCAAGATGGTGTATCGTCAGTGACCTTTATATAGTTAGGTTGCATGCTAACGTCAATCTGCATACAATCCTATCAATAATATTTGCAGGAACGAGAGCACCGCACACTTATACTTTTGAAGGCTAATGATTGTCTTCTGTATGGACGCCTTTGTGATACATTGCTTCTAGTACTTTAAAAATGATATCGTTGTTTTCTGCAGGAAATGATGGTAAGTATTGGATAAGTTCAACTTTGTTGCTCTGTTGCATGACACTTTTATTCTTGTGGACACAAATTTTGCTAGATGTAACTAATCCTAAGATAAGATTAGAAAGACCACATAAGTTTACTTATACTCACTTAATAAAGTGTTGGTTTTATTTTACTGGGCTAGAGGCCACTTACCAGGGAATTCTCGACCCCCTACCAGATCATCGCAGGTACGAAGTATGTCACGCCCCAGTCCCAAAATACCGAGGGACCGGACGCGTGATAATGGCCAGCAGCACGCACCGATGGACAAACCCAATTTAATGGATCCATCGGGGCATACTTAAGCTGTATTACAACAATAATCAGGGTTTGGCTAATCTCATCCACCGAAGAATATATCAATATCAACAAAAGGAATATAAACATCAACATCAAGTCTCAAGTAAATAATTCGGGGAACAAGCCCGATACAAGTCTGATACAACTGTCAGATACAAGAAATAAGATAACCACAGAAAATACTGAGTATGGAGACAGTAAATACTCAGAAGATACCCCAAGAGATCACTCGTCTACTGGATCTGGTACTGCTCCAGTGCCTGCTCCTGTTCCTGCTTCTGCTCCTGCTAATGCTCCTGTCCTGTATATCTCTGGGTCGAACTCGTCTGCTAATCCTGGGGACATAATCCATTCCAGGTCCTCAGGGGACATAGCAAGGTACAGAAAATACAAGCCAAAATAATGCAGTGCAGGAAATAAATGAAACAATAAGGTAGACTATATAACCATCTAAGTGATATGCAAGATAAGTGTAGCACTAGAACTCAGGCTGAAACCACTACAAGCTCTGTGTCGGGGAGCCGGTAGCAGTGATATCATGTGGTTGTCTAGCTCGTAGTGAGACTAAGACGCCGGCATAATATATATATAATCAACCTGTAGTTTGTGTGACTCTTCCCACCCAATGTAATCATGCATCTCATGTCCACGACGTCTCATGTCCATGCCATACAGGATCATAACTAATGCATCCAGTCATATAATATCTAGGCAAAGGAATAAGTCATGAAAACTGTATCCTATACAGAATCATCATGAATATCTCAGGACGATTCTGTATCATGAATAGTGTCAGGTGTCCTGGGTGAAACGTACTTGATAATGCAAGCACGAGGAGTATAGGGTCTCGGTGTCCAAGTCTATGTGACGTTACACAACTCCGCGTACGAAGTTGGCACCCGACTATAATCGGACGCTAAGTAAGTCACACGGTCCTAGGTTGAAGCATGTACAACAAGTATATATCTCAAGAAAATAAATAGCAAAAACTGCAGAGATTGGCAAGGTACACTTGCCTGGGGTTCCTGCTCCAATTGTGGCTCTGACTTCAGCGGAATTTGCAGGCAGTACTCCGGTTGCTGAAATAGACATCACCATCAGATCCAGAAAATATTAATCAGCTAGAAATGCCTGTTCTTGAGTCCAATTTGGAGACAAGGACAAAAACGACAATTTCGGGTCAAGGCGGGGTCCAGATGTGGGCCGCTTTGCACCGAAAAACGCGTCAGGATCAAAGGTCTCCAAATCTGTCCAACTTAGTGTCAACAGGTCAGGAATGATGATACGAACCCAACGGAACTTCCAGAATTGGATTCCGATGAGCCGTTCTCAAAATCGCCCGTTGAGTGGAGCCTATGGGGCCCACGACACACGATTTTGTCAACGTTCTCAGAATCTAACCAAACTTGGCTCACAAGACCAGCGTATTGCTACGAGTCCGATGGCGCAAGTTTCGTCTCGATCCGACGTGTATACACTAAGTTACAGCGAGATTCAGAAAGGTCGGATACGGGGCGGTGTCCGCGGATACGCATTGATTGCGGTGTGCACGCACATCCGAATCAGCTTCTGCGAAATCCCATACGTCCGTATCAACGACGCGCACGTATCTGTGAAGATCGCACGCGACCAAGTCGTCCCGTTTGGCGGGGCGTACTTAGTTCCGGGGTGAAATAGGGTCTGTTTTTTCCTGTTTTTGGATCGCGGTGTGCGATCACCACAGGACGCGATGCCCCGAGTGGTTTGTCCGGGCACCGAGAGGGTCATACAGGCTACGCGATGAAATTTACGGAATCGAATCGGAACTACGAGGAAAAAGTTAGGAGTACCTGAACAGGACTCCAAAATCCGAGATTTCTGTGTCCGTGTCGACACGACCCGACACGCCGACACAACACAGTGCTGTGTCCGGGCTGTATCCCACTGTACTAGGGTTAGGGCTCCGAGCTTCGCCGGATTCGGCTGTGCCCGCCGGAGGGTTGCTGGGCTAGGCGGCCAGAGGCGGTCGAGGGGAAGTCGACGTCGAGCTGGCGGCTGAGCTTGCTGCTGCTAGCTGCTGGGTCGAGGAGGAAGGAGGAGGAAAGGGAAGGAGAAGGCGGCGCTGGCGAGGCGGGCTGGGCAGCAGGGCGGTCCGGTCGAGAACGGCCGGCTGGGGCGGCTGGGAGTTGTCGGAGAAGGAGGAGGAAGAAGAGGGAGGCGAGTGGCTAGGGCTCTTTATATAGGGAGGAGGTGGAAGACGGCGGGGCAGCCGGTGGAGAATGCGGGAGGTGGAGCGGAAGAGGCGGCCGTTTCGGGTAGCCGGAGCGGCGCGGTTGCCGGCGGCGCGGACGCGAGGAGTCGGGCGGCGTCGGGTTCGCAGGAAGGGGAAGAGGGAGCGGGTCTGCGGGCGGGTTCGGGTGCGGGTTCGGTCAGGCGGACCCGACCCGACCCGCTAAGGCCAATGGGTTTGGGCCGGAGTCAGTTGGGCCGGGCTGGGCCTGATGGGCTCGGGCTTTATTAAATAAAATAAATAAATAGATAATAAATAAATAATTGTTTTCATGTGATTTAAAAATAGGTCCTGGGCCCGATAAATTCCAGAAAAATTACCCTAAGTCCAGTTTTTTATTTTACACCCAAAAATATTATTTTCATAATATTTTAATATCATTTATTATCTAATAAAATCATTTAATAATTAAACCCTGATTTTAATTACAGAAAAATCTCAGAAACTTTCCAGAAAATTGTGTAAAAATCAAATTTTAAAAATTCTTGAAAATCAGGGGGTTTACAATCTACCCCCCTTAAGAGGATTGCGTCCTCGCAATCAAAGAATAACCGGTCAACAGAGATGACACGGTTGCAAAATTTATTCGAAGCACATCAAGATTAAGGAGAATCAAGGTTGAGAGTAACACCTAGGAAAAATTATTTCCCTAAGCATTAAATGTTATGCAATTTCCCAAATGTGGAAAATCTAGAAAATTATAGTTTTAGAAAACCAGGTTATCTTTCAAAAACATATCAGGTTAACATTTCTAAAACATTCTAAGTTATTCTTTAAAACATAATTAACAATTCTAGGTTATCACTAGATTAGCAATTTAAAACTATTAGGTTAAGTCTGGGGTCACGAACCAGCAGGCACGAACTACAGAAATGCTAGAAATAGAACTACAAAAACTTACGCGCATTAGCTACTCCATGGTTCTGCGCGTTCTCCAAGGTCATCATCAGGGCTTGTCCGCGTCCTTGTCGTCGATTCCTCTGCTGATGCTGAGCTTGCTGGAAGAGCAGTGCCTGGGGTATCAAAGGTGGCCTCGGCTGATATCCTCCTGGAACTGGTGGTAGAACTTCTTGAACTTTCGTTTGTGGTGCTTCCAATGTTGGATAGGTTGGCCTCGGTACTGGAAATGCTTGTTGGTTTACCCTTGGTGCTCTATCTCGACGCTCAGGGCATTCCCTTAATAAATGCTGACTGGATCCGCAAACTATGCATAATTTCTTCTTTCGTCTGCACTCGTTCTCAGTATGACCTCGCTTGCGACAATATGGACAGACAGGTATTGCCTGTGGAGATGCTCCTGGTGGCTGGTGTATGTGAGATCTTTTTGTAGCTTCTTCTTGTGGTGCTCCGGCGAGTGCTGAAGTGGATGATCGCTTCAGACTGGTTTCTCTCCTGATGACGCGCTCCATGCGTCTTGCTGCAGCAAGGACGTCCGGATAAGATGTAGGCACAACGGATCCAATCAGTTTCTGTAGCTCAATGTTTAGTCCGTCGAAGAACTTCTCAGCCTTCTCTTCTTCTGTTGGAATCAAGGTTGGGGCGAAGCGACTTTAGACGAATGAACTCGGCGTTGTACTCTTCCACCGTCATAGCATCCTGAGTGAGGCGATTAAACTTGTCCCGAAGTTCTGATCGAGCGATAGCTGGTATGTACATCTCCTGAAAGAGTCTAGAGAACTCTTCCCAAGTGACTCGGTCTGGTCCGAGCCGTGTCTCCTCAGATAGCCACCAGTGATGTGCATTGTCCGTCAACTGCATTCTGACGGCAGTCATCCAACGTTCTCTTGGAATCTCGGCTGCTTCTAATTGATATTGAGTGTTGGTGAGCCATTCATGAACTTCAGTGGGCTCTTCTTTCCCTGAGAAGGTACGGGGCTTCAGCTGGCGGAAGTCAGAAATAGAGCCCGTCGTTGGCCAGCGTGCTGGTAAATCTGCCTGCTCTAGTGCGATTACTATGTCGCTCCTCAAGTTCTCTGCCTCATGACGCAGAGCCTCTTATTGAATTTGTTGTTGAGCTTGCATCATTGCGTAGATCATTTGTAATATCTGATGCCCGTCCATAGCCTGTCCTGGTGGAATTACGGGCATTGGTGAAGTAAATTGCGTCGGTGGTGGAATGTCATCTTGCTGGATTTCCGAGGCATACGGATTCGCTTGACTACGTTGCTGAGCGGATTGACCTTCTTCTACTGGTGTTACTTCCTCTTCATTGGTTACCAAAGCATCCCATGGTGATATTGCAGGAGTCTCATCGTTTGTTTGTGAATCCATAACTCTGCAACCAAAATAAATAATAAGAGGCGTACAGGAATCAAGGCAGGATACAATTCAAGAAATTGATTCGAATCTGATATGGATATCAAGAACGTTTTAAGCAAGTGGATGAGATCCTAAAACTTATCATATTCTTATTGTAGGCCTGTTCGGTCCCTAAGTTGAAACCGAACAATTTAGTCGTTGACCTGCATGGGCCACCACAAAAACCATGTCACGCCCCAGTCCCAAAATACCGAGGGACCGGACGCGTGATAATGGCCAGCAGCACGCACCGATGGACAAACCCAATTTAATGGATCCATCGGGGCATACTTAAGCTGTATTACAACAATAATCAGGGTTTGGCTAATCTCATCCACCGAAGAATATATCAATATCAACAAAAGGAATATAAACATCAACATCAAGTCTCAAGTAAATAATTCGGGGAACAAGCCCGATACAAGTCTGATACAACTGTCAGATACAAGAAATAAGATAACCACAGAAAATACTGAGTATGGAGACAGTAAATACTCAGAAGATACCCCAAGAGATCACTCGTCTACTGGATCTGGTACTGCTCCAGTGCATGCTCCTGTTCCTGCTTCTGCTCCTGCTAATGCTCCTGTCCTGTATATCTCTGGGTCGAACTCGTCTGCTAATCCTGGGGACATAATCCATTCCAGGTCCTCAGGGGACATAGCAAGGTACAGAAAACACAAGCCAAAATAATGCAGTGCAGGAAATAAATGAAACAATAAGGTAGACTATATAACCATCTAAGTGATATGCAAGATAAGTGTAGCACTAGAACTCAGGCTGAAACCACTACAAGCTCTGTGTCGGGGAGCCGGTATGTCACGACCCGCACCCGGAAATTCGGGCACGAGTGCGTGGGTACGTCCAGCCTACGCCGCAGAATCGGCAGTAGTACGCTGTCTAGGTCAAATCCAGATTTACTAACTAGCTCATTCACAAATAACATAGGCAAGATAATAATGAGGAATGAAACTTAAGATTGCAACTGAAATAAATGTGACAACAGGTTCAATTATTTTAGTACAGGAATCAGAATGAAATCGGGGACAAACCCGATTGCTAAGATAAAGAGCAAAACTAAGATAACTACTGCTATCTACTCAGCAGGAGTAGCTTCCTGTGCGGGAACTGGATCTGCAACTGTATCACCTGCTGCCTCATAGGGGCCATAATAGGTGGGGGCAAGGTTCTCTTCATCGCCTAAACAACAGATCCAGTCAGGAAAGGAGCAAAGTACACAGTGCACAACAAGATTAAACTAAATATTTTATGACAATTAAATATTGGATATCATGTTGAGAAACAGCATTAGCAGAACATTATTATCTCAGAGTTAGCTGTAAACAGGAATATGAGAAACAGAAATAAATAAAATAGGAAATGAAACTACAATAGCCAGCAAGAAATATAACATGACCAGAACTATCTGTGTGAACTTGTGTTTGTTTTTAGAATACATAGTTGGCATGTAGGGGTTTATAAGGCTAATCCGGCCGTCATAAACGGCTATTAGACAATACAATCGAGATCCGGCTGATGGACAGTCGTGTACCAACAGCTATTAGACAATACAGGGGAAAGGGTAAACTACATGCCTTCTAGGTATTCTCCCACCCGACATAAAAAACAAGACAGGAACTACCAATATTCAAGACATAAAATTCAACATTTCTAACACTAGGTGTAAACATCAAGGGTACATGTATGGCAGGGAATTAATTATCACAATATATAAAGATTAACTTGAAGTGCAGGTACTTGCCTGTTGTTTGGATCTGATTAAATTGGTTCTTGGGGGAAAAGTCCAGAGATGAGTCCAAAAGCTGAAATAGACATTACCATCATGCTCAGAAGATGTCAAATAGCTAGAAACGCCTATCCTTGGGTCCAATTTGAAGACAAGGGCAAAAACGGCAGTTTTGGGTCAAAACGGGGTCCGCCGTTGGGCCCGCTTTGCACCGAAAAACGTGTCCAGGTCAACGGTCTCCAAATTCACCAAACTTAGTGTCAACAGGTCAGGAACGATGATACGAACCCAACGGAACTTCCAGATTTGGATTCCGATGAGCCGAACACAAAATCGCTCGTCGAGCGGGGCCTGTGGGGCCCACGACACGCGATTTCGTCAACGTTCTCAGAATCGAACCAAACTTGACCCACAGGACCAGCGTATCGCTACGAGTCCGATGGCGCAAGTTTCGTCTTGATCTGACGAGTGGGCACGAAGTTAGGGTAAATTTTAGAAAAGTCGGATACGGGGCGATGTCCGCGGATACGCGTTGATTCCGGTGTGCACGCACACCCGAATCAGCTTCCGTGAAATCTCACACGTCCGTATCGACGGTGCGTACGTATCTGCGAAGACCGCACGCGACCAAGTCGTCCCGTTTGGCGGGGCGTACTCAGTTCCGGGGGTGAAACAGGGTCTGGTTTTTTCTTGTTTTTGGATCGCGGTGTGCGATCACCACAGGACGCAATATCCCGAACAGTTTGTCCGGACACCGAGAGGGTCATACAGGCTTCACAACGCAATTTGCGGAATTAAAAACGGAGCTACGAACAAAAAGTTACACGCACCTGAAGGGGATCCAAAAATCGAGTCTAAACCGTGTCCGTGTCGTGTCCGACACGGAATTCGAAATTAGGGCTAGGGTTAGGGTTTGGCTCTGCCGTGTCCTGGCTGGCCGGACTCGGGCGGCTGGACTCGGGGACACGCGGCGGCCGGCTCTGGCACCGAGGGCGAGGGGTCAGGGCGGTCCCGGCCGTGGGGGAACGTCGGTCGAAGGCGGCGGAGCTGCGGTGAGTTGGGGGGGGGCCCGACGTCGGCTGAAGGGGGAGGAGGAAGGAGGAGACGAGGGAGGAGGCTGGGGCGAAGTCGTCCGGCAGCGAGGCGGCCCACGGAGACGGCTGCGGTGGCGGTGGGTGTTTAGGGTTCCGGCAAGGGGGTGTTCGAGGTGGCCGGGGGTTCTCGGGAGGGGCTTTTAAAGGGAAGGGGAGGTCTGGGAGGCCGGGCTAGGCGGATGAGGGGGGGGTCGTGGCCGCGGTGCGCGGGGCTGCGTGGGGCGAGCCGGACGGAGCGGCGGGCGGCGCGGCCGGCGGAAGCGGAGCGGAGGACGCGGTCAGCAGCTGCGGGAGAGGGGAGAGAGGGGTAGCGGGCGGGCACGGGTGAGGAGCCGGGTCGGGCGGGCGGACCCGGATCCGACCCGCAGCGGTCGGGCTGGGCTGGGCCTAGCGGGCTGGGCCCAGCGGGCCGCGGGCTGAATGGGCTGGGCTCAGGTAAATAATAATAATAATAATAATAATAATAATAATAATAATAATATATTAATAAATCAGTTAATAAAATAAATAATTAATAAATACTTTTTAGGTGTTTAAAAATAGGTCCGGGGTCCAATAAATTCTCGAAAAATTATCCTAAGTCCAGTTTTTCATTTTACACCCAAAAATATTATTTTCATAATATTTTAATGTTATTTATTATCAATTAAAAATCATGTAATAATTCAAAACCCTGATTTTAATTTCAGAAAATTCCCAGAAAATTCCAGAAAATTGTGAAAAGTCCCAATTTTAGTATTTTTGAAAAATCAGGGGCTTACACGGTAGCAGTGATATCATGTGGTTGTCTAGCTCGTAGTGAGACTAAGACGCCGGCATAATATATATATAATCAACCTGTAGTTTGTGTGACTCTTTCCACCCAATGTAATCATGCATCTCATGTCCACGACGTCTCATGTCCATGCCATACAGGATCATAACTAATGCATCCAGTCATATAATATCTAGGCAAAGGAATAAGTCATGAAAACTGTATCCTATACAGAATCACCATGAATATCTCAGGATGATTCTGTATCATGAATAGTGTCAGGTGTCCTGGGTGAAACGTACTTGATAATGCAAGCACGAGGAGTATAGGGTCTCGGTGTCCAAGTCTATGTGACGTTACACAACTCCGCGTACGAAGTTGGCACCCGACTATAATCGGACGCTAAGTAAGTCACACGGTCCTAGGTTGAAGCATGTACAACAAGTATATATCTCAAGAAAATAAATAACAAAAACTGCAGAGATTGGCAAGGTACACTTGCCTGGGGTTCCTGCTCCAATTGTGGCTCTGACTTCAGCGGGATTTGCAGGCAGTACTTCGGTTGCTGAAATAGACATCACCATCAGATCCATAAAATATTAATCAGCTAGAAACGCCTGTTCTTGAGTCCAATTTGGAGACAAGGACAAAAACGACAATTTCGGGTCAAGGCGGGGTCCAGATGTGGGCCGCTTTGCACCGAAAAATGCGTCAGGGTCAAAGGTCTCCAAATCTGTCCAACTTAGTGTCAACAGGTCAGAAACGATGATACGAACCCAACGGAACTTCCAGAATTGGATTCCGATGAGCCGTTCTCAAAATCGCCCGTTGAGTGGAGCCTATGGGGCCCACGACACGCGATTTTGTCAACGTTCTCAGAATCTAACCAAACTTGGCTCACAGGACCAGCGTATTGCTACGAGTCCGATGGCGCAAGTTTCGTCTCGATCCAACGTGTATACACTAAGTTACAGCGAGATTCAGAAAGGTCGGATACGGGGCGGTGTCCGCGGATACGCATTGATTGCGGTGTGCACGCATATCCGAATCAGTTTCTGTGAAATCCCACACGTCCGTATCAACGACGCGCACGTATCTGTGAAGACCGCACGTGACCAAGTCGTCCCGTTTGGCGGGACGTACTTAGTTCCGGGGTAAAACAGGGTCTATTTTTTCCTGTTTTTGGATCGCGGTGTGCGATCACCACAGGAATCGATGCCCCGAGCGGTTTGTCCGGGCACCGAGAGGGTCATATAGGCTACGCGATGAAATTTACGGAATCGAAATCGGAACTACGAGGAAAAAGTTAGGAGTACCTGAACAGGACTCCAAAATCCGAGATTTTTGTGTCCGTGTCGACACGACCCGACACGCCGACACAGCACAGTGCTGTATCCGGGCTGTATCCCACTGTACTAGGGTTAGGGCTCCGAGCTTCGCCGGATTCGGCTGTGCCCGCCGGAGGGTTGCTGGGCTGGGCGGCCAGAGGCGGTCGAGGGGAAGTCGACGTCGAGCTGACGGCTGAGCTTGCTGCTGCTAGCTGCTGGGTCGAGGAGGAAGGAGGAGGAAAGGGAAGGAGAAGGCGGCGCTGGCGAGGCGGGCTGGGCAGCAGGGCGGTCCGGTCGAGAACGGCCGGCTGGGGCGGCTGGGAGTTGTTGGAGAAGGAGGAGGAAGAAGAGGGAGACGAGTGGCTAGGGCTCTTTATATAGGGAGGAGGTGGAAGACGGCGGGGCAGCCGGTGGAGAGTGCGGGAGGTGGAGCGGAAGAGGCGGCCGTTTCGGGTAGCCGGAGCGGCGCGGCTGCCGGCGGCGGGGACGCGAGGAGTCGGGCGGCGTCGAGTTCGCAGGAAGGGGAAGAGGGAGCGGGTCTGCGGGCGGGTTCGAGTGCGGGTTCGGTCAGGCGGACCCGACCCGACCCGACCCGCTAAGGCCAATGGGTTTGGGTCGGAGTCAGTTGGGCCGGGCTGGGCCTGATGGGCTCGGGCTTTATTAAATAAAATACATAATTATATAAATAAATAGATAATAAATAAATAATTATTTTTATGTGATTTAAAAATAGGTCCTGGGCCCGATAAATTCCAGAAAAATTATCCTAAGTCCAGTTTTTCATTTTACACCCAAAAATATTATTTTCATAATATTTTAATATCATTTATTATCTAATAAAATCATTTAATAATTAAACCCTAATTTTAATTACAAAAAAATTCCAGAAACTTTCCAGAAAATTGTGTAAAAATCAAATTTTAAAAATTCTTGAAAATCAGGGGGTTTACAGAGTATGCTTGGACAGATTGAGGCATTGGAGTTTCGTTGGCAACTTGAAGCATTGCAGGCAGAGATGTTGCTTTCCTTTGTATATAGAGGACATAATTATGTAATATCATTGTTTGTATAGTTCTTAAGTTGTAAGTCTTGTGGCATAATTCATTATATTGAGAGAGATTGAATGATTTATAATCGAGTTGTTCTTGGCTTTGAGCCGTTGTAGTTTCGCTGCAATATCAATAAAGAGAAGTTATTTTGTGTATATTGTGTCGATTCAACTTTTCTAGTTAGCATTTATACTACTATGACTTTGTAACTTCGTTGTTAAATTGTCCATTTTGGTATTTGTCTTGTACAAGTATAATTTAGGTTTGTAGAATATCACGCACAGTAGCGACTTTCGGTTATGCAGAACCGGGGTGTAATAGGAAAGGGGAGAAGCTCGGAAAGTCGAAGGCGATGAAAATGATGCAAAATTCAGCATTACTGGAAAAAAAGACACCCTGGATGTATATCGTCGGTATACTGCTGATCGTCTTTTGTACCCTTTTGCATATTTTTTAGAAACTTTTACTCATCAATCTGGTATACCGCAGGTATACCACTTTTCGGGGTGAAGTGGATACCAAAATAGTTTTATATACACCATGGGATCAACTCATTGGTCCAGATTAGCTACGGGATTAAGGAAATTATAGGTATTTATAACCCTAAATCCTCATCATCTCTTCACATATACCAAAGAGAAATCAATGAGAGAGTTCTCAAATCTTGCAACTTCCAAAGAAGAGAAGAAAGAGGGATCAGTGGCTTCTTCGAATGGAGATCGTTTCGAGTGATTTTTTTTGTCATCTCCGTTCTTCGGTAACTTCTTGTAATCCGTTTTCATTGCTTTGAGTACTTGCGATGATCCAGTTGGATCGGTGGAGAAATTTATAGAGAGTAATTTTCTAATTCATTAGTGAAGGTTTTTCCAATGTTGAACTCTAATCATCCCGTTATTTTTCCTGCAAGGGTTTTCCATTTAAAAAATTAGTTGTGTTTGCATTTGGCTTTTTCTGTAATTTTGGCAATTTGATTTTCTGTGTTTTTCTTCGGTTATCTCGCAGTCTTTTTGGTTTGGAAAACGGTTTCTACGCTTCATTCCCAACACGAATTTTACCTAATTTTGATAAACTTTAGAAAAGAATAAGAAAAAGAAACTTAACATTCTCCACCTAATTTTGATACTCTTTAAAAAATAAAAAATAATAATTGTTAATTAACCAATCATCATTTTAAAGGAAAGGTGCCTAGCTTTGACATGTTGTAAACCCTATGATTTTAAATTTTATTATTTTTATTATTGCAATTATGTAATTATTTGAGATTAAGAAAAAAAAATTATTATTCTTAGCTAATTAGAAAAATATAAAATTCATGAATTTATTAACTTGTATGGATATTTATTTATATTTATTAATTACAAATATTTTACAGAAAATATATTTTTGGTGTACAACTACTATTAATGTATTGTAGAATTTTTCTGAAAATTATTTTATGTACAAACTAATTTTCTTATATTTGATCGTAGTTATAGATGGCTATATATATATACAAATTTATATGGTATTATAAAAGAAAAGAAAATGAAAAAAATAAAACCCAAAACCCAAACCCAAACCCAAAACTCAAACCCAAATCCTAAACCACTACCCCTTCCCCTGACCCCTTTGTTCACTAATCGTAACCCCCTTCTCTTAATTTATATACAGCCACCATCACCATCAGACCACCACCACCACCGTCGACCTCGAATTCCAGCATCGTCGTCGATACCGGCTCCGACCGCAGCCTCCCCGCGCGGCCCCGACAGTACGCGCGTGGGCGCGTGGGCGGGTGACAGTAGCTGCAGGAGCAGCAATCTCCTGACGACCTCCCCGTTGAGCCCCGACGACCTACGACCCCCGGTGAGTACCCCCTGATGGACGACCTCCCTCGTGCCTCCTCGAGACCGAACATGGTTGATCCTCTTCCCCGCGACCGAGAACGCCATAAAATCGAGCAGGAATTCAGTTTCAACGAGTCAACTTCACGGCACATTACCGCTCTCCTCGCTCATCCGAATCTTATGCCACATTCTCTGGTATAATCCCTATCTAACCCCCTTTTAGCATCTTCAATTAGTTTATTTTAATTTAAATTAGGTTGATAATTAATCGAGTTCCAAAATCAATAAAAACTTGATTTCTAAAAATCAAATTTTTTGATACGGGGTGTGTCCCGCCAAACGAGACAACTTCATTACTGCAAATTGCACCAAAAGGTGTGTATCGTTAACGCGGACGTGTGGGCTTTCGCGAAACTTGATTTGGACGTGTGTGCACACCGAAATCAACGCGTATCCGTCGAAAAATACTATATCGGCCTATTCTGACACATTGTCATAACTTTGTGTGTGCTTGTCATTTCATAATGAAACTTATGCCATCGGATTCGCAGCGTTACACTGGTCTGTGACCCAAGTTTGGTTCAATTCTGAGAACGTTGACGAAACACCTTTTTGCAGGTCCCACGGTTCCACTTGATGGATGATTCCGTGACCGGCTCACTGGAATTCAATTTCGGGCACTCTATTGAGTTCTTGTCATTGTTCTGGACTTGTGGATAGTAAGTTTATCAAATTTGAAAAACTTTATCTCTGACACATTTTACGGTGCAAAGTGGGTCACAATTGGACACCGCTTTGACCCAAAACTGTCATTTTTGTCCATGTGTTCAAATTGGACTTATGGGTAGTCAATTCTAGCTATTTCTTATGTTTTGAAAATATTGGTGATGTCTGTTGCAGTATCCGGAGATGTTCGTATGGATTCCATCTTTTCGGAAGCAGTTGATGCATTGAGCTCGCTACTTGGACCTCGCTATATCTAGAATCCAGGCAAGTGTATCTTGACAAACTTGCAGTAGATCATGTTGTATCTACCGTTTTTGTGTTTAGATCGTACCTTATTCTTAATATTGAGAAACCCTATACAACGAGTTGTATTTAACCTTCTCCCGAAATGAAATCTCTTATTCTTATTACTGTGCATTTTTTAATTTCGAGGACAAAATTTTTATAAGTTGGATAGATTGTAAACCCCCTGATTTTAAATTTTAAATTTTATTATTTTTATTATTGGAATTATGTAATTATTTGAGATTAAGGAAAAATTTTATTATTCTAGACTAATTAGAAAAATATAAAATTCATGAATTTATTAACTTGTATAGATATTTAGTTATATTTATTAATTACAAATATTTCACAGAAAATATATTTTGGGTGTACAACTACTATTAAAGTATTGTAGAATTTTTCTGAAAATTATTTTATATACAAACCTATTTTCATATATTTTACCATAGTTATAGATGGCTATATATATATACAAATTTATATGGTATTATAAAAGAAAAGAAAAGAAAATGAAAAGAATAAAACCCAAACCCAAACCCAAATCCTAAACCGCTACCCCTTCTCCTGACCCCTCTGTTCACTAACCGTAACCCCCTTCTCTTAATTTATATACAGCCACCGCCACCACCATCAGACCACCACCACCACCGTCGACCTCGACTTCCAGCATCGTCGCCGACACCGGCTCCGACAGCAGCATCCCCGTGCGGCCGCGACAGTACGCGCGTGGGCGTGTGCGCGGGTGACAACGGCTGCAGTAGCAGCAATCCGCCGACGACCTCCCCGACGAGTCTCGACGACCCTCAGCGAGTACCCCCTGCTGGACGACCTCCCTCGTGCTTCCTCGAGGCCGAACGTGGTCGATTTCCTTCCCCGCGAGTACCCCCCTGTTTAATTACTAGGTACTCTTGGTAGGGAGTATGTTGCCAACTAGTTTCCACTTGACAAAACACAAATTTGTATGAGATATTGGCATTAGGAAATCTAAATCCAAATTAGTGAGTGATCCTTAATCTAAATAGTAGTAGTAGTAGTACCACCTTTCGTACATATAACAATCAGCAATCAATCAAAAAAAATGAAAGAAGGAAGTACCTTTCTTACATTTTGGTTGTTTACATCAATCAAATAGATGTCTTCAGCCAAGACTTCTCCTTTCTATACAAATTGTCTCACTCGTTGCACTGTTCAAACTTTGATGAAATAAGTATATTCATAAAACAAAATGCTCTTCTTCTTTTCTAACTAACCAATTCGTCAAGCTCCATATTTATACAAAGTAGTAAAATATAATACCAAGAAAGTCTCAGACTGTCAGTATCTCCTCTTGTGTCATACCAAGGATATATTCCCATTGTCCAAGTCTAATGCCAGTCTTTCTCAAAAGTTAGAATCTGCTCTGTGGGTCTTGTTTATTTGTCCCCTTTGTCCAAGTCTAAGACCACACATCTCATATTAGGTAGTTTGGTTTGGTCTTTAACTCTGTATGACTTTGTCTGTATGGCAAACCGTTTAACAAATCCTCTTTCCTATACTATAAGTATAAGAACTATGATGCAGTGACAGGGACTTCAATATCGTATAACGATAAACCAGCTCAAACTCCTTGACACACATTTGAAGCGAACTTTAGATTAATGAATCCAACTCTCAATTCATAAAATAAATTTTCGACTTAAAGGAAGTGTGTTGAATGATATAGATACAGAACCCTCACAGAAAATCTAAAAAAAATTTGGTGCAGAGACGGAGACTTCGACAGAAACACAGACTTATGATGATAGATTTAAACTTTAAGTTATTGGTCCATATCAAGGTAAAAAGGATATTGCTAAATAGTGAATGCTAAGAACTCGTCAAGATGTCCGGAAAAGACTTGGTCAAATTACTCGGTTAGACTTCCTTGAAGAGATTCATTTTATTCCCCATGAGTACCTTAATCTATAACAACAGACAAAACAGTCAATCAGCAATGCATAAGAGACTGATCGAAGCTAATCATGTCCTTCGTTTGTGCTGTTGTGCTCCAGCTTGTTGCGGAGTACTCTACTAATGAATATGGATTTGGTAGGAGCCACATTTCTAATCGTTGATAAATTGATACACATGCATAGTTAGAATTGTCTTTTATATATATACAACTGCGGAAGCAGGGTTTTAGTTTACTGAACTTAAAACATCCTTAAAAAATTTAAACAAAATAAACGTTGTACCAGTATCGTCATTCAAAGTGTCTAAAAGTACGGACCAGTCCAAAATTCGTTCCAGGTCCGATCAACGGACCGACATGCTCCGGCCCACTACTCCCACGAGTCCGGGCTGGGTTGGAGAATCCGACCCGCAAGTCCGGCCCGATCCGGCCCAATTAACCTTCCGTTCGGACCGAGTTAAATTCGGACGGTTCGGTCTGGCCGATCCTGACCGGCCCGATTCAGGTCCGGTTCAGCTGAATTTTTTTTTGTTTGTTAGAATATAACAGTTACCCCGATTTAGTGGCAGTTTTTTGACCGTTTTAGGAGTATTTTGGTCATTTTACTAAAATTGACCAAAATATCCATTACAACAACTCTTTTTTTAGGGTATTTGGGTCATTTCGTCCCAAAAATTCCTATAAATAGTCCATAATTCATGAAAAATAAACACAATAATTTTTTTTTCTCTCTTAAGTTTAGAAGCAAGGTCATTACAAAGTTTAGAAGCAAAGAAATTATTGGAGTCCAACTTCTTTCCTCTCAACAATTTTTTTTTGTGATTTCTTTTGGAGGCTTCTAGCATACATTACAAGTAACTTTAAGTAATTACAAGTAACAGTATTTTTTTTTCTGATTTGAAATTTTTCTTTCCTCTCTCTCTCTCTCTCTCTCTCTCTCTCTCTCTTTTTTTGTAGAGAAGTAATTAATTTAGCTCTAAAAAAAATTTGAATTTTTTTTTTAAATATGGATGGACAAGATTCAAACCAACATTATGAAAATTATGATTATTATAATAATATATTTGAAAATAATTATATTCATGATTCTGTGCCACAGACACAAATGTCACCTCCTGAAGTTAGGAGTATGACCACGACTACAAATATTGCCAATAGAAAATAATCTTTTTTATGAAAATATTATACAAAAATATTTGTCACTTATAGTGAGGGCGCACCGATTTTAGATCCAAAAGATCAAAAATCAATACCTAAAGCTGCGGAATGTAAGAAATATAAGCGGGTTTACAAATGAAAAAAAAAATGATGGCACGAACACTTTAAAAAGACACTACAAAAGTTGATATCGCAAAGACACACTACAGGCTACACAAACACAGCTAAGTACCGGTGGTCAAGGATCTTCTTTAGGTAACTTTACTTATTCTAATGCTCGTAACAAGACTGAGTTAGCAAAATACATGATATGTGAGGAACAACCATTTACATTTGGTAAGAGTGATTTCTATTATAAATATGCAAGTAATACTCTTAATCCTTGTTTTACTAAAGTTTCTAAATATACTGCTAGAGCAGAGGCTATGAAATTTTTTCAAAAAGATAAGACTACTTTGAAAGAAAGTTTTATGCATGTTAGTAAATTAGCTTTAACTTCTGATATATGGACTACTAAGCAAAATTATGCTTATATTTGTATCAGGGCACATTATATAGATCCAAGATAGATGTTGCAAAAATACATAATTTGTCTAATACCTTTAGAATTTTCACATATCGGCGCTGTAATCGGTGGCGCTATAATACAATTTGTGCATGAATATGATATTCACAATAAAATATTTTTTATTTTTTTTGATAATGCTAGTAATAACACAGCTTTTATTAATGTTTTAAAAACACAATTTACACCTATGTTAGAAGGTAGACTTGTTTATGTTAAATGTGCTTGTCATATTATTAATTTAATTGTACAATAATGTCTTGAATTCTTTCAACTAAATTTAGAAAATCTTAGATCATGTTTACATAGTTTGAACTCTTCTGCAAGTAGACAACAAGCTTTTAAATTTTAGAAAATCTTAGATCATGTTTAATTGCTTTATATGAAGAAATAGTTATATCCACCCGACCCGGTACAACCGTTCAAGGTAGTAGCTATGGTTTTATATCTAAATTATCATATGCTAAAAGTGTACTGCAAAGGAAGAAACAAAAATAATGTTTCCAACCTACGCAAGAATTGCCCTTATCTAAATTCTTACGAAGAAGATGAAGATGACTCTTCATCTTATTATTCAATTTTAGAATGGTGGAAGAGACACGAAAAAAGTATAATGTACTTTCTTCTATAGCACACGATATTCTAATTGTCCCGGTGCCTACGGTAGCATCGAAATCTTGTTTTAGTGCAGGATCAAGGATGTTAAACCAGAAGAGGAGTCGGTTGCTGCCAGATATTTTGGAAGCTTGTGTCTGCGTTCAATATTGGACCCTTGATGAACAAAGAACTCAAAACTCAAGAGATAAAAGTGCCGATACCTCTGAGCTGGGCTTTAAATCTCTTAATATGGATGACACTACTGAAGGAGGAGCAATGCAATAAACTTCAACGAAAGATGGACGACGAATTTTTTTTAAAAGACTTGTACATTTTTTACAAGCTTTATGCAAATAAAAAATTATTTACAAGTTTTTTTTTTTTACTTAATGTTATAATATATTTATAATTTTATTGTCATTAATAAAAAAATTCAGTTTTTTCTTACTTAATGTTGTTAGTTGTTTAGATTTAACTTCTTTATGTTTATATAAATAACTTCTTTAAATTTAAAGTTATATATTTATACATTTTTTATAAGTTATTCCAAAAAAATTAAAATAAAATTCAACTTATAAATATTTATATTTTAATTTATACTTAAAGTTATATAAATATTGATATAAATAAAATTTCTAACAAATAAATTTTTAAATTATACTAAACATACAACTTATAAATTTGAAATAAATTTATACTTAAAGTTATATATAAAAAATTCAAACAAATAACTTATAAATTTCAAATTATAAAAAAATAACTTAGCAACAAATAATCTATAAATTTTAACTTAAATTTATTAACATATAAGTTATATCATATAGAATATATATAAAAAATGTAAAAAAAAAATAAACCGGGTCGGACTGGCCCGACCTTGAACCGGCCCGGACCCAGACCGGTTCGGCCCGGTCCTCCCCTGACTAGGTCATAGATCCGGACTGGGTCGAGGTTTTTTCTGACCGGGCCGGGCCGGCCTGGCCCGTATCTCCTCTCGGGTTGAGCCCGGTCCGGACCGGACCCGGTCAAACCCGTTTGACTCGGACCGCGGGCCGGCTCGGCCCGGCCGAATACACACCATGAATCGTCATGTCCATATCTCATCGTGTCAATACCGTACCGTGTCTGGCCAATGTAAAACCATATCCAACATACTAGAAAAATGACAATCTATAAAAAAAATATTTAGTTTACCAGGTAGACCATTTTAAGCATAAATTTGAACACTAAGAGCTAGAGAGAGAGAGAGAGAGAGAGAGAGAGAGAGAGAGAGACAGACAGACATGAGCTATGAATTTAAAAAAAGAGCTGGACTGCTAGAGTGTGAGATATTATGGACTGAAATTTAAGGTAAAAACTGGATGTGGACTGACATGTATAGAAAAATATAAAAATAGGTACGGCGAGATACATAGGCTTCTCCTTCCTAGCCTCCTCCCATAATCAATAATACTACTCGTAGTACTAAAGAAGCTGTTATTATCTCGAAATAAAGATGTCCGACTACAAATGGGTGTGGCCAGATACATATTACATAGTTTTTTTTACTTCCAAAAATTTGTTTATTTTAGTTAACGAAAAGTAATATGTATGTGGATTCTCTCCAACTCTGTTGACGTTTTCCACACCGAAATGCCCTCAAACCCAATAATATTCTTGCAGAGCAGACCGGGTCTATCCTCCCTTGCTAGACCTATACTACTACTTTACATCTGAACTCAATAAAGGCGGTCGTAGTCAAGTATTCCCTCCCTCCAAATATAAGGAACTTTCCACAGTCAACAAAAGCCTTCCTCTCTTCTAGACCAATGTGACAGATCCACCACTCTCCTCCTTCCCTTTGTCACTCCAAAATTCTCAGACCAAACATAACTTATATCATTCATATCTAGCGCTTCGTCAACCAAGCAAGTACCATTACATTGATTTTGGTTGGTTGGTTGGTTGCACCAAAATAAGCAATGGAACAGTACAAGATCAATTGTATCCCCCCTTATGCCTATGCTCCTGCCAGCCCCATGAGGCACATCCACAGCTCCTTCCCCCACTACTTCTACAGCACGCCCGCCGCCCCTCCCTCCTCCGACAGCATATCCGCCTTCGTCGCGCTCTGCGAATCGCGGCTCGTGGCCGATCAGGACGACAACTTCGCCTCCCGCTCCGGCAGCTCCACTGTCGCGCCAAAGGCGACGGTACCACCACCACCGCCAGCGACGGCGCAGCCTCTCAAGCCCCCGCCGCGGCTGCAGTACATTGCCAACATCCGGAAGAGCCTGCGCAACGGCATTACCGGCTTACGAAGATCTTCGCGGGGAGGGGGAGGGGGAGGTTCGAGAGCGCTGCCCAAGCGCAACAGCAACGTAGCGAGGAAGGACGGGGCCGACCCCTTCGCGGCGGCTGCGCACAAGGTGACCAGGGATGATCGCGCTCCCTGGTGCCAGCTGCCGTGGTGGCGCGGGCACAGGAAGCCCAAGCTGGCTGACGACCGAGATGTCGAGGCTACTGCAGTGAGCAAAAGTCGTGACGATGGTGCGGCGAGCAAGAATAGGAAGGGGAGCAGCTGGATATTTAGGATGTTGAGGAGTGCTATCAAACCCAAGGGGAAGGAGAAGGAGAAGGAGAGTAGTGGTGGTGGTGAGTCAAAGGAGGAGGAGGAAGAAGAAGAAGATCATGCGGAAAAAAGTGGGCAGTTGGTTGGACTGGTCAGGACCACAACAACTGCGAGCAGGTACAGGAACACGCACTATATACGGGTCTATGGCCTTTTCGATTGCTTTGGGTGCAAATAATGTTTGTTTGTGTGCGTGTGATCAACTTATTTTTGTTGTTATTGCCAGGCGCAGGCGCGTTCTGGTGCGTAGGAGAACAAGAGGAAGCTCAAGACGAAGACAGATTAATTTGAGTGCTGTATCTACGTACGAATAATGACTGCTAGAAAAGTAGCTTCTTAACATGACCAATCAAACCCTTCCGACCTCTGCCCAGCTCAAAAGAACGGTGCTAAGACCAAGTTCACAACCAGATTTTATCTTGCAATCAAAGGAAGAGAGGAAGATGGAGGGAAAGCGATTAAGGAACTGGCTTCTTTCGATACGCACAAGCAAATCAGAATCTGAGCATGCCTGTCTATTCTTGATCGAGTAGTCTGATCCATCTATGGCCTCGACCAAGGAAAGCTCCCAACACATCGCAATGGAGGCCGCTGTCTAACTCTACCTGTGTGACGTGAGGCCTTTTGGACAAGAAACGTTTTTGTTGGATTAAACCTGCATAACTTATAGTCTTTATATCGAATTCCTATCCAATATTTTCAAGATAAAGGACTTGTTCAAATGGTTCATTTGATGTTTATTCTGAATTTGGAAGAAAAAAGAGATTTAAATTACTGGCTGTTTTCTTGTTGAATAGCATTGGAAGGCATGGCAAGAGCTAGAGGAAAGGCTATCTATTGAGTGTATATTGGGGGCATCATGACAAGCATCAAGAACAATAGCAATGATGGAGAGACACAGAGACGTGGGGGAAATGATCAGAGAGCATGATTGAATCACAATTAATTGGTGCTTGCAAGTTTCTTATGCAAGGAAGGGATCAATTTATGACAGTAGGGGTGTGAGTCTATAATCTTACTGATTCTTTTTTAAGGTTACCTATGTATGTATATGTGTTTAGATCGTTTGATCTCTCTCTCTCTCTCTCTCTCTCTCCTTCCTTTGCAATTTTGACATGTGAGAAGGAACATTGAAGTGTATGATATATGTTATGATTTTCCTATAGTGTATGATATCTCTGATGGTTTTCCTAGTGTGTATAATAGAAGTGCATTTCTAACTTGCTTCTTAATATTATTGCTCATAGTTGTAGATCTTTAAAAATAACAAAGTCTCAAGTCACTGAAACAATGCATACCAAGTTTTCCGCCGCGTGAAGCAGATCATCAGAAGCAAGCAAAAAATAAAACACTTTCCTTTCGCTCGTGTGAAGTTCACAACCAGAGGGAATACTCATTGGTTTTGTCAATCTTGTAATTTCACCTGAGTTATATAGATTGGAATTTGTCCAACTGACGTGGTCATCGTCATATACGTTGTCTTTATCTGGACTTGGTGTTCGTTAGACAGGAGTTGGTTATTTCCGGTGGGTTTGTCTAAGTTTTCGATGTGGTCAGTTTCAGACACGATATCGAAGCACTTGCAGGACATGTCCGATCCCAACAATAAAGACATCTCGAAGAAGTGTGGGTGTCAATCTCGCGCGAGAGCTATCCCGTAAGCTTCTTCTGTAGCTAGAGATAGCGCGCTACATCAATGGACAAACTTCGAGTCCATGTGGATTATGTTGATGCTGCACCTAACAAAGCCCAAACTTATTTCAAATAAAAAAGATATAGGCGAGCTGATGGTAAAAGTTGCAAGATTGGAGGGGCTGGTGGTAAAAGTTGCAAGATTGGAGGGGCTTCTACATAAACAGTAGCAAGCTAGAAAGTGCTAGTTATGCAAATTAAAATTCCATAGGAGCAAACATGAAAAACGTTCCCGCCTTCTTTAATTCATTTGTCGAAATGTCAGTTCTAACTCCAGTCCCACTTTCCAGCTCCTCCAGCAATGTCGATCAGAAACCCTAACAAGCCCAAACCCCAAATCAAGGCTCAGGTCCTCCTCCTCTCCCTCTCCTCAGTTTCCGTACTTCTCCTCCTCCTCCTTCTGTCCACTTCCATCCCCACCTCCCCATTCGCCGCCACCGATGAAACCCTAACCCTAACTCCGGAACGAACCTATGACGAGAGAGAAGAAGTCTCGGAGTGGATGGAGAGGAAGTATGTGTACTGGGGACACCGGATCGACTGCCCCGGCAAGCACTGCGACTCGTGCGAGGGGCTGGGGCACCAGGAGTCGAGCCTCCGCTGCGCTCTCGAGGAGGCATTGTTTCTTAAAAGGTCGATTTTATTGCATAAAGTTGTCATCTTTGTTGAGAAAGTCGCAGGTTTTGGCTGCTGTTGTATTTTATTTAGTAAATGCCCTTGTGAATCACCTAGATTTATGTGATTTTTGTTTGTTTTTTAAAGTAGGTCGAGTTGTAAATTTGGAAGTGCGGATTAGTTACTTATGTAAAGCTTTGATCTTTCATTTAGGTGCTCTTTTCTTTTCAATGATCTAGGTGTTACACGAAATAACAGAATGGAACACTTAACTGATTGTAGCTTGTCGTAGTGTGTATTTTGGAGTCTCTGTGTCTAGTCTGAAATGTGCCCAGTGCAATGTGAAAATGGACATTAGGTTATCCCCAATGGGGATTTCTAAAATTGAGTTTCTATCTTACTTGGCATTGTACTTTAAGTAAATTTCTATCATGTTGGCAGAGTTTCTATGTAGAAATTGCACAACTCTCCAATGGTTCTCAATTTCTATCATATGTGATTGAAAAAAGGGTCAATTTAATGATTTAGTTTGAAAGTAGGGTCCAATATTAATTGCTACGAGGGAGAGAGAATTTCTATGAGAGTTTTCTACATGTAGAAACTCTCATCGAAATCTCCATCCTACATCAGCGTCATGTTTGTTGGAAATTGGAATAGAAACCACTGTTGAGAGAAGTTTTTTTCTAAAAAGAATTTCTACCATAGAAATAGGGGAGATAGAAACCCCCATTGGAGATGGCCTTACACCGATCTTCAGAATGGCAGTGCATACTAGATAATGACATTTCACCTTTACATTGTTGGGATGCTGAAAATTTTAGCCAAAATTACTTTTCTTGGGTTTAAATAAACAAAATTTTGGTGTTCAAATAGTTGATTTTTGAGATAAGTATTCAATTAGTTACAAAAGAAGAACAGAGGAAGGGAGGGGGAAACAAATTCTGACAAAATGTCCTTATGAAATAAGAACTCTTCTTGTTCCTTTGGGACATTGGTTTGCTGATGGTGACAAATTGTTGAACTCCTAAGGAGGAAATCATTATATGGTTATATGTTAAGTTGGTTGTTTTCTGTCCACTTTCATATGCTCTGTGATCAATTTACTCTGACCATTTTTTGTTGTGGTGTTTGCTTCCTCCTTTTCATATTTCTTGTCATTCATAAGTTGTTTGAATGATGAAAAGTTAGCCAAAATGGAAAGCTTTGGTTTATATAACTGAAAATTTGGTGTTAAAATAGTTGCTTTATGGAAGAAGTGGAAAAGGAAACATTTAGAAAATGTCAGTATGGAATGTGTACTCTTCTTGTTCTTTTGGATTTTGGCTTGGGATGTTGCATTTGCTAATTTTAAGAAGATCATTATCTGCTTATATGTTAAGTTGGTTGTTTTGTAGTCACTTTCACGGGAATTTATTCTGCAATCAATTTATTCTGATCATTTTTTTTGTGATGTTTGTTTCCTCCATTTCAGGGTTTTTGTTATGCCTTCAAGAATGTGCATCAGCCCAATACACAATAAGAAGGGGATCCTACACCACTCTAGTAATGTTAGCTTTGAAGAAATGTGTGTCTCTTTTGCCTTTCTCTTACATGGTTATTTTTCAGTAATCAATGAAATCTTACTTTTATTTATTTCAGACATGCAGAATATGTAAGAACAGACTTGATAGCTATGGTTTCCTATAAAAGAAAATTCTATCTGTCATCATTTGTTAAAATTTTTGCTTCCAATTCTTCTTTTCTTTGATATATAGTCTAAGGCATAGTTACCGAGATTCCCATACCCCACAAGGAACCGTGTTCTGAATCCCCCGATCCCAAATACCGCATCTCTTGAGTTGTGACTAGTGATGATTCATCAAATAAAGACCTATTTTGAACTTTGGTCCTTCATTCTAATTACAAATATTGCACATCTTTGCTATTCAACATTTAAGGTTCACGTGTATACCAAAACCATTATCAATAGTATAAGCAAAAGGAATATATAATATATATTAACTCGCCATATTAACTATTATGATTATTAAACATGATTAAAAATTATTAGGATATTACACCACATAGGGGGTGTATTTGAAACAGATTGGGTATTACTACTTTTCTAATAATGAATAAAGATACTTTAATTGTTTGGAAATAAATCACATAACCATACAGGACAAAAATTGGATTTGAATCTAGGTCAGATATAAGAATAGGCGAATATTGGATAAAATTAATGTATCAGATAAAAAAGGAAAAGGAGATGATTTCATACAGGTTTAGTTATGTATTGATCAACTAAAATATTGATATATATTTTGAATATAATAGCTTTTGACCAAGCGCTTTTAGCTCCAGTGGGAGCAGCGCTGGTACCCGGACCGGCTGGGTGGCTGTTCGAGCCACGGGTCCGCAAAAAAAATTGCAAAATAGTATTAATGATATATTAATGTAATATATATACTTGTACAAGTTGCAAAATATCCGGATCTGACCTAATCCAAAATAATATATCCATATTGTAATACATACTCAAAAAAATCTACTTTCTCAGTATTGTAACCAATGCCTTATTTTGATGACAACCAGACTATCATATCACCTATGTTTCTATCATAACATATAAACATAATAATGAATCATGCCTCCAAATCTTTCTATGACTATCAATTTCCTAGAACAATATCCATTTTAGCATTTCTGGCATAGGCATTAGACTATAGTAGCTCTTGTATCTTCTCATGTATTTATCTATGATGCCACTAACTACTATTGTTACTGCATAGTTTGACTAGATTAGCTTTAATGGATCCTATATGTGCAACTATTTTATGCATCACCTTTGGATCTACAAGAAAATTTCCATAACTGTATGAGATATTCTGTCCATCCTTCAAATAGACAGAGCAACTAAACAAGCAAATGGTTTCCCAATATGCTATTGTGATTGCTGGATAGTGTGGTCCTAGCCTGAATTTTCTGTAACAGATGTTCTATATTGCATAATAATTTGACTTTATTCTGACATAGAGCCAATCAAACACTTAGTAATATGAATTCCTTTTCAATGTGTTTGGCAGATGGGCATCAAGTTCTTGTGCCATGGACTCCTTATATGATATGAACCTCATTTCTGAAGTTGTACCTGTAATTCTAGACAATTCAAAGATATGGTATAGCGTACTATCAACTAGCATGAAGTTAGGGAAGAGGGGAATAGCTCATGTTGAAGGAACAGGACGATTTGACCTCAAAGACAATGACCTCTACTCCAATGTTTTCCTAATAAACCGCACTGCAAATCGGCTTTCATGGTAAATTGTAGAAATGTTTGCCTGTTATTTGCATGTACACAATCAGATTTATATTAATTTAAATGCATTATGTGTGAAAAGTGAACAACTTTTCTAGGTAAGAGCTAGTCTTGATCATGATAACCATCCAGGTTCATGGAGTGTAAGGATCGAAACAACCGCAGTTCTGTAATGCTGCCATATTCCTTTCTCCCTGCAACGCCAGCCAAAAATCTAAGGGACGTGGCCGATATGGTATTGGCTCTACAAACCAACTTTGTTGATTGATTGTTGTGTTTCCTGATAGGACATTTGGGACAATGAGAATTTTGTAAGTTGTTATGTTGGATGCCTCTTATTTGAATTCCCCATGTTTGAACTTGTGGACATTATCTTCAATAATCACTAATTGAACATGATTTTTAGTATTTAAAAGTTTAGTTTAAAAAAGAGGAGAGAGAGAAGAGAATGTTTAGCTCTATATTGAAGCTTGTCCTTTCTTTTTTACATATCGAAATAAAGAGAATCTAGGATCAACACTGGTTGTCAAATGCATCCTGTCATTAATTTGTTTATGACTTTCTTCATACAAGTGGAAATCCTTGTTTCTGTGTACTGATACTATGCACTTGTATTAATGAAGTTAACTTAAATAATAATATTACTCAGCATAATATCAGGCTGATATAGTTTAGTTTCAAGCTTACATGTACTTAAGGTGCACCGCTGTTCCCTGATATTGCAGTTTCCTCATTTGGATATTCCCTGTATGAGAAGGTTTCCTGCAATAATAGATTTATATATAGTAAACTTAATCATTTGCTAGTGTCTGTGATTGCCCATTCATTAATCTAGCTAATCTATCTCAACAGATCAAGGAGATCCTTGGTGATTATGATGCTATTCATGTGCGCCGTGGGGATAAGATAAAGACCAGAAAAGATAAATTTGGAGTCATAAGAACGCTTCATCCCCACCTTGACAGAGATACACGGCCAGAATTTATTCAATTTAGAATTGAAAAGTGGATTCCACCAGGGCGTACTCTTTTCATAGCTTCAAATGAGCGGTCGCCTGGCTTCTTCTCACCTCTTTCTGCCAGGTATATATTTGTATCTTAAGAAACTCTAATTGATTCATCAAAACGCATGTGGCTAAAATATTTTGTGCATTTGCATAGAAGTATAAACTTTTCTTCATTTTTACCATAGTTTGCAGTATCAGCCGATACCAATCCGATATGGCCGATATCGATACGGTTTGGCATGTCACGATCCAATACCGACCGATACCCGATAGTGATCGATACTGACATTAGAGGTCTCTTTACAGTCAATTCAACAAAGAAAATTGAACGAAAAGACCAATCAACAAGGACGTAAAAGCCATGTAAAAGAAAATTTATCTATCGCAGGTAAACCAATCGGCAAGGGTGACTACTATTTCATTCAATTTCAAAACTAATTAGAAACAACATAGAAAATATTTAAAATTATGCATAAATGTATAAAATATTTTTTTCTAAAATGTTAATAATTTATTAACAATTATTTGCTTTCTGATACCAAAAATTTTGATACTCCGATCTGAAACCGTCGATACTGCCGATACTCATAGAAATGGTCTGATACCGATAGTACGAACCTTGATTTTTAGTAGATTATGCAACAAATATTCTCCATGTGAACTTTACATTTGCCCCTCACATGCTATAGAGAAGTGCTTTCCAATCTTTTTCCAAGGAGTCTAATTAATTGTATTCCTTTTGCAAGAGTTCTTATTATTGTCCAAAAGGTCTGCTTTATTACTTTTTCCATTTCCAACTTTTGCACCTTTATTTTCATTTCCTTTATCTGCTCTGACTTCTGGTTGACCAGTTTAGCGACTAGAGTACTTTTGTTTCGTTAAATTAGTGTTGCAATTATCATGGCTATGGTTCTTGGAATGATCCAAACATTCTGGAGACTCGCGCTTTCTGGATTTGCATTCAGTTCTGGTTCTTGCTTACTACTGTATGTTACTTTCATGTGATGCCTTGTTCTTGCTAATGAGTTCCTAAGTTCCTAACTCATTGTTGGATGAAGTAACAACTCTTTCTTCCTTACTCAAAGGATTGATCCATACGATGGCTATCCATACTCTCTTTCCTTGTAAATAATGGCTTTTAGTGCTCAACAATTACAGGTATAAACTGGCGTACTCGTCAAACTACAGCACGATACTGGACCCCGTGATCAAGAACAACTACGAGCTCTTCATGGTAGAGAGGTTGATCCTGGCAGGTGCAAGAACCCTTGTCAAGACATTCAAGCAGGAGGAGAACCAACTCAGCCTCACTGATGACCCGAAGAAGAACGCAAAGAACTGGCAGATACCAGTTTACACCATGGATGGATAGAGAGGCTACCAGAGATTTACATCTCGAGGTCCGACACCTACACTTTTGTGATTTGTCTCCTAGTAGTAATAGTAGTAGTATTAGGTCACGCTTGATTTTTTGAGGGCTTTCAGGATTAAAATGTAACTTTAATTTGTAAATTATAACATATTTAATGGTATGGTGAATTTTTACGTAGTTTCTTGTGACTTGAGTCCAAAGTCTTATGAAGTAGATCACCAGGATGGTCAAGGTGTAGGTGAGGAAGAAGAGGGGGCTCCTTGGGGCCCATGGAGCTTCTCCAACTCTCTTCTCCTTGTCCTTCCAACTTCAGCCCGGCCGCCTCCTACTAAAGGTTTGAATCATTCCATTTCTTCTGCACAATGGATGCTAAGTTGTTCAGATTCTCACTCAAATATTGCTGCTGTTTGGTTGAGTGTCCTTTCCAAGAACTAGTTCTACACATACTTAATGAAGTGTAATCGCATATATTAGAGGAATGGACAACCAACACAACTCCGTAAGGCCAAAGTCTTATGGAGTATCAAATGTGCCACCGATACACAGGGGTTGTCCATTGATATATAGACGCATTGTGCAGAAAATAATGTTGGTTTTCAACTAGAATGAAAATGCTCGAGTATCCATAGAAAAAAGTATACAATTCCCATTATCTTGCCATAAAATCTTGCATATTACGTACATTAGATGCAGCCTTCTCATGGATCGAATACATGTTCTATTCAGTTCTAGGACTCGGTTTGCTGTGAGCCCAGGTGCGACAACACTTCTCCGTTCCCTCTGTGTAGTGCACCATATCAAAAGGTAAGCGACCAAGTAGGGTTAGGGATGACAATGTCCTCCGAATGCAACGGAGATCTGATTAAGGAAACGAATTGGGAGATTTTAAAACGGTAACGGAGAGAACGGAGAGAAAATTAAAAATATTCTCCGATCAGGTTAGGAACCGAATATGGATATAGTATTTTTCGTCCCGATAAATTTTCGATTCCGTTTGCTTATATCCCATATGTGCAATGATATTAGTTAGACATTAATCTCTCTTTTAATTACAAGCTTGCGACTCCATAGATAAAAAAAAAAATTGGAATGAAAATTGTTTTTTAAACATATACTGTACATAAAAAATTATTAATGAAAAGGAAAACAGAAAATTCCGGTCTCCGGTCCATGTGTTGACCGTGGCAGGGCAGGGACAGTATATTGCTTAACAAGGATTGAAATGGAGATAAAAAAAAAAAAAAATTGAACCCGACTGGAAACAAAGATTCGAACACTACTAGGAGGTGAGGATGGGGGTATGCCCCCCCGGCCCCTTGCCATCCCTAAGCAGAGTTCATTCCCTTAGCTGATTAGTGCACAACTTGCATGAGTAGAAGCTCGAAACTATTCATTTAAAGGGTATCCAGACACCTGCCTAGCTTTGCTATATCCAAATTCATATTAATACAAGTGATTGATACAGATAACATGATGCGTCACATATAGGTACAGCTGAGCTGACCATTATTGGTTGTTAACCACAAGATTTCATATATATAACTGATGCATGTCTAATTTTCTAAGCTCAACAATGTTTAAATGTCCAGATTCAGCCTAAAACAAATGGCCTACGCACAACAATGTTTTAATTTTGTAAGATTGACACTCCACACTGGCTTCTGAAAACATTAGCATTATGAATTCTCTGCAAAATGTTGGATCAGAAATCAGCTAGTCATGTGTAACCATATCATAGGGTTATCATAATTTAAAATTTGCAGTTAACTTTCACCAGACGATCACCTGCAAAATTTCCATATGGATATAGGAATGCTATGCGTCAAGAATTACAAGACTCTCCAACAGCAAAGATTGAATATACAACCACCATTAACTGAATGCTACTATACATGTTAGCTAAACCCTCCATTGCCAAACCTTTTCCCTGACCCTGTAACTTACGTGGACCATACCGTCAGCTGCACTGCATCATCTCCCCATCATTTGTTGGCATTGTGCTGATGAATATCAGAATTATACTCAAATATGCACCAACCAACAAGACTCTAGAAAATGATTATCTTTGCTCACGACTCGAATCTCTGATTTACTAGGTAGAAATCATCCGAAGTCTGTAATGTCCGACATTGATCCTAGATCATCAAGCCCAGTAAGGAAGTTAGGATCATACTCTTGAGGAATGTACTCCACATCAGGAATTTCTAGAAGACTAGCATCCGAGGCTGGCAAAAGAGGATGAGAATCAGTGTCTGCCTCCAGAATTGAGGGCAAATCATTGAATTCCATCGCTGGTCTAGGAGAGGGATGGATAAATTTGGTAACCAAGCCTGAACCATCATTTGATCCAGCTGTCTTCAAGAATTTAGACTTTTGAGATCTAATGGAATCAGAAACAGCTTTGTGTTTGCCCAAAGACTGGGATTTTCCACCAGATCGGTATCTGACAACATCACATGAGGGAAAAGCTGATGATGCCCATCCGGAACCTCCATCAATGCAAGCTTCTGAAGCAAGCCTATATGCACAGAACACATGACGGGTTATTTGGTACACAAGTATCGTTATGCTGATCAACCACAAAGTATCATTGAACTGGAGTAATGATAATCATCTACGCCTTGTCCCCACCAGAGGGGGGTAAGATATGGAGAACGAGAAATATCCACATAAGAACTAATGAAATTTGTTCGTACCATGTCCCTAGCCAAGTTAGCTGTGAGAAAGAAAGGGTCATGTTATAAAACCTAAAAGGCCAGTTGACAGGTAGGTAAATCTACCTTTTTGGTCATGCAATTTAAAGCTCATGCAATTGAGGAGCACCCTCAACTTCTCCTAGACTGGAAAGAGTCTAGATTAAGAGCAAATATGCCATAATTTGCTACATTAACTGGATTCATTTTTATGGCACTTAAGACAGCAAAAAGGAATGACAATGTCATTGAGCTACAGTAAAACTACACCAAAATTCGAGAGTTGTGGTAAGGGTTGAGTGACATTTTATTTCAACACGACCTTGTAGGTCAAAAGCCACAATTATTGCAGGTTGGGAGCTGGATTTCATGCAGCAATTTAATTTCTTGATCCGCTTAATTGGCGTGTGCCAGACGAGATTGACTCTGGTACCATGTTAAAGTCCTGACACTAAAATAAAACTCCAGCAATGTGGTGAGGGGTTACATATTTATACTAATTCAACAAAAATAACTAAATCACAGGACGGCACAATTAAACTATAACTTAAAAAGATTTGGGTGTGTGTGTGGGTGTATAGATGTGCAATTCTTGCTTACTTGAATCGGTTTTCAGCTAGTCTACAAGAAGATTCAGCCAGCAGAGTTTGTCCATGATGCTCTTCGGCTTGTAGGGCTGGTCCTGGCGAGGGTATTGACACAGTAACTGATGATGGAAACAAAGGATCAAAGTCACCATCCGTTGGGAAGTCCAGCGTTATATCCAACTTGTCAAATGATTGAGTCACCAATTGGCCAGGCACATCCAGCGGTTCTTGCTGATACTTTCCACTGACATCGTTAAGAGCTGCCAATACAAGTTTACTACTCTGTCTTAAAGTCGTCAAGTCCATGTCTTCTGATAATCTTCCAGACATCTTTCCACGTGAGAAGCAAGACATGCTGCTCGGATAACAAATATTATGAGAAGATGGCATGCTTTGATTGCGTTCAAGACGCCACTTTCCCCTCCAAGCAGACGAAATTATGGCCATGAAATGTTTTTGAAGGTGTAATTCATTATCAGAAAGCTCACAAACAACATTAAGCAACCTATGAACATGATCCTGCCAAAAGTTTCATTTTATTTCAGCATCTTTCTGGAAAAATTCTGGATGATGCATGCATAAATAAATGACAGCAATAATGTGGCAAGCCATAGGCCAAATCGTGACAACAGGACACCACAATGTTTAGGAACAGTAAACTATCTGCAGATTAGAGAATCTTCACTACAATCTAACTACATTAGCAGGCAGTTAAGAATTAAGTAATGAACACAAAATCTATATGTATTTGACACACATTAATGGTATGGTTTACAGAATCATTCAACTGGTCTGATCAGCACAGATGGTTGGAAACAAAAAGAGAGAATGTTTACCTGTAAATGCAGGTCAATACTTTCCAAACAAAGGAATTTTAGCAGAATACTTCAATTATGAGCCACCAAATAGCACCATATCTACTTACGATGGTTATTTTGTTAATTCCTAATTACAACCAACAATTTTGAAATGAATTTCGAAAGCGATAGTGAATTCATAACATTAAATGTTTCAAGCAGCTCAAACTTGTTACTGCAGTGCAATTGTGAATGCTAGCACGTCTCCATGAGAATTCTAGCTAACTGAAAGAATCTTCTAATTAACCATAAAATCATTTCAATTTCCATTAGGTAAGAGATTTATATTATGATTAAAACATATCTTCAACAACTAAAAGAGATTGATTTGTGGGATCTTTCTCTTTCCTCAGAGGCTCAAACTGAAAGAACGGAGATAGAATCAGGTCACTCACCGAAACGTTTTAACTTTCATATCTTCCTTGATATCATAACACTATTTCAGAAACCAGATGCAAGGTATAAATTCAATCAAATAAAAAACGGCATCCAATGTTTATCCAATGTCTCATGCACATCAAACTCTGCTTTCTTGTAGCCCTCAGAATGTCTTTCCGACCAACAAGTCACAGTATCTCCCTATATATCCAAAGATACAGTTCCCGTATATGTGAACTGCTACCACCGCTCTAACCATCATGAGTTTCCAGTAAGCAACCTCTAGAGTATTGATTCATTAGCTCCATTGATGTTGGCTACTGAATTATGTTGCAAAAGGCAAAAGAAGAAGCAATTGAATAGACGCACACACACACCCCTTAATTTTAAGGTGTAAATCGAATTCTGAACCAACTTTCCATGATTGTAAAAATTCATATATTTCAACATAACCAATTGTTCATTAAACATTAACTTTTTGGAAGAAAGTACTAGAAACATATTGCATACTGTATCAAATAAATTATTAGGCATGTTTTGTACATTAATACTTGGATAGGTTAAAAGGAAAACATCCTATGTACATTTGTATTGTCTGGAAAGGGTATTACGTAATATGAAACAAAATATTTGTAACATGGACACACATATATATATGGCTTATTTGCAACTAAAAACCATGAACTATTGGGTTGTTAGTAAGTTGCTACACCCCATTAGTTGACCGTTATATTTTGACCTTGTCACCAGCCACGTCTAGGGTTAGGGTATTTTTCAGATTATCTTGTTTTGTGACTTTTAATATGTTAGAAGGGTATTTTTGTCCTTATACAGTCATATTTAACACCATAAGAACCCCTAATAGTTCATGGTATTTAGTTGCATATAAAATAGATGAGTGCCAGTACATTAAAAGATGGGATAAGAAATGAGTTTTATCAGGAAAGTTCAAGGTGGCTCCAATTGAGGACAATATGAGAGAAAATTGTCTTAGGTGGTTTGGGCATGTGATGATGTGCAATGCAAAACAATAGATTCACCAGCAAGGAGTAGCATATACAGTAGTTAAAGGAGCCATTAGAACTAAGGGTACGCCTAAACAAACAAGGATTGAAGCTGTAAAAAATTATATGGTTTTTGTTTATGTTACAGAGCACATGACCCTTAAGAGAGCTGAATGGAAGAAACAGATTCAAACAGCCAGACACGAAAATTTTGGTATAAAAGCTTTGTTGTTTATTCAAGGAGTCAACATGCAGCACCAACTTGTTAATCCAAGGCTAATATTCGATTAGACGAAAGTTGTTAATTACCTCAGTTACTTTGAAGAGAGCTTTTCCAGATCCGGGCATCGTTGTTATCTTTTCAGTGCTGGAAATGTCTGTAGTAGAGTGAATGTACTTAAGAAACAGTTCCCGGAACCTCTCACAACAATGGACGGGGTGGTGAAACCACCCTTTGTAAAAGCCACCACCCGGCATACTGTAAAGTATGTCACTCACTAGGCTCCAATGTGTGCCATACTCGTGTACAATTGCACACAAAACAGCATCCTCATGAGGTGACCAAGAATCAGGGGCGGGAAAGCAATCTTTAGACCACACATTTCTTCTCTTTTTTAACCGTTCTGGCTTGACCACCATTACACGTTTTATTGGCATAACTGTAATGGATATCTTGCTGTTTGTCTTGCTTCTATTTGCTGGTCCACAATCAAGTTCATTCACCCTGTCTCCAGATTTTGAGTCCCTGATGTCCACTAATTGCTTGAGTGCAGAGTTAGAATTTCCTGTACCCTTACAGTCTGGAACTTTCTTTTGTTTCTTTGAACTTTTCTTTGAGTTATTTTCTTCTGGTTCCATCATAACCTTCTTTCGCTTTTTCTTACGAGGTGAATGTGATGGGGACTCAATGTAGACAATGCCCGGAGAAAGAACCTTCTCATCAACAGACATTGGGTCAGTTGGTGACTCATCATCCAATACATCCAAGTCAGATGCTAGAGGTCCTTTCTTCAAAGACTTGAACTTTGCCTTTTTCTGCTTCTTTTTCTGTTTAGGCTTTCGCTCAATAGTTGCTTCGTTCCTGTCAATGGAAAACATGTCAATGTAACAAACTTCAGCAATCAAAAGGAATGACCCAGCTTCTTTCAATGAACCAGATGGAGAAAATACAAGCTATAACAAAGACAAATGAGTTGAAACTTGGAAGTTCCAGTTAAATGCCATCATGTAAACTATACCAATTTCATGATGGAAAGTTGTAGGTTAGACAAAATGTTGCAATGTGCTAATGAGGTTGAAGACATAAATTAGTGACTGAAGTGAATACTAATGAAGATAACTTCTTATGATAAAACAATAGGTGATAATCAGCAATAAGAAATGTCTTATAAACTGTGGACCTTAGATTTTTACCTTGTTGCTTCACAACTGCTATTAGCGTTGCCTGTATCCTGGGCCTCGCATTCTTGTTCCTCCTCCAACTGACACAATTTAACATCATTTGAGTAAATATGCTCGGTCCAAAAAGTATAGCTACACCAACATAAATTTGCTGACAAACCTGACGCTGCGCTAAGGCTTCAACATGCTGTCTATATGCTTTGGTCGCAAAATCAGCATCCCATCCTGTTATATGAGAACCATGCATAAGTTCAAAATACAGAGACATGCAACATCATAATAGTGAAAGCAACCAAGCAAGCTAGGATATCGCATGACACTGACAATGAAATTTTAAAGAAAATGTTGAGGCCCTGGAACGGATGGTGAGAACTGAAGTGACTCACTTAATTGAGGTAGCCTAATAGATAAAGTAGGGTAAAGAACGGAAGTGTTATAGTGAAAAGAAAGGTGGTGGATACCAGTACAAAATGCAGTATAGAATAGCTATTGTTGATTTCAGGGTGAAACAGTGTGCACATGCTTCTTTTCTACGATGTAAAACTGAAAAAATAATGTTAGCATATAAATGCACATTGATCTCACAAAAACATTTTTTAGAAGGCACCTACTTTCATACAAGAAAGGTTCCTGATCTTCATCAATCTCTGCTTCAAGATCTTCCTTGAACTTTTCAATGCGCTCAAGTTCCCATTCCTCTTCCACCACATTGTCCTGATGTTCTACTACAGATTTATCAATTACAGGATCCCAGAGATCCAAAAAGCGCATTGCATATCTATCAATCGGTCTAAGCTGGTTTTCAAACGATGAACTAGCTTGTCCAGCAGCTGCTGCAGCTGCAGCCATCTGTTTAACATCAGCTAACATGTCTATATCTTCATCTCCCTCAATCAAAGTAATAGCCTTTTCTTCATTAATATTATCCCCAGAACAGGTAACATCATTATCATTGTTCACTGTGGACTTCAAGCAGTTTTGTTCCGCGGTAATTTTTTCATCAGGCTTCATATCATCCTCGTTAACATATTCATCATCATCCAACTTCCCAGGGACCTCCTCAGTAAATTCCTGATTGTCTACAGCCTCTTCTTGCTCTACCCTTTTGAGAGCCATATAATCTGCTTCATCTTCTGCTTGCTTAATAGCCGCTTCAACATCAGCATTTGACAATATTGTTATTCTGTTATTGGGATATTCAACAGCATTGGAGCTCCTCTCATGCAGATTGTCAACAGGAAGTGCTCCACGACTGGGGAAGAGTTCCATTGGATTAAGTTTTTTAAAGAAATCTGTGTTGTAACTGCCACTTTGTATGACCAAATCATCAAGCAGGCGCTTCTGATTTGCCTTCTTTAAGATGTTCTCTTCAATTGTGCTCTCACTAATAAGCCGATAAATGTGCACTTCCCGTGTCTGCCCTATTCTGTGACATCTATCTTGAGCTTGCTGATCCATTGCAGGATTCCAGTCACTGTCGTAGAAAATGACAGTGTCTGCTCCCACTAAATTAATTCCGACACCACCACTACGAGTTGATAAAATAAAAAGGAAAAACTTCGGATTTGTATTAAATCGTTGCATGAGTGTCTGCCTATCTTCTGGTGGTGTTGATCCATCTAAACGCATATAAGTGTAACCATATAAGTTAATAAATGCCTCCAAGACATCAAGCATCTTAGTCATCTGAGTAAAAATCAAAGCCCTGTGTCCATCAGATTTTAGGCGCCTTAGAAGGATAGAAAGCTCTTGTAACTTTCCACAATCAAATTGTATCAGACGCCTATCAGGAAAATAGACTTGCCGCCGAACAATGGCAGGTCTAATAGGTGACAGGAGGGGAGAGAAGACCTCTGTACATTTTTCTGCATGTGCTGATTGCAAAAGAACAGGAGATCCTCTTTTACTGCACCAGCAAACAGGAGGAGGAGCTCGCGACGCAGGAATTGCAAACATGAAGCTCTCAACAAGGTCAAGCAACTCTTGAAAGCGTTTCACTGGCGAGAGAATTATATCTGCCAATCTAGATGAGAAGTCCATATAGCAGGAAGGATTATTCTTTTGTTCATAGATACCAGAAAGAGGATGCTTAATTGTAACAAGCTCCCGGAGGTTAGTTCCATAGACAGGCTTTTTCTGGCACCTCAAAGAATTCCACCATGCAATGGAGGCCACCCTTTCTTTTAATTGTCTCACTCTTTCCTCACAAATGGCTCTCTGAATCTCTTCAAATATATTTGTTCCATAAACTCTCCTCCGTTCAGAAGTACTGTTGCAGAATGGCACTTTATCTGAGTTCATCAACATTTTGTCCTCAATTGAGTTCAAGGAACAAGCATTTACTGCTACTTCATCAAACTCCCATGAACTCATTTTGGAATCCAAGTGGGTAAATACAAAATTCAAGCCTACAAGATCAACCCGGGAAAATGGATCACAAGATAGGATGGTACAAACAGAAGAGCTCAATTGCAATTCGATACCAGCCATATCGAAAGAACTTACTATCGGACGGCCCTCAAAAAGATCTGGATGATTACAAACCTTGCGCAGTTGCATTATAACACTGATCATGCCAAAGAAATTTGAGCTTGCCAAAGTTGCTTGTGTTTCTGAACTGGCAATAAAATCTTCATATAAATTCCGTTGTCTTTTTGAGAGCCTGCAGTATGTTATATGCTCGTACTTTTTTGGGAGTTGTTTTTCCACGTCTCTTTTTAAACGTCGTAGAATAAAAGGTCGAAGCACATTATGCAATCGATCTACAACTTCTTTGTTAACCTTTTCCTGACCCTCAACCATTCCTGAAATTGGATTGCTGAACCAGCCTTTGAATTCCTGATGAGACTGGAAAATATGAGGCATTAAAAAATGCATTAAAGACCAAAGTTCCATGAGATCATTCTGCAGAGGTGTTCCGGTCAATAAAATCCGTCGCTTGGTATTAAAATTTAACAGAGTTTGCCACCTTTGTGATTTCCAATTCTTTATCAGATGAGCTTCATCTAGGATAAGATATTTCCACTTTTTGCGCTTAAAAACCTTGGAGTCCTGTATAACAAGCCTGTAAGTGGTGATACATACGTGGAAAGAATTGGGTTTTAACCAACCCTGTCGTTTATTTTTCCGTTCTTTTGCACTTCCAAAGTATGTCAATATTTTAAAAGCCGGACACCATTTTAGAAATTCGGTTTCCCAGTTAAGCATCACGCTAGTTGGTACGACAATGAGATGAGGTCCCCAGATACCCTTTTCACATGCTAGGTGAGCTAGAAGAGCAATTGTCATAATTGTCTTCCCCAAACCCATTTCATCCGCAAGAATTCCATTTAGCCGCTTCTCATACATAGTGACCAACCAATCCAAACCAATATGTTGGTACTCACGAAGAGGGTACTTAAGGAGGAAAGGGAACTTCGTACGAACTTTGGTAGTTGAGAAAGTGTTCCCCGTTGGTTGAGCTGATCTCGCAGCAGCTGCAGCATCAGCAATTATATTCTCACTGTCCCTTTTGTCATCCACCACATCATGACTCTCCATCTCTTCCACTACAGAATCTAATTTCTTGCATTCAGCACGTATGTCTTCTCCACATGCATTATTATCCAAGATCAGCATTGGATCTTCATGGCGTGCATCCTTATGTACTGCAGAATCCACTTGATCATCAGCACTAGAGGAAGCAGATTCAGATTCAGATTCAGCAACACCATCATCATTGTAGACTTCCTATAAGATGGAAACATTACTAACAATATCATGGAGAACGGAAAATCATAATGGAAATACATGTAGAAGAGACATACCTTTTTATACCTTGCAAGCAGCTCTTCAATAGGCATTTCACTCTCTTGATGTAGTAAATCAATCTATACAAAGAAAGCAGGTTTCAGAGACACTTAAAGCTGTTAATAACTCAATGCAGAAAATGAGGGGAAAGGAGTGTAAAAAGTCAGTTCACCAGTTATTAGGGAAAGATTCTGGATATGTATATACTCATCGAATGAAACTACAACAAAAACAAAGCCTTTATCCAAATTTTATGGTCGGCTATTTGGACCATTTTCTTCCATTCATCTCCGCTAAGGGCCATGCCCTTTGTAACATTAACAAAAAACATATCTTTACAGCCTCAACCAAGTTAGTTTAGGCCTACCCTTGTTTTAGCAACTCCTAGGACTTGATCACCTAGTGGTAAACACAATGCAATTGTCCAAAGCTCCAAACCACCTGAAGACAATTTTCTCTTATCTTATCCTCAATTGGCTCCAACTTCTCGCAAATACGGTCATTTCCTATCCTATCTTTCAATATAGTGACACTTGTCCATCTTAGCATTCTCATTCCAGTTACTCTCATTTTCTGGACATGTTCTCTAATTGCCCAACACCCCGGGATCCATAAAGAATGGCTGGTCTTAAAGAATTTTCCTTCCAATCTCATCCACTTAAAGAGCTTTAGAGTCTTCTGAGGATAAGGCTCCTTCTAGCCCTGGCTCACACAACCAACCCTCCACCCCCAATACACAAAAACTCCAATCCCCAACCCAAATCTATGTAGACATAAAAAACGAACACTGAAATCCACTATTTTTTTCTCTATTCAAAGGTGAATTAAGACTTCAAGTCCAAATAATAATTCCAAACCAGCCAGTCCCTTTTGTTCAACTCCACAATCCAAGGATGCTTAGGGTGGACTACAGAGTAGGTGTGCAACTCGGGCGGGCTAAACCCGAGCCCGGTCGGGTAAACCCGATAATGGGTTGGGTTAGGGTTAGGGTTGAAGATACTCGGGTTCGAGCTCGGGTATGGGTTAAAATATTTGAACCCGATCAAAAATCGGGTTGAGCTCGGATTCATGTGTCGGGGTTACCCAAAGAACCTGAAACCCGACATGCATATAATTTATATATGTATTTATACATATATTGTTCCATACTTCTTAAATAAAAAGTTTAAACCCTAATTTTTTTATCCAAACTCTTAAACTCCTTATCCTAAGTCTCATTTTAGTTTGTATTTTGTAATGAATGAGAATTGATTGCTATTTGATTATGTGTTTAATATTATTCTTGTTTAAAATTATTTCAAATATTATATTAGAGTCTGATAAAACCGATGGACCCGATCCTCCGGACTTGGTCTTGGACTACATATGTTGAACCCGAGGTCGGGTCGGACTTGGGCTCGGACTAGTCTTATGATTCATCGGATTGGGCTCGGGTTGAGCTCAAGCTCGACCCAACCCGCACGAGTTGCACCCCTACTAGAGAGATTTGTATCTCCACAGATTAATGGAACTGCCATACATAATTTTGTAAGAACCTTGCATAGTAGGAAACCATCTCCAATGATCATGTAGTTTTCAGTCAAAATGTCTCTAAAAATAAGAATAGAAAATATAACATTGACATGGAAACGCTTTACATAACAAAAGGGGGTCCGTAACACTCATCCAAATATACACTCCTTTTACCTCATCCTTTGGGCCAGTTGTATCTTCCTTAGCTAACTCTTCCTCTTCAGATAGCGTTGTCTCATCGTCCTGAAATAAATGCAGAAAATTATGCAATTTCCTTGATAATTCATATAAAACTGTTTCTAATAAATGGGAGAAGGGGACAGATACGGACTAGATGATAAGAGTAACAATAATGCATCATAACCCCCACTAAACAATCAAATTATATAAATGCACTTTTTACATTATCTACAGAAAAAGATACAGCAGGAAAGACCCAAACCAGATATGAACTATACTAGGGCCAAGGTTCACTAGGTTACTATTGACCTTTCCCCAGGAAAATATCGATACAAAAAGGCTGTCAACATATATATATCAAGCAAAATGCAGAACCTAGTCTGATATGCACTTTCTCACACGAGATCATCACCACAATTTTTTTTCTCACAGAAATGGGTTATCCGGTACACAATTATAACTTTAGAAGGCTCCACAGAGAGGTTCACCAAATCTTGTGACCAGCTATCAACCGATGGTCAACCCTTACGAGCAGTGATAGCAAGGATGGATGAACATAGAAGCTTGAGGGGGTTTGAGCCTCCACTGATTTAAAAAACAAAAAAGTTTAGTATAGTTCCCTAAAAAGGATTTTTTTTTTTTTAAGTATATGCCCCAAAAAAGGATACTTTGCAGTATCAGTATGGTCTTGGCTTATCTGATCAGAATCTAACGATTAATGATTCTGGCTGATACCGACATTGGGCTCTCCTTCCCAGTTAATTATGCTAAGGAAAAGTTTTAAAAGAAAAAAGATGAAACATAAACACAATGATTTGGACGTGTCAAAGATCACCATGATTAAGAGCACCATGCTACAAGAGTGTCGATAAGGAGTGTGCCAATAAGATTTCCCATGTCAACACAATGTAACCATTACTGTTTGTGAAGTTATATATATCTGTAAATTCACAATCATCTATCCTAATATTATTCCATTCAAGACTATCTACAGCGAGTTCATTTTTCCAAAAGAAAGCAATAAACAATAGTATCAGTTACAGGTAAACTGTTTATCAATGTTGGATATTATTCCAATTCCCATTTAAAGCTAAAGAAAGACAACAAATAAGAGATAAATTATACATAGATGTATCAGACATTTTTCTAAAAAATTTAAATAATTTTAATTATATTTTTTGGCTTTCCAAAACAAAAAACTCCAAAACTCCAATCCAAAACCCCCAAAACTACTGAAACTGCCGATAATAATACTCATAAAAAGTGTCCGGAACCGATTCCGATACCGCAAGAAGGAAACATATTTCTAAGAGATACTCGGTAAAAATAGATTGTTGTGTGCCTCTTAAACTTTTTAAATTTATCCTCCCCTTTGGTATCTCAAGTCTCCCCTCCTACCACCGCTACCTTGTCACTATGACAGAACACAATTTCTTCCCCCTACCAACCTCCTCCAAGATTCCAATTGCAACAATTCTTCTGTTCCCTCCTCATCTAACAATGGTAGCTCCAACTTCATTCGAGATGAGTAGTAATGAGCTAAGGTTTTCGAAAATTTTGTTCAAGACAAGCACCACTCGCAGCTAACCAGGATGTTACCATATCTCATGGCAGTGTTCACAATAGTGTTGTAGCCAGCGGACATAAGTTTGCCGCACAACCGACTGCTGTGATCACAAATGTTGTGTTTTCCCTCTGAATCTGATTAAATTTTGTGTGCCTCCCTCTGAACATAAGTACTCTTTCCACCCCTGGGTGCAAAATCTAGAAATCATAGGCAAGGGCAAATACTCACTAAAAATATGCAATACCAGTTGGTAGGTAGGAAAATGTACCCATTGCGAGTAATATAAGCTCCTGCAACCATGGAGCAAACTACAAATTTCATCCAGACTAAAAGTCTAGATGAAAAAGAAGAAATCAAAAGATGTTTGATATCGAATTATACTCATTCCTCCAAAAGAGATAAGGACAAGTATCGACCAAATGCTAGATCAGAATACTAACTTAATTCTATAAACATGTACTAAATACTGAATATGATGTTATGGAACATGACTGCTTTTTCATTGGTAAAATATAAACAAAGAGCCAGTTAAAGAGAGCTGAAAAGCATGAGAAAAATTAGTCAAACAGACATCTTTTATGAGGAGACTAAATGATGGTGTACCTGTATATCACAAGCTTGCAGAATATCCTAGAGAGAGAGAGAGAGATTTAGATCATCTAACTGTATAACAACCCTCCCTAATGCAAAAACACATTAATTGAGCTAGGATTTCATCAGCAAAAGGACAGGCTTCCAAGGCTCTAATTGAAGAAACAACAAAAACGAGCCTTTATCCCAAATGACTGGGGATGGGTACATGAATCATCTTCTTCCATTCTACTGCCCAACATTAGCAAATGCCATAGCCTTCATGTAGGCTCCATCCGAGTTTGTTTAGGCTTCCCATAGTTTCTATATGTCCAAACAATTTCAGAAGATGTTCTCTCGTCTTATCCTCAACAGACACCACCACCAATTTTCCACAAATGCACTCATTTCTTCTCTTTACATCATGTTTTTCTACTCGTCTATCTCAGCATTTCATTTCAGTAATGCACCTCTTTTGGAAATGTTTTTTAGTTGCCCAACAATGGCTCCATAAAGCATAGCCAGTCTTGTAGTTGTATTATAGAAATTCCCTTTCAACTTCAAGGGTATCTTTGGTATCCTATTAATATGATCACAAAAGCACTCCCAAATCACTCATTGTCATGGACAATTAGCTTTAATTCTATGAAGAACCTTCTCAACCTATTTATCACGAAATAGCTGTGCACATATACATTCTTTTTGTTCAACTTATTTTGAATCCTCAAAAAAAACCTCAAGATTCCGAAGCTTCTCTCCATGTTTCAGTTTTAGAAGATTAACCCTCTCAGTCTCATGACCCACTCTAGCAAAAAAACATTCTCAATGTGCACAATATCATCAGTAAACAATATACTTTAAAAACAAAGTCTCTATCATACATTTAACAAAAGACTGAAAGAAATGGCATTTGCCTATCAATATTCTCAGTATATCCTTAATAATCTCATGCAGTTCCGTACGTATCATAACTAATCTCAAATATAGCTATTGGATACATTTTCTCTTAAAACCCAGCATAATAGCATAAGTCTTTCTAAGGCTAGGTTTGGGATTGTTTATCTTGGCTGCTTTTACTTATTTTTCATAAAGCAGTGCTAAAAGTTTTTTGGTAATAGTTGCTTATCAAAAATAAAAAAAGGAAAACAGTTCAAATTTGGGACAGCTTTTGAAAGCGGGTGAGAGGCTGATGTCAAAAACTACTTCTACTTCCATTTTTTGAAAGTGGCAGCAATCACAGACCAGGCCAAAGTCTTATGAGAACCATATTGTGACTTTTATCTCTAAAAAATTTCCATTAATCTTCTGTGACAGCACACAGCTTCTAGACTAGATCCCTCTAGCATAAAACCAAATTAAATCTTGAAAATAAATGCATCTTTTCTCGTTCTAGGCTTCTTCACACTCTCCCAGAGTTTTATGATGTGACTCATAACATTTACTCCCCAAATAGCTACCAACATATTGACATTAAATGATGGAATAAATTGCTAATATGCCTCTTCGAACTTATTATCAAGCTTCGTAGTATAACTTTCAGCATCAGTATTGGAGCTTTCCTATGAGAACCGGTTTCAGAAGTTTTGAGGAGTTTCGGTGGTTTTCTATCGGTCTGTTCAATAGTTTCGACAGTTTCAAGATTTCTTTATCAGTTTACCTTGCTTATTATACACATAAATTTTGGTGTTGGAACCAAATTCTCTTTAATTTAAATGGTGAAATCTCTGTGCCTAATACTATAAAAGAATTGTTCAAAACAAGTATGTCGCTCGAGTTTAACCAGAATCAAAATGAGACAAATACTATCAGCAACACCACTTAAGATGCTAGCTTGGCGGAGAGAAACCCAAGCCACAACTAAGAATTAGTTTGGAACATTCAAGAGTAGATGATATTGAAGTTGTATGTCTTCGACTTTTAGCAAACAAAAGATCCCTATGATAACAGAGTAATATAACTTCACAAATGTTTCTACTTTAGTTTAACCAACATCATTTAGGTGAACTAAGAACACTTATGATCTCCCTTCTTGTATGTATGAAATATTTACATTTAGGTGGACTAAGAACACTTATGATCTCCCTTCTTGTATGTATGAAATATTTACATCCAGTGGTAATATGTTGCATCTACATATACTCGACACCTGAATTGCATCTACATATACTCGACACCTGAATTGATTTGACAAAGTGTTAGTATTTCGGCACTTTGTCAAGGATCATGCAGAAGCAATCATCAGAGAGGCTTCCCTTCCGTTGTTATGAAGGAGCTATTTCCAAAATTTTTTGTTGAAAACTTGTTAATATGGGTTTCAGTCAAGGTTTACAATCTCTCAACAGCTTTACGAGGTGAAAGCAATATTCTTTCCAACTGAGTGAAAAAGTACAATGTGCTTATCGTATTTTGTAGGATGGTGCCTTATTAGTTATATTGAACTGCTAGTTCCCGTAAACATATAACCACCACCGTGTCTTGACCTCTCTTTGAGAATTTGACCAAGAAATTATAAGGGTTGATATTAATGCTCTTTTTTAACAAGAAGGCTTCATTTTACTGATTTGCTATCAAGCATTTTGTTTCCACCTCCCTCGTATGTTCTTCACAAAATTGATAGCATCTGTCAAATGTCCAGGTGAGTAACACAAGAATGAGGTAAGTGTAAATTGTTCATACTGTTCCTGTTTCTTAGAATTCATAATTAAGCTTTTGGAACACAAAATGGCTTTGGGCAGCAGGTCAACATTATAAGATATTCCTATTTCTGAAATAATACACTGTTAAACTCCTGCAGTTGGCCAAAGTCTTCACACTCTGGTTCTGTATCCAAATAGGGTTTATAAATATAAATTTGTAGAATAACCCCGCGCAGAATCACTCAATCACCAACATGGTGTGAAGAAGAAACATAATAAATTGAGGAAGTTTAAATCAGATAATTGTAAATTGCAACATTAAGCTCCATACATCATTAAATATCCTAAATAAGTGTCATATTCACGACAAGCCTTGACTTCTAGGGATTGTTACTAGAGAAAGATCAATCAATACTTAAAAAGAAAGAAAACATTAAAGGATCACTCAGCTTAAAAGCTTAAAATTGAGTGCACTCAGTAACTAATGGTAAGAAATGCCTCTATGGAGCTGAAATTTAATAGTACCACCAAATTGATGAAAGTTATTCAGTAGAACCTTAAACTGCTTCACTAGAATCATGTGGTCAAAATCATGTGATCGTGATCATGATCATGATCACGGATCACACGATCCCAGGACTATTGACCCAACCCAATCCGGGTGGCACAAAAATATCACATCGACCACTGATCGCTTGAACAGGATCCAGATAGTAGAATCTCAAACGCAGATCGCATGATCTGACCCGTATCGTAGAATCCGGATCCTGGCGGGGCACTTTTGGGTTGGAGGGGGTATTTTGGGGATTTTTTAAATTTTTCGAAAAAGCCTTTTATAAGCTAGGGTGGACCTTCCTAACATATCAAACTTATTTATTTTCTTTCTTACAAGAAAGTGGTCCAATTGGATATTGATAGAGAATAGATGGTATCTTTTGACGAGGAAGAAGATAGTACTAGCATTCCGTGTATGGATGATTCCAACGAAAGAAATGAATGAAGCTTCCAATTGATGTAATTTAGCCTTGTTGCCTATTTTGTTCTTGTGACTCTTTGGATAATAACATACTAACAGAAGTTTGACCGACACTGACAGTTGGAAGTAATTGGGTTTTTTGTGATTTAATGTGCTTTTTTTTTGTGATTTAATGTGCTAACCTACTTAATTTGATGTCGTATAGCTCAAATATGCATTATTCACTATTCTAAAAATCGGAATTAGGCGGCACCTAGGCGGTCATGGGTCAGATGCTAGTTTGTGCCTAAACGGAATTAGTCAGGCTAGTCAGCGCCTAGTCGGAATTAGGCACTAGGTGCTAGATGCCCGTCCGACTATCACCTAGTGACTTTTACAACCTTGAATTACATAGCTTAGATAGTCCATATTTTTTGAAAATTTTAAGATTTCTTGGTTCCAACGATCCACGATGTGGATCCAATCCTATTCGGTTCCTTTTACAATTCTATGATCCAATCCTATCTTGACAACATTGGATAAGATTATGCTAATTTAATAAAGAAAATTAAGAATATATTCACAATTCATAAAGATTGGGAAATGCGTATCTGAACTCTAAATAAAGTTTAAACAAATATATACCTTCTCTTCTTCAGCAGCAAGGATGTAATCTCCATCGTCCTGGAAACATAAAAGATCCTTTAGCAGTGGGTTATTGACATCCCATATGTAGTTTATAAATAGATAAAAACACTAGTGGTTTGGAAGAATCATCTCAGCCGCTATATTAAGCAGCATCTTGAAACATGGTGCAAAAGCATACAAATACTCGTAAAAAGTGATGAAGTGGGTAAATCATAATAGGCCATCAGATATCAAGGTTTGAATCCACAGAGATTCATACCATAATTCAGTAAGAAATAGGATTGATTATTAACAACCATACCCTACTGGAGGGCTATAAATGTACAATTTAAGGATCCCAACCCTGAAATTTCAGTCATATGCACATCACGTTTTGGGTATTCAGTCCCCATTGCCGCCCATGTTATTATCTTTAATAAAGGACACCATATATGTTCTCAACTTATCATAACACAAACCAGTCCTGCATCACGCACCTCGCTGGTCATCCTAACCCCTCCATAATGAAATAGATAAAGTCAAAACTTTCCCCCAGCCAAAGATTGTTGTTAAACAAAGTGCAAGTATATAATGTCTCCATCTTCTGGAGTCGGCGGCGATATTAGGGCTTCCTCATTCCCTCTTGCTCGCGAAGGGATTAAGGGGTGTCTTGACTCGCCGAGGGAGGGATCTGTCAGGCAGGAGTATGGGTGGACGTCAGTTTATCGCCGATGACGATCGTCACGATAGGTGAGCTCTCGGTCGACACAGCCAAGACCAATGGGTGGTCGTCTAGGCAAGATGTCTGGGGGTGGAAATGCTTCCTCAAGTCTCCCTCGGGAGCAACCGCGACGTCAGGATGGACATATTCATGCACCTTAGGGATGGGCCGGAGAGAAATACGGCTTGTTCGGCAGGACTCTTCCCAGGCTAAGAGGTGGCCATTGGTACCACTAGCCTGTCTATGAGGGAGGGTTGGCTGATAACGGAGAGGGTCCAAAAGAGATGGTCTACTCCACATCCACTCCGAGGTCGCGAGCTACGATTTGTTCCCCTAAGGCGGCTGATTTGGTCGTTTGGATCCTCTACGCAGAGCATGTGCTTATTTATGGTCTGCGCATGGAGGACATATCCGTGGACGACGTAGCTATCTTGGTGGCAGGGTGGAGGAATATGGTGGTTATGTACATTGTCGGTCCACGTCCATTCTATCTGGTTGTCTCGACGTTTGCGCAACGAGTGTGGTACATGTCTGGATCAATGAAAGTTTTTTCCAGAAAGAATGGTTTCTTCTTTCTTAAGTTCTCTCTTGAGTCTATCCTGGAGGGAGTTCTCTCTGAGGGTCCGTGAATGCTTCGGGGGCAGTTAGTCGTCACCAAATGCTGGAATCCCTTAAGTATCCTTCGAGCGAGATCTTTTAGCAGTTGACTCTATCTGGGTCATGTTCCCAAAACTTCCACATCAGCTTTGGAGCTTCGTAAGGTTGTGAGCATCATTGGCACTCCAATCCACATGGACTTGGCCAGTGTTAATCACTCGTGGTTATCATATGTCATGTTCCTTATTAAAGTCACGGTGTCTCGGCATATTCCTTCTATAATGCCAGTGCGCCTTCCTATGTTACCTGGACTCGGGTACGGGTGTCGAGTACGGGTACATATCCAAGAGTCGGGTCCTTCAAACTCATAATTGAAGGATACATGGACTCGGCTAAAAAGGATCCATATTTTGGATACGGATACGGGGATATGACTATTAAAATAAATATATTTGAACATGGTTTCATAAAAAGACACGTCATGTAATAAAATTTGTAAGATTTCATAAAAAGACAACATATAATTATAAACTGCTAGTAAACTTTACTAAACTAGTTGAATAAGTCCCTAAGAGTCCGTCTCTTCAGCTCTCCTACTACTTTACTACCAGAGTCCGGATAACATAGATGTCTTCATGATGACCGTCACTTCAAACATGAAGTTATTTATGAATGGTAACCGCATATTTGCCAAACATGTTGATGTATTAGCCATGAGAAATTACACTGCCCAGATCCTACTGGAGATGTCGTGCGAAAAGAGCTGATGGAAGTCTTAACGGAATGTACGGTAGTTGTCCTGCCCTCTCTCGAGTCTTGTGGTGGAGAGGGGACTGCAGATGGAAATGTTATTTCTGATATTCTGTCCAAGGTAGTCAAAGGCGCAAGGCGCACTCAAGGCACAAAGGGTCCAAATCATCCGAGACGCAAGGCGTACTTAAGGCGCGCGTCCGAGCGACGCAAGGCACAAAAATAATATATATATATATATATATATATATCGGATTTCTACATTGATAAACATGTGCTTCAAATTCCCCCGTCTATGTTGCAATCACTTTGAATTGAGTGAGAGAAAATAGTAAAAAAAAAAGTATATCGGTTCAAAAAACAGTCTAAAAACAAAACAACAGTTCAAAAAATAGTCTAAACATGTTATTTTTTTCATAAGATTTTCAGGACGTGCCTTAGCTATTCCAAGGCGCTCGGAAAAGGTACGCCTTAGGTGCGCCTTAAGAACTGCGTCCCGTCTGGAGTACCCTAAGGCGCTGCCCCTGCGCCTAGGAGCAAGGCGCGTCTTAGGCGCGAATTTGACTACACTGGTTTTGTCTAATCCGTCTGGAGTGCCCTGAGGTGCTGCCCCTGCGCCTAGGAGCAAGGCGCGCCTTAGACACGCATTTGACTACACTGATTTTGTCTAATCTCGTGCCTCCTGGGTTGTCTTCTCTGAACAACCATGGTGCTCTTGGGAATAACTCGGGAGTTGTCATTGCTGGATTTTTCCACCCTAGAAGTTCCCCCTGATTCCAAAGGTGACCCATTCTGGTAGCTTGGAACGCAATACGGAGCAAGAAGGTAGGAGTTGGGAGAGAGTTGATTTGGGAATATGAGGTAGGAGTTTGTAGAATCGATTCAACTCTCCCAGGAACTTTTTTCGAAGGCTGAGCACGATTACACCACCAAGAGGTAGAGTCGTTATGAGAGCTCTACAGAAGACTATGGAGGATGGGGATGCTTCTGGTCAGAAGGTTTCAGACGCGGAAGCTGCATGTCCAGACAATGTCCTCCTCCTAACAAGGAAGAATGAGAGATGGCTCCGTCTTCTTGAGGAAGAAGGCCAACCATTCGTTAAGCAAAGGGCTAGACGGCGTAATTTGGGTTCATAGCAGACTGTTCATGTTACTGCTCGTGTAACTAAAGGAATAAAAAAAAGCTTCTGGTAATAGGATCTTGGGTTGCTCTAGCCTAGTGATGTAGTAGAGTACTAGAGTTGAGTCTATGTTGTTGGGGAGGTGGGCATCACAGTCCTACCTCTTATTTGTATTTGTTTCATTTAAACTTACCTTCTTCAATATATATATAACAACGTGGTGTTTTCCGCCAAAACATAAAAGATAAAGAAGGGTCGCAATTAAAAAATAGGAGGTATATCAAATGGCTTTGAATATGACACGTGTGTGTCAATAAAAAACCTTAAACTAATAATATTATTATTAAAGATATTATTAAATGATATAAATGAGAAGAAAATTCAAAACTGAATTATCAAGGAGTGTCAGAGGCACGGAAATAACCTATTTATTTAAGTTTATCACGGTACCATAGCTGAATTAATCCTAGCACCGGTTCCCCCACCTTCCTACCCTAACACACCCCACCCCCGACCAAGGTGGGGATTAGGGTTTCCCTCGCTTACCATGTAAATAGAGAGAAAATAATTAACAAGGATATTACTGATATACACACAAAAACTAGTTGGTAGGATATCTTTATCCTATCAATTAGATATTGTATTTACTTTAAAAAGGAGTATTAAGTGCTTCATTGATGCAACTTGTTTGACAGGTTGCATTTCTTGACGACTGGCAGCATCCTACAGCATGGAAAAAGAACTTCATACAATGAGCGGCTATCTTAAGTCCAAACTGATCTTTACACAGTAATTAGATGACTTTTGGAAATAAAAACATGGAAAGGTCAAGATAAACATAAAGCAAGAAACAGCCAAAAGGTTAATGCCAGCAAAAGCTCAATATGCTGACAGCCCTATCTTGTTTATGAGAGATTAATGATGTAGTCATCTCAATAAAAGAAACATTACTTATTTCACAAGAAATCAATTAAACCAAATGAAGTGCTATCTGAAGTGCAATTGTTAAGCAAGTGGCTGACTCCAATTTAGAACATATGCATGCACAAAAATAGAATTACAGCATGTATCAGAGGATAGTATTGACATGATACTGTATAGGTACAAGCCTTTCTGATTGTTGATGTCTGGGAGAAACACAATATGAAGTACTAACAGCTTTCTTTACAAAACTAGTCAGAAGTGATAATATGTGATGCAAAGGAAAAAGAACTATTGCAAACTATTTTTGGTATTTTAAGAATAATTATGATTAATGCTTGTATCCCAATTCACAGACAAAAAACATAAGAAACAATTCATACCAGCTGATCAACAGAACCAAAGAGGGAACTCTCCTCCTTTGGGATAATGAAACCTTTTGAGTGAAGTTTAGATCTTCGAGATCTAAAAGCAAAGTGGCCATCCAGGCAGGAATAATCATCACCATCATTGTCTTCCTGCCAGCAATACAGTTACACAAAGAATCTCATTTTGTTACTAAGTAGTACTATAAATTATGCTTAACATACCGAACAAAGTTGAATAGAATTATTTGCTGAACTGCAATTCTCAGTGCGCAAACCAGAAGAATGGTGTTCTCTACTATTTGCAGGAGAAGCTTTTGGGAATATTTTTGTATGCTCAGAGCCATTTACCTGGTTCCAAGAATCTGCAATGTTAAACAATCAGTAGCCATTCTTGAAACTATAACACTGAGCTACTGAATCGTCAGTAAAGTAATCCACCTTTAATCTGATCCTTCCTCTTCATTGTTGGAACAGCCACATCTTCACCACTTTCCAGACAGCTTTCCCTGCTAACTGAGATTGCTTATATCCATCACTACCAAGGGGATAGTAGGGTAGAAAAAGGAATCGACTTTATGATATGATACTAAAAGGTTAAAAAGTCAAGATTTATGAGATTCACCTTCGTCACAAGTATAGTTCTTTAAAATCTCTTCAAGTGGTAGATCAGCTTCAGCCTGCAATGCTGCCAGCTCTTCTTTTCGTTCTGCCTCCGTAATGTGTGCTTCATCCTCCTCGATAGTATTTTCGTCATCTTCCTGCAAATTAATCACATCATATGGAGGTCACCACTCACAACTTCGTGCAAAGCAAAGAAGGGGAGAAAAAAGAAAAATGTGATACAGCTGCCATAAATCAATTCATATAGGGATTTGGCCAAAATTACAAGAAAATGCAAGGCCTAGCTTCCTGGTGATAATAGGCATGTGATAAAAAAAATAGAAGTATAGGATAGGAATAAGGAAAAAGAACAGACTGACAAACAGGATAAAATAGCTGAAATCTCTGTGCAGCAAGTTTTTGTCTAAATACCCCCTACCTGTCATGTTGTCTTTGCGTTTCCAAATGCAAAGATTGTAAATGACAAAACTAAAAGCACAGCAAATAAATGGTGTTGCTAATAAATCGAAGTTCGCTACTTCTGAATAAGTACATTCAGAATTATTTGTTAGTCCTTTCAAAGCATAGTAACGAAAAATTGAGTTGCTCAATTGGTGAAGAGCACATGCAATGCCTCCAAAGGGTTATATAAGCTTTGAATTGGTAAATATTTTTTGTGTGTATCATCTTTAACTATCTTTTTGGGATTGTTATCTTTTTGGGATTGCCATTATGGTAGTCAAAGGCGTGCCTCGGGCGCGCCTAACACCTCACTAGGCAAGGCGCTTTTCTCCGGGCGTGCCTTAAGTGCACCTTTGCGCAACCAAGAAAAGATGCGCCTTATGATTGTTTTTTATTATTCAAAAAACGTTGAAACATAGAGATAATCCTTACCTCATACAAGTAGTAAGTTACACCTGAACTGGAAACACTAAAATTTACTAAAAGTATGGTAGGGATAATACAAACTCTTATTAGTTCTATTGACTACTAATGTTGCTCTGCTAGTTCACTTGATTATGTTTTAACGTATTTTTGTTGGTTTTAATAAGTTATTTGATTTTATTTCTTACATTACTATTTTTTTATTTATCTATGTATCTTTTTATTATTTTTATATTTGCGTCTTGCTTCGCTCGGGTGCGCGTCTTATCTGCGCCTTACGCCTCGGACAATATGGATATTTTGCGCCTCGAGTGGGGGGTCATTCCTTCACTCTTTAGTGTAACATATCTTAGAGGTGAATGACATTCCCCATAGCAAATTGCATCATCTTACCTCTTCGTCTACACTCTTTATAGTCCAGAGGAACTTGGAAGGTGCTTCTTGGTTGCATGAGCTTAAGCTGAAATCCAAAAAGTAGATCTATCTACATGTCAACTAGTCATCTAGGTTTTATGGCATGGTTCTCTCATGCTCATAGCTACCTTAGCTAGGAATTTAGCACCAACATAGAGAATTGACATCAAATCAACGGTCGATCATAAAATTTTGTCAAATCTTGTATGGAACTTTCCTATGTTTTATAGCCGATCACATTCTGATGGGAGAAGCTTTGATGAGATGATGATCTTTAACTATCTTTTCTATCATTTCAGATGGAAATCACTCTACAGAAGAGTTGAAATACTTTGTTGTTATGTAAAGAATTTGTATGAGAAATGGGTCTAGATGATAAGGAAGACTTGGGAATCTTGAGGTTTATTCACAACCTAATGAAGCTTCATATTCTTTTTCAGACTCGTTTCTTGCATGCATTGATTAGTGAACATGAAGTTAAATAACAAAAAACTAGATGAGTTGGAGAACCAACCAATAGAAAACCACCTATAAAACAAAGATATGCATATAATACAAATATGCATGCAGAAGCTACATGTACTAGCTTCCATCACATGCATCTGTAGGGTCCATACAAAACGTAAGACGAAGCCTATCAATATTTATAGAATTAAACAAATGTTAGGAGTATGTTATACAACAACAGTGCCTTTATCCAAAATTTTCAGTCGGGTATTCGAATCCTCTTCTCTTTCCAATCAGCAATTTTAAAGGCCAAGTCCTCTGCAACTCTAACAAAAAACAGCTTTCTTTATAGCTTCAAACCATGGTCATTTAGGCCTACCCCTAGTCCTAGGGGCACCTTTAACTACTATCTTATTACTCCTTATTGGTGATCTATTAGTCTACATTACACATATCCAAACCACCTAACAATTATTCTCTCATTTTGTCCTCAATTGGCGCCACCTCTAACTTTCCATGATTATACCAATTTCTTATCTTATTTTTTTATTGTATTGCCACTCATATATCTCATCAATCTCAGTTAAGCTATGTTCATTTTCTGTACATGTTTCTCTCGGCACTTCTATGTTAACATCCAATCCTTCTCTACTCGAGCAGCACAATATAATCAGCAGTAATCATACACCATAGAAACCTCTTTAATTTTCCTAGTAAATGCATCCATAACTAAAGCATAAAGGTAGGAAGTTAATGTCAAGGTAGTCAAAGGAGCAAGAGTCGGGGTGAGTGTTCGGTTTCAACCAAACCGAAATAGTCAAAATCGAATAAACCGAAATTCTAAAAAAACAAAACTGAAACCGAACCGAAATTAGTCAAAACCGAAACCGAACCGAATAATCAATTCGGTTTGTTTGGTTGGAATATTTCTATTGCTTAATCGGTCGGGTCCAATGTTGGGACCTTGGTTAACTTATATCAAAAATTGTAATTTTTACACACATTTGTTGTATTTCAAAGTTGCGTCTAAAATTGGACCGTTAAATTATCAAAGTTAATACTTTAAAACATATACATAGAATTGTTGTTTTCAAAATATACACATTTTTAATCACAAATTATGTATAAAATTTAGGATATTTACATAATTGTGTAAGTCTTATTCAGATTTCGGTTTTGGACAGAAACTAAAATCAAATAAAGAATTTAGTATTTTTAGAACCGAAACCGAACTGATTTTTTTTGAAACCGAACCGAATCTCTTATTCGGTTCGATTTTCGGTCCAAAACCGAATAATGCTCATCCCAACGCAAGACGCACTCGAGACGCAAAATGTCCATATCGCTCGAGGTGCAAGGCGCACTTAAGACGCGCGCCCGAGCAAAGCGAGGCACAAATATTTACATAGGTAAATAAATAAATTAGTAATGTAAGAAATAAAACAAAATAACATATTAAAACCAACAAAAATATGTTAAAACATAACCAAGTGAACTAGCATAGCAGTAGTAGCAGTTAACAGAAATAACAAGAGTTTGTATTATCCCTACCACGCTTTTAGTAAATTTTAGTTTTTTCCTATTCAACTGTAATTGTATAAGGTAAGAGTTCTCTCTCTGCCTCAAAAAAATTTGTATAAATAAAAAAAACCATAAAGCACGCATTTTCTTTGTTGCGTCTTGTAGAAAGGTGCGTCTAAAGTGCGCCTGGAGAAAGATGCCTTATCTAGTGGGGTACGAGGCGCAACTATTGCACCTTTCTGCGAGGCGTGCCTTAGGCGCACCCGATGCACGCCTTTGACTACCATGGTTAATGTCGATCCTAGATTATATTTATGAAATAAATTAATATAGAGTTGCATATAGAAACACCCTTTCTTAGGTGAAGGAATCCTATACAATGCTAATCTAGCGGCTCTTGGTTAATAAAAATTTAATTGACAATAGCCCAGCTTTAAGATGCATGTGTATAGAAATATGCCCAGTAATTAGTACCCTAATTTGCAAGTAATTTGATAACCCTCAGATGCTACATACATGCATTTTGCAATAAATAAAAAAGAAAAGAAAGCAAAAAGACGATTTTGTTCCAATGATATGATCTTCTGCTATAGCTTAATAATGAACTACCTAAATCATGTAAAATTCATGAAAACAAAACTCAAAATGCACATTAGATAACGCATAAGAGTGTGCACAATATGTACTTGCTTATAGTCAGGAACTTGAGAAAGAAAGGCAGCTTACAAGCTCATCTTCAGAATGAATTCCGTAGTCATCATCAACCTCCATGCCGTCCAACTGACTTACTGAACAGAAGGTTTTCTAAGAACATAACAAGAATCAAATTTGTAAAGATAAGAGAAACTGCTAGCTACCTGGATCTCTATTTCTTTCAACAAGGCCACATTCATCACCTTCACCTTTTGAATTAGTTAGTCTATCTATATTGGGATCTAGCGGCCTAATAGCAGAGGGCATATCTACAAGATTCTCTGCTAACATTGTGGAATACCTGAAGAAAAGTGCAGTTCCAACGAAAGAATACATTATGCTCGAATTCGATATTCAGAAATCAAAAGTTAAGAGTGCTAGATCAGTTTCTGGGCTACTTGTAAAAGAATGTGTAGAACTAAGAGAATACGAGTTTTTAACAAGACAGAACTTAATGTGTTTTACCTTTCAGTCTGACCTAAAAGAAAATCAAGTTGTTTATCCATAGCCTTTTTCTTTCTTTCCTCAAGCTCCAGTTGATGCTTGTAAAGAACCTAAAGAATCAAATGCAAGAAATTTTAATAGGCTTCTTCAACAGAATCTTAAGCATTTCTCTCAAAATAAACTTGCCAGCTTCTCAATTTTTATCCAGAATTTCTTCACGTCTTTAGAAATAGTAAGGGCGACTTTTCGTAAACGCTGCTCTTCTTCCTGAAATTCAGTGATGATTATAAATGCTACAGCATAACACAATAATTAGACCTTAATGTAATATGGAGAAAGGCATATTGTGATATAAACCTTCACTTTCTTCTCCCCTATTGTTGCATGATCCCCAATGCTCTTACTGGCCTTTATTGCAACCTTCTTAGCCAGAGCTAATTTCCATTTCCTCTCGGCTTCAAAATCCTGAAAAGCAGTAGCACAAACTAAGCAGAATATCCTGTCATCTACAGAACATGACTATCCAAATTAAAATAAAAATTAGCCTACCTTGGACAGCCAAACCATCTCCTCCAAAACATGATCCCAGTGAGCTTTGGGTCGAGGAGGTTCCTTGGGGGCTTCAAGAGCCTGCAAACAAAAGGGAGAACCATTAATATATGACAATGCCAAACTAGCACACGAAACCAAAAAACGGATTTTGTGTAAAACGTGGTTTTAAAAAATATTATTCAAAAATGGTAGTTTTGAAAAATATTACCAGGTATTGTAGTTTCCAAAGTCGGATTCTGCATACGAATTGTAACTTAAGAAATAGTGTCCCATAAACGTGACTTCATTAGATACGCATGTTTACATCGCGACTTCATTTTCTCTTGATGTGAACTTTTGTTTTCAAACACGATTTTCTTGGGTATGAAAACGTGAAACTGAAAACTACTGTATTTTGGTAAATATTTTTCAACACTACCGTTCTTGAAGAACATTTTCATAAATAACATATTAAATCAAAAATCCAAACCAATAAAACTAAAAGTTGCAAGTAGGGTACAGTACATAATTGATAACTCACCTTCTGACGCCGAGCCCTCGTCTCATGATCAAGTTTCGATCTTGGACCTTTTGAGGCCATTCTTCCGTTCGAGAGTATACCTACATACTGAAGTAGGACAGGTAGCAAAAATTGTGTAGGAGCTGCATGAAGTGAATTGACAGGTCATGGAATAACCCGGAATCAGATGCCAAATGGAAAATTATGTAAGAATAACAACAACAACAACAATATCATGGATCTTTTGATATCAGCTTCATGGCCCTTCTCTTCTCTTCAGATTGACCAAGGATAGAGCTGAAATACTTGGGCAAGTCATTCATTAACAGCTTGGCCCAACAATATAACAACTCAAGTAATTTATTTATCCAGCACTCAATTCAAGTTCAAACCTAATCTGTCCTTGATTTATGTGGACATTGAATTGTTTGAGCTCAACAGAGTTTGTATCATTTGTGTTTTTACCAAAGGGGGCAGATTCCAACAAATATTTGTACTAATATCACGAAATAAAGGTTAAATGTGAAATATCAATAAAAAAGGGTGTCCAGTGCCACAAGGCTCCAATTAATGCAAGGTTTGAGGAGGATCAAGATGTACACGTCATTCATTAACAGCTTGGCCCAACAATATAACAGCTCAACTAATGTTTATTTATTTAGCACTCAAGTATAGTGTAGTCAAAGGCGCGCCTGGGGCGTGCCTTGCTCCTAGGCGCAGGTACAGGGCCTAATTATAGTCAAGGCGAGACGTGCTTCGTAAAGCGCACCTAAGGCGCTCATTTTCCTATGGCGTGGGATGGTTAAGACGCACCTGGGGAATATTCAGAAGAAAAAAAAAATCTTATATACTCACTTTTTTTCTTTTTTTTTAATATTTTATTTTGTATACTGTTTTTCTTTCTTTTTTCTGTTTTCTTATACTGTTTTGTATAATGTTATTTTTATACTGTTTTTCTGTTTTTTTTCTTATATTGTTTTGTATAATGTTATTTTTATACTGTTTTTTATTTACTTTTTTACAGTTTTGTATAATGTTTATTTTATATACTGTTTTTTATTTTATTTTATATCGTTTCCTTCTTTTGATGAAATCAAAGTCCTATTAATTTGAATTATCCTTACAAAGCACTTGAAGAATATCTTAAAACTTGAATCCAAAGGGGGTGTGTGTGTGTGTGTGTATATATATATATATATGCTCCTCGTATCGCTCGACCGCGCATCTTAAGTGCGCTTGGGCGATATAGAAACTTTGCGTCTTAAGTGCGCCTTGCGCCTTTGACTACCTTGCTCAAGTCACACTCAAAGTCAAGCTCAAATCTAATTTTATGGGTGAGCATTCGATTTATTGGTTTCAACCGAACCGAAATAGTCAAAAACGAATAAACCGAAATTTTAAAAAACTAAAACCGAAATCTAACCGAAATTAGCCAAAACCGAAACCGAACCAAATAATCTATTCGGTTTGTTCGGTTGGGCTATTGCTATTGTTTAATGGATCAGGCCAAAAGTTTGGATCGTGGTTAATTATTTTAAAAATTATAATTTTTATACACACATTTGTTGTATTTCAAAGTTGTTTCCAAAGTTAGACTAATTGTTAAATTATCAAAGTTGGACTTCAAAACACATATAAGTATTGTTTTCAAAATATACACATTTTTAATCATAAAATATGCATAGAATTTAGGGTATTTATAAAATTGCATAACTCTTATTCAGTTTTCAGTTTTAAATCGAAACCGAAACATAAAACCGAAATCTAAACCAAATAAGAAATTTTAGTATTTTCAAAACCAAAAGCGAACCAAACAAATTTAAAACCGAACCGGATCTCTTATTCGATTTTGTTCAGTTTTCGGTCCAAAACCGAATAATGCTCACCCCTACCTAATTTGTCCTTGACTTATGTGGACATTGAATTTTTTGAGCTCAACAGAGTTTGTCTCGACACTGATACTGTCATACTTATATCATTTGTGGTTTTACCAAAGGGGGATAGATTCCAACAGAGATTTCTACTCTAATAGCTCAAAATAAAGGTTAAATGTGAAATATGAATAAAAAGGGCGTCTCGGTGCCACAAGGCTCCAGCTAATGCAGGGCTTGAGGAGGATCAAAATGTGAAATATCAATATTTTAAGCTCAAAATTTTGCATCACCGTAATCAAAATTACAAACAATTGTGAGAACAATTTTTCTTCTTTTCCGAGCTAAGATTTGACTTTTAATCTTATCACTCAAAGTCATAGAGCTACATAAAGCCGAGCTCAGATGCTGCATTAGCTATAAAACTGAGCCTAAACGGACCAAGTTAAGCTCAAATAAAGCTACAGGCCAAGCTCAAGTCCAACCAACCATAACACTTCAAGCTCGACTATTTCCGCCTTGGGCATGGCATAACCTTAGAAACGACACTAAAGCAATAATCCATGAAGAAAACACACGAATGCACAACATCAAGAGCTAAAATACACAATAAATTCGTAGAAAATCACTCCAACCCCAATTTCGGCAAGATCGAACCTAGCTTGAGGGAGATACGTCTGATTCCGCACTAGGAAAAGGGGTTCCGGCCCATCCTAGCCCCAAAACCCTAAAAACAGAGGAAAAGGGAAGGAGGGGAGAATGGCGTACCATGAGATGAGGAGGATGGAGATCCTCGAGCGCTGTACGCCGATGGCGAAACCCTAGGGCTTGGTTTAGGGTTAGGGTTTTCTTCCGATGGCCCAGGAATCGGGAGGGGAGGGAGAAAGAGGAACGGCGAAGAGGCTTCGGGTTCGGGGTCTTTTTCGTGTGGATTCGTTGCTTCTCGTGGATATTTTACATAGTATCCCTCTTTCCTATATGGACTTAGATTTTTGGGAAAAGGCGGACCCGGACCCGGACGCGGACCCGGAAACTTATGAGAATCTTTGGATCTTCTTACGGATCCTACAAAATCAAAATGGATCTATAGGTTGCAAGTCCATTTTTGTTCACCCACCAAAACTAGAGTATATATTGTTCATCCTCCAATCAAGTGTTACCACGTGTCAAAATAGAAGTCAAAAATACTTTGAATGTTCACAAAAAATTCCAAAGTGGTTTTGTATAGCATAAAAATGTTACGTGGCAACACTTGATTTGAGAGTGAACATACACCCTAGTTTTGGTGGGTGAACAAAATTGGACTCTATAGGTTGCTTCTTGTGATCGAATTAATCGAGACTTTCTATATCAATCTAACTCGATCTGAGCTTGCCGCACAGCTTTATGACATGTGGGCCCCACTTTCTTGTTGGCCTATTGTATCACATATGTCATGTACTTGTGTTCTGAGATGGTCAAACGTGACAAAAGACTCGATGATATTGAGAGAAGGGATAATTAGAGTTTAGACCGTGGATTTTATACCAGGTTAGAGTTTAAGTCCTGTCATATCCAATTGGAAAGTTTAGACCCTGAATTTTTTGTTTTTTTATCTTTTTCATTATACCCTCCCTAGCATATATATTAAATTCCATTGTCAAGGATGAGGAGAAAGGGTATAAAGGACAAAAAAAATACAAAAAATAAATATACATAGTCCAAACTTTTCAATTGAACATATTAAGGCTTAAACTCTAAGCTGGTACAAAATCCAGGGTGTAAACACTAATTAGCCTTGAAAGTTGTATTATTGGAAAGTACATACAGCAAAAATTAGATATAAAAAATTACTAAGGGCGCCAAAAAAATTGACAGGGAATATCACATGATATGGAACACCACTCTTAAGTTGAAAAAAATAGTATGGGACAACACACAATTTGTTATGAGACAATACACAATTTCAAACACCCAAATTCATCTTCCTCTCACACAACTTATTCATCATATTTCTCCTCTTGTAACTCCTTCCTCTTTCGGATATCATCATTGGTTTTTTCGAACCTCATTATAAGTGTTTAGAAGCTTTAGAAATCGTGACAGTCGAGTTGGAAACCACCAATGACTGACAGATTTATCTATGGAGTCCGAGGATCTGTCGTACCTTCTGCTAGATGTCCCCCACCCTTAGATCAACGTCTCATCATGCGAGTGGATTTCTTTTCCTTCCCACTCGATATTTATATTCATTTTTTGGCATTTAGTCCAAAACAAGTGTTAGTCCTGTATTTTTGAAGCATGTTCCATCTGACTTTGGTCGGCATGATTGTATATATTAGACCTAGGCTGAAAGTATGATCATGTAAGTTGTGTATTCTACTAGTGTAGCATTTTGTCCTATTAGCTTATGATAATATATGATATGTATTTTGGGATACCTTTTTTTACTTTTATGTATGATATACTCATGTTATTTGTTGCTCGTTGGATATAGAGCTAGTATTGTCGGCCTTAGGACTGTCGTCATTTGCATGCTAGAGTCCTTCCACTTGTCTTCTTGACAGTCGTGACCGTCATACGACGTTATGGTGTATTTTATACGGCGTAGTTGGCATCGTCCATCTTTGTCTCCCCGTATTTTGGAATTGAAACGTGACAGCTTGTGTTCAACAAATATATTTATATAAATACTTATACTAATTATATATAAGTTAATTATTGAAAAATGATCTTAAAGCTTGTTAATATTTAATATAACCTTGAACGAATATTTGTTAGGCTTGGATTTTTCGTCAACTTGGGATGATTGGAAAATTTTATGGGTTTCACGTAGTCAACTGTCATACTCGCATCCATCGAAGGTTAAGGCAAGTACCACTATCGATGTTTCATACTTGTTTTTATTTGCTTGTAGCATGTTTTAGATAGAATTGTTGTGAACATATATTGTATTTATTTTCATTTAAACGTTATATGTTTGATCTCGCACATGCACAAAATTCTACTTTATTACATACATAATTAATTCAAGTTCCATTTCAAGTTATTATAACTCCCTATTTCCAAGTTTGAATAAAGAATTTTTTAATACTCGTTTCGATAATTTTGAATATTAAAGTATTTTATATAATTGAAATTATTTTCCAAAAAATAATTTCCTAGAAAACATTTTTATAGTAATTAATTCAACAATTGGTAATTATGAAGAGGGAATGTCAATTTTGTAAATAAAAGAGAAATTCTTTGAGGAAAGTTTATAGATGGAGAGATGTTTTGGCATGTGCCTAATTTATAAGAGACCTAGAACCTTCCCATGTAACCTATAAATACCCCATAAAAATCCTATTATTTTCAACCAATTTTCCAAAACTATTTATTCAGCCCATAGTTGTGGATTAAAAAACCCCTCACAAGAACCGACCCGGCCCACCCATTTCTTTCTCTATTTTAACAAAGAGTGTCACTACAACATTTTTACAATAGGAATACTTTTGCCATTTTACATTATTCATATTGAGCATGATATTTATTTATATATATGGTAATTATTATTTATTTGGTGTATGAACTAGACTTGACATAACTTGGACCCATAGTTGGACTAGTCATATTAGACTCAAATTAAGTTAACTCTTCTCATTAATTAGAAATTATATTGAACCCACATTAGGATTAGAAGCTTCCATTAGTTAATTTTCTTCATGACAACCCAATAGGGATAATTATGACATTCTATATTGCTTGGAGGAAGGGGGTACATGTAGCGCCCCGTTCTCCCGGTACGGAGAGCGCGGCTAAGAAACACAAGTCGGTATCGTTCGATCGGGATAGATTGAATTAAGAACTCGTCCTCGTTATGGATTTGTTTCTTCGGAATCGATTCCCATATTCAGTGGACCGTGCCCCCGGGATCGACTTAGCGGCAGAGTCAGGAGGGACCTCTCCGCTGCTATCTTTTATTGCCTCGGTTTTCGATGTCGCTTGTTGCTTTCGTACTTTGAGTTGGTTTTGGGATTTGCTTGTTTTTCTTGAACGGTTTCGATGGTTTTCATTGTTTTCGTTCATTGAACTGCACTTCAATTCCGAGATTGGAAAAGTGGAAGAGGTATTGATCGATCTGTTCATAATGCAGGTGAACGAGCAGTAGGTGGCTTACGAGCGGAGTCGTGAAGCGCCTCTTTCCTTCTCCCTTCCAATAATCTAAGTGAGTGGCTACCAACCCGATTAGCTAGCCCTGCTTCCAAGCTTCACACCCTAAAATCTGCAATCTTCCTTGTCCCGATCAAACGATACCAAGTAATAATAAAAGAAACCAAGATAAAAGAGAATAGACTTTGTTCATTATGCTTGTCAATAACTTCATGAACGGATACTGAACTGCATGCTTGTTCGTTTGGGAATAAATCATGAATCATTGCTTGTCTTGTACAATTGCTTGTCTTGTACTCTTATTGCCTAAATTGCACTCTTGTTGCCTCAACTGCAATAAACTGTTACTTGTATCTTGTTGGATCATGGACAACTCGTGCACAGGGTCACGGTCTCGTGGACGATGCTGGGGCACTAGCATCGATCCGGTCCGGACGAGACCTATTGTTCTTAGTCTCTTGTTCGGCGGAAATGGCTTGCAGCGCCTCTTGTACTTTCGTTGCAAACCATTCTCGTCAAGACTATATCGTCCACTATGGCAACCATGCCAGTGATCATCGTGTATATTTAAACCTGTTGCAAACTAACTTGTGTCTGTAACCCCCCTGTTTTTTCAGAAATTTTTTAATTTGAATTTTTCACAATTTTCTGTAATTTTCTAGGATTTTCAAGAATTTATTTTAGATTCAAATATAATTAAAAATATCCCAAACTTTTATTTTAGGTTCTAAATAATAAAATATATTTTTTGTAATTTTTCCAGATTTTTATGATTATTTTTAATGTTTAATTTGAGTTATTTAGATTTAAAACGACTTAAATAATGTTTTGATAAAGGCAAATAAAAAAAACAAATAATATAACCAAAACCATCCAATCAAATCATGACACATGTCACCCTATCAACTTTTATTCAGCCGCTCAACATCCCTATATATATATAACCCTAATTATCCCATTATTTTTAGAGAGAGAGATTTTGGAGAATTGCCATCTAGGGTTCCTTCATCTTCCAGAAGCCATTGCGCATAGCTCCGGACTCCAAACGATGCATAGTTTCTTGTGTTAGAATGATATTGAGGTTAGATTTCTGATTATATAATTTGGTTTACGAAATTATGAGTATTAAATTCTGGAAAATTCGTAGAGCACAGCATGTCCGAAGATAGACGTGTTTCAATGTTTTCGCGATTTCGGGAGAACCAGGAATCAATCATGAACCGTTTAAAGTTTCGGAAAGCTAATGTCGAGATCATTGACATATGTTTTTCCCAGAATTTAATTCGATGTAGTTTCATACTGTTAATTCTGTAGAACTTCTAGGTTAGAATTTAACCATCGGTGCACGATACGGAACTTGTAGGTGCCATAATTTCCAAACGAATTTGAATTCGAATGAGCCGTAAATTCTAGCATATTTTTGATGATGAAATCTACAGGAAATCATGCATAAAAGTTGAGTTTGTGTCGGTTGACTTTTTGGTCAACAGATCGTCTCGATTTGCGTGCCATGAGTCTCGAGTTGATAAAATTCAGTTCCTTTTGACAAAATTTAGGAATTAACCTAAAAATCAGAATAATAAGATTAAAATAGGATTTTAGAGTAATTATTCCAGAATTAAATACGTTAAAATAAATTATCTTTTGACATGGTAAATGGTAATACATAGGCTATTTGGACTGTGACTTGGACTCTGATTCATACCAGCAGCAGGACCCCAGGCAAGTATACCTTGCCAAATCCGCAGTTTTGCTACTTATCTCCTGGATTTATTTATACATTGTTATGCAAGATACTTGTACAATATTTGCATGCTTCCCGTTTCAGTTGTTACTTTCTTGTCGTATATAGTTTCTTGATGCGTTTTTCATATTGATTTATTCCTGCTGCTCTAGTCTTATTTTCTCGTTTTACGTGCATGTACATTATTTGCTCTTTTCCATGGATCACTATTGTTCCATAGACATATTGTGATGGTATATGTTTACTCCACGCTTCCTTGAGTTGACTCGATTGGTTACTTTAGTTCCTAGATAATCGTTATTAGGCACTGACTACACTTGAGGATTCTCGATTGTGAGTACCCATAGTGCTGCAATAGAGACTTGTTCATTTGACTACCTCATTCGTGAGCTCCCATTGGGCAGCGAAAGAGCTATACTATAGATTGGGAGTCCCCATTGGCCTACTTTCTATAGGACCGTGATCTCCTATTGAGTTGCGGTTACCCCCATTTGCTTGTAGTCATGTTTGATAGCACCATCGGCACGCCACCATCTTAGATGTAGTGATTTATTGTGTCCTAGTTACTTTTTGTGTGTTTACTTTCTTGTCTATCTTGCATGTTCATTTACTGTACTTTTGGCTCGTATTCTTTTGTATCTTGTTACGTCCCGCTGAGGACCTGGTTTTATTCTCCAGATTTAGCAGACGAGGAGTACCCACAGCTTTACGGATCGACACCAAACGAGGGTATGATAGCAGTTGATGGCCCTGCTTATACTTAGTTACTTTCTAGCATGTTTTAGTTATAATTCATTGTCTCTATTTTTTCCATTTATCGGTAGTGGATTTGTCTCCACCCGACTTAGTATTATTTCTTGCTGGATATTCGACAGTATCTTTACTTTCAGCATTTATTCCAGTTTTGGCTATTTAGTTCATATACTGTTCTTATGGATGAGATCTAGATACCTGACATTTATATGTATATTCGTAGATTCTTGGACTTAGTTCACATTAGACAGCTTAAGTACGCTCTGATGGATCCATTAAATTGGGTTTGTCCATCGGTGCGTGCTGCTGGCCATTGCCACGTGTCCGGTCCCTCGGTATTTTGGGACTGGGGCGTGACAGTGTCTTCGTGGCAGGGAAGGCATGGTAAGTATTGTGCAGGTAATTCAGACGGTCAGGTAAAAATCCACCGAACGGTGGCACGTTCATTTCAGTAAATTCTATATGCTGCTTACTTGAAAATGAACTAAGGCAAGATAGAAACCCACAAATATGCATGCTTCATTAAACAACGTGTTGATTGGTAAAGTCAGGTTAGCTCGCCTTCACCAGTATGTTTCTACATACTGACCCTCGTTGAAACAGGTTCTCCGTACCAAGGTGAACCGAGCGAGGAGCCAAAGTCATCTTCCCGATCCAGTCCAGCTGTTAGGCGCATCCTGATCGCGTCGCATTTTGAAGTACTTGAAGACCGGAGCTTGCAACTCTTCATACACAAATGCAGCTCCGTGGCAAAGCTATCCTCCAGCCAAGAGGTCTATATCTTTTGAAGTTTAGTAAAGGGATATAATGTACAGGACTGCTATCTCATTTTGAGTCAACACTTTTGTAAGCCCGTGCGGCATATTAGCTGACTCGTTCAAGAGTTTGTAATAGATGTTCACTATCAATAAAGAGAACTTTTCCATGTTTCAAATATGTGTTTCAATTTACCTGCGTACTCTGAATATGTGCTCGTTATGCAAAATACTTTAGCCTTGTGGGGGCGCAACCCCAGGCCCGCACGGCATCACGATTCGGGGGACGCCCCAACGATTCTACGGAATCGGGTCGTGACAGTACATGGCCGGCCCTAGTTCTAGGGAGGAAATTCTCTCTCCTCTAATTTCTTTCATCCAAATAATTCCTAATTAGTGTTCTTCCCCAATAGTTCATCCTTCCACCAAATCTACCCCAAATTTTCCTCAAATTCACTCATCCTCACCATCTAAGGAGACTAGAAGCTGGTAGTTACAAGGAGCTTGGAGAAGAAGGAGTTGAGCTTGGTGCTTGTGTCCAATTCGTGTCCTAGTGAGCTTTTATTAGGAAACCATCTCCCAATAGGTAAATCCTGAAATTCCTTTCTATAATTAGTTTCATTTAGTGTTTTAGAGCATTTAGAATATACTCATGCATTAGGGCTACCCATAGGGAGGAGTTTGAGCTCCTATTGACCATATTTGTGATTTCTACATTGAGTTTGGTATCCATTTTGGGGGAAATCCGAGAATAGGACACCAAATGTTTGTCATTAGGCTTGAAAGACCTCAATAGTGTTAGATTTATTATGTGGGGGTAGATACGTGTCCATAATTGAATACGGGTAGGCCATATCATGATACGGTATGATACGGGAGTCATTTTTAGGGGTTTTCTTCAATAGGGGCTAATTCTTCATTATTTGCATTATCATTAGTTAGTATAATCATTTAGATAATCTAATTTATATGTATGAGATGATTCATGACTATTAGAGAAGTGTATCTTAGCGTATCATAAGTTTGGTGCATGGACAAGGATAATGCATGTCAAGTGTTTGACAAATTAACTCCTATTGGAAATGGGTATATTTGATACTTTATTCACTATTAATTTATATGTATATATAATTATAGATAAGTATGTGTATAAATATATTGGTGTATCTATATATTTTTCAGTGTGTGTGTGTTTGTTATTCATGTGGGTGCGAAGAGGATCGGGTGTAGGTATCAGATGTACACAGTGACCTGTGTACATGTGTTTGTGTGTGTTTGTTGATGGGTGTTGGGTGATGGCTTGGCTCGAGTACCTATAGCAGCAGGTATAGAGAGATGGGGGTAGTCGAGTGTGGATCAGTATCAGTGACTAAAAGGGGCTTTGTGTATAAGTTAATAGTGTGTGTATCAGGTTGGGTACTGGGAGTATCAGTAAGGCCGTAAGGGTATTGATACTTAGTATCAGTTGGAGTAATACTTGTTCAGTTGTGAGGGATACTCTAATGTTATCAGATCAAACATCAGGGAGTAGTACATGTACAGATTCACATGTACTCGGTTAACAGTAGCCTATCCAACAATGGTTCCTTATTACAGGGTGCAGTGATGTTGGCCTTGTTGTCTGTGTTAAGATGAGGAAACTTAGGAAGTGTCAGTGCTAATATATATATATATATATATATATATATATATATACACTAATTTATTTCTATTTATAGGATATTTATCTATAGAAAGTGGTATATGTGGCATCCTAGTTGGCAAATAACTACATAACCAATTCCCTAACCAATCCAACAACTAAACTTATCCAATCTCAACCATAACAACCAACCCCCCTCTCATATTCGGCCAAGAGCAGCCCCTCCTTGTGGCCGAACCCTATTAGCGCTAGGAAACTCCCTCCTATGTTTAAATCTATTTAAAAAGCCCATATATATATATATATATATATATATATATATATATATATATATATATATATATATATATATATATATATATATATATATATATATATATCACCAAACCCTAACCCTAAAACCTAATATAAAATTTTCTCCCCCTCCTAGCAGTCGACCACCCTCTTTTCTCCCTCCTTTCAGCTGATCCTAGCAGTCCCTCTCCCTCCTTTCACCCCCACAACTCCCCCATCAACTTCTACATCATAAAATACTTATTTTTTACCATTTCTTCATCCGAACACCATTAAACCTCCAAGAAGAACCCATCTTGCCCATAAATATATCAAGAACCCATTGCCATTATCAACAACCCATCAAGAAAGGAGTAGCAAGCCAAGAACAAACAAGGAGGAGTATTTCTTGGACAAGAAGAAACACCATCGTCGAATCCTCTAAAGTTTTCGGTAAATCTTAAATCTTTCTTTCTCAAATCCCATGGCATGATCATTTTAGGTTATGTAAAATTATTGATTTAGAACCCATATTTTGCCATGTTGTTCTCATATTAGAATATATGAATTTTTCATGATAGGTTGGTGATAATTCGCTTGTCGATAGGACTAGTTTTGAGATTTTTAATGCGATTACTTGAGAGAATCTTTATTAATTTTTAAAATTGAATTAATAGGTGTTTATTTTCTGGAAATTAAGTATTTTAAAAATATTTTATATTATTTTAATGTTAAATCTGAACCATATAATTAAGGGCCACTAGCATAGGTTTTCGGATGATGTTGAGGCATTGTTTTGCTAGTAAATAGAGGATGATTTGGATGGAATAAAGAGGTGAATAATTTATGAGATTAAGTCAGAATATAATATGATATAAAATAATTTTTCATAAATATAAACCCTACGAATGGACTGGCAATGTCCCGAAAAAGTTTCGGACAAAACTAGTCAACCTAAAGTAGTCATAATCTTGAAATATATTATTTTGTCAAATCTGGGCATTAATTATTTAAATGAATACAAATTATATTTAAATCAAGAATATATGATTTATTATAATTTATTATGATTTATTATGATTTATGTTCATGTCCTTTAATTGGGGACTTAAACTTAAATTTTGGAAGTCAAAAACCAAGAAACTAGGTTCTGATACCCTGTAAAAGTAAGCAAAGTTGTTAGAAATAATAACGGACTTGGTTATGCACGGCATCGAATAAATTATATAATTAAATTATAGTTACAAGAATTCCTGATTGGACCCTTAAGTGTATTAATTGATTGATAGGTCAACTGAATCCCGAAAGAGTGGACGCGGGATCATCTTTACCACCTCTGACCGTAGAACCAGGCAAGTGTACCTTGCCAAGATATTTACAGTTCTAAATTATTTATTTCATATTATTTATGCATTAGACATTATATTTGTGTGGCTTGGTTGATGTACTTATTGAGCCTAGGGCCGTTATACGATACTTTGTGTCCGAACAAGATTCGGGTACCGACATTCCCTGTGGAGTCGAGTAACGTAGTCAGAGAGTCATATTTGCGAACCCATATTGGTGCAAATATTATTTGCACATCTACCCATAGGACACTAGACACGATATTCAAGTGACAGAGTCTTTCTCGACTTGTTCGTGGTACTTGGACTCTGGATAGGACTACATGATGCATGATATAGGGATGATTATAGTGATACATAGTGACTAAGACTTGTGCTGTTAGTTAGAGGTCATGAGCTTGCATGTCTTGATTGAAACGTGAGGTTACATTGGGTGGGGAGAGTCTCCATAGTGCTCTGGGCATATTTTAATAATTACTATTTATTGTGTATTAGGCTTTAGGTTCCCTCTGCAGAATCTAAGGTATTATATATATATATATATATATATATATATATATATATATATATATATATATATATATATATATATATATATATACAGCTTTCTTCTGGTTCCTCCACATGGAGCCTTGAGTGTACTATTAGATTATGGAAGTGTCCAATGAGATCTTCCGTGAGTATCAGCCCGGGGTACGATACCATACTCTCATTTGCATATCACATAGTTGGTCGTAGTAGCTTTCCCCATTCTCATAATATTATATGTTTACTTCTGGCTTGAGTGTTTATTGTACCTTGCTATGTCCCCTGAGGACCTGGATATGGATTATGTTCCCAGGTATTAGCGAGGAGGTTTATCTCGAGGTTTACGGGTCAGGAGCTGATATCGGAGCAGTAACAGCAGCCGGGGAAGAGGTGGTACATGAGGACTTCTCTTGAGTTCTCAGTTTCTCTTTATGCATGATGCCTTGTGATTCTTAGATATGGACTTGGATATTGTGACTATAGGACTGGTGTATTTGAATATTTTTCTCTCTCATTATTTTGATACGGGTTGTTCTCCATGATATTTATTTATTATATTGTGATAGACAGTTTCATTTATGGTATTGAAGGTTGAGACTGGTTTATCATCTTGCCTCTTATTTATGAATTGGTGAATGCGATTAGATACATAGATAATGACATATATTATAGACCATTATAGTTGTATTACAGCTTAAGTGCACTCTAAAGGGCCCATTAAATTGGGTTTTCCTATTGAAGTTGTGCTGCTGGCCATTACCACGAGGCTAGTCCTTTGGTATTTTGGGACTGGGGCGTGACATTGATAAACACAAGTGGCAGTGCCAGAGTATCTTAATACACATGCAAGTGAGTGTTGGGGTGCCAGGCTTGAGTATCAGTAATACCTCAATTGTGGTATAGTTGATGGGTATTATCTGTGGTAGAAATTTGATCAGTCGGTGCTTATTAGTATCATTATAGGTATTGATCTCATCATTAGAGATTGATATTAGTTAAGGGTATGGAGCTAAGGTATCATATGAGTAGTATTATGATATTAGTCACTAAGGTTTTAACCTAGTAAATTATTAGAAGTATTAGATTACTAGTTAAGTTATCAACTAGTATAAGCTAAGTATCTTTAGTATGATCAATTAGTTAGTATTAGACTATTATTGACTAGATTGACCTATAGTAGTAAGGTTTGACCTAGTCAACCTAGTTTGGACCTAGAAATCACATGTTTACCTAGTTTGACTTGTTTATCATTCCAAACATTATTTAACATTGACATCTTATATTTAGGTCCTTGTGACTCCATTTAGGCATCGATCCTCACACATTGCTCAGGACCACAGGCGAGTACATTCTCTGACAATTTTCTTATTTTGACTATTACTATGATTCTAGTATGTAGTGTTATGCTTGATTCCCGACACAGTGGATACACGGGCTAGTATCATAGATACCGGTCATGAGGAGTCATGATTGGATCCATCATACTAGCTGGGGACGAGAAAATATTAGCAAGTTATGTGATCAAACCCTACCTTACATGCATCATAGCTTACCCCACATATCACGTAGGATGTAGCCTGACCATATTACATGTCTCATAGCCTGTTGTATATGATTAGCCTGACTCATGCTCGGATCATAGCTAATCAGATGGTTAGCCTGACATGTATCATAGCTAATCATATATAACAAGCTTGATATAGTCCCAAGCCAATCACATAGCAAACTAATATTTCAAGGCACTTAGCCAGTATTTCTATTCCTTTATTCCAGTTCATTCATTGTTAGTATTCATCTATCTGCTTTTACTACTAGTTATTTCCTTATGATATGATTACATGTATCTCTAGTTTTTTCTTACATTCCAGTATTTTATTCCATCATGTATTTTCTTACACTGTTTTATAGTCCTTGTTAATTTAATGGAACTACTGTTAGTTTATGTGCTTCGCTCCAATCCTGACTGGATAATATTTTTTAGAGAATCTCGAGAATTTTTGTCCCACTCATTATGGACCAAGAGTAGATTATAGTTATATCCAGGAGCTTCCGGAGGAGCCACTCCCTATAGAGGTGACACCACTTGCAGTTGCTTAGTTAGCACTTAGTTTATTTGTATTAGATTGTTCCAAACTTTGAGACTATGAGTTATATTATATTTGAGACTTATATTGTGTTGAGATAGTTAGACTCTTAGACCCTGACTTGTTTGAGATATATATTACTTGTCTCTCTTGGTTTATTGCATCTTTATCATACTATTTACCTTCCTTATAGTTATTGTGATTGAGTATATTTGTGAGATTGATGATTATATATATTCATTGTCCTCCGTTTGGAGTTGAGATACATTGACAGGTTATGACATTATATATTGGTGAGAGATTGATAGATAGTTATATTGACCTAGACAATGTTCTACCGTCAATGTTGCGGCGTAGGATGGACGTACCCACGACTCATGCCCAATTTTCAGGTGTTGGTCGTGACAGAGTGTCACGCCCCAGTCCCACAATACTGAGGGACTAGACACGTAACAATGGCCAATAACACACACCAATGGGCAAACCCAATTTAATGGACCCATTAGAGTATACTTAAGCTGTAAAACAACAATAAGGGTCTATGATTCATGCCACATTTCTAATTCTAATCTCATCCACAGAAGATAAACACAATCAATATCAGAATAATCAAGATGAAATAATAATCAACAAGTCTCAATAAATGTCTCGAGGAACAACTCAATAATGAGTTTAATACATTAATCCACGAGACATGAAATAGAGTATCAAGAACAGAATGACTGAGTATATAAAGCAAATTCTCAGGACAAATCCTCTGGTATCACCTAGTCCTCTGGTACTGCTCCAATGTCTGCTCCTGTCACATATACCTCAGGGTAGATCTCCTCTGCTATACCTGGGGACATAATTCGGATTTTAGGTCCTCAGGGGACATAGCAAGATACAAGAATAACTCAAGCCAAATAGATGCAGTATAAAAATATACCAGCAGGGCAAACTATGTAACCAACTATGTGATATGCAAATGGGAGCATTAATCATACTCAGGCTGAAACTACTATAGGCTCTGTGTCGGGAAAACCCATAGCAGCATTTATCTCGAAGGGCCAGTACTTGTGCCATAGCTCTGGTCAAAGTCTAAGGCACCTCTAGAATAACTATATATATAACATATAATCAGCCTTTAGTATGGTAAGACTCTCCCACATAATGTAACCTCACGTCTCATGTCCATAACACGCAAGATCATGACCTCTAACTAATGCAGTGAGTCATAATGATAGATATGCATATATAAGATCTATGTCACGAATCCTGTAACCTATATAGAATCACCATGAATGACTCAGGAAAGATTCTGTCTCATGAATAGTGTCAAGTGTCCTATGGTATGACGTACTTGATAATGCAAGCACGAAAATATATAGGATCGCGATATCAACTCTCTAGGTGACGTCACACAACTCCGCGTACGACGTTGACACCCGAATCTTATTCGGATACTAAGCAACGTCACACGGTCCTAGGTTGAACATATATATCACATAAATAAATCAAGGGAATAATATAAAACAAGTACTGCAAGATTGGCAAGGTACACTTGCCTGGGGTTTGAATTCCAACAATTGCTCCGGTATCAGTGGGATCTTCAAGTACTCCTTCGGTTGCTGAAATAATCATTACCATCATGCTCAGAAGATATGAAATAGTTAGAATTTCCTATCCATAAGTCCAATTTGGACATAGGGCAAACTTGATATTTTCTGGTCAAAGCGGGGTCCACATGTGGCCCACTTCGCACCAAAAAATGTGCCAGAGACAAAAGTTCTCCAATTCGTCAAACTTAGTGCCTACAAGTCCAGAACGACGATACGAACCCAACAGAATATCCAAAACTGGATTCCGATAAGCCAATCACAAAATTGTCTGTCAAGTGGAACCGTGGGGCCCACGATACGGAGTTTTGTCAACATTCTCAGAATCGAACCAAACTTGGGTCACAGGACTAGCAAAATGCTATGAATCCGATGGCGCAAGTTTCGTTACTAAACGACGAGCACAGACCGTTTGAACATCGGCGCAACGAGAAGAGAGAAATACTCACCAGAAAAAGGGGTCAGAAATGACTATATTGTGCACACGGGACGGCACGGCGACTGTGCTCGGTCGTCGTGGTGGGGTTGCTGGCGGCGGCGACGTCTGCTAGCTGCTGGTGGTTGCTGGTCAACATCGCCGGAGGGTCGTCGGGTCTTCGCCGGAGTAGCTGGGTCGCTCGGGGTGCCGGAGGGCGGAGGAGACGGTGGTGATTGGTGATAACGGCTCGGGGTCGAGGGTTCACGACGGATGGTGGAGGTTATCGGTGAAGACGAGGTCGGCCGGGGGAGCTTGGGGCGAAGATTGGGTCAGCGGAGAAGGCGGCGGAGGATGGCGGTGATGGTGGTGATCGGTGTGGCGGTGAGGAAGATGGCACGGTGGGGTTTTATAGGGGTTGCGGCGGGGACCGGTACGGGGAGGGGAGGGGAGAGGTCGGCGGTTGCGGGAGGCGAGGGGTCTCGGCGGGTGGCGGCGGTGAAACGGTCGGAAGTCGGAGCGGCGGCCGGGGAAGTCGGAGCGGCGGGGAAACAGTCGGATTCGTCGGCTACTGTGAAAGAATGGGTAGCTGGTTCGGGTCGAGTTCGGGTCGACGGGTACGGATCTGGATTCGACCCATTACTGTTTGGGTTGGGTTCAGTTAGGTTGGTTCGGTTTATTTTAGGGGTTCGGTTCGGTTCAGGATGGGTTTAAACCGGTTTATTTTGGTTTAATTAAAAATGGTATTTTTAGCTATTTAAAAATAGTTTTTGGGTCCAATAAATTCCAGAAAAATTATACTATATATAATTATTTATTTTACACTCAAAAATATTATTTTTATAATATTTTAATATTTAATTTGATCATAAAATTATTTAATTCCAAAAAACATTTATTTTAATTATTTAAAAATAGCAAAAAATTCCCAAAAATTTATATTTAATTTCTGAAAAATCCGGGTGTTTACACATAGAGGACTTCTCTCCCTTTAATTCTTTCTCGCCCACTCTTTCAATATTAAGAAAAGGTTAGCAACAGATCTTGATTCTTTTTCTCCTTCTTCCTCGGGGACGAAGCTCTGTAATGGTCAAGCTTCTTCTCCGGCGAGCTCTCCACTGTTCAACGAGCTCCTTCCGACGTTTTTCTAACGGTGGTGATCTAGAGTAGTAGAAATTCCCAACGAGCGGCATATCCATTGTGAGTTGACAATGGCGATGACGAACTCCTTCCGGCCAACTTCGACAATGGCGACGTAGATCTCTCCGGTGACTCGCAACGGTTTCTACTCCACAAGCGGCGCTCTGAGGCACAGCGCCGAGCTTCACCAACCGATGACTTCTATTCTCAACGGATCGAGCAGCTTCGACAACGGCAAGGATCACAACTGCGAATTCGTATAGCACGAGCAGCGGATTGCATGACACACGGTGAGTTCTAGTATTTTTTGAATTCTTTTAATCAATTTCTTTTATCTATTCTAATTTGAAGATCATGATCAGATTAAATTTCCAATGGTTGAATTCTTGATCGATTTCCTTGGTTCTGATTTTAGTTTGAACTTCTGAATTATTTTAATCCTTAAAATAGTTCTTCTGAACTTGCACTCTTCATGTCCGATCAAAAGTCGTTGAGAACCGATCAAGTTGCAAAACTAATCATAGCCGAGCATCACTGACCGGGCTTGTTGAAGATTGACGAATCAGTTTTAACGAACTCGGTATGACGTTCAATCTCCCCTCATCACTCCTGGATTTGTCTTCTTGAAAGATTTTTATCGTTAGAAATTCAATTTAACCTCTAAACTCTTTTTTACGTGTCTGCACATGAAATATTCGATGATATGCCTCCATCAAGTTTTGTATCGGTTCTAGACACGTAGAAGACTATATCTGACACGTTTAAACCTTGTCTCCGCATTCGAGTCCAGATTGGCTTAATTCATGTTTGTTTCATTGACCAAACACCTATTCAACTTGTGTAATGATCGTTTGTGTTTGTTGTCTCTGACACGAAGTTCATGTCTGTAGACTGACACATGGGATTGTGTCTGTGTCTCGTCCAGCCAGAGCTCGTAAAGGCTGGACACGAGAAGTATAATTTAGTTTTTCTTGATGGACGGTATTTGAATTTGACACAAGAAAGCTGTAAAGCAGGGGGTGTTGTCCTGAGTCTTGTATGCATTTTCAATAAGGATGAGTTGGCGGAAAAGGTTATGATCTTATTTTGAATTAGTAAAGAATGTTTAGTTGAAGTTGTTAGGCTCTGCTCAGTTTAGTATTATCTGTGGAACTAGTGGGCTGACCATTGACAAAGGTTCTTGTGTAGGCCAGTAGAGTGGGCCTTGGGTCTGTTTCAGTGGGTCTAGGTCTGATCCAGAAGATTGGACTGGGTCATAGTTTAGATCGAATTTGTAGGCCAGGGTTTAGCCTGAGCTTTGTTTGGTCGGGCTGAATCTTGTAATTGACTAGTTAATTAGTTTAGTCAAATTGTTAATAAATTGCTTAAAAGGGGGGGGGATTAGTTGATTAAGTAGTTTACTTAAATTTATGGATTAATAGTTAGTGTTTAGTCCTAGTAAATTATTTAAGGATGAATCAAAATTGATTAGAAAGTAGAATTATTGATTACAGGAGTTGGAATTAAAGATAAAATGAGGATAAAGAAGATTTATTGGATTTTAGACTTGAGAGAGTTAAAATAGGAATTTCTAGTGAATGGAATCTAATAAAGCAATTTTTTATCTAGGTGGACTAGAGCGACTTCAGCTTTAGACCAGAGGCAAGTACTCTATACGACTCTCTTTTCATTACCATATTTCATTATATTATTACAAGTATTCCATAAAGTGTTCGCTCTTTGATTTCCATAGTTTATTTCATTGCAAGTCAATTGCCCTTTCATTATAAGTACTCTTTCTAGTATTCTATTACCAGCTTATTCCTCGATTATATATTCGTTTATTGCATGTTTCATGACATAGTAGGACATGATATTTCTCTTGACGTGTTATTGTATCTGGTACCACGTTTACTGTATTTCGTGTCATGTCCATTGTATTTGATCATTATTGGTGTCGGGAGGGAAATACCAGAGTCATGTGTGGATGACCTCATTCTCAAACTATGTAGAGTAGCGGTCGCACGTCACATGCGGGGCGGTAGATTATTTCTAGTTATCCACCACGACAAAGGTATTCAAATCACATGTTAGGTATGATTGTTTCACTCGTGCATATTAATTTATTGTACTTGTTATTTATTATTTTTCTGTTCATGTCATTTCATATTATACTTCAAGTATTGTGTAGATGTACTTTGCTCTGTCCTGACTGGACAATTGATGCAAATATCAGGGAGGTGACACTTGAGGCCAGCTGAGCTACATTGGGGATTTAGTAGAGATTTTGATGTATATTCATCGATGTATCATTATGATTGTATATTATTTTATGGTTTACCGGATTTGTCTTCGGATGAGATTGACATGTGTCATGTATAAAATATCATACTAGTGGATTGTGGTGATTGTGGGTGCGTGAGTCTGGGTTTGTGTATCGTTTATAGTGATATGACTTAGTCATTGAATTACATGATTTGGTGATCGATAAGGTATAGACAGCTGACTACCGCTGACACTGCGGCGTAGGCTGGACTTGACCATGCACATGTACCCATATGGAGAGCGCAGATCGTGACAAGTTTCTATGGTGGCCCATGCAGGTTTGTATTCGCAGATAGTGCGATGTCGTGGTGATACCTAGGTTTAGTTGTACCACTGCGAACCTGCAATACTAGGTACTCGCCACAACATAAGCCGATGGTATATATATATATATATATATATATATATATATATATATATATATATATATATATATATATAACCACCCTGGTGGTTTCATATTATGGGACAACCCTATGTTATATGGGTTGGATTTGGATTTGGTGGTTGAAATTAAAATGTGTAGACTCCACCACATTTTAATCTCACCCACTCAATTTCAATCCAACCCATGTAATATAGGATGGTTCCATAATATGAAACCACCCGGGTGGTTCTAGAGTATTACTCTCTCTCTCTCTCTCTCTCTCTCTCTCTCTATATATATATATATATATATATATATATATATATATATATATATATATATATATATATATATATTCTCCTTAACCAAATTCACTACAGGTCACTCCTAAAACTTTCGAAGAGATTATTTTCATAAATTCCTACACTTTTTACTTGGTATTGAACCCAGCTCAAATATCCCTCTTTTCTAAAGAACTTCTGCTTTGTTGTTGATTAATCCAAAATCTATATGATTCTGCACCCAACTCTTAATAATCAGAGAAATAATACTCGTGGCTTAAGTTCAGAATCGATCATTATACTTCACTACTTATCAAATTTTGCTTGATTCTCAATATGTTGTCTCAGAACAGATACTTACACTAATCTCTATCTATCGTGATAAACCTTTTTTGGTACAATATCCTTTTAAATTTTTATGGATAAAGTTGAGAGAATATTCGACGAGCTACTATAGCGTGGCAGATGCGTACTGCAGCCATTTATCTGAGTCATAGAAACTGCAAGTTATTACAGCCAGATACGCATTGGCGCGACATGTGCTCTAAGTTTTAGTGATTTCAGGTATGTATAGGTTTTCGGGTGTTATTGAGACTATGTCCTAAATGCATCATTTTTGGTCTCTTATCGCCTTTGGAAAGTTATACTTGAAAATTTTGATTTGCATGATTTCACCTTTAATTAGTTAAGAAAACATAGTGTATACTAATATTCAATAATAAATTTTGTTAACTATCTTTATCTCTTCCCAGTCCTTTCTCAATTCTTTCGAATATTTTCGTATTCAAAATTGCTTATTATTCTTCTCCTCTTTTTTTTCTTGATATCTAGACATGTTTACCTATCGTGTCATTCATGAAATTTTGAGGATGACATTTTTGTAAGGTGTGTAGATTTGGAACTCCTTTTTTCCAAGTTTGAATAATGGATTTTCTGTAACTACCTAGTTTCCGAAGAGGGGTATTTTTGTTGTTTTTATATTATTTACTTTTGGTGAATAATTATTGTATTTATTATTGACTAGTGGACTTGATTATTAGTTAGACTAGATGTTAGTGAACCTAAGTGAACCAAACTAGACTTGACTGACCAGTTGGATCAATTAATTAGAGTAGTCATGATTAGACTAGTTAATTAGTCATTTTCTTAGTTAAATGAATAGAATATTTCCACTACTTGTAGAGATGAGTTCTTTAATAAAATAGATTCTATTCATGACATGGAGAGGAGCTTTTAAGTCTTATTATCTATTTTTAGACCTAACCCTATTTGGAGGCTATATAAGCCTCTTTATTCATTAATAGCCTCCATTTGCTTTTCTAATTAATTTATCATCAAATTTTGAAGCAGACCCTAATCCACCCATTCCCAAATCTCATCCCTCCCATTTTTATTCTAAGATGGCTAAGGAGCTTGTCATTGCTAGAGGAGAACTTGAGGAGGAAAGCATTGGCTTGATGATTGTGTCCAACTTCTCATTGTGTCTATTTTGTGTCCATTTGAGAAATTTATTGGTAATCCATCTCCCAATAGGTATAAATTCTTTTTTCCTAAAATTTCTAGTCGAATTTATGTAATAAACCTCTAAGGACCCTCCCATGGATAAGGACTACCAATAGAAAGAGAAATTAGGACCTAATAAGCTTTATTATGATAGTTACATTGACTTTTATGGCCAAATTGGAGAAAATTCGAGTTTGGGCCATTAGGTATTTGATGTAATATCTTTTTAGTAATTTTAGAGTGTGATGCATGATTTATAAGAGTGGACGTGTCCACAATTGGATACGGGTAGGCCGTATCGTGATACACGTGGTGCGCATCTGTAGAATTGGGTTTGGAGAGCCAATAGCTAGTATATTCTTTATATTGCTTTAATTTAGTTATTATTTGAGTTATTATATGATATTAGACTTGTGTTGGGGTTCCAATCATTGCTAGATGTGAGTTTGGTGTTGGTGTGGCTATTTGAGGTGTACCATAAGTATCAGAGAACAATATGGGTGCATATCGATAGTGCACACCAAGTGTTTGATTTTTGGGTTGAGGTTGTGTTTATATAAGTGTATCATAGATATATATGTATATAGATAATAATATATATGTATATGTATATATGTATATGTATAGAGATGTATGTATGAAGTTGGGTTGTTAAGGGCCGTGGTTGTGCACAATCAGATTACTGTGGCATTGGGGTATTGTAGTTGTTGTGTTGATGATGGCATGGAGTAGTTACTGTTGTTAGGGGTAGTTGATGTGTTTGTGTGTGAGCCTTGTGTGTTGTATTTGTATGAGAGTAGTTGTGTGTGAGGGAGTTGAAGGAGGTGACTTAAACAGTGAGGGGATTTAGTAACTAGGAGCTGCGATGGGGGGTGTTCTTTCTTATTGTGAGTGTTTGATTATGTGTTTATATGAGAAGTATAAACATCGAGATATTCATATGAGATGGAGGAACTGAATTTATGTGGTGTAAAAAGTTCTTGCAGAAATTTGAAGCTTGGCGAGAAGTTAACCTGCACTTGCTGTGTGCACAAACAATAAGAGAAAGGGGTGCACTATATGTTGCAAATGCTGGAAGAGCATTCAGTGCAGGAGACTTGGAGCAACAGCAACATTGCTGTGTTAACAACAGTCCTTAGCTAGCAACACGAGGAGGCAGCAACTACAGATGCGCACTTTGGCTCATGTAACATCATAGGTAGTAGCAAGCTTGGCAGTGAGGTAATAGTACAGTATAGGAGGAAGTCTTGTGGTGGTTTCAGCAGCAGCAACAACTTGTTGTTGTTTTTCAGAAGAGAGAAGGGGAGCTCATGTTTGTACAATTGCAGGCAGTGCCATGCCAGGGCATCTGCAATGTTTGTAGCAGTAGACCTAATTGGGAAGTATCAATGAATATTGGGTAAACATTTGTGTTTGAGTATCTCCTTCATATTTTGAGCATTAGTTAAGAAGGATACAAGGTTAAATTCCCTACATTAATTATCAGTTGGAATGAGTTTATTTAAGAGGAAACCTAAATACCAAATCGTCTTAGGAGTATCAAAGGGTGCTGTTCTCAGGTTGTGTGTAAAGTGTTAGACCTGTGTGCAGTTACATATGTGCAATTACGGGTTGGAGGTGACTGTAAATAGGTATCAGAGAGTGTTATATAGGTGGTTAGAAGTGAGGTATCAGTGGGTAAGTGCATAGGTTAATAATTTTATGAAGGTGTTCAGTTTTCAGTGTAGAGGTAGGTGGGTGCCTGTGTGTGTTTAACTGCAGGGTTGGAATCAGTACGAGTGTGTGTGTGAATGTAAGTAGGTGACTCAGTGTGGGGTACCTGGGAGGGTTTCCTAAGTTGTGTATCAGAGGGTATTAAGTGTGATGTTGGTTGTGTCTGGATTGGTTAGTATATATTGGGTATAGGTAAGTGCCATACATGAGTAATTTGAGTGCTTGTGTGCAGGTAACAGAGTGTAAGTATAGAGGTGTTCATATTTTGTGTATCAGTGCAATGTGTAGTGAGGATATTCAGACATGTAAGGGGAACTTAGTATGATTGTGTGGCAGAAGATGGAGAGCATGCTGCATCCAGTCCAAGGTTAGTTCAGGGAGCTAGTGAGGATGTCCATTGGAGTGGTATCAGTGAAGTAGGGAGTTGGGTTAGTGAGTGACAGATTTGTGTATATGCACATTATGAATATACAAGGTAAGAGTTGGGTAGTGAATGAAGGGGTGAGGTATGGATGTAAAGTTTGAGGTCAAGGTAATATATAGTATGGATACCTAGTTAAAGTATTATGTACCAGTGGGATATGGTCAAGGTATTACCTAGACCTAGTTTTGACCTAGAAGCCTTATCTAGAACTATTTAATTATATTTGTGATTCTGAAATACCTTTATGACATGAAATTTCATATATAGGTTAGTGTGACACCAGTTCGAACATCGATTTGCACCATTCATTCAGGACCTCAGGCGAGTACAGTCTCTGATAGTTTCCTTTATTTGATAATTACTATGATTCTTGTTTATAATATTGTTTTACCTAATTTCTCGACACGATGGATACACAGAGTAGTATTATGGATTCATTTTGAGATACATAATTATACTTGCTGGCCCATCAGGACTCTTTACTGGCATTACCTTTATTAGGACTCTTCTTGCATCACTTGTATTGGTTATCATCATATTGATTTACGAGTCGGGACTTGGATTTATTGTACTAGTCAGGCAAAAAATATCTTAGTAGATATATAAACATTCCCAAAATCTGGAACCACCCTCTTTTGGTCTAATCTGGAATGATAGCAGTCGCACACCTCACGTGCGATGAGTCGTATTACCCAGAGCCGTTTATATGTCAAAGTGGTATTTCAACATACTAGTTTAGATGTATATTTTTGGTTTCACTCTAGACTTCCTGGTTTCACTCTACATTTATTGGTTATATTCTTATCTGCCATGCTTGCTAGTTTTTATTTATTTATCTGTCTTTAGATTTTTGTGCTTTCATATTATCTGCTGCACTCTATTTCTTATACCATAGTATATTGCTTATCTACTCATCTTATAATACTTTACTATTATAGTTTTATAGTCTTTGTCAATTAATTGGAACTACTATTGGGTTGTACTCGCTCCATCCTGACTGAATATATTTTTCAGATGACTTATTAGAGGATTTGTGTCCCACGTATTACGGCCCACAAGACGGAGAGTTAGCTAAGGATGCACCTGTAGTACATGAGGGCCAGTACTAGCTATGATGAGGCTCAATTAGTTATTGCCAAGGCTTAGCTAGTATTTTTATATTGTACTAGATCTGTCTCCAGCTTTAGATATTTAAGATGTTATTGTTATTTAGACTTATTGTGATCAGTACTAGACTCATAAACTTGGATATTTTGTTGTGACTATTCCAGTTATGACTTTGAGACTTCCATTCCTTTTTGTATGATATCGTGTCATTTTCCTCCTTATAGATTATTGTGATTGAGTTTGTTTATCATTATTATCATACCGACCTCTATTTTGGAGTTGAGATGTCATTGACATGTACATATATTATTGTGTGAGATGGATAGATAGTATTGTTGACCTAGACAATGTTCTACCGCCGTTGCTGTGACGTAGGCTGGACGTACCCACGTACTCGTGTCCGATTATCAGGGTGCGGGTCGTGACATTTTCAAATACTAGTTTCGATAATGTTTTAATATTAAAGTATTTTATATAATTAAAATTATTTTCCAAAAAGGAATTTCCTAAAAAATAATTTTTTATAGTAATTAATTAAACAATTGATAATTATGAAAAAGGAATGGTTTTTTTATAAATAAAACAGAAATTTTTGGGGGGAAGTTTCTAGACGGAGAGATGTTTTGGCATGTGCCTAATTTAGAAGAGACCTAGAATGTTCCCTTGGAACCTATAAATACCCCATAAAAATCCTATTATTTTCAACCATTTTTCCAAAACCATTTATTCAGCCCATAGTTGTGGATTAAAAATCCACTCTCAAGAACCGACCCAGCCCACCCATTTTCTTCTCTGTTTTAAACATATAAAACTTCTCTCCTTTCAGTTCTTTCCCACCCACTCTTTCAATATCAAGAAACGGTTAGCAACCGATCTTGATTATTTTTCTCCTTCTTCCTCGGGGACGAAGATGTAATGACCCGCTCCGCTTAACCCGGAGAGTCAATTCAAATGACACGTGTAGCAAACGTCCTGCCTAGCTCGGTAAGATGACTCACTTGAGGCTAAGGCATTCAGACTTGGCCTTCAGAGAAGTTCAGACTTAGACGTTTGATAGGTGCGCTCGAAATCTCGCTCGGCCGATGCGATTCATTGCTAAGGTGGGTGGCTCCGCATAACTTATCTCTGCTTAGTTGCACACTTAATAAAATAGAACGATATATGCTAGTCGCCAGACGATAACCACTATATGCTAATAAAAGAGACAAACACACATATCTAAGGGAATAATCCCGTCTTATCATATGCATAGAACATGGAATGTACTTGTTATCTGTGTAACCTAGAAATATTGAGTTACATGAAGTTATTTCTTATATATGCCAAAAAGTAGTTCATGTTTACATATTGATGCCCCACATCGCACGGAGTATGAAACAGAGATAGAGTAGAGTCATGTTGCATACACAGACAAGGAAGGCCATTCATTAGTTATTCTGAGTCAGGGGAAGAAAGCAAAGAAAGATACATATTCTCCGAGCAGGAAGTCCTCGGATAGTAGAGACCGAGTGTACTCCTCGGATAGTAGAAACCGAGTATGAAGTTCTTAGATAGAATAAAGGTGGTAAAGTAGTTGCATGGTCACGGACAACTAGTTGCGCACAAGAAAGAAAGTCGTCGAACGACATCCGAGGCATCGAAATCATGTCGGTCCAGGAGGACTGTACTAGTGTGGTCCTAGAACGATTGCTAGCTGAAGTACTAGCAGACGAGTGCGGTTTATCCAACAAGGCTTGCTACTGACTTGGAAATACAATCGACTCATCGGATGGTTCGGGAGGCCCAGTTTGGCTAGCTACCAAACTGGGAAGACAAACATTCAATCCAAGAAGATATGTCCAATATAGCTTGCAGAGCCAGTAATATTTTATATAGATAAGTCATGTATGCATAGCAGCAATCCATGTACAGGAGAGGGGTAGCACGGAGGAGTTTGATGCACGACACATCGCACTATAGAAATGAAGGCACTGTACAGCTTATGGTTCGAGTAAAAATATGTCTGAGGCAGAGACACTTTCATGGCACTGAAGTTTGCTTAGATGTTTTCTTTCGTTTCCTAGCATATCATCGATATCATTGATGCATATTACATGAAAGGCCAAATGGTAAAAAATGGTAAGACGAACTCAATTATTTATTAGATGACACACTTTTTCAGATATGAGCATATACTTTTTATTATTATGCCATAAAACTAATCCTAAGATAAGTCTAGAAAGATAACATAATCAGTCTGTGCACATAACTAATGAACGTACTTGTTTTGTGGTATGGGCAATAGGCCTCCTTGTAAAACCCCCTTCCTAGAAAATCGTATATACCTTTTTATTTATTAATTATTAATTAAATTATAGTAATTAGGTCTAAATAGGAGAAATAGATTTTTAATAATTTTTATTGTTAGGTGTTCGGGCACTTAGATGACTTATGGGACCATCAGAAATTTTTCGGAATTTATTCCATGTAGGAGACCCCTTGAGATGTTGCTAGCCTAACGATGTGCAATACCCTAATCTATAAATTTTCTTATGAGTATATATATATATATATATATATATATATATATATATATATATGTATATACAAATATATATATATGTATATATATTTTATAAAGAAAGAAAGGAAAAGAAAAGAAAAGAAAATAAGAATTTAATGATAATCTAATAATAATAATAATATTAATAACCTACTTAGAATACCTTCAGCCGAAACTTGCAGCAACCTAACTTTGCTTTTCCCACATAGCAAACATGCTGCTATACTAGTCCTTCCGCCCACTTAAGACCCACAGCAACTTAGACATGCAGACCCGCACCCTTAAGCTTCAGCGGAACCTTTCACCCGCAAAACCCGATTCACTCAACCCTCTCTCTTCCTATATAATATATATATATATATATATATATATATATATATATATATATATATATATATATATATATATATATATATATATATATATATATATATAGTTAGCTCTAAAATCCTAACCTAAAACTTCAGACTTCCTCTTCCCATCTAGAGTCGTCACCGCAGCCAGAGAAGCCCCGCCAAGCCATCCAACCATCCCGTCGATGCCGACCTCGCGAACTGCAGTTTTCCACTCGAGGCACCTTCGCTCCGGCGTGATTTTCCGTCGACTCGCTCGACCAAACGCTGTTCCGTTTTTATAGGTATGATCATCCCTTAACCCTCTCCAATATCTGCTTTATAGTCAACCTCGGAAAACGTGTGCCCCTAGGTGAAAAACAGCGCCCAAGTTGGCCGGACTTACCCAATTCTGAAATTACAGAAACTTGCGATGACCACCCATATTGTCGAGTTCGTATCTTCCACCACAGAGATCCGAATTCGATGGTTCTTTTTGATACCTGTAGATTACTTAACCTAGTTTATTTTCTGTTTAATAACCCTGTGCTATTAGTTGCTGTGGACATAATTATATTCGTCACAAAACTGCGCGCACCCACTTTTTCCGGTTTTCCAAAAGTTGGAGATCGGAGCGCGCCCCGCCAAACGGGACCGCCCCGCCGTGTGCCAAGTGTACCGAATGGTGCACGCAGCATAACGGGACACGTGAAAATTTGTGGGGACTGATTCGGACGCGTGTGCGTGCCGGAATCAGACCGTATCCGCGAACACATTTCGTGTCGCCACTTTTGTGGAACTCGTGCGTATTTTGTGCACGCTTGTCAGGTTGCGACGAAACTTGCGCCACTGGACTCGTGGTAACGCGCTGGTCCTGTGACCCAATTTTCACGCATTTCTGAGACAGTTGACCAGATCGCCAATTAGCGGGCCCCACAGTTGACTTTTTAGACCAAATAGTGTTCGGCTCATCGGAATCCACATTTGGACATACCGTTGGGTTCGTATTGACATTTAGGGTTATTTGACCCATAGTTTGTCCCATTTAGAGACTGTTACCCTCGGCACGCTTTTCGGTACAAAGTGGGCCACACGTGGACTCCACTTTTGTACGAAATTACCGTTTTGCCCCTGTGTCCAAATTGGACGAAAGGGATGTGCTTTTTAGCTATTTTGCTCATTCCGGAAACGTTGGTGATGTTTATTTCAGCATCCGAAGACGTTTGTTCGGAGTCCTTAGTTCCAGGTTCTGTGTCCTTGACATTGGGCGCGTACACTTTACAGATTTCTTGCCAGGCAAGTATACCTTGCCATTATACTGTTTTTACATTCCATATGAGACATGCATGTTTATTTTCTGTTTATTTAGTTCATTTATTTTTAACTGCTATATAAACTGCGCGTCCAAGAAAACTTGGGTGCAACGACGGTGTCGTCGTACTATGTTTTTACTTATGTATATGCATTGGACCTACTTTATGAGACTACCCCATCTTCATGAGGCATTTATGTTTCATTGGCCATGACACTATTCTTACACGAGTGTGAGTCACATATAGGACACGGACTTGCGTACTCGGCTGGCCACTGGTACGTATAGGTCGTGCGACGGATAGGGATAACTGCCAATAGAAACTTTGCATGCTAGTAGACCTAGCGGTTATTAGAGGTTTATTGTGTCATGGACATGACATGCTTAGAGCATTGGGTGGGGAGAACAACAAGTACCGCATTTGAGCTCCTTTGCACTTTTATCTATTGTGCGCCCGGATTCTCCGCTGGAGATACGGGTGGTGATGACCACTATATATTATGTATTATCAGGCGGGCCTCCGCCGTTCAAAAGACGACGTACCTTTTAGGCCCCTGGATCTCCAATAGAGAACCATGCCAAATCCCAGTTTTTCAGCCAGATAGCTCACATATGGGGAAATGTGTTCTTAACTGCATTCACTAGACGGTTAGGCGACCCCAATGGATGTTTCTTTTCAGTACTTTATTGGCATGTTTATATGTATCTTGTTACGTCCCTCTGAGGACCTGGTCCTTTTCCCAGATATAGATGAGCAGGAGTACCCGCAGGAGTACGGACCTGGACCTGACACTTCCTATCAGTCTGAGACGATCTTATCTTCTGATTATATGTGATCCTTGCAGCTGTTTAGAGATTCTAGTTGCTATTCTTTTCTAGACATTTATTCTTATATTAGAGTTTATTCTCTTCTCTCTTTAGTAGTTTATTATAGTCGATTTGCAGTGGATTTGTTTCCACCCGACTATTGCACTTTGAGATTACTATTTGAGACTACTTCTTTGATATTCAGTTATTGATTTCCTTTATTCTATTATTTGTGCTGTGGATGAGATATAGAACTGCGTGTGACTTGTTGTGACATATATTTACCACTATGGATTGGATATTCATGTACAGCGTACGTGTGTATATGGTTTCCATACATTGGAGTTCGTATATATACGACTGGCGTGTTACGTATTCCTAGTCCTACGTATTTTGGGACTGGGGCGTGACATATTTTTGTGGTGGCCCATGCAGGTCAAGAATATATTATCTCGGTTACGTAACTGTACCGAACAAGCCTGCGTATAGGAATAGAGTATAAGGATCTCATCCACGCTTGACTAAAACTCATCCTTCCTATTTAATACTTGCATCCTGTTTGATTCCTGTACTTTTTCTAATCGTTTCGTACATCAACTGCAGAGAGATGGATATGCAGAATGGATGTACTGCCGCCGATGGCGACGCAACTTCTGGAGTCAATGGTCAGACTCAAGGAGGGACCCCAACGATTCCTAGGCTTCTGGGGCCAGATGGACAGACTCACATCCCAGTTCCATCTGATCTTCCCGCTTCACCTATTGGGAACCCTCCACCTGCCCCAGTACCGCAAGATGGCCAAGCGCAGATGTTCCAATTCTTTCAGATGATGATACAGGAACAGAGGCAGCATGCAGCCGAGCAGAGACAGCAGGCAGCCGAGCAGAGACAGCAGGCAGTCGAGCAGAGGCAAGAATTTTTGGCAGCACTGGAGAGGATGGCTGCACATGCTACTGTACCAGCCCAAGCACTAGCTCCAGTACCTCGAGCTAGGGTTGGATCAGTAAAGGATTTTGTTCAGATGGGTGCAAGGCAGTACAAGGGTACTGAGAGCCCGGAGGAGACTACCAACTGGATCACTCACACACAGAAGCTACTGGAGGCATCGCAGTTACCTACGGACCTATGGATGACGGGTGTACGGACGCTTCTAGATGGTAATGCTCATCACTGGTGGGAATCCATGGAGCACCAGTTGGGTACTTACCAGACTTGGGAGCAGTTCTTGGAGTGCTTCGAGGGAAAGTACTTTCCGGACACTGTCAGGGACACCTTGTATGATCAGTTTCTTCACTTAGAGCAGGGGAACCGGACCGTGGACGAGTATGATGCCGAGTTTAGTCGACTCAGCAAATATGGCGCTGCTTTGATACCAAATGACTTGGCTAAGGCTAAGAGATTTCATCGAGGACTGACCCAGGAGCTACAACATTATACAAGCTCGCAGTCCCGAGTCTCTTACGCTGAGCTACTGACAGAGGCCAGATTTCAGGAAACCATTAGCAGAGGAAAGGGAGATCAGCTGAGGACACAACAAGGATCAGCAAGGATACAGCAGGGACCAGCCAGGACACAACAGGGAGGACCTATCATACGTCCCTTGGCACAGCAGCATCAGCAACACAGAGCCGGACCGTACCAGATTCCGGAAAAACCCCAATGTAATTATTGTGGGAAGATCAGACATATTTCGAGAGATTGTCGGACTCGCTTGGGTCAGTGTATGAGATATGGCTCTGGACAGCACCTGGCGAGGGACTGCCAAGTGCAGCAGACACTTCCACCGCCAGTTCAGAGACTAGCGCTTCCAGCACCGAAGACAGCACAGCAGATGGTTAGACCGGGAGCACCTCGACCCCCGGCAGCAGGAGGATTTCAGAGAGGACCACCGCTACCTACCCAGGAGGAGCAGTATATGAGGACTAGACATGGACAACCGCAGAGGAACGGACGAGCTTTTACATTGGAGGTAGATGACATGGATCATGAGGTGGATGTCATAGCAGGTATTACCCTTGCTTTTACTTTTCCTGCTGTGACATTATTTGATACGGGAGCCACCCACTCATTCATATCATCTAGTTTTATTGCCAAACACAACATTGCTTCTACACCATTATCTAGCTGTGTTAGAATTCTTACCGGAGGAGGAGTTGTACCAGTTACTCGAGTTTGTAGATCGGGCCCTATAGTGATACGTGGCAGAGAGATGAATGCCCAACTCTTAGTCCTTCCTATGCCATCTTTTGATATTGTGCTTGGAATGGACTGGCTAAGCAAGTACCATGCTTTCTTCGATTGCTTTGGAGGAAGCATTCTTTTTAAGGTACCAGGCCAGCCTGAACTTGAGTTTGCCCGAGGATCCACAGAAATCCTTGATGGTATGCAGCTCGCAATGGACGATGTTGTCTATCACCCTATTATTTCAGAATTTCTAGACGTCTTTCCAGAGGATTTGCCAGGACTACCCCCAGACCGAGACGTAGAGTTTTTAATTGAACTAGCACTCGGAGCAGCACCTATAGCATCGCATGTTTACAGACTGGCGAAGAAGGAGATGGACGAGCTGAAGGCACAGTTAAAAGAGCTAGAGGAGAAAGGTTTCATCCGACCGAGTGCATCACCCTGGGGAGCACCAGTGTTGTTTGTACCCAAGAAGGATGGGTCAGTGCGTATATGCATTGACTACAGGGCCTTGAATGCAGTGACAGTGAAGAACAAATATCCATTGCCGCGTATTGATGACCTGTTTGATCAACTCAGTGGAGCTAAGGTATTCTCGAAGATAGATCTGAGATCGGGATATCACCAAGTGAAGGTACGGAAGCAGGACATTCCGAAGACCGCATTCAGAACAAGATATAGGCACTACGAGTTTTTGGTCATGCCATTTGGATTGACCAATGCCCCAGCGATCTTCATGGACTTGATGAATCGAGTCTTCCACCAGTACTTGGACCAGTTCGTGGTCGTCTTCATAGATGATATACTTGTCTATTCGAAGAGCCACGAGGAGCACGAGGAGCACCTGCGGATTGTTCTAGAGACTTTGAGGAGAGAGCAGTTATATGCTAAACTCAGCAAATGTGAGTTCTTCTTGGACAGAGTTTCATTTCTTGGACATGTTGTCACAGGAGATGGTATTTCTGTTGATCCAGAGAAGATTTCAGCAGTTGAGACATGGCCCGTTCCTAAATTAGCAGCAGAGGTGAGGAGTTTCCTTGGACTTGCGGGATATTACCGACGGTTCGTGGAAAACTTCTCAAGGATAGCGGCACCTATGACTCGTCTGACTTGTAAAGATCAAGAATTTATATGGACTGACGAGTGTCAAGCAGCCTTTGAAGAGTTGAAGAAGCGACTGACTACAGCACCAGTATTGGCGATTCCGTCAGGATCAGGAGGTTACGTGATCTACAGTGACGCATCAGGAAAGGGCTTAGGATGCGTATTGATGCAGCATGGCAAGGTGATTGCATATGCATCTAGGCAGTTACGAGTACATGAGAAGAATTATCCGACTCATGACTTGGAACTTGCAGCCGTTGTATTTGCTCTGAAGCTATGGAGACATTACTTATATGGGGAACGAGTGGAAATCTATACAGACCACAAAAGCCTCAAGTACGTCTTCACGCAGAAGGAGTTAAATATGAGGCAACATCGATGGCTCGAGTTGATGAAAGATTTCGAGATAGAGCTACATTATCATCCAGGCAAGGCTAACGTGGTAGCAGACGCGTTAAGCCGGAAGCCAGCAGCTTACTTCTTGACAGCACAGAGGGAACTATTACAGGACTTGCAAGAGCTTGGCATTGAAGTGATACTACCCGGAGCAGATGGGACACTAGCCAACTTGCAAGTATAATCATCATTGGTAGAGAGGATTAAGGCATCTTTGCCTACAGATGCCAGATTCAGAAGACTAAAGGAAAGGACAGAGGCCGAAGAGCAGACAGGATTGCGCATTCATGAGGATGGGACATTACGATGTGGTGATCGTCTTTATGTTCCAAATGGAGAGATTCGACAGGAGCTGATGGCAGAGGCTCATAGTTCGATTTATTCTATTCATCCTGGAGGCACCAAGATGTATCGTGACTTACGACATCATTTTTGGTGGCATATGATGAAGAGAGAGATAGCTCGCTTTGTAGCTAAATGTCTGGTATGTCAACAAGTGAAGGCGGAGCACCAGAGGACAGCAGGATTATTGCAACCACTTCCGATTCCAGAGTGGAAGTGGGAGCACATCACTATGGACTTCGTCACGGGTTTTCCTAAGAGTCCAAGTGGGAGAGATGCGGTGTGGGTAATAGTGGACCGACTCACCAAGTCAGCCCATTTTATACCTTTTAGAGTGGGTCAGTCTACAGAAGCTTTAGCTGATTTATATATGAGGCAGATCATGAGATTGCACGGCATACCAGTCAGCATTGTATCGGACAGAGATTCGCGCTTCACATCGTACTTTTGGAGGAGCATGCAAGAGAGTCTTGGTACTCGTCTGAAGTTTAGTACATCTTACCACCCGCAGACAGATGGGCAGTCGAAGCGTACTATTCAGACCTTGGAGGACATGTTGAGGGCTTGCATGTTAGACTTCGGAGGATCATGGGAGGACCACCTACATCTTGTAGAGTTTTCTTACAACAATAGCTATCAAGCGAGTATTCAGATGGCTCCGTTTGAAGCATTGTATGGAAGAAAATGTAGGTCTCCTGTGTGTTGGAGTGACGTGGGAGAACGTCAGATTCTGGGACCCGAGTTGGTGGTCAACACTGTAGAGACAGTCAAGAAGATTCAGGGACACTTGCGAGCAGCGCAAGACAGACAGAAGCAGTGGGCAGACCTTCATCGTCGTCCCTTGGAGTTCAAAGAGGGCGATCACGTCTTCTTGAGGATATCACCGACCAGAGGCACCATCCGATTCGGAGGGCGCGGCAAGTTGAGTCCAAGGTATATTGGGCCATTTGACGTGCTCGAGAGAGTTGGAGAGGTGGCATATCGACTTGCGCTACCACCTTCACTAGAGGGAGTACATGACGTATTCCATGTCTCACAGCTCAGGCGATATGTGGCAGACAGCAGTCATGTTCTCGACCATTCAGAGATCACCATTGGGCCGAGCTTGTCTTACCAAGAGCAACCCGTGGGAATCCTTGATCGTCGAGAGAAGGTATTGAGGAACCAGTCTATTCCCTTGGTTCGCGTAGCATGGAGACATGGTGCGCCAGGAGAATCAACTTGGGAGCGCGAGGACGACATGCGCAAGCGTTTTCCGAACCTATTCGCAGACCAAGGTATGGATTTACATTGTTAATTTATATCTTATATCATCCTTGCATTCTATCGTGGCTTAATTTTAATTTCGAGGACGAAATTTTTACAAGTTGGGTAGAATGTAAAACCCCCTTCCTAGAAAATCGTATATACCTTTTTATTTATTAATTATTAATTAAATTATAGTAATTAGGTCTAAATAGGAGAAATAGATTTTTAATAATTTTTATTGTTAGGTGTTCGGGCACTTAGATGACTTATGGGACCATCAGAAATTTTTCGGAATTTATTCCATGTAGGAGACCCCTTGAGATGTTGCTAGCCTAACGATGTGCAATACCCTAATCTATACATTTTCTTATGAGTATATATATATATATATATATGTATATACAAATATATATATATGTATATATATTTTATAAAGAAAGAAAGGAAAAGAAAAGAAAAGAAAATAAGAATTTAATAATAATCTAATAATAATAATAATATTAATAACCTACTTAGAATACCTTCAGCCGAAACTTGCAGCAACCTAACTTTGCTTTTCCCACATAGCAAACATGCTGCTATACTAGTCCTTCCGCCCACTTAAGACCCACAGCAACTTAGACATGCAGACCCGCACCCTTAAGCTTCAGCGGAACCTTTCACCCGCAAAACCCGATTCACTCAACCCTCTCTCTTCCTATATAATATATATATATATATATATATATATATATATATAGTTAGCTCTAAAACCCTAACCTAAAACTCCAGACTTCCTCTTCCCATCTAGAGCCGTCACCGCAGCCAGAGAAGCCCCGCCAAGCCATCCAACCATCCCGTCGACGCCGACCTCGCGTACTGCAGTTTCCCACTCGAGGCACTTTCGCTCCGGCGTGATTTCCCGTCGACTCGCTCGACCAAACACTGTTCCGTTTTCATAGGTATGATCATCCCTTAACCCTCTCCAATATCTGCTTTATAGTCAACCTTGGAAAACGTGTGCCCCTAGGTGAAAAACAGCGCCCAAGTTGGCAGGACTTACCCAATTCTGAAATCGCAGAAACTTGCGATGACCACCCATATTGTCGAGTTCGTATCTCCCACCACAGAGATCCGAATTCGATGGTTCTTTTTGATACCTGTAGATTACTTAACCTAGTTTATTTTCTGTTTAATAACCCTGTGCTATTAGTTGCTGTGGACATAATTATATTCGTCACAAAACTGCGCGCACCCACTTTTTCTGGTTTTCCAAAAGTAGGAGATCGGAGCGCGCCCCGCCAAACGGGACCGCCCCGCCGTGTGCCAAGTGTACCGAATGGTGCATGCAGCATAACGGGACACGTGAAAATTCGTGGGGACTGATTCGGACGCGTGTGCGCGCCGGAATCAGACCGTATCCGCGAACACATTTCGTATCGCCACTTTTGTGGAACTCGTGCGTATTTTGTGCACGCTTGTCAGGTTGCGACGAAACTTGTGCCACTGGACTCATGGTAACGCGCTGGTCCTGTGACCCAATTTTCACGCATTTCTGAGACGATTGACCAGATCGCCAATTGGCGGGCCCCACAGTTGACTTTTTGGACCAAATAGTGTTCGGCTCATCGGAATCTACATTTGGACATACCGTTGGGTTCGTATTGACATTTAGGGTTGTTTGACCCATAGTTTATCCTATTTAGAGACTGTTACCCTCGGTACGCTTTTCGGTACAAAGTGGGCCACACGTGGACCCCACTTTTGTACGAAATTACCGTTTTGCCCCTGTGTCCAAATTGGACGAATGGGATGTGCTTTTTAGCTATTTTGCTCATTCCGGAAATGTTGGTGATGTTTATTTCAGCATCCGGAGACGTTTGTTCGGAGTCCTTAGTTCCAGGTTCTGTGTCCTTGATATTGGGCGCGTACACTTTACAGATTTCTTGCCAGGCAAGTATACCTTGCCATTGTACTGTTTTTACATTCCATATGAGGCATGCATATTTATTTTCTGTTTATTTAGTTTATTTATTTTTAACTGCTATATAAACTGCGCGTCCAAGGAAACTTGGGTGCAACGACGGTGTCGTCGTACTATGTTTTTACTTATGTATATGCATTGGACCTACTTTATGAGACTACCCCATCTTCATGAGGCATTTATGTTTCATTGGCCATGACACTATTCTTACACGAGTGTGAGTCACATATAGGACACGGACTTGCGTACTCGGCTGGCCACTGGTACGTATAGGTCATGCGACGGATAGGGATAACTGCCAATAGAAACTTTGCATGCTAGTAGACCTGGCGGTTATTAGAGGTTTATTGTGTCATGGACATGACATGCTTAGAGCATTGGGTGGGGAGAACAACAAGTACCGCATTTGAGCTCCTTTGCACTTTTATCTATTGTGCGCCCGGATTCTCCGCTGGAGATACGGGTGGTGATGACCACTATATATTATGTATTATCAGGCGGGCCTCCGCCGTTCAAAAGACGACGTGCCTTTTAGGCCCCTGGATCTCCAATAGAGAACCATGCCAAATCCCAGTTTTTCAGCCAGATAGCTCACATATGGGGAAATGTGTTCTTAACTGCATTCACTAGACGGTTAGGCGACCCCAATGGATGTTTCTTTTCAGTACTTTATTGGCATGTTTATATGTATCTTGTTACGTCCCTCTGAGGACCTGGTCCTTTTCCCAGATATAGATGAGCAGGAGTACCCGCAGGAGTACGGACCTGGACCTGACACTTCCTATCAGTCTGAGACGATCTTATCTTCTGATTATATGTGATCCTTGCAGCTGTTTAGAGATTCTAGTTGCTATTCTTTTCTAGACATTTATTCTTATATTAGAGTTTATTCTCTTCTCTCTTTAGTAGTTTATTATAGTCGATTTGCAGTGGATTTATTTCCACCCGACTATTGCACTTTGAGATTACTATTTGAGACTACTTCTTTGATATTCAGTTATTGATTTCCTTTATTCTATTATTTGTGCTGTGGATGAGATATAGAACTGCGTGTGACTTGTTGTGACATATATTTACCACTGTGGATTGGATATTCATGTACAGCGTACGTGTGTATATGGTTTCCATACATTGGAGTTCGTATACATACGGCTGGCGTGTTACGTATTCCTAGTCCTACGTATTTTGGGACTGGGGCGTGACACTCCTTATCGGTGCATTTAATGTACTAACACCTAACCAAATTGCATACAGGGTGCAGGGAGTAGCTCGTATGGTTTCGAAGATCGCTTGACGCATCGAGGCGCCAGATTACACTTGGCATCTTAGAGCATGACGCATGGACCTAAAGCTCACATATACGGAACGTAATGTATGAGAACATCATTATCCAGAGTGTTTGATTCAAGTTGTAAGTCCACGAGCATATTTATTGTGTGTGTGTGTGTGTGTGTGTGTGTGTGTGTGTGAGAGAGAGAGAGAGAGAGAGAGAGAATTAGCGATTGTAATTCTTGGCCTAACGCCAATTGTAATACTTCTCCATTATCAAAAAATAGCTTTTTTCGTGTTATACTTGTGTTTATTCTTATTCCGCTTCTTTGGACAATCTGTACAACTCTGTGGCTAAGTTTTAATCGGCCATTTCAAGTGCTTGCCTTGTGCGGGCGTAACTTAGGCTCGCGCAGCATCACACCCATGCTAGGATGTTCGACCCTGCGAGACCGGGGCGTGACGGAAGCTTTGGCAATTGCAAAGCTTCTTCTCCGGCGAGCTCTCCACAGTTCGACGAGCTCCTCTCTATGTTTCTTCAGCGGTGGTGATCTGGAGCAATAGAAATTCTCGACGAGCGGCGGATCCACCGCAAGTTGACAATGATGAGAGACGATGACAACGAACTCCTTCCGGCGAACTTCGCTGACGGCAACGCAGATCTCTCGGCAACTTGCAGTGATTTCTCCTCCATGAGCGGCACTCTAAAGGCACGAAGACGAGATTCACCAACCGACGACTTCTATTCTCAGTGAATCGAGCGGCTCTGACAACGGCGAGGATCGCAGCTGCGAATTCATACAGCTTTAGCAGGGATCGGCGATACACGGTGAGTTCTTAGTTTTTTCAAATTTTTTTGATCGTTTTCTTTTATCAATTCTAATTTGAAGATCATGATCAGATCAAATTTTCAATGGTTGAATTCTTGATTGATTTTCTTGGTTCTGATTTGAGTTTGAACTTCTGAATTATTTTGATCCTTAAAATAGTTCTTTTGAACTTACCCTCTTCGTGTTCGATCAAATGTCGCTAAGATCCGATCAAGTTGCAGAACCAATCGTAGCCGAGCATCACTGATCGGACCGGTTGAAGATCGACGAATCAGTTATAACGAACTCGGTAGGACGTTTAATCCCCCCTCCCCACTCTTGGATTTGTCTTCTTGAAAGATTTTTATCGTTAGAAATTCGATTTAATCTCTAAAACTCTTGTTTACGTGTCTGCACATGAAATATTCGGTGATATGCCACTATCAGATTTTGGATTGGTTCTAGATACGTGGAGGTCTGTATCTGACACGTCTAAACCTTGTTTCCGCATTCGAGTCCAGATTGGCTCAATTCAGGTTCGTTTCATTGACCAAACACCTATTCAACTTGTGTAATCTTCGGTTGTGTCTGTTGTCTCTGACATAAAGTTCATGTCTGTAGACTTACACCTGGGATTGTGTCCACGCTCGTCGAGCCAGAGCTCGTAAAGGCTTAACATAAGAAGTACATGTCAGTTTTTCTTGATGGACACTGTGTCAAATTGTATAGTCAAATTGACTAGTTAATTAGTTTAGTCAAATTGTTAATGAGCTTTGTTGGGTTGGGCTGAATCTTGTAATTGACTAGTTAATTAGTTTAGTCAAATTGTTAATGAATTGATTAGGAAAAAGGGGCATTAGTTAATTATGTAGTTTAGTTAAATTGATGGATTAATAGTTAGTGTTTGGTCCTAGTGAATCATTTAAGGATTAACCAAAATTGATTAGAAAATAGAATTATTGATTATAGGAGTTGGAATTAAAGATAAAATGAGGACAACGAAGATTTTATGGATTTTAGACTTGAGAGAATTAAAATAGGAATTTCTAGTGAATTGAATCTAATAAAGCAATATTTTATCTAGGTGAACTAGAGCGACTTCATCTTTGGACCGGAGGTAAGTACTCTATACGATGCTCTCTTTTCATTACCGTATTTTATTATATTATTGCAAGTATTCCATAGAGTGTTCACTCTTTGATTTCCACAGTTTATTTTATTGCAAGTCAATTGCCCTTTCATTACAAGTACTCTTTCTAGTATTCTATTGCCAGATTATTCCTCGATTCTATATTCGTTTATTGCATATTTCATGACAAAGTAGGACACGCGATATTTTTCTTGACATGTTATTATATTTGGTACCATGTTTACATCATTTTGTGTCGTATCCATTGTATTGTGATCATTATTGGTGTCAGGAGGGGAATACCAGAGTCGTGTCTTGATGACCCCATTTTCAAACTGTGTAGAGTAGCGGTCGAACGTCACGTGCGGGGCGCCAGATCATTTCTAGTTATCCACCACGAGAAAGGTATTCAAATCACATGTTAGGTATGATTGTTTTACTCGTGCATATTGATTCATTGTACTTGTTTTTATTGTTATGTGTGTGTCATGAGGTAGTCCACTAAAACTAAGCCAAGATACATAAGTGTCACAACCTGCACCTGGATATTTGGGACGAGTACGTGAGTAAGTCCAGGCTACGCCGCAACATCGAAAGTAGAACGCTGTCTAGGTCATCTATATATAACTAACAATCACATACAAAAATATCCAACTCCATAAGGAGTACAATGATATATAACAATAACATACTCAATCACATGCTAAGGAAGAAAGGCACGATATGATATAAAAAGATGAAAAATCCAAATCTAAAAGTCTAAATAACAATCATCAGGTATAATCCAATATAACATCTCAAATGTATCAAGTAGTCACCGGAGACAGATCTGGTACCAAAATACTAAAACAAATAACTAAAATAACTAGTGACTCCGGCTAGACCTCCCGGCAATCATCCCAAGCTATGCCTGAGTTACCGGGTCCAAGTCTGCACTCTCAAAATCCTAGGGTCCGTAGAAGGTACGACATCAATCCTCGTGATAGTCCCCTAAAAATATTATCCAGTCAGGATAGAACGAGTACAACCCAATAGCAGTTCCAATTAAATAATAAAGACTATAAAATAATAATAGTAAAGTAATACATGATGGGAAGATAGAGTGAACATGTGAGTATGACAATAAAGATAAGTATATAAGTGAGAGCAGTAGCAAAAATATATATGACATGTATCCAGCAAGTATAGAGTGGAACCAGTAAGTATAGAGTGAAACCAGTAAGTCTGATGTAAACCCCCTAAAATTTAGATAATGATATTTTAGTAATTTTATTATTTATTTAAATAAATTATAAATCATTAAAATAATTTTTAGAATTTAGAAGCCTTTTAGTATAGTCTTAATGTCAGGAGTACAACACTAATTTTTTTTCTTCCAACCAACTTTGCATAATAGGCTTAGCCGAGCCAAATTAGGCTCATGACATGGATGTCACTCATAATGGTGTAATCCTATGCTTCAGTTTGGTCGCACTATAATCGTGACGCTTTTTGACTCAAAATATGACACTTGGACACTTTTCCGTTGCGATCAATTTAGACGAGCAACATAAACCCAAATTTTGAAACTGACTTTTATAACCCCTAGCCTAACACACCAACTGTGCACATGATATTGGTGTTATATTTATTTGAGTTCCCGCAGGCTCCAAAAATAATATAGAAACACCGTACATTTTAATTAGTCAAAATTGACCATTCTCGATTAATTGAACCTAACCAAGTCCGAACCCCCAACTCGAACCATCAAACGAAATAGTCTAACTCATACACAACACCACACACCCATCCCCCACCTTCCTACACACTAAACACCATTTTTTCCACACCAAATCATATTTTTATTTCATTTAAATTTAAATTCAGATTATACCTATTTTTAGCATACACCATTGGACTATTTTAATTAAAATACACCATGTACATATTTAGAGAGGTAGGGGGGGACCAATCCGCTACCTAGACTACCAAGGGTTCGGTTTTCAATGTCTTATTTCTATTAACCATTGGTTTATAACTTTAAAAAAAAACTCCCAACCTTTTACCTCCCCTCCCATTCATTACTATCTATAACTATTATTCCTAGGGAGTAACCCCCAACCTATGTGCAGTCGACCATCCTCCATTTTTCCAACAGAAACCACCTCTCCTCTCCCTCTTCTCTTCCTCTCCTTCACGATCATCACCTCCTCTACCTCCTTGGAGCTTCGGCCGGCCCCCTGAAGACCACCTCCACCCGAGCAAGCCCGATCGGCCCAAAACAGTGTGAACCCACAGGAGGCAGCAACCATCCCTCTCATTCAAACCTTGGGGAGCCCCTCTATCACCCCTTGGATTGCCTCCCTCGAGCCTAAGTTGGCCATAGTTGTGGTGCAACCCCCGGAGGTCGAAATCTTCGTCGGAGTTCAACCAACCATCGTATACACAAAGTTTTAGTGAGTTTTTCTTTAACGTTTCTCAACCTCTCTTTTCTTCATGATGATTATGGTTGTAGAGGAGTCATGAACACATCTTGGTGTAATCTAATAATCATCCTTCCCTTGTGTGCAATCGATGCATCAACCTAGTTAGCAAACCTAGTACATGCATATGGTTGCATGGAAGTTGTGATATTAAAAATAAGATTTTTGCACCATAGTAATTTAATATTCAGAATTATATAAATATTTTAGATTATATACATATTAAAATTTGTATTTTAGTGGTTTAAAAGTATGAATAATTGATAGGTAGGTTGTCTGGATAATATTGGTGAACTAGTGTACATGTTATATTATTGTAGTATTTAAAAATGTGTGTTTCACTATAGTTAAATAAATTTCAGAATATTAATAATAATAAACAGAAATATATATGTATTAATACGTTTATTTAGTGGCTTAGTTGATGAACAAATGAAGGGTAGAGGTGTGCATGGTAGTGGTGACTATGTCTAGTTATATTGCATGCAAATATATAAACTTGAATATAAAAAGTGTGCATGAATATATATTAATAAGTAAAATAAATTTCATAATATTAAACTTAATTATTTTCGTATTTAAGATGTTAATTAGTGAAATAAAATGATTCAATGCATGCTTAATTAACATGTTAGCGTTGTATAACGTTCTGCGATATTGAACACTACCTACGTACGCATAGTATATCAATGTACGAGACCCTCACGACGTTATAAACAAAAGTATGGTACGTGGTTGTTGGCACGTTAACTAAAGCCATGCGACTGTTATAATTATTGACACGAATATTTTGACTTTATTGATGTGCATGTAGCGACTCTATATTTTTACATAAAGTAGATAATGTTAGAATTAGAATTAATTTAAGTAATATTGGCAGGGCACGTGGGTGTCGCAGCACCATCGGACGTGGACTTTTGATCCACTACAGCGCAACAGCAGGCAGCAGGCAAGTGTACCTTGCCTTGATCTCAGTAAATTATGCTTAATTTTAACTGCATCTTATAGTTTATATTTTAATACATGTACTTTGTTATGAAGGATTATGTCCCCAGGTGTAGCAGAGGAGAGTTATCCCTAGGTCTACGGGACATGAGCTGTCGTTGGAGAGGTACTTGCACTATAGGAAGAGGTTGTGCCAGAGGACTTCTCCTGTGTACTTAGTTATCTATTTAGTTACTTATGCTTAGTGTTATTTTTATATTTGGACTTGGACATATGTGTTTGGTGTTATTCCTTTTTTCTTTATTGTGACGGATTGTTCCCCGAGTCACTACTTATTTGGACTCTTTGATGGACTATTTTCTATTATCTATTATCTTGACTGGTTTATCATATTATATTGTGCTGTTGTCCATTAAATTGGGTTTGCCCATTGGAGTTGTGCTGTTGCCATTGCCACGTGGCTATTCCTTTGGTATTTTGGGGCTGGGGCGTGACATCTGCACCTAACCAGTGCGTTGAAATACCACTTTCTATATGTAAACGACTATGTTGTAATGTTCGACAGCTCGCACGTAAAATGTACGAGTGCTATCGTTCCAGATTGGACCTGAGTGATTCCAGATTTTGGAAATATTTACATGTCTACTAAGGTATTTCCCAGCCTGACTAGTAATAATGGATCCAAGTCCAGATACGTAGATCAATATGGTGCCAGCCAAATAGAGTGATGCTAGTAAGAGTCATGAAAAAGGTGGTGCCAGTAAAAGAGTCCTGATGGGCCAGTAAGTATAACCACATATCTCAAAGATGAATCCATAAATACTACTCCGTGTATCCGTCGTATCGAGAAATCATGTAAAATAGTAATATAAACATGAATCATAGTAATCATCAAATAAAGAAAAGTATCAGAGAATATACTCGTCTGTGGTCATGAGCTAAAAATACCTAACAGTGCCTGAATTGGAGTCTCAAAGACCTATATATGAATTATCATGTCAAACAAGTATTTTGGAATCATAAACATGCTCAACTAATAATATTCTAGGTATCTAGGTCAATAGGGTCAAACTCGTTAATTACATAGTTTTGGGTTCCAAATTATCTACTTGATTGGCCTATATAGCTATACTAGTTGGTATCAAGCATTTCTAGGTTTATAGGTCAATACCCTATAAATAAGAGTATACTATAATTCATATACTAGATATAGACTCATATATTAACACTATAATTATCTGCCTAGTATTATAACCCATAACTTAACCTATTGACATACCAATATACACCAATAACCCTAGTACTAACTCATACCTTAACTAATAACCCATATATTAATATCAATACCTTATCTCCTTGTACTTTACCCAACATCCCATTACCCAAGTATCTCAACCAAACTCAAATCCTAGGATACTCAAGATACCTACTTACCTATTGGTACTTGAGTACCACATACCCAATATACTAGACATACATCACTAATACTCCTCATAAAATAACTCTTTATCACTCACTTAAATATCCAGGTATCATACCTTATGTTGCATATACTTTGACACCAGCACTCAACCCACTGTGTACCCAGGATACCCACTGTCCTAGGCTCCCTCACCCTTCCCAACACTCTTGCACTCAATCTCACTATCTCACCCTCTTGTGCACTCATGTGCGAAATATGTGCACCTGCACTATCATTATTATTGTGCCCAGTTCTTGGCACCAACTGGGCACAGCAATGTGCACATACCTGCAACTAAGGTTGCTGCCCTCAATGCTGCAGCAACAAATATTCTCAGGACCCCTCACACCCACCTATATCTATTTACCCTATTGAAACACTGATACGCACACTATGCACCTGACACACACACTCAAGATACTCTCATTGGTATACTTTCTAACACAAACACATGTGATCACCCTCCCTAACCTCTAAGTCTGAACACTTAATATAGCTCCCACATAAACAACTACATACTGCCCATACCCGATTGTAGAGTCTGCACACAACCATAAACCCATATGGAACACTCCTCAAGATACACATCATTTGATACAACACCATTTTGAATATTGACACATATATCCAAAATTGAATGTGCACTCACAACCTAGGCTCTCCCTCACTCACATATTGTCACATCCCATAATCAGAATACTGGAGAGCGGGGACGGACAAAGCCAGTTACATACACCAGAGTACTCAATACTCCGAGATATTGTCACGACTGTCTAGATATGTGAGGGTTTACTCTAAAAATCCAACGGTCATTCCTGGGTCAAGAGTCCTAGGCGTCTCAATCTCAAGCAAGCAACAAGTTACAAGATGTATGATCACCAAACATACAATAGTAAGGCATCCTAAACTATACATACACAAATGATCATAAAGCTAGTTACAAAATAAAGAACTAGCAAGAGTACAATATTACATGATCAGCTCTAGCTATAGTCTAGAATATGCTTTACATGTAGTTCGGCAGGCTAGAATATCAAGTTCCAAAATATGAGCTAAACACGTGATCGGTGGCTAAATATCTCAAAAGTATAAGTATAAGATCCGGTGGGTGATGAAGAAGAAACCCACTCATGTCCTCGGGTGCTCCTGGTGTTCACCATCTTGAGGCAGAAAGTACGAAAGATCCTGCGGTCCTGCTCCAAAATCTGGCCATACTAAACCAGTAGGATCAGACCCCAAAATATCAAGTACCACAAGGGAACCAAGTTAGAAACTAAAACCAACATGCAGACAAATCAGTAAGAAATAACACAAGAAATAGTTAAATAAGTGTAGCAGGTAAAATAATAGTTAAATAGTTCTGGAGTATTTAAACAAAAATATCTGAAATCAGTACCATGCTACAGTTTTCGGATCAGTTGTTAAATAAATCAGGACACGACTAGAATAGAAATTAAGCAATCACGTCCAATCATGCCCTACGGCTTGCTATCATTAGCTAACTAGGGTTATCACAGTCCTAGTTACTAACACATGAAGTTTGAGATTCCATACAGCCATATGTCCTGTAGACTATCCGGGTTATCCAGGCGTAAGGATACATAAAATAGATTATATCAGGTATAGTAATTTACAAGTAAATGCAACACTCAACGTTGTGCTGGAAGAGTGCCCCTCACAACAGAGAGCTCCAAATCTATCAGGTGTCCCTGGGATACTGGGATTACATGTAGCTAGTAAATATCTCTAGATGCTTCTAATTTATTATTCTAGTTGATAACCTGGACAAGTTATTAAGAATTACTGACCGTTGTACTCAAGAATTTGCCTTAGACGTGATGCATGATAGGACATGACGGTAGCTTGACAAGTACATTCAGGACAGGAGCAAGCAAATCAACTACAAAAATTTATCTTATCAGTTCAAGCATTTCAGTTCAGAAAATTCTTGCATGTCAGGAGTGCGCTACGTCGAGCCACTTTCAGGAATATCGGTACATGTCAGGTTAACTTGATACGACGAACTATTATCAAAAATATCAGTGCAATTCTGGTATCAGGAGTTTAATATTAACAATGTCAATACAATCCATGATCAGGGAATTTCAGGTTCTGGCAGGTTGTCACAAATCGGGTTATAAGCAATTTTAGAGAAAGCTTGCATTCATAACAATTAAACAGAATATGCTAAACAATGGAAACAGTTAAACCATAAGAGAATAAATCATAAGAAGTTAAGCTACTACAAGTATTATAGGCGCATGGGATAAGCTGGCCGCATGAAAGGGCTTGTCGCATGCATCACATTGACCGCATGGAAGATGTAAAGTCCTCTCCTCGGGACAAGGTGAGTGACAGACAATAAATACAAAGTCAGGAAAGTGACTGATGTGACTGGCCGTGTCAGAGAAGTGACCGATGTGACTGACCAAGAAAGAATGTCAGAAAAAGACAAAATTATGGAAAGTCGTGCCAAGACGGTGCTGAGTCATACGTTCGAAGAAAAGAGGAACGGATAGCTCCGGGCCGCATGGAAGACTCAGCCGCATGCTCCTCTTGGTCGCATACACATTTGGCCGCTTGAAATCTTTTGAACTTAGAGAACTTTTATTCGTTCAAGTTCTATGCATTTGGCCAAGGGACGTATGTGCATATTCTGTCATGCGTCCAACAAGATGGCCGCATGCTGACTTGGAGGTGAAGTCCAGGCTGCCTGCCAAGCAGGCCGCATGGAACTCCTTCGTCCCAGAACATTAAGTTTCAGCCATAGAAAAGCTCAAAGTCTGAAAACTTGTTTTCTCCATGAAATCCTCATTTTAAGTCCGAATCCAACAAAGTAAAGTTTAAAACTACATGAAATAAAGTGCTCATCAAAATGGAACTACTAGTTTTTGAAAAAAAAAATCAAGTTTTAAGAGGTCAAAACCAAGTAAACTCATGGAAGCTCCAAACTTGAAACTTAGATCTACTCCAACCAAGGCATCAAAACCGAAAAGATCAAGAAGTAAACATGAAGAGCAGTTCATAAAGCATAATATAGACTAATAAAATACAAGAGTGGCTAAAAGTGCAAGTTCTTCCTAATTGGCAAGATGTACTTGCCTAAACCCACTACTAAGCTACTACTACTACTACCACCAAAGGAAATGGAGAGGCCGGCCTTGGGCTGCTCTCGGCTAGGGAGAGGAGAGGGAAGAGGAAGAAGAAAATGAAGAAAGAGAAGGAAAGGAAGAAGATTGAGGAGGATAGAGAAAGGGGAGGCTATATATAGTAAGGGAGAGTCACCAAGCACAAATCTAAAAATTACATGAAAGCAGATAAAGAAATTCATAAATTACACGGGACACAATTTTACAGCTATAACACACATATACCAGATAAAATATAATAATACTAAAATAGTGAGACGGGTCTCACACATATGCATGCACTCATCTCTGATACTCTACCACTATTGCCTATACTTACCATTAACACACACACGCACACACACACACACACACACACACACACACACACACACACATATCTAAATACACATATAATAATATGACACACACACAAGAATTTGATACTATACTCTAAGCCTACTAGACACTACACTATTCTGCACCTGAACACTAAACTAGACACTTATCCACACACTAAAATCTACACACCACATGCCTTGCACTGGACAGTGCAGCTCTCCTCACTGCTGCTTGCAAGCTTCCAGGTCTGCCTTCCCCATCTACCTACAACTGTTCCTCCTTACTGCCACCATACTTCTACACTTCTCTCCATAAGCACTAAAGAAGTTATACACACTGTTCTGGTATTGGTGGTTATACACAATGCACACAACATGCCCAGGTAATCTGAACACTTGCTTAGTGTTGTGGCACCTAATTTGCATGCTGGCATAATATATTGATGTGTCCAGAACTCATGGCACACAACTAAACACCCCCCTAATTGATACCTAGACACATTCCTACACCTAGTGCACATAGAAGCTCATCCCTCTTGATACATAGTATCCACACCCACACTGGATACATCTTATAAACACTTGTTACTCTCCTACAATTGAACACCACATACAGGCACTCTCAAACACATTACTCACTCACTCACTCACTCACTCACTCACTCACTCACTCACTCACTCTAAGATACACTGGTATAAGGCTATACTCACTTGCACACTTAGTGCACAACACATACTTATACTAATATATAACCAACACTACTTATTAGAACCCCTCACCTTGATACTCTAGTATCAAGCTCCAACACCACCATGACACTAAACAATCAATAATACAAATACCTAATGTGCGTACACTATGATACCTATGTGATACACTCCTCAAACACCATGGTACCAACCCCAAACACAATCGAACACCTCATAAATATAATATATGACATGATTACATATATAAACTAATATATCCAATATAATATAGAGAAATTGACACTAATGGACACCAACACAAGGAAATTTCTAATTCTAACCATGCGTATCATGGCGTACGATGACACATACACCACGTTTCCAATTGTGGACACATGGACACAAATACAACTCAATTAGATACCAAAATTCTCTTTGGGGACAAGTGTCAAACACTTGGAGGACACAATTCGTAATTCTTCCAAATTGAGCAAAAAAATTATCATTCCACATGAGAAAAACTTAGATCTACCAAAATTAAGGCTTTTAACACCTAGATCTATTACTATAGAGCAAATTTCACCTATGGGAGGGTTTCTACAGGTCCAATGGATGTTTATAAAAATAAAATTAGTGGAAATAAGAGAATTATCTAATTTTGGGGTGTCCCTTGAAGAACTCTAAATTTGGACACTAAAAAATAGAATCGTACACGATCTTCCTTGATTGGACTCCTCTATAAGCTTCCTCTGCTCCAAGACTCTGTCTCTCTAATGGAAGAAGAATGAGTGGATTTGGTGTAGAATTGGGTTAGAAATTTAAATTCTAGATCTAAAAATTTGTGGGAAAGGAAATAAATAGTTGAAGCATTGCTTGGGGAAGAAGTAAGGACTTTTGGAGGGAAAATTAAATTTGAAATCTCCCTCCATGTGGCTAGCCATATATGTGGGCTTGGACTTTGAGTTATTTACTAATCATTCCACTCCACTCACTAATTTGAATTCAAATTTAAGTGAGAAAGGAATCTTTGGTCATGAGAGGAATATAATTAGTTATGGAAGGCATCTAATCAAACTAATTAGGAATATTCTATCTATGCCAACTAATATTAATTAATTATAATTAGCTAGAACTAGAACTAACCCTAATTAATTCAAGAAAATACTAATTAATTCTAAACTAACCACAAATATAATATATTATAGTAGAATTATCAACATACAAAATTTTCAAAATATTCGTAAAGTAAAAAGTGGCAGTAACAAGTCTACCCCCTTAAAATAATCCAGTCTTCGAAATTAAAAGATGGGTGTACTCCTCTCTAGGTCACAACCCCTGTCTAGTCATGGTCTAAGGAAGTGTAAAACCCCTTCCTAAAAATCGTATATACCCTTTTTATTTATTAATTATTAATTTAATTCTAGTAATTAGTGGCTAAATAGGAGAAATATATTTTTAATAATTTTTATTTTAGGTGTTCGGGCACGTAGAGGATTTATGGGACCATTAGGAATTTTTCAAAATTTATTTCATGTAGGAGACCCCTTGAGCAGTTGCTAGCCTAATGGTGTGCATTATTTAATATATAAATGTTCTTATGAGTATATATATATATATATATATATATATATATATATATATATATATATATATATATATATATATATAAACAAATATATATATGTATATATATATTTAAAAAGAAGAAAAGAAAAGAAAAGAAAAGAAATAATAATTAACTAATATTAATAATAAACTAATAGCCTTCCAACTTTAGCAAAGTTAGCATTCCAACTTTAGCAAAAGTTAGAATTCCAACTAGCAAGCAAATACCTTCCCACAACACCACAGCAAAAGCCAACGCCCCCCTTTAGCCCGCGTAGGATTAACCAAACCGAACCATTCTCTCTCTCTCCCTTTCAAATTCATATATATATATATATATATATATATATATATATATATATATATATATATATATATATATATATATATATATATATTATTTCTCTAAACCCTAAACCTAAAACCTCCAGACCCTCCTCTTATCATCTAGACCTAGAGAGATCCGCCACCGCAGCCAGAGAACCCCACCAGGCCGTCCAAACCATTCCCGACGACCGCGACCTCGCGCACTGCAGATTCTCACTCGAGGTACCTTTGTTCCGGAGTTGCTTTCCGTCGACTCGCTCAACCAAACGCCGTCCCGTCTTCACCGGTATACTCACCCCTTAACCCTCTTCCATATCTGTATGTTAGTAGACCTCGAACAACACAAAACCCTAGGCGAAAATAGTGCCAAAGTTGGCACAAACAGACCGAATTCTGGGATCGCAGAAAACTATGGTGATCACCCATGTTGCCGAGTTCGTATCTTCCACCACAGATATTCGAATTTGATGATTCTTTTTGGTATGTGTAGACCACTTGACCTAGTTTAATTTCTGTTAAATAATCCTAGATTATTAACTGCTGTGGACAGAATTAAATTCGTCAGAAAACCCCGCGAACCCACTTTTCCCAGATTTCCAAAAGTTGTGAAACGGAGCGCGCCCTGCCAAACGGGACTGTCCCGTCGTGTACCAAGTGTACTGAACGGTATGCGCAGCATAATCGGATACGTAAAAATTTGCGGAGACTGATTCGGACGCGTGTGCGCACCGAAATCAGCCCGTATCCGCGAACACATTCCGTATCGCAACTTTTGTGGAAGTCGCGCGCATTTTCTGCACGCTCATCAGATTGTGACAAAATTTGCGCCACTGGATTCGTGGTAACGCGCTGGTCCTGTGACCCAATTTTCAAGCAATTCTGAGACGGTTGACCAAATCGCCAATTGGCGGGTCCCACAGTTGATTTTTTGGACAAAATTGTGTTCGGCTCATCGGAATCCATATTTGGACATACTGTTGGGTTCGTATTGACATCTAGAGTTTGTTTGACCTATAATTTGTCCCATTTAGAAACTGTTATCCTTGGCACACTTTTCGGTACAAAGTGGGCCACACGTAGACCCCACTTTTACCCAAAATTACCATTTTGCCCCTGTGTCCAAATTGGACGAAAGGGAAGTACTTTTTAGCTATTTTGCTTATTCTGGGAACGTTGGTGATGTTTATTTCAGCATCCAGAGACATTTGTTCTGTGGCCATAGCTTATGATCCTGTGTTGGACTTCGGGACGTTACACTTTACAGCTTTCTTGCCAGGCAAGATACCTTGCCAATTTGCTTACAGTATTTTGCATGCTTAGTATATTTCTGTATATTTATTACATTTCTGTATATTTTTTGCATGTGTAGTTTTCTTTCCGTCATTACTATGTATTATATATGTTGACACACACATGGCACTTAGTATCATCGAGGATAATCATTAGGCGTATAGGCTTTTAACCACTCTGGTAAACCGTAGTATATAGATCGCACTACGGGCGTGTGTCGCGCTGGTCGCTACCCCTGCGGTATGTCAATTTCTGGAGTCTCGCTGGTCGCTACCCCCGCGGTATGTCGATTTCTGATGTCCATTGACGTGTGTGTGAGTTGTGAGGTAGATCGAGTAGCCTACCCTTGCCCATACGTCGAAAAGTTGTCCTCATTTGCATTCATATAGATTGTCTTGTACAACGTACTTATATATTTTCAAACAATATACATGTTTACTGTATTCAAATTGGGTTGCTTCTATGTATCTTGTTACGTCCCTCTGAGGACCTGGTCCCTTTCCAGGTGTATTTGTTCTTGAGTATTTGCAGGAGCGCTGATTCGGATGGTCACATATGTTTCGAGGATGTCTTCTCTCCGAGCCCCATGATTGTTAGCTAGTATTCCTATATTGTGTTTATTGTGTTGTACTTTTCCATTCGAGTTGGTAGTAGATTTGTTTCCATCCAACCATCATCCTTAGATACTTATATTGAGATCTAGTTTCATAGGTATTGGTTATTTATTTATATTTGATTTTTGTGGATGAGATTTAGATTGTACCCTGTGACTTGTGATAGATTTTATACCACTTGTGGATTTGATATTCATATTATAGCGTACGTATGGGTTATGGTTTTCATATATTGGAGTTGTCATATCCATACGGCTGGCATGTTTACGTGTCCTAGTCCTATGTATTTTGGGACTGGGGCGTGACATGTTTTTGTGGTGGCCCATGCAGGTCGAGAGTATATTGTCTCGGTTACGTTATTGTACCGAATAAGCCTGCACCTAGGAATAGAGTATAGGATCTCATCCACAATTGACTATGATTCACTCTCATTCCAATCCATTCTATTCGGATAATTATATCATACTTGATTCCTGCACTTCCCTAATAGTTCTTTGAGTATAGTCTTCTGCTAGAATATAGGAACCCCTATTATTAGGATGATAAATATGGTAGTACACCTATTAAGAATACAACGAGAATATAGACACACCACTAAGTTTAGAATATCTAGTGAACCCTAGAATTCCTTATCTATAGATTGGTTTACCATTACCCCTTGATGTATTATGAGGACTTGTGAGTAGCATAGATACTACTAGAGTTAGTTAGAAGTTCGACCATATTGTTTGACCCTAGTATTGAGGAACCAATAGAAAATATAAAAAAATTGAAAATTAGGACTGAACCTAAGCTTCATAGTTAGATAAGTATTGGAGAACTATAAACTTAGATCATTATCTTATTATTAGTAGACAACACCTTAGGAAGCCTAGAGGATTGTGAACAACACTTTTTTCTTAATCATACCTCGAACATAGCAACTAGCATACCACTCCCTCTTAGAAAACCACGATGCTATATAGAGCCCCCTATTTTAATTTCATATATTGTTCCTCTGTGACCTTAGCGTTCGCTAATTGTGCGACGACCAAATTTTGTTCCTCTATTCTTCATCTTTCAACTCGTGCCATCTGCCACTTCTGATTATAGACCAAGTGGATTTATTCTATGTTAGGATATATATAGCTTGCTAGAATTTTGGTTGTTACTCTTGATTTTTTTTTTGAATTGTGTGCTTAGTAGTTAGAACTTGATGGTTTAAGCTATTCTTGTAGATTGAGACATGGTGCTTATCCCTTAGTTTTAAATTGTGTAACCTGTACCCCCACCTCGATACGAGTTATATCCCCTTTCCCCCTGAAAGGCCAGTAACTGTTCCGTCCTTACTATTGACATTTGTACTAGGACTAGGACTTAGTACGACGATGATCTATGTAATATGAGCGGATACCCTAATAAGTACCAAGACCCCTTCTCGTAGACCTTAACAGGAGTTTCTACTGTATCCTTAAGACAATTACAGTACTAGTTTATTGTTATAAGTTGGGTAGTATACCTCACAACATAGTATCACATAGTCTTTTGACCTATTATTGAAGTGTAATTGAACAACATTAACTGTATGCTAGCTTAGGACGACAATGTTTTTTTTTAGACTGTAGAACTTAGAGGCTATACCCCTACTTTGTTGACTATCGACTTAGACAAGGAATTAGTATGACAACTGTAGAGATTATGGAGTCTTATCTTTTGTGAACTTGAATTGTTATGTACCTTCTTTTATCATAATCCAGCGTATTTACATTTGCTGTACTACCTTGACTTATGCTGCTATTATAGCCTAGTTTTTTGCAAGCTTATTCTTTTATCGAGCTTGCTCATGACATATGTATTATTGGGTGCACACAAGGATACAATTGCCTAATCAGAATCGGTGTATTAAGGTCTAGCTAACCTTAGTGCGCTTGGTTCGCTCTTCGCATGACTACTTTACGTGGATTGAGATATATGGTAGTAGACGAATATACTTGCCCCTAGATATGTCAGACATATCGTATCGATTATATAACTGTACTGATACGAGCATGTAAATAGGAAATTACCAAAAATAGGATTTTAATCCACAACTGTCCTGACAACTCTCTTTTCGAATTCTTTAATCTCTTTGAGCCTCGTACTTGTATTCTATCACCTTCACCTTGAATTCTTTATTATTTCTCTCTGCCTTCCCTTATTTTGGAAAGACGAAACCTCGTGCTGGTATAAGTTGACACTGATAGTACTAGATATACCCCGTAAGGCTAATCACATGACTTAGTGACTCTATTTTATAATTGATTAAGGGCATATCATAGATGATATGTTTGGTGTTAAAACCTTGAGGATTGAATAACATGATTAAATAATTTGAGGAATAGTTTTCCTAAATGTATAGCCTTAGGTAATAGATGGATAAAAATTTAAGTTCGGTAGATTGTGAACCCCTCACCCAAAAATTAGACCTACTTGGCCGAGATAGTGAGACTAAGGTTAGATTGAGTCCAGTTATAGATAGAACACAATATTTTTATTTAATTTTGCAATAATTATATCACTTAGCGCACCTTACCGTGCTCCGATAATTGGAACACTACACTAGCCACTGCCTTCCTACAAATTCCACACCCTTATCCTAGACGTGCCCAACATCCAATTCTCATCTTTGTGCAATTTTTCAATTGTTGGGCGCTTTTATGCGAAAGAGCATTTAGGTGTCCACATCATTGGACATGATACATGAAGAAACCTATTTTTCGCTCATGTAGATTTTTCCATAATTTTTCGGGATGTACAACGCGCAACATCGCCCACCCCTTTAAACTTAGCCTTGCATTTTAAACAATGCAAATCTTATACCACCCTTGACTTTCTCCCACGGCTTAATTTTAATTTCGAGGACGAAATTTTTATAAGTTGGGTAGAATGTAAAACCCCCTTCCTAAAAATCGTATATACCCTTTTTATTTATTAATTATTAATTTAATTGTAGTAATTAGTAGCTAAATAGGAGAAATAGATTTTTAATAATTTTTATTTTAGGTGTTCGGGCACTTAGAGGATTTATGGGACTATTAAAAATTTTTCGGAATTTATTTCATGTAGGAGACCCCTTGAGCAGTTGCTAGCCAAATGGTGTGCATTATTTAATCTATAAATGTTCTTATGAGTATATATATATATATATATATATATATATATATATATATATAATTAAAAAGAAGAAAAGAAATAATAATTAACGAATATTAATAATAAACTATAGCCTTCCAACTTTAGCAAAGTTAGCATTCCAACTTTAGCAAAAGTTAGAATTCCAACTAGCAAGCAAATACCTTCCCACAATACCACAGCAAAAGCCAACGCCCCCCCCTTTAGCCCACGTAGGATTAACCAAACCGAACCATTCTCTCTCTCTCTCCCTTTCAAATTCATATATATATATATATATATATATATATATATATATATATATATATTATTTCTCTAAATCCTAAACCTAAAACCTCCAGACCCTCATCTTCTCATCTAGATCTAGAGAGAGCCGCCACCGCAGCCAGAGAACCCCGCCAGGCCGTCCAAACCAATCCCGACGACCGCGACCTCGCGCACTGCAGATTCCCACTCGAGGTACCTTTGTTCCGGAGTTGCTTTCCGTCGACTCGCTCAACCAAACGCCGCCCCGTCTTCACCGGTATGCTCACCCCTTAACCCTCTTCCATATATGTATGTTAGTAGACCTCGAACAACACGAAACCCTAGGCGAAAATAGCGCCAAAGTTGGCACAAATAGACCGAATTCTGTGATCGCAGAAAACTGCAGTGACCACCCATGTTGCCGAGTTCGTATCTCCCACCACAGAGATCCGAATTCGATGATTCTTTTGGTATGTGTAGACCACTTGACCTAGTTTAATTTCTGTTAAATAACCCTAGATTATTAACTGCTGTGGACAGAATTAAATTCGTCACAAAATCCCGCGAACCCACTTTTTCTAGATTTCCAAAAGTTGTGAAACGGAGCACGCTCCGCCAAACGGGACCGCCCCGCCGTGTACCAAGTGTACCGAACGGTGCGTGCAGCGTAACCTAACACGTAAAAATTTGCGAAGACTGATTCGGACGTGTGTGCGCGCCGAAATCAGCTCGTATCCGCGGACACATCCCGTGTCGCAACTTGTGGAAGTCGTGCGCATTTTCTGCACGCTCGTCAGATTACGATGAAACTTGTGCCACTGGACTCGTGGTAACGCGCTGGTCCTGTGACCCAATTTTTACGCAATTCTGAGATGGTTGACCAAATCGCCAATTGGCGGGCCCCACAATTGACTTTTTGGACGAAATTGTGTTCGGCTCATCGGAATCCACATTTGGACATACCGTTGGGTTCGTATTGACATCTAAAGTTTGTTTGACCTATAATTTATCCCATTTAGAGACTGTTACCCTTGGCACACTTTTTGGTGCAAAGTGGGCCACATGTGGACCCCACTTTTATCCGAAATTACCATTTTGCCCTATGTCCAAATTGGACGAAAGGGAAGTGCGTTTTAGCTATTTTGCTTATTCTGGGAATATTGGTGATATTTATTTCAGCATCCGGAGACATTTGTTCTGCGGCCATAGCTTATGATCCTGTGTGTTGGACTTCGGGACGTTACACTTTACAGGTTTCTTGCCAGGCAAGATACCTTGCCAATTTGCTTACAGTATTTTGCATGCTTAGTATATTTCTGTATAATTATTGCATTTCTGTATATTTCTTGCATGTGGAGTTTTCTTTCAGTCATTACTATGTATTATATATGTTGACACACATATGGCACTTAGTATCATCGAGGATAATCATTAGGCGTATGGGCTTTTAACCACTCTGGTAAACCGTAGTGTATAGCTCGCACTACGGGCGTGTGTCGCGCTGGTCGCTACCCCTGTGGTATATCAATTTCTGGAGTCTCGCTGGTCGCTACCCCCGCGGTATATCGATTTCTGATGTCCATTGACGTGTGTGTGAGTTGTGAGGTAGATCGAGTAGCCTCCCCTTGCCCATACGTCGAAAAGTTGTCCTCATTTGTATTCATATAGATTGTCTTGTACAGTGTACTTATATATTTTCAAATAATATGCATGTTTACTGTATTCAAATTGGCTTGCTTCTATGTATCTTGTTACGTCCCTCTGAGGACCTGGTCCCTTTCCAGGTGTATTTGTTCTTGAGTATTTGCAGGAGCGCAGATTCGGATGGTCACATATGTTTCGAGGATGTCTTCTCTCCGAGCCCCATGATTGTTAGCTGGTATTCCTATATTGTGTTTATTGTGTTATACTTTTCCATTCGAGTTGGTAGTGGATTTGTTTCCATCCAACCATCATCCTTAGATACTTATATTGAGATCTAGTTTCATAGGTATTGGTTATTTATTTATATTTGATTTTCGTAGATGAGATTTAGATTGTACCCTGTGACTTGTGATAGATTTTATACCACTTGTGGATTTGATATTCATATTACAGCGTACGTATGGGTTATGGTTTCCATATATTGGAGTTGCCATATCCATACGGCTGGCATGTTTATGTGTCCTAGTCCTATGTATTTTGGGACTGGGGCGTGACAGGAAGTCCTATCTAAAATCATACAAACATTCAATTCATTTGAAAGAAAATTATTCATTATCATCAAACATGCATGGTTATAATCCTACTAGTCTTGATATTACATTCTCTATCAAGGGTTTTACTACTAACTATATTCTAGCATGAAAATCACTGATGTAAACTATAAGGTACTAAGTAATCAAGCTGATCAATAGATGGAAAGAAAATGAAGGTCAAGAACAAAACTTGTTAACCCATCACCTGTAGCATCAGTCTTCTCGACCGTCATGGCCAAAGCCATGCGTTGCTGGGGTGTCTCTATAACCATGCCTTGCTAGGGTGTCTCTATAACCACATATTTTCACTATAGGGATATTTTAGTAATTTTGTATGCTAGGGGTATTTTGTTAATTTTGCACGTTGCTAATATTATATGAGTATATTTTGTATTATTGGTTAGTTTAGAATTAATGAGTATGGCCTAGAATTAATTAGTTTTAGTTGGCTAGTTAATTAATTAGAATTAAACTAAGTTAGTTATCATGAAAGGAATATTCTCTATTAGTTGTAGAGATTTCCTTCTTAATCAATTAGATTCCTTTCTTTTTAAATTTCTAAATTAAATTTGGAGGGAAAATGAATGAAACCATTTGAACCCAACCAATAGAAGAATGTCATGTGTCTTTCTTTTGAATTTAGTTTTTTCTCTAATTTGCTACTCCTTCCCAAGCAACAATTTATTTTAAATACCAATTCAATTTCTTTCAAATTCTAGATCTAGAATTTAAATTTCACTTTCTCTTCCTAATTCTCTTCATTCATTCTTCATTAAGGATCAAGGAGCTTGGAGAGGAGTAACCAAGGAGGAATTTGCGTCCAAGTCATCCCTACTGTGTCCAAATTCAAAGTCCACAAAGGAGGACACTTCTAATAAAGGTAAAATTCTCAATTTTACCTATTCTATATGTAGGAAACCTATTGAGACCTGTAGGAACCTTATAGTTGGAGAAAATGACCCTTCTATGCTAGATCTAGGCACTAGGGACGTCAATTTGGGTAGATCTATGCATTTGATGGTTGTATTGTTGATTTTTTGGCTCAATTTAGGGAAAATTTGAATTATGACCATGTATTGGTTGTGTCGTATCCTCAATAGGACAAATCGAGTCTATTGTGATGTGTGATGGGTTCTATATGTCCATAATTTGACACAGACATTGTGTGTCATGATATATTGTGACACGGGATTGAGAATTGGTATTTTCTTCATAGTATTGGTTCCTTGTGTCCATACTCATAGATTTATTATAATTAGTATATATTGCTTAATTATAGTCCTCATTTATATATTATATGTGTTTATGGTGTTTTGGTGGAGTTTGGAGTAGTGGAGAGCTTGTAACATGAGAGTATCAAAAATTATTGGTGTGATACACATTAGTGCACTCAAGGTGTTTGTTAAATTGATAATGTGCGTTAGTTACTGTTGGGAGTAGGAGCTCGGGCTACAGGCCAAGGTATTTGAAAGCAGTGAGTTACGTTTTGCCACGCCCAAGTCCCAAAATACCGAGGGACTAGACACGTGGCAATGGCCAGCAGCACACTCTAATAGGCAAACCCAATTTAAAGGACCCATCAAGGTGTACTTATGCTGTAAAACAGCAATAAAGGTCTACTAAATATGTCACATTCTAATCTCATCCATGGAAGATAAATACGATCAATATCAACATAAAAAATATAAACCAACATCAAGTCTCAATAAAGTATTTTGGGGAACAACCCAATAATAAGTCTGATACAACAGTTCAATAGACACGAAATAAAAGAGTCTAACAACAGCAAAGACTGAGTATAGATAAAGCAGATACTCAGAAGAAATCCTCGGCCATCACCTCATCCTCGGGTATCAGTATTGCTCCTACTTCTGCTCCTGTCCCCTATACCTCGGGATAGATCTCCTCTGCTATACCTGGGGACATAATCTGGATCCAGGTCCTCAGGGGACATAGCAAGGTACAAGAATAACTCAAGCCAAAATAAATACAGTACAATAATAAATGAATCAATAGGGTAAACTATATAACCAGCTATGTGATATACAAGTGAGAGCATCACTAGTACTCAGGCTGAGACCACTATAAGCTCTGTGTCGGGGAGCCGGTAGCAGTAATATCACGTAATGTGCCTAGCTTTGATATAGAGTCTACGGCCTCATAATAATAAATATATATATAAAATTAGCCTGTAGCCTGTGTGTCTCTCCCCATCCAATATAATTACACGTCTCATGTCCATAACACGCAAGATCATATCTAATACAGCAAGTCATATTGATAGCTATGCATATATATAAAGTCTATGTCACGAATCCTGTAGCCTATACAGAATCACCATGAATGACTCAGGAAGATTCTGTCTCATGAATAGTGTCAGGTGTCCTATGGTATGACATACTTGATAATGCATGCATGCACGAAAATGTATAGGGTCACGATATCAATCTCTAGGTGACGTTACACAACTCTGCGTACGATGTTGACACCCGAATCTTATTCGGACGTTAAATAATGTCACACGGTCCTAGGTTGAATAGATATAACTTAGAAATAGATCAAGAGAATAATAAAAAGCAATTTACTGCAAGTATGGCAAGATACACTTGCCTGGTTTCGAATACTAAGGATGAGGTTTTGGTCCAACGCCCAAGTCCGAAGAGTTCGGAGAACCTAGGGAATGAAGGTAAAACTAATTTAGAGATTTATTACTAATTTAAATTGGGTTAATTAATTACTGAAGTTGTAAAATAATAACAAAAGGCTTTCTTATGAATGAGTCAAGGTTCAATAATAAATTAAAAAAATGGGCCTGGCCGACTTATGAATAAAAATGCTTGATTTGCATACCCCATCCTATGTCCCCTTAATTAACATTAGAAGAAAGTTTATATGATATGTTACTTTTATTTGCTTCTTACACTCAAAACATATTTCAAGAGTCTATTTGCAAACAGTATCCTCCAATATGGCTACAATAGTAGCTCTGTTAATGGTTTATTCATAGGCTCAAACTTGTTTCTTTCCATGGGAATAATATTTAGTTATGTAGTTCATCCCCTTCCATAATTGTTCTAGTGTCAATTAGATGGAGATCTACGCATATGATTAAGGCAAGAATTGAAGAGACATGACAAGAGCCAGGTTACGAGTTGGAGAGAAACTCACCGAGATAAAAAATCAGAAACGCGAAGAACGTCTCCACACACAATCGTCCCTGACATGTAAGTGTGACGTGATCTCAGTGTACCCGAGCCCATGGAGGAGGAGAAGACCAGTGCGACCTATACGTGTCGAGGAGGTAGTAGTCGATAGCAAGGTGAAAAGCTTCACCTAGGCTCGAGGTGAATGAAGGGAACACTAGAGAATAGGAGAAGAACGAGGGCCGCAGCTAATGTTATGGGATTAGGATGATAATGTTGGTTATAAATATATAGGAGGAATGGGTTACGGCTAGATGGGATAAGTGAGTGCCATCACAACACAAAAAATAACCCCTGTCCTTTCAATACTTGGTAGAAGAGTTACAGGTGAATAAAGGCTTGAATAACCCCTGTCCTTTCAATACTTGGTAGAAGAGTTACAGGTGAATAAATGCTTGATTATACCCCTGTACTTTCAAATATTTGGTAGAAGAGTTACATGTGAATAAAGGCTTGATTATTGTCGGTTATAGATGTGTGGTCATGCACAATATAATATTAACAAATTAAATAGTGGAGACTAACCTCGCTACAGGACCATGCCAACTAAATTTGCTACAATGATACCAACTAAAATTTTGCTACCAAAAGCTTTTGCTACCACAAACAAGCAAGCAATCAAAAGATTCTATTTTGCTCCTTATGCATCAATGCTCCTGTACATGCAAGTATTGCATGGTTTGTGTAGTTTGGAAATAATTTACTCACGTGAATAGTAGCATGCACAAATGTGTGGTGCACTACTTTGTTCTAAACTAACAAATTTGTTATTTTGTGTAGGATCACACAAGTTAAAATATAATAATAAAATAAAATAATTTAAGTTGGTTAATGCTAATATTATATATATATATATATATATATATATATATATATATATATATATATATATATATATATATATATATTATAATAATGATGCTATTAATATAAATTTAAATTATCAAATTATCCTATATAAAAATTAGGGGGTTTACAATCTACCCACCTTAAAAGAATTACGTCCTCGCAATTAAAAATTAACTAATAAGAAAAATAATCTTGGTAACCTATAGGTAGTTCTTAGGTCATACCTGCATCTTCAAATAGGTGAGGATAACGCTGGCGTATGATATCCTCTCGTTCCCAAGTAGATTCGCCGGGGGAGTGATGTTTCCAAGTTACTCGGACCTGTCTAATCGTCTGGTCTCGTAATATCTTCTCACTGATGTCGAGTATCCCAACTGGCTGCTCTTCATACCTCAAGCTAGGGCCCACTACAATCTCAGAATGATCGACTACGTGGCTTGGGTCAGTCACGTACCTCCTTAGCTGTGAGACATGAAAGACATCATGCACTCCCTCTAAAGATGGGGGTAATGCAAGACGATACGCTACCTCACCAATATGCTCCAAAATATTAAATGACCCAATGTACCTCGGGCTCAGCTTGCCTCTGCTCCCAAATCGAATAGTACCTCGAGTAGGTGAAATCCTCAAGAATACATGTTCTCCTTCCTTGAACTCCATAGGTCGTCTGTGTGTATCAACCCAATGCTTTTGTCTGTCCTGAGCTGCACGAAGATGACTTTGAATTTGCTTCACCTTCTCAACTGTCTGCATCACTAACTCTGGACCAAGTATTTGACGCTCGCCAACGTCACTCCAACATATCGGTGATCTGTACTTTCTGCCGTACAAAGCCTCGAATGGTGCCATCTGGATGCTCGCCTGGTAGTTGTTATTGTAAGAGAACTCCACTAAGTGCAAATGGTCTTCCCAATGTAATGCCCCGTTCCCCCTATTCGGGGAGCACGGCCAAGAAATACTTAATACCGTCTGATCGGGACAGATTGAATCAAGATCCTTTCCTCATTATGGATTGGTTTCTTCGGAATTAGGTCCCATATTCAACGGATCTTGCCTCGGGAAATGACTCTACAGCAGAGTCGAGAGGGGCCTTTCTGTTGCGCTGGTTTCCTTGCCCGTTTTCGATGCCGCTTGGTTGCTTTCTTGTTGGTTTTATGACTTACATTTTCTTGAACGGTTTTGATGGATTTTATTGCCTTCATTCTTAGAATTTCGCATTTCGTATCGAACCTTGTAAACTCCCTCGACCAAATTTCAGTAAATTAGGATTAATTTTTACTAATTAGAATTAGTGCAACTTTTTAAAATTTTATTTATTATTATATTGATTGTGCACCTGTTCATTACACAATTGACTAGGGCATCACACTAGCTGTTAACCCTAAACAAATTTCACATTCCTGCTCTAGACTAGTCAGACTACTTTTTCTGTATTCTGTGCAACTTCCAGAAACCTCGTTTGATGCTTCGTTTTAGTCGCACAAATATCGTTACAAACGTATGTATTTATTTCCTATTTAATTTTCTGCTCTTTACCCATCTCTGTACCCTTAGAGATTTGAGGAGGACCAGTAGGCACCTGATTGTCCAACCAAAAATACGATAATATTCTACTCTAATTATACTTCAATTATCGTATTGACACCGTAGAAAGATTATGACTCTAATAGCCTCTAAATAATTAGTGAACACCATGCGCAGTATTTATTAAATAATAAATACGATGACTGTATCACCTGCAATATCAGACCCTGCACCTGCCCAGAATCACCCCACACTGTCCAAACCATTTTTCCCCAGCTAATTCCCTCATTTTTGTACAATTTAGAATTTCGAGAAATCAGTATTTAAAATCAGGTAAATTGCGAAATTACGCAAAATACAATTTTATGCATTTATGCAATTATTGAAAAGTTAGGGGTTTATATGCAAAATTGCATGCTAAGTGGCCAAATCCTATTGGCTAGACCATAGGTGGGTAGGACCCACCATAACATCCAGAAATTTCTGCTGGAAAATATCCTAAAAATATCAAAATACCAAAATACCCCTGAACTTCTAAATATTTACAACATTGCCATTAGGCAAAATCCTATATAAACCCTAACCCTTCTATTCAAAATTCCTACAACCCTTCCCTCCGGCCACCTCCGACCACCGCCTCCGGCCAAACTCGGCCCAGCCCTTCGCCACCCTCCCCTCTCCCCTCCGGCCAAGCACCACCGCCGGCGCCGCCCTGCTCCGGCTGCTACAGCCCCCGCAACTCCCTCCTCTCCTCACTGTCCACAGCACCACCTCCACCCGAACCACCTTCCCCCGCCGCCTACGGCCGTCGCCGACCACCGCCACCCTACCCAAACCCTTCGCCCCGACCTCCCCTACCTACCACCACCACCTCAGCCCTCCACGTCACCGCCTCCGGCCGCCCTAGCCCCCGCAGCAGCCACCCTCCCCTAACCCTAGCTGCTGCTGCTGCTCTCCCCGACGCCTCTAGCCGCCACCAGCACCACCGTAGACCCCCGCCACCACAGTACCTATACTTATGTATTTTAATTCCTGCATTGTCTTTTATTTTATATTTATATTTATATACATATTAAATTCTTGCACTGTCAATTTCTTTTATTATCTATATATATATACTATACTATATACTATAATACATATATTATATATATGTATTTAATTCTGCCCTGTCATTTCAATTTATCTATAATATTATATATCAGAGGATACACCCTGATAATATTATAATACTATATTATCGCAGTGGATATACACTGCTACTATATATTATTGCCTGCATTTATCTGTTCTATATATATATATATTATTATATATATTATACCTATGCCTACTAAATATATATATCTATACTATATATATGTATATATATATATACGTTTTATATTACAGCCTGGATATTCACGAAACCTATCTGTTTTAACAGAAACCAACTTCAGCACAGCTAGTGACCCCCTGTCACCAGCACCTTCACAACTGACTGTAAAATCAGGGTTTCAACACTATCAGGGAGTAGGCAAGTATACCTTGCCAAGTTAAATGTTTAAATTCTCAAATATTGTTATATGCTTCTTGTTTCTGAAATTCATATACCATGACCACCTGAGACTGCCTTGGGTACAGTCAACTGTTATGTTGACATGATATTACAGACTCACCAACAGCTGAGAGAATATCCTCATATATTCTCCTAAACCCTATCACGGAAACACGCAACATGGTTGCATTTACATATATGGATGGGAGCTGCGTATTTGGTTAGCTACCAGTACGTGTGACCCGCATCACGGATTAGAATAACTTAGGAAATGTACGATTTGACATTTAGATTCATTGGGATGGGAAAGATAACTAGTTGACGTATGGGACACCCCCTCCAATAATGTTTTATACCTTCGTACCAATGATGGTCGATTGCAGAGTTCCCTGAGTCGGGGGCATACGACACCTATACTAGCCAGTCGCCACGATTGGTGAATTACGTCAGCGTATGTCTAGCCACACATTCCCATGCGTACTACTGGATCTTTACTTGCATTTTCACTTAGTATGGTTAGCACCCTGTATTTATTTTATTTCTTTATTCAGTATTTTTACATTATATGGCATGTCATTTTTCTGTATCTTGTTACGTCCCACTGAGGACCTGGTTCCTTGCCAGATCTAGATGAGACTTTCTACCCCACAGTGTACGGGCCTGATCAGGAGGCCAGATGTGCTACCGAGGAGGAGCTCGAGGAGACACCCTCAGAGTAGGCTTGACCCTAGATGCTGCTACCTAGAGATGGAGATGTTTTGATCAGATAGACACTGCTTAGTCTATTTGATTTTTCTGCGCTATTATCAGTTTTTGTAGTAGGCTTGTAATCTCACCAGTTGTGTACTGTATCAGACTCAGTTATATATATATTTCAGCATTTGTTTTCTGATATTTTGTTGTGGATGAGATAGCTTTACTTGTTCTATACTTGTAGTATTTTAGGACAGCGTAGCACGTCCCTTTGGGTCCATCAAAGTGGATTAAGCCCTTAGTGACGTGTCAGCTGGCCAGTGACACGTGGCCTAGTTCCTGACATTTTGGGACTGGGGCGTGACATGGTTTTAGTGGTGGCCCATGCAGGTCCAGTTTTATTTGCTAGTAGGTATGATGACATGCCCAGCAAAGCCTGCAATAGGATAGAAATAATAGGTCTCATCCACACTGACACCATCCTTACAAATTCTATTATTGCATCTTGCTTGATTATCATTATTTATCTCTTTTGTGTTTTCTAATTATCCTATTTTTCTCAGAAATATGGACATACCCGGGAAACTTGCGAATAATGGGGCTGACCAAGCAACAGACCCTTCGCCAAGTGCCCAAGGAACTCCGTCCAATCACCAGAATTCTAGCCAGGAGACGACACCAACTCCACGTGCAGAGACACCTTTGTCTCCACCTCCAGCCTTGCCTATCCAGATGCCACAACTTGAGGGTCAACCTCAAATGTTGCAGTTTCTCCAGACTATGTTGCAGAACCAGTGGCAACAAACTGAGGCCCTGAGACAGTCTCAGTGGCAGCAAACTGAAGCTCTGCGACAGACGTTGATGACGGCTTTGGAGAGAACTACTACTCCGACACCAGTACCTGTCCTACCAGCGGGCACAGTTCGAGGCTTCCGTCAAATGAGCCCGAGGGATTTCAAAGGCAACGAGACTCCTGAAGAGATCTCCGATTGGATCTCCAACACCGAAATGCTGCTAGAAGGATCGCAACTCACTCCCGACCTATGGATGACCGCTGTGAGGGGCCAACTTCTTGGCAACGCCCATCACTGGTGGGAATCCATAGAGCGCAGCGTCGGCAAAGACCAAACTTGGCAACAATTCCTGGAGCATTTCAACGCCAAGTACTTTCCAGCGACAGTCCAGAATGCCCTATACTCCCAGTTCCTGCACCTGGAGCAAGGAAACATGACGGTAGATGCCTACGACGCGGAGTTTAGCAGACTAAGTCGTTTCGGTGCTGATCTGATCCCGAACGAGCTGAAGAAGGCTAAAAGATTCCACCATGGCCTTAACCACGAGCTTCAGAGGCACACAACAACGCAGTCGAGAATCTCCTACAACGAGGTTCTTACCGAAGCCAGGGAGCAAGAAGCCATTGGCCGAGGAGCCAGACGCTCAAATCCAACCTTCCCGGCCAAGAATCAGCACGGAGCAGGAGGACCTATACGTCGTCCCCAATATCAGACGCAACAGACGACGGGGCCTTACCAGAAGAGGGAGCTTCCGATTTGTCACTTTTGTGGCAAGAAGGGGCATTTTGCCAATGACTGTAGAAAGAAGCTGGGATTATGCCTGCTATGTGGAGCTAGAAATCATATGGCCAAAGACTGCCCACAACGTAGAGATGCAGCACCTCAACAAGGGCAGAAGCCAGGAGCACAAGCTCAGAAGATGCTTCCCTCCACCTCAGGAGGATATCAGAGAGGAGCACCTCTGCCTACTCAGGAGACCCAGTTCAAGGCCAGACAACAAGCCGGTGGACAAAGGCAGGGACAAGCCTTTGCGTTAGCTGCCGTTGCAGAAGAACCTGAAGGGGAAACTATAACAGGTACCATCATCATTACCTGCAACTGTATTATTCGATTCTGGGGCTACTTTGTCTTTCATATCCAGTAGATTCGTAGCCATGCACAAACTATCTACTTCGCCGCTACCCAAGTGTTGGAAAATACTTACTGGAGGAGGTATTGTTCCAGTTACCAACATTATCAAAACCTGCCCAGTAGTTGTTTGTAGTAGAGGACTAAGAGCGCGATTTTTGGTACTTCCAATGCCAAATTTTGATGTTGTCTTAGGCATGGACTGGCTAAGCCAGAATAATGCTATCCTAGACTGCCGAAAGGGTAGTGTTATCTTTAGACCCCCAGATCACCCAGAGTTCGAATATGTCCGTGGAACCATCGAGCAAGGAGTAGGACAGACTCCTAGAGCTTACATGGCGATGGAGACAGCACTTCCCTCAATTGTAGCAGAGTTCGAGGACGTATTTCCAGAAGAATTGCCAGGCCTACCGCCTGACAGAGAAGTGGAGTTCATTATTGAGCTGATACCCGGAGCTGCACCAGTATCCTCCAATGTATACCGACTGGCGAAGAAGGAGCTTGACGAGCTGAAGCTTCAACTGGAGGAACTACAGATCAAAGGATTTGTTCGTCGTAGTGCATCACCCTGGGGAGCACCAGTGTTGTTTGTACCAAAGAAGGACGGAACATATCGCATGTGCATTGATTACAGAGCCCTCAACGCTCTGACAATCAAAAACAAGTACCCCTTGCCGAGAATTGACGACCTGTTCGATCAACTAACAGGAGCCGTAGTATTCTCGAAGATAGACTTGAGATCAGGCTACCATCAAGTCAAGGTACGAAGAGAAGACATTCCAAAGACAGCATTCAGAACTCGTTATGGTCATTACGAATTTCTGGTGATGCCGTTTGGATTGACTAATGCACCTGCTGTATTCATGAACCTGATGAACCGAGTCTTCCACCAATATCTGGACCAGTTCGTGGTAGTCTTCATCGACGACATTCTAGTGTATTCAAAAAGCCACGAGGAGCATGAAGAGCACTTAAGGTTGGTATTAGAGACGCTGAGACGGGAGAGCCTTTATGCTAAGATGAGCAAGTGTGAATTCTTTCTGGACCGTGTTGCATTTCTTGGACACGTTATCACAGGAGAAGGCATCTCGGTAGACCCAGCAAAGATCTCATCTGTTGAGACGTGGCCAACTCCTACCAACGTCTCAGAGGTGAGAAGCTTTCTAGGACTTGCCGGATATTACCGGAGGTTCGTAGAAAACTTTGCAAGAATCGCGGAGCCGATTACCCGTCTTACTCGCAAGGAGCAGGAATTCATATGGACTGAAGATTGCCAGACAGCTTTTGATGACTTGAAGAAGCGTCTGACTACAGCTCCCATTTTGACTATACCATCTGGATCCGGAGGTTTCGTCATATATAGCGATGCATCCGGAAAAGGATTTGGTTGTGTCTTAATGCAACATGGGAAAGTTGTAGCTTATGCCTCAAGACAGTTGAGGACTCATGAGAAGAATTACCCCACTCACGATCTGGAGCTTGTCGCAGTCATCTTCGCCCTGAAGCTATGGAGACACTATCTATATGGCGAAAGAGTGGAGATATTCACCGATCATAAAAGTTTGAAGTACGTCTACACCCAGAAGGACCTAAATCTGAGACAAAGACGATGGCTCGAAGTGATGGCGGATTTCGAAATTGATCTACAGTACCATCCAGGGAAAGCTAATATGGTGGCAGATGCTCTAAGCAGAAAACCCTCGGCATTCTTTATGATCACCCAACCAGATCTGCTGAGAGATCTAGCAAAGTTGGGAATAGAGATCATTGTGCCAGGAATTGATGGTCAATTATCAAACTACCAGCTGCAATCAACCTTGGTGGAAAGAATCAAAGCTGCTCTACCAGCAGATGCAAGATTTCAGAGGCTTCGACAGAGAACAGAAGCTGGACTCCAGACCGGTTGTCGCATACACAAAGATGGGACTCTAAGATGTGGAAATCGTCTTTATGTTCCAAATGGAGAACTTCGTAATGAGCTGATGTCAGAAGCTCATAGCTCAGTATACTCTATACATCCAGAAGGCACAAAGATGTACAGAGATCTGCGGCAATATTACTGGTGGCATGGAATGAAGCGGGAGATAGCACGCTTTGTGGCCAAATGTCTGGTGTGTCAGCAAGTCAAGGCTGAGCATCAGAGATCTGCCGGTCTACTTCAACCCCTCCCAATACCCGAGTGGAAATGGGAACACATTACGATGGACTTTGTTACGGGCTTCCCAAGAAGTCCTAGTGGTCGTAATGCTGTCTGGGTAATTGTAGACAGACTCACTAAGGCTGCTCATTTTCTACCTTTTAGAGTCGGGCAATCCACAGAAGTCTTGGCGGACATGTACATGAAGGAGATAGTGCGTCTGCATGGAGTGCCAGTCAGCATAGTATCTGACAGAGATACGAGATTTACATCTTACTTTTGGCGAAGTATGCAAGAAAGTCTTGGTACCCGCCTCAAGTTCAGCACCTCGTATCACCCACAAACAGATGGCCAATCAGAACGCACCATCCAGACACTTGAAGATATGCTGAGAGCCTGCATGCTTGATTTCAGCGGATCATGGGAAGATCATCTACACCTGGTGGAATTTTCCTACAACAACAGCTATCAAGCGAGCATTCAAATGGCTCCCTTTGAAGCTTTGTATGGAAGGAAATGTCGTTCCCCAGTATGCTGGAGCGATGTTGGTGAGAGACAGATCTTGGGACCAGAACTGATTATTCGTACGGTGGAGAAAGTAAAGAAGATCCAGGGACACCTACGAGCTGCACAAGACAGGCAGAAGCACTGGGCCAACATTCACCGACGACCTCTAGAGTTCCAAGTAGGGGAGCATGTGTTCTTAAAGATCTCACCTACTAGAGGAACTATCAGATTTGGAGGAAGAGGGAAGCTAAGTCCAAGGTACATTGGACCCTTCGATGTGCTAGATCGCGTCGGAGAAGTTGCTTACAGACTAGCTCTACCTCAGACTTTGGAGGGAGTACATGACGTCTTTCACGTATCTCAGTTGAGAAGGTACATTCCAGACCCGAGTCATGTGCTAGACTACTCAGAGATCACCATTGGGCCAAGCTTATCTTATCAGGAGGAGCCTGTAGAGATTCTGGACCGTAGCGAGAAAGTGTTGCGAGGCCAGACTATTCCTCTCGTTCGTGTTGCATGGAGACATCATGCACCAGGTGAATCCACCTGGGAACGAGAAGAGGATATTCGTCAGCGTTATCCCCACCTATTTCCAAACCAGGGTATGTCCAATATTTCAAATTCAATCTTTCTTAATCATCATATGTCCTTTTTCATTCTCATTATATGGTTGTTTTTATTTCGAGGACGAAATATTCTAAGGAGGGTAGATTGTAAACTCCCTCGACCAAATTTCAGTAAATTAGGATTAATTTTTACTAATTAGAATTAGTGCAACTTTTTAAAATTTTATTTATTATTATATTGATTGTGCACCTGTTCATTACACAATTGACTAGGGCATCACACTAGCTGTTAACCCTAAACAAATTTCACATTCCTGCTCTAGACTAGTCAGACTACTTTTTCTGTATTCTGTGCAACTTCCAGAAACCTCGTTTGATGCTTCGTTTTAGTCGCACAAATATCGTTACAAACGTATGTATTTATTTCCTATTTAATTTTCTGCTCTTTACCCATCTCTGTACCCTTAGAGATTTGAGGACCAGTAGGCACCTGATTGTCCAACCAAAAATACGATAATATTCTACTCTAATTATACTTCAATTATCGTATTGACACCGTAGAAAGATTATGACTCTAATAGCCTCTAAATAATTAGTGAACACCGTGCGCAGTATTTATTAAATAATAAATACGATGACTGTATCACCTGCAATATCAGACCCTGCACCTGCCCAGAATCACCCCACACTGTCCAAACCATTTTTCCCCAGCTAATTCCCTCATTTTTGTACAATTTAGAATTTCGGGAAATCAGTATTTAAAATCAGGTAAATTGCAAAATTACGCAAAATACAATTTTATGCATTTATGCAATTATTGAAAAGTTAGGGGTTTATATGCAAAATTGCATGCTAAGTGGCCAAATCCTATTGGCTAGACCATAGGTGGGTAGGACCCACCATAACATCCAGAAATTTCTGCTGGAAAATATCCTAAAAATATCAAAATACCAAAATACCCCTGAACTTCTAAATATTTACAACATTGCCATTAGGCAAAATCCTATATAAACCCTAACCCTTCTATTCAAAATTCCTACAACCCTTCCCTCCGGCCACCTCCGACCACCGCCTCCGGCCAAACTCGGCCCAGCCCTTCGCCACCCTCCCCTCTCCCCTCCGGCCAAGCACCACCGCCGGCGCCGCCCTGCTCCGGCTGCTACAGCCCCCGCAACTCCCTCCTCTCCTCACTGTCCACAGCACCACCTCCACCCGAACCACCTTCCCCCGCCGCCTACGGCCGTCGCCGACCACCGCCACCCTACCCAAACCCTTCGCCCCGACCTCCCCTACCTACCACCACCACCTCAGCCCTCCACGTCACCGCCTCCGGCCGCCCTAGCCCCCGCAGCAGCCACCCTCCCCTAACCCTAGCTGCTGCTGCTGCTCTCCCCGACGCCTCTAGCCGCCACCAGCACCACCGTAGACCCCCGCCACCACCGCCAACCTCACCGCCGTCCTCCCCTCTACCGAACCCTCCGCCTGCCCGGCCACCTCCGCCGCTCCTCCGCCGGCCAGCGCCCCCGCAAGCTGCAACTGCTGCTGCTGCTGCCAGTGGCCACTGCCACTGCTGCTGCTCCTCCGGCCGCCTCCGGCCAGCTCCGCCGCCGTCCTCCCGCCGGCAGCACCGCGTGGGACCCCCCTTGCCACCTGTAAAGGTATATTATACTATACTATACTAAATACATAATTATTCTACCATACATGAGTATATGTATATGTATATGTATATATATGTATATATATATATATATGTATATATCTATGTATAATTAAATGTATATATGTGTATTTATATTTATATATTATTCTATAATATATAAATATAATATATAAAGCTATTATACAGTATAATAATACTGTAAATACTAGTATTAAATATATAATCATTATATACATATATGTATATATATATGTATATATTTACTATATGCTATTATGTAATTATATATATCTCTATTGTATATATATATGTATATATATTAATAATATGTATACTATATGATATATATTATATATATAATTATATAACAATTTTACATAATTACTAGTATACTTGTATTTTTCTTTTATTATTTTTCTGCAATTAAATTCCTGCACTTATATATATATATATATATATATATATCTATATATATATATGATCTATATATATATTAAATATTGCTGGATAATACAGCTTATTATAAATATGTAAATTTACATTTCTGCTATGTCATTATTTATACTATATATATAATATTGTACTGGATAATACAGTACCTATACTTATGTATTTTAATTCCTGCATTGTCTTTTATTTTATATTTATATTTATATACATATTAAATTCTTGCACTGTCAATTTCTTTTATTATCTATATATATATACTATACTATATACTATAATACATATATTATATATATGTATTTAATTCTGCCCTGTCATTTCAATTTATCTATAATATTATATATCAGAGGATACACCCTGATAATATTATAATACTATATTATCGCAGTGGATATACACTGCTACTATATATTATTGCCTGCATTTATCTGTTCTATATATATATATATTATTATATATATTATACCTATGCCTACTAAATATATATATCTATACTATATATATGTATATATATATATATACGTTTTATATTACAGCCTGGATATTCACGAAACCTATCTGTTTTAACAGAAACCAACTTCAGCACAGCTAGTGACCCCCTGTCACCAGCACCTTCACAACTGACTGTAAAATCAGGGTTTCAACACTATCAGGGAGTAGGCAAGTATACCTTGCCAAGTTAAATGTTTAAATTCTCAAATATTGTTATATGCTTCTTGTTTCTGAAATTCATATACCATGACCACCTGAGACTGCCTTGGGTACAGTCAACTGTTATGTTGACATGATATTACAGACTCACCAACAGCTGAGAGAATATCCTCATATATTCTCCTAAACCCTATCACGGAAACACGCAACATGGTTGCATTTACATATATGGATGGGAGCTGCGTATTTGGTTAGCTACCAGTACGTGTGACCCGCATCACGGATTAGAATAACTTAGGAAATGTACGATTTGACATTTAGATTCATTGGGATGGGAAAGATAACTAGTTGACGTATGGGACACCCCCTCCAATAATGTTTTATACCTTCGTACCAATGATGGTCGATTGCAGAGTTCCCTGAGTCGGGGGCATACGACACCTATACTAGCCAGTCGCCACGATTGGTGAATTACGTCAGCGTATGTCTAGCCACACATTCCCATGCGTACTACTGGATCTTTACTTGCATTTTCACTTAGTATGGTTAGCACCCTGTATTTATTTTATTTCTTTATTCAGTATTTTTACATTACATGGCATGTCATTTTTCTGTATCTTGTTACGTCCCACTGAGGACCTGGTTCCTTGCCAGATCTAGATGAGACTTTCTACCCCACAGTGTACGGGCCTGATCAGGAGGCCAGATGTGCTACCGAGGAGGAGCTCGAGGAGACACCCTCAGAGTAGGCTTGACCCTAGATGCTGCTACCTAGAGATGGAGATGTTTTGATCAGATAGACACTGCTTAGTCTATTTGATTTTTCTGCGCTATTATCAGTTTTTGTAGTAGGCTTGTAATCTCACCAGTTGTGTACTGTATCAGACTCAGTTATATATATATTTCAGCATTTGTTTTCTGACATTTTGTTGTGGATGAGATAGCTTTACTTGTTCTATACTTGTAGTATTTTAGGACAGCGTAGCACGTCCCTTTGGGTCCATCAAAGTGGATTAAGCCCTTAGTGACGTGTCAGCTGGCCAGTGACACGTGGCCTAGTTCCTGACATTTTGGGACTGGGGCGTGACAAACCTCGTAGACCGAAGCAGGGGATATTGATCGTCTGTTGGTGCGTGCAGGTGATCGGGTAGACGATGCTCATGCAGAGTCTTGAAGTTCTCCCTTTCCTCTCCTAGTTTACCAACTTGTAAGTGGCTTTATTTTGATTAGCTCCCTTATTCCAAGTTGTATTATAATTAAATTGACTCATTTGTTCATCCCAATCAAACGATACTAAAACACTAAGATTGAGTCAGAATAAAGAAGAAGTAGACTTGAAACATTAATAATGCTTGTCATACAGAAACACGAACGATCACCTCAAGGCTTGCCTGTCCGTTATATATACATACATATAGCCATCTTGTGTCAGATGTAGTTAGAACTCATTTAGCTATAACTGTTCATGCATGGTGCAAACGGGTAAAATGTGATTATTATGCAAGTAGCTTAGACTACGGGAAACACATGAAGTTAGTTACTTATATTGCTTGAATATGTGTCTCAATTGGTAACTTAGTTGGTTGTGGAATAATGGTCTTGGAAAACTTGTATACAAGGGATATCGTTCTACGAACGGTCGTCGGGGCACTGGGACCGCTTTGCCACGGGTAGAATAATTTGCTAGTGTAGTCCTAGCATTGGATGGGTCCGTGCGTCCGCTAAAGGCTAGCTACCCGAGGCAGAATATTTAAACTGTGCAGACTAACTATGTCTTTGTTGCAGGAAAGGTCATGGTAAGTTTTGTACAGGTGGTTCAGACGGTACAGGTAAAGTCACCAAGCGGTGGAACATTTGGTTATGTTATTTTACTCTATCTTATGCAAAGAATTGAACTAAGGCAAGATAGATAGATCATATGATAATAAATATTGCATGCTCATATGAACTCATTGTAGATTTTGGTTAAGTTGGGTTAGCTCGCCCTCACCAGTACTCTTTGAAGTACCGACCCTCGTTGCAGCAGGTTCCCAGAGCCAAGGCAACGTGGCGAGGAGCTAAAGTTTTCTCCAACCCCTTCCTGAATCAAGACGCATTCGTGACGTGACTTTTGGTAGCTCCAGTACATAAGTAGAAATGGGCTCGCTCTCACTTTTGAAAGCCACAGGACGATGGTGCTGACTCGCACCCAAGGTGTTTTGTGTTTTGAATTCTATAAAGGATGTAATATATGGAACGACTATCTCATTTTGTATATAAGTTGTAAGCCGGTGTGGCATCTTTATCATTTTGGGTCAAGAGTCTATAATCAGATGTTCATTATCAATAAAAAGAAAACTTTTCTATGCCTCAATGTGTGTTATCTCAATTGCGTACTCTGTTGCATATGTTCTAAAGATTATCATTATGCCTAGGCCTTGTGCACGCGCGCCCTACGTGTGCATGGCATCACGCCCGGGGGACGATTATCAATTGGGCAAAATCGGGGCGTGATATATTGGTATCAGAGCATAGCTTCAGACCCTTTGATCTCGTGTCAAAAAGTTTTCTAAAAATGACCATGTCCCATTCAGTTGAACCCTTGAATTCGCTTGGCCAAAATGAGATGCGTTCCATATAGTGAATCCATAATATACTTTGAGACTGATACAAGTTACTTTTATTTGAAGGAACGACCTCCGAGCTGGGTGCACAAGCGCAGGTGGTGGCGCAAGTACAAGGTAGTAGTTCTGGCACGTCAGGCAGCTCAGGAAGTCTGGCTGCCGCGCCCTCTGTTGATCCGTTCGAACGAGTGATGCGTTTAATGGAAACGCAACAAAGACAAGCCGAACTACGTCAGAGTCAATTTGAGTCTTGGATAGAGGTACAATTTCTGGCGCAACAGACTCAAGCCGAAACACAGCAGAAACAAATGGATACCTTGCAAATGATTGTGACGACGCTAGTCGCCAGCAACCATTCTGCATCCGCGGCCGCCGTGGCAGCGCCAGTTGTAGTTGATATTGCGAGACCTCAGGACTCTCCAGAACCTCCGCTTTCAGAGGATAAGGGCCCTATCCTGCAGATATCGGAGTTCAAAAAGATGTGTCATGCTACCTTCCAGGGGACTGAGGATCCCTCTGTGGCGTTAGACTGGCTGGTTGAGTTGGAAGACCACTTCGAAGTGCTTCGCATGGACGAAACCAAAAGAGTAGCGTGTGCCCAACTTCAGCTCCGTTTAAATGCACATGATTAGTGGGATGTGCATAAACAAGCCTTACTGAGCGAAGGTGGCAGGACGACTATCTCTTGGTCCGTGTTCCGCAAAGCCTTCGAGGAGGAGTACCTTCCACCCACCGTCCGCCGCGAGAAGGAAGATGAATTTACACATCTGCAGCAGGATGACATGACAGTATGGTAATACGCCTCAGAATTCAATAGGCTTTCTAAATTTGCTAAGTCTCACCTCTACGATGCTGAAACTCGTGCACGAAGATTTAAGATAGGACTGCGACCTTCAATTCGTGCTCACGTTGTTGTCCCCCAGTACCGAACCATGAGGGAATCTCTGAACCACGCCCTCTCCCTCGAATCTCAGTACCCCCCAGTTTGTACCGACGCTGTGCAAAATATCAATCACAAGCGTCCTAGCCACTCAGGGGGTAACAATGCGCCTAAGCGCTCCAACAACGGCGGTAACCAGGGTACAAATCAGGGGAAAGGTGGCGAGCTTGTTTGTCACTGATGCAATCGTACTGGACCCATCGCTCGAAACTGCCAAGTATTTAAAGGATCGTGCTTTAAGTGCGGTCGTCAGGGGCATATGGCAACAAACTGTCGGGCATGTGGACCTAACCAGCAGCAACAACAAAACAGTGCACCTTAGGACCAGGGGCAAGTACTTCGAGCGAATCGGACCACACCGCAGAACGCTTAAGGCCGAGTCTATGCTCTGATTCGGGATGAGGCACTCGCATCAAACACGACGGTGTCAAGTATATTGCTCTTCAATGATGTACCTGCTCGAGTATTATTTGATTCTGGTGCCACACACAATTTTGTGTCAACAAACTTTGCTAGGGAACACAAATTCTTTCAAACCCCGTTAGGCCTAAGGCTTAGCGTCAGTACACCGTCAGGCATGAGCTTTCCTGCTGATTCAGTTTGTCGTGACGGCTACATTTGCCTCGGAGGAAGAAAATTGTCACTTGATGCGATAGTTCTAGACATAGGGGACTACGACATCATTCTGGGAATGGATTGGCTTGGCGCTTGTTCAGCTACTATCGATTGTGCGAAGAAGAAAGTCGTGTTTTATCTTTCTGGCGAGATCAAATTTTGCTATTCGTGCAGTCCACAGTCGAAAACGTCGAATGCCTGCATGGTGATATCAGCAATGTCTGCTCGACGGATGATTCACTCCGGCTGTATAGGGTACCTGGCGTCTGTTCAAGACACTCGGCAAGATTGCACAAACGTTGAGTTCATTCCCGTTGTGGTAGATTTTTTCAACGTGTTTCCAGACGAGTTACCCAGTATGCCGCCCAATCGAGAGACAGAGTTCACCATCGATACATTTCTAGGAACCCAACCGATTTCCAAAACCTCGTATCGGATGGCGCCAGCAGAGCTGAAGGAATTAAAGATACAGTTGCATGAGTTGCTAGATCGGGGATACATCCGTCCGAGTGTGTCTCCATAGGGTGTGCCTGTATTGTTTGTTAAGAAAAAGGATAGCTCGATGCGGCTCTGCATCGACTATCGGGAATTGAATAAGGCTACTATCCGAAATAAGTACCCCCTCCCCCGAATAGATGATCTCTTTGATCAGTTACAAGCTACAACAGTATTCTCGAAAATTGACCTCCGCTCGGGTTACCATCAGCTCAAAATCAAGCCGAACGACGTGCCGAAGTCAGCCTTTCGCACTCGCTACGGCCACTATGAGTTTTTGGTAATGCCGTTCGGTTTAACCAATGCCCCTGCCGCCTTTATGGGTTTGATGAACCAAGTGTTCCGGCTGTATCTGGATATCTTCGTAGTAGTGTTCATTGATGATATCTTGGTATACTCAAAGAATGGGGCGGAGCATGCAGAGCACTTGTGGACCGTGCTATAAACCCTTCGAGACAACAAGTTATATACGAAACTGAGTAAGTGCGAATTCTGGCTGAGCAATGTATCTTTCCTTGGGCACATCATTTCTGCGGAAGGCATTTCAGTCGATCCAAAGAAGGTGGAGGCCATTGTCAAGTGGAAGCGACCTGCACCAGTTAGTAAAATTCGGAGCTTTTTCGGGTTAGCGGGCTACTACAGGCGGTTCGTAAGGGACTTTTCCAAACTTGCCTCACCTCTGACTCGCCTCACACAGAAGGGAGTCGCGTTTGAGTGGTCCGCCGACTGCGAAGCATTATTTTAGGAGTTAAAGCATCGCCTCACCTCTGCCCCGTTACTTGCACTACCAGACGAGACTTCGGGATTCCAAATCTTCAGCGACGCGTTAGGGCAGGGCTTAGGGTGTGTACTTATGCAGCAAGACAGAGTGATAGCCTATGCATCCAGACAACTAAAAAAGCACAAAAAGAATTATCCTACGCATGATCTGGAACTGGCAGCAATTGTGTTCGGGTTAAAGTTGTGGCGATACTACCTTTATGGAGTGCCTTGCCGAATTTATACTGATCAAAAGAGTTTAAAGTACTTGTTCACCCAGGCGGAACTGAACCTACGACAGCGGCGTTGGCTAGAATTGATAAAGGATTACGACTTGACGATAGACTACACACTTGGCAAGGAAAATATGGTAGCGGATGCGTTGAGTCGGGTCTTTGCGGGATCTCTGTCCGTCGATCGCAGGTTACAAAGGGACTTAGAAGAAATGGGCATAGAACTCTGAATTTGTTATCGCGGTGCGCGGGTTGCTCAGATACGATTTGTACCCAACCTGATAGAGAGAGTCACATTTACTCAGAGGGACGACCCATTCCTCCGGAAAATGCAAGAGCAGATTCAAGCGGGGAAGGCGAAAGACTTTGCAGTAGATGAGAATAGGGTATTGCGAGTGAAGGGAAGGCTATGCGTTCCCAACGACTCAGAACTCAGAAAGGAAATCCTTGCTGAAGCATATTATGCAGCCTATACAATCCATCCCGGGAGCACGGAAATATATAAAACCTTCGTACTGTCTTCTGGTGGCACGACATGAAGAAAGATGTGGCGCTCTTTGTGTCGAAATGCATAACCTGTCAGAGGGTGAAAGCAGAGCATCAGATACCGGGCAGAGAAATACATAATCTTGCTATTCCGGAATGGAAGTGGGAGCACATCAGCATGGACTTCATTGTTGGCCTACCAAGGACGCAACGGGGGAACGACGCTATCTGGGTCATCATCGACCGGTTAACCAAGTCTGCACACTTTATTGCCATTAAAAGTACTTGGGGCACCGATCCCCTTGCCCAAACCTACCTTGACGAGATAGTCCGGCTGCACGGAGTGCCAGTTTCCATAGTATCAGATCAGGACCGACGGTTCATCTCACATTTCTGGGAAAGCCTTCAGTCGTCGATGGGGACCAAGTTAAAATTCGGCTCAGCCTACCATCCTCAAACAGATGGACAAACAGAGCAGGTGAATCAGGTACTAGAAGACATGCTGCGCCTCTGCGTAATCAATTCAAAATCAAGTTGGGACATCAACCTGCCGCTAGCCGAATTTGCATACAATAACAGTTATCAGTCTAGCATCCAGATGGCTCCGTATGAGGCTCTGTATGGGCGGAAGTATAGGTCACCGATCTGCTGGGATGAAGTTGGTGAGAGACAAATCCTTGGGCCAGAACTGGTTGAACAAACAGTCCAAAAGGTTTGGCTGATTCGAGAACGGTTAAAAGTAGCACAAAGTCGGCAAAAGAGCTATGCTGATGCTCGTCGTCATCCCCTTGAGTTTCAAGAGGGGGACCACATATTTCTAAAAGTCTCGCCCATGCATGGAGTTATGAGATTCAGAGTAAAATGGAAGTTAAGTCCAAGATTTGTTGGCCCGTTTGAAATTCTCAGACGAGTCACTTCAGTTGCTTACCAAATTGCATTGCCGCCAGCCCTATCGGATGTGCACAATGTTTTCCATGTGTCTCAGCTTAGAAAATATGTGCATGACCTAAACCATGTGGTATACTTTGGTCAGTTAGATCTGCAGGCGGACTTGTCGTACGTCGAAGAACCCGTGCGGATCTTGGAGCGTAAGGAAAAGCAGCTGCGGAATCGGACAGTATCGCTAGTGCGCGTTCTTTGGCGAGACCACGCGGTCGAAGAATCGACGTGGGAACTCGAATATGATATGAGGGAAAGGTTTCCCTCATTATTCCTTAGGGGTAGGTTCTATTCTTAAGTTTCGGGACAAAACTTTCTATTAGATGGTTATGATGTAATGCCCCGTTCCCCCTATTCGGGGAGCGCGGCCAAGAAATACTTAATATCGTCCGATCGGGACAGATTGAATCAAGATCTTTTCCTCGTTATGGATTGTTTTCTTCGGAATCAGGTCCCATATTCAACGGATCGTGCCTCGGGGAATGACTCAGCGGCAGAGTCGAGAGGGGCCTTTCTGTTGCGCTGGTTTCCTTGCCCATTTTTGATGCCGCTTGGTTGCTTTCTTGTTGGTTTTATGACTTGTATTTTCTTGAAATATTTCGATGGATTTCATTGCTTTCGTTCTTAGGATTTTGTATTTTGTATCGAACCTCGGAGACCGAAGCAGGGGATATTGATCGTCTGTTGGTGCGTGTAGGTGATCGGGTAGACGACGCTCGTACAGAGTCTTGAAGTTCTTCCTTTTCTCTCCTAGTTCACCAACTTATGAGTCAATTTATTTCGATTAGCTTCCTTCTTCCAAGTCTGTGTTCTAAATAAATTGACTCATTTGTTCATCCCGATCAAACGATACTAAAACACTAAGATTGTGTCAGAATAAAGAAGAAGTAGACTTGAAACATTAATAATGCTTGTCATACAGAAACACGAACGATCACCGCAAGGCTTGCATGTCCGTTATATATACATACATATATCCATCTTGTGTCAGATGTAGTTAGAACTCATTTAGCTATAATTGTTCATGCATGGTGCAAACGGGTGAAATGTGATTATTATGCAAGTAGCTTAGACTACGGGAAACACATGAAGTTAGTTACTTATATTGCTTGAATATGTGTCTCAATTGGTAACTTAGTTGGTTGTGGAATAATGGTCTTGGACAACTTGTATACAAGGGATATCGTTCTACGAACGGTCGCTGGGGCACTGGGATCGCTTCGCCCCGGGTAGAACAATTTGCTAGTGTAGTCCTAGCATTGGATGGGTCCGTGCATCCGCTAAAGGCTAGCTACCCGATGCAGAATGGCAGCCGACCCATCCCTAGTCCAACCAAGTGATTGTTACGTATATTTAAACTGTGCAGATTAACTATGTCTTCGTGGCAGGAAAGGTCATGGTAAGTTTTGTACAGGTGGTTCAGACGGTACAGGTAAAGTCACCAAGCGGTGGAATATTTGGTTATGTTATTTTACTCTATCTTATGCGAAGAATTGAACTAAGGCAAGATAGATAGATCACATGATAATAAATATTGCATGCTCATATAAACTCGTTGTAGATTTTGGTTAAGTTGGGTTAGCTCGCACTCACCAGTACTCTTTGAAGTACCGACCCTCGTTGCAGCAGGTTCCCCGAGCCAAGGTAACGCGGCGAGGAGCTAAAGTTTTCTCCAACCCCTTCCTGAATCAAGACTCATTCGTGACGTGACTTTTGGTAGCTCCAGTACATAAGTAGAAAGGAGCTCGCTCTCACTTTTGAAAGCGACAGGGCGATGGTGCTGAATCGCACCCAAGGTGTTTTATGTTTTGAATTCTATAAAGGATGTAATATATGGAACGACTATCTCATTTTGTATATAAGTTATAAGCCCATGTGGCATCTTAATCGTTTTGGGTCAAGTGTCTGTAATCAGATGTTCATTATCAATAAAAAGAAAACTTTTCTATGCCTCAATGTGTGTTATCTTAATTGCGTCTGTTTCATATGTTCTAAAGATTATTATTATGCCTAGGCCTTATGCACGCGCGCCCTACGTGTGCACGGCATCATGCCCGGGGGACGATTATCGATTGGGCAAAATCGGGGCGTGACACCCATGACCCTCCGAAGTCTAACATACATGATCTTAGCATATCTTACAAGATCTGAATCGTGTGCTCCGACTAACCATATGTTTGTGGATGGTAAGCAGTGATGAACTTGAGTCGGGTGCCAAGACTCTCTTGCATGCTTCGCCAAAAATGGGATGTAAATCTTGAGTCACGATCTGACACTATACTAACCGATACTCCATGTAATCTTACGATCTGTCGTATGTACATGTCGGCTAGAAATTCTGTGGATTGTCCAACTCTAAATGACAAAAAATGTGCCGATTTAGTGAGTCGATCCACAATAACCCATACAACATCTTTCCCACTAGGGCTTCTTAAAAATTCTGTAACGAAATCCATAGTGATATGTTCCCACTTCCATTCGGGTATGGGAAGCGACTGTAACATACCAGCAGTTCTCTGATGCTCGGCCTTAACTTGCTGGCAGACCAAACATTTTGCCACAAATCGTGCAATCTCTCTCTTCATCCCATGCCACCAATAATACTGCCTTAAATCTCGGTACATCTTTGTACCTCCCGGATGAATAGAATACATGGAGCTATATGCTTCAGACATCAACTCATGTCTCAACTCCCCATTTGGAACATATAGGTGATTTCCGCATCTTAATGTCCCATCCTCATGGATTCGAAGTCCTGTCTGCATGCCAGCTTCCGTTTTCTCTTTAAGTCTTCGAAATCTAGCATCAGTGGGTAATGCTGCCTTAATCCTCTCTACTAGTGATGATTTAACTTCAAGATTCGCCAATAAGCTACTCTGTCTTGGCAAAATAATCTCTATCTTGAGCTCTTGTAGATCCTCTAATAGCTGGGGCTGCATCATCAAGAAATAAGCTGTGGGCTACCTGCTGAGTGCGTCTACTACGACATTCGCCTTGCCCGGATGGTACTACAAATCTATGTCAAAGTCGACCATCAACTCCAACCAACATTTTTGTCTCATGTTGAGCTCTTTCTGAGTATATATATACTTCAGACTTTTGTGATCAGTAAAGATTTCTACCTTCTCTCCATAAAGACAGTGCCTCCATATCTTTAATGCAAATATTATCGCAGCTAGCTCAAGATCGTGCGTCGGGTAGTTCTTCTCATAGACCTTCAGCTGTCTCGATTCATAAGCGATAACTTTGCCATGTTGCATCAAAACACATCCTAGTCCACTGCCTGACGCATCACTATAAATAACAAAGCCTCCTGATCCTGAAGGAAGAGTCAAGACCGGTGTTATTGTCAATCGCCTCTTCAACTCTTCAAAGGCCTTATGACAATCTTCCATCCATGCAAACTCCTGGTCCTTACGTGTCATCCGTGTCATAGGCTCCGCAATCCTTGAGAAATTCTCTACGAACCTCCGGTAGTATCCAGCAAGTCCGAAAAAACTTCTCACTTCCGCAACTGATGTAGGTATAGGCCAAATTTTTATTTTAGCAACCTTCTCTGGATCAACTGAAAGTCCTTCTCCTGAGATGATATGTCCCAGGAAAGGCACCTTATCCATACAAAACTCACAATTATTGATCTTAGCGTATAGCTTCTCCTGTCTCAGTGTCTCTAGCACGATTCTGAGATGCTCCTCGTGCTCTTCGTGGCTCTTGGAATATATTAAAATGTCATCAATAAATACAACCACGAACTTGTCCAAGTACTGATGAAAAACTCTATTTATCAAACTCATGAACATAGCTGGCATGTTGGTTAAACCAAACGGCATAACTAAGAACTCATAATGTCCATACTTGGTCCTGAAGGCTATCTTCGGTATATCCTCCTTCCTCACTCTAATCTGGTGAAAACCTGACCTAAGATCAATCTTTGAGAATACCTTAGCACCACTCAACTGATCGAATAAGTCGTCAATACGTGGCAAGGGATATCGATCCTTAATGGTTACAGCGTTCAGTGCCCTGTAGTCAATACACATGCGTACTGTCCCATCCTTCTTCGGTACAAATAATATGGGTGCTCCCCATGGTGAAATACTAGGTCGAATAAAACCCTTCTCCAGAAGATCATTAACTTGTTCCTTCAATTCCACCAACTCCTTAGGTGCTAGCCGGTATACCGATGAGGTGATAGGCTCTGCTCCTGGAGTCAAGTCTATTGTGAATTCTATTTCTCGATCAGGTGGTAAACCTGGAAGTTCATCGGAGAATACATCCACAAACTATGATATAACTCTTGGGTAATCTGACTCCCCTTCTACAGATAGTACCCTAAGAGTAGGTTGAACACCTTGCTCTATGGCTCCCCGAAGAAACTCAAACTCTGGATGTCCAGGCAGTCTAAATATAACCCGTCCAAGCCGGCAATCTAGGGTCGCATGATACTGACTCAACCAGTCCATACCAAGTACAACATCATAATCCGACATGGAAAAGATCAGGAATTGAGCTCGCATCTCTCTTCCACAGACTACTACTGAACAAGATCTACAGATGTCACTAACTGGGATAATTCTACCTCCCGTAAGAATTCTCTTAGTCTTCGGAAGGGGTGCGGTAGCTACTCTATGTGTGGCTATGAAGCTAGCAGCTATGAATGAATACGACGCTCCAGAATCAAATAAAGCTACAGCAGGTAACGAAGCTACTAATATAGTACCTGCTATGACCTATCATGTAGTAGCTTCCTCTTCAATAGCCAAAGCAAATTCCTGCCCTCGTCCCTGAGCTGGACCTCTCTGCTGCCGAGCCTGCTGGAATAGTGCTGTCTGTGGTGCCAAAGGTGGTCTCTGCTGATACCCTCCTGGAGCTGGTGGTCTGACTCCTCCAACTCCTGTCTATGGTGCTCCCAATGCTGGATAAGCTGGCCTCGGTGCTAGTAAAGCTGGTCGATCTACCATTGGTGCTCCCTCTCGACGCTCAGAGTAATCATTGGCTGGATGTTGGTTTGATCCGTAAATCAAGCATAGTCCCAACTTGCGTCTGCACTCCCTCTCAATATGGCCTACCTTGCCACAGTAGTGACAAGTAGGAAAAGATGAGGCTCTTGGTGCTGCTCTTTGTGGTGGATTCCTCTGGGGTCGCTTTGCAGACTCCCCGTGTGGTGCTCTGGATGGTGCTGATATGAATGGCCGCTTTAGGCTGGACTCTCTCCTGGTGACACACTCCATGCTTTGTGCTACAGCAAGGACGTCCGTGTATGATGTAGGTGCAACAGATCCGATCAATCTCTGAAGCTCAAATCTGAGTCCATCGAAGAACTTCTCTGCCTTCTCTTCTTCTGTCGGAATTAGAGTAGGGGCGAAGCAACCCAAACGGATGAACTCTGCATTGTACTCTTCTACCGTCATATTGTCTTGAATGAGGCGGTTGAACTTGTCTCGAAGTTCCGATCGAGCAATAGTTGGAATATACATCTCTTGGAAGAGTCTAGAGAACTCCTCCCAAGTGACTCGGTCCTGTCCGAGCCGTCTCTCTTCAGATAGCCACCAATGATGCGCATTTTCCGTCAACTGCATCCTGACGGCAGTCATCCATCGCTCCCTCAGAAGTTCAGCTGCTTCCAACTGGTGTTGTGTGTTTGTGAGCCACTCATGAACTTCAGTAGGCTCCTCCTTGCCAGAAAAGGTATGGGGTTTCAGCTGGCAGAAATCAGTGATAGATCCCGCCGATGGTCGCCTAGCTGGTGGGTTCGCTTGCTCCAGTGTGGTTACTAGGTTGTTCCTTAAGTTCTCCGCCTCGTGACGCTGAGCCTCTTGTTGAACCTGCTGTTGGGCTTGCATTATTGCATAGAACATTTGAAACATCTGCTGTCCGTCCATAGCTAGCCCTGGTGGAAAATAGGCATTGGTGGAGTAAACTGCGGCGGTGGTGGAATATCATCTCGCCGAAACCTTGAGGTATGCTGGCCTGCTTGATTGCTTTGAGCTGATTGCCCTCTATCTACTGGTGTCACTCCATCATCATAGGTGACCACAACACCTTGTGGTATACCTAAGGGATTCTCATCACCGGTTCTTGGATCCATTATTCTGCATTAAAAATAAACTATGAGAACGCACAAAGGAATCAAGACAGGATACAAATCAAGAAATTAATTCGAATCTGATATAGAGATCAAGAATAATTCAAATCAAATGGATGAGATCCTATAACTTATCTTATCCTTATCGTAGGCTTGCTCGGTCCCTTAGTTAAAACCGAAACAATTTAGTCGTAGACCATAGTTGAAGACCATAGTCATTGACCTTAGTCGTTGACCTTAATGCTCTGACCTGCATGGGCTACCACAAAAACCATGTCACGCCCCAATCCCAAAATACCGAGGGACTAGACATGTGGCAATGGCCAGCAGCACACTCTAATGGGAAAACCCAATTTAAAGGACCATCAAGGTGTACTTAAGCCGTAAAACAACAATAAAGGTCTACTAAATATGTCACATTCTAATCTCATCCATGGAAGATAAATATGATCAATATCAGCATAATAAAATATAAACCAACATCAAGTCTCAATAAAGTATCCCGGGGAATAACCCGATAATAAGTCTGATACAGAAGTTCAATATACAAGAAATAAAAGAGTCTAACAACAGCAAAGACTGAGTATAGATAAAGCAGATACTTAGGAGAAATCCTCGGCCATCACCTCGTCCTCGGTATCGGTATTGCTCCTGCTTCTGCTCGTGTTCCGTATACCTCGGGATAGATCTCCTCTGCTATACCTGGGGACATAATCCGGATCCAGGTCCTCAGAGGATATAGCAAGGTACAAGAATAACTTAAGCCAAAATAAATGCAGTACAATAATAAATGAATCAATAGGGTAAACTCTGTAAACAGCTATGTGATATGCAAGTGAGAGCATCACTAGTACTTAGGCTGAGACCACTACAAGCCCTATGTCGGGAAGCCGGTAGCAGTAGTATTACGTAATGTGCCTAGCTCTGATGTAGAGTCTACGGCCTCACAATAATAAATATATATATAAAATCAGCCTGTAGCCTGTGTGTCTCTCCCCACCCAATGTAATCACACGTCCCATGTCCACGATGTCTCATGTCCATAATATGCAAGATCATATCTAATGCAGCAAGTCATATTGATAGCTATGCATATATAAAAAGTCTATATCATGAATCCTGTAGCCTATACAAAATTACCATGAATGACTCAGGAAGATTCTGTCTCATGAATAGTGTCAGGTGTCCTATGGTATGACGTACTTGATAATGCAAGCACAAAAATGTATAGGTCACGATATCAATCTCTAGGTGACGTTACACAACTCCGCGTACGGCGTTGACACCCGAATCTAATTCGGACGTTAAGTAATATCACACGGTCCTAGGTTGAATAGATATAACTTCAAAATAGTTCAAAAGAATAATAAAAAGCAATTTACTGCAAGTATGGCAAGGTACACTTGCCTGGTTTCGAATACTGAGGATGAGGTTCTGGTCCAACGCCCAAGTCCGAAGAGTTCGGAGAACCTAGGGAATGAAGGTAAAACTAATTTAGAGATTTATTACTAATTTAAATTGGGCTAATTAATTACTGAAGTTGTAAAATAATAACAAAAGGCTTTCTTATGAATGAGTCAAGGTTCAATAATAAATTAAAAAATGGGTCTGGCCGACTTATGAATAAAAATGCTTGATTTGCACACCCCATCCTATGTCCCCTTAATTAACATTAGAAGAAAGTTTATCTGATATGTTACTTTTATTTGCATCTTACACTCAAAACTTATTTCAAGAGTCTATTTGCAAACAGTATCCTCCAATATGGCTACACTAGTAGCTCTGCTAATGGTTTATTCATAGGCTCAAACTTGTTTATTTCCATGGGTATAGTATTTAGTTATGCAGTTCATCCCCTTCCATAATTGTTCTAGTGTCAACTAGATAGAGACCTACGCATATGATTAAGGCAAGAATTAAAGAGACATGACAAGAGCCAGGTTACGAGTTGGAGAGAAACACACCGAGATAAAATATCGGAAACGTGAAGAACGTCTCCACACACAATCGTCCCTGACAGGTAATGTCACTACCACATTTTCTAGGAAAGGGTATTTTGGTAATTTCCTATTTAAATAAATATTGTGCATGGTAAATAATTATTTGTTGTATTATTTAATTGTTGTTAGTTATTATTTAATTATTTTAGACTTATTTTAGTGGACCCAACTAGTTTAGTTTGGACCCATGGACCAACATGAATTAATTAGTTAGACTTGGCCCATTTAGAAAGCCCATAGTTAAGGAGATGGATTAAATTAATTAAATGATTAGACTAGAAGCTTCCTTCCTTAATTATTTCTTCATGAGAGGCCCCAAGGGGTACATTGAACATTTTACAATTGCTTAGGGGAGGGGCTATGGCCGGCCTATTAAAGAGGGAGGGGAATTTCTCTCTCCTCTCATCTCATTCCAAATCTAGATCTAGAATTCTCCCACTACCAAATTTCCTCCATTCCCAATCCAATTCCCTACCAAATTCATTCCAAATTCTTCCCAATTCACCATTAGAGAAGAAGGAAGCAAGGATCTAGAAGAAGGAAGCAAGGATCTACAAAGAGGAGCAAGGATCTACAATTTGGAAGCAAGTTCATCTCAATTGGAGGTTTCATTGGGAATCCATCTCCCAATAGGTATAATTCAGATTTTCCCATTTAAATAGCTTCTAAATATGAGATTTAATCATGTAAAATCAACCTATATGTATGTAGTACCCATAGGACTTTGTTTTGTGTTCATAGGAGACCCATGGAGAAAGTTATGGTGCTTTTTGTGTCAATTTTGTTGGAATTCCGAATTTATATTTTGTTGTGTGTGTCAATTGATCCTATAGATCAATTGAACATGAGATTTATGTTTGAGGCTAGTGTCGTGTCCATATTGGGATACTTGTGGTTCGTATCCCAACTATTTGGTGATACGTGTCATTTGGGGGTTTTCCTCCGACACGGGGCTTTGAACATGTCATATTTTGACACGGACACATAGATCTACTTTTGACGCTTTGATTTGTTCATAAATATTATTTGTGATTTGTTTGTGTCCTTCGGGGTGCATTTGGTTGTGTGTTGGACTCGTGTCGCATGCGTATCCTAGATCTAGTGGGATACGGTGAGATACTCTCCAATTGTGTGTATTTTTGCATAGATCTAATTAATTGTGGTTCAATTCTTCATTTATAATTAGTATATATATATGGATATTAAATATTTATTTTGTGTATTTATTATAGTAATTATTAGATCTATATTTTGGGTGTGCTAATATAATGTACCATATAATATGTAGCTTTCTTGCATGCAAATATATATGTTACTACTTGTTAAATAATATAATTTATACATAAAATGTTTTATAAAATATATTTGTATGTTTAATTGTGTAATTATATTATTTATAATTATTATGTAATTATTTGGATATTAATGTAAATATTTTAGGTGTGTTTCTAGCCATGTAAATTATATGTTCTTTGTTAAATATTTGAAGGTATAAGTTTATGTGTATATTAATATATATATGTACATTTTTGTATTAATGGTTTATATATATATATATATACTGTTTTATATATTCTGTTTATATATATATATATATATATATATATATATATATATATATATATATATATATATATATATATATATATATATATATATATATATATTGTTTATATATTCTGTTTTTATATATATAATTATATATATACAACTTGTTTTAGTGACAGTAAATTAATGACAGTAAAAAACTGTCATTAATTAGCCGACTAATAGCAGCCGCTGTAGCCTTCGGGCAATTAATGACAAACCTGTCATTAATTGCAGCAGCGGGAAACAGCAGCTTTTCTGCGACGCTTTTCCGCGACAGTTTAACTGTCAGCGAAAACCAAAGCAGTGGTAGTTTATTATTTGGGTTTCGGTGACAGTCCTTCGGTGACAGTCCCGACTGTCACTATTTAAACTGTTTTGATTTAATCCTATTTTATTCACTGTTTTTCAATGACGCTTTGACAGATTTAATGTATATATTATATATTATAATTGTATATATATATGTATATATATATGTGTTTTGTGAGGAATAATAATTGTAATAATATATTATGTTATTTATATAAATGTTGGGTTGTATATATATTATTTTAGGGTATATATTAATTATATTATTAGTATACTTTGTGTGAGTTCTTTTTGAATCTAATTTGATTCCTAAATTATTGTAGTTTATCTCTATATTATTTTATAGATGTCTTGTGAGGTTGACTTTGGGTTTGACCATGTTTGACTTTAGTGGACTTTAGAGTTGACCATAGTTGACTTTTGACTTAGAATTGACTTATTGACCTAGAAATTGCCTAGTTTGACTTGTTCTCTTTTCGGGACCTTGTATTAATGTGGTATTCCATATCTAGGTCTTCGAGGCACCGAGTCAGACATTTGTGAGACTGTTCATTGGACTTCAGGCGAGTACATTCTCTGATAGTTTCTCATTTATGATATCCTCTATGTTCGTTGTATCTAGTGTAGATATACATGTTCTCTTGACACTATGGTTACACGGATTGGTATATCCGGATCTCGTCATGAGATGTTATTCCTTGGTATATGGTGTATATGGTGCAAGTATTGTTTCATTGGTTATCTTGTACATGTACAGACACCGATTCTCGGGGAGACTGGCTATCTTCTTGGGGAATCTAGTGCCATAACGTACCGTGGTTGGATCTATTATACCAGTCGGGGTGGGGAGTATTTTAGTGTAGATATGTGATCATACCCTCCTTGTGCATGTCTTGTTCCTTGTGAGTGTTGATCATACATCGCATGTATAATCAGCCAGGCCATTATACTCTTGTGCAAGTTCCTAAGCCGATCACATGTTAAAGCTAGTACTCACACACTTAGTCATTAGTATTCTTGTTCTATCAGCATATTGTTCATTATTGTATTTCTTTCCAGTACTTCCTTATTGTCTATACATTTCTTGTATCTATTTATGCATCTTGTTTATCCACAGCTACTTACTGTTACATAGTTTTTATCATTATTTGAGAACTGCTGTTAGGGTTGTACTCTGCTCCTTTCCTGACTGGATATATTTTTCCAGATGACACTGAGGAGTACCCTACCTATTATGGACCCCAGGATGTTGTGGGTTTAGATTCTGAGACCCTGGCTCAAGAGGGACTTATCCCAACTGAGACAGTTGACCCTGGAGTTGTAGCTTTATAGTTTTGTAGTATTCTTTTGTACTGGATTTGTCTCCAGCATATTTCTGTATTTTTCTTCAGACTCATTGATGTATTATTTTAGACTCATGAGTTGTATTGTGACTATTCTATTCTTATCTGATTCGTGTTCATTCTATCTTAGTTCTGTGATTGAGTACACTATCTTTTGGTGGTTCATTATATTAGATAGACTTTCTAGACAGCGTTCTACCGCCGATTCTGCGGCGTAGGCTGGGCGTTGTTTCCGACTAGTACCCTTACCCCGGGTGCGGGTCATGACACGTTTTTGGTGGTGGCCCATGCAGGTCTAGCTTCACAAGTATGTGATGTCGTGGTAGTGCGACAACTTAGTTGTACTACTGCGAGCCTGCGATAGGATATAGGATATAGGCTGAGATACTCAATCACATCTAGGAAAATTCTTTTGATTCAACTATTCTCCTTTGACGTTGATACTTGATCTCTTAAACTGTCCTTTCCTTGAATATCTTACATCTTGTGCCATATTGATTCTTTCTTTCGCTTTGTCTCAGGATGCCGCCTAAGACTAGATCACAGCAAGGGAGAGCAGTTTCTGAGAGGTCTGCGACATCCCGAGGGCCTGCACCAGTCACTTCTCCGGTGATTGGAGTGTCAGCTACTTTCGGAGGTCCACCACCCACTCAGAGGACTGTGCCAGCTGTATCTGAGGGGCTTCCACCTCCACCTCCTGTGCCAGCAGAGGCGTCACAGATGTTTACTCTGTTTCGTGAGATGCTCGAGGCACAGAGGGCTCAGTCGGAGACACATCAGAGGCAGACCGACGTTCTACGGCAGGGCATCGAGAGTGCTCATCAGCTTGCTCGTGCTGTAGTTGAGAGAGAAGTTCCGGTCCAGCAGCAGGTTGTTTCTCAGGTTGCTCAGCTTCGGCCAGGCAACATTCAGGACTTCAAGAAACTGGAGCCTAGGGTTTTCAAAGGGACGGAGGGCATCGTCTATGCTGATGATTGGCTCGAGGACATTGAGCGTCTTATGAGGGTGTCCCGTCTTTTTGAAGATCTGAAGGTTGAGGCGGTAGGACTTCAACTGTTCGACGTCGCTCGTACCTGGTTCAGGAATGAGCCGGTTCTAGTTGACGCAGGACAATCTTGGGAGGTATTCAGGGACCTTTTCAAGAAGAAGTTTTTTGCCCGGATAGACAGGCTTGACTTGGGGAGACAATTTGAGAGTCTCATTCAGGGAAGCATGTCTGTGGAGGAATACGCTGCAGAGTTCGGTAGGCTGAGCCGATTTGCAGAGTATCTGGTGAGGGAGCCGGAGGTTCGAGCTATTCGTTTCCGAGAGGGTCTAAACTGGGAGGTGAAGATTCTCATTCCGTCTTTTTATGAGACATACTCGGAGATACTTGCGGAGGCACGCAAGGTTGAGCGGGATCTGGGTTTGAAGACCAAGAGAGACCGTGATTCTTTTCTGGGGGCCAACGGCAGTGCAGTATCTGCCAAACGTCCTCATTTCCAGTCCAGACCTTTCCAGCAGCCACAGCAGAACCAGACTCCAGCTAGAGCGCCTTTTCACCAGGCACCTCAGCAGCAGAGGCAGTTACAGCAAGCTCTATGCAACTTCTGTAAGAAGCCCGGCCACATCTGGGAAGTTTGCAGAAAGAGGCTAGGAGTTTGTTTGTATTGTGGTACTGAAGGGCATCAATTGAGGGAGTGTCCTCGTCGTGCAGTTCAGGGAGCAGCTCCAGCTCCGAGGGCACAGATGAGACCACCTGCAGCACAACCGAGGGGACCGCTTCCGACACAGCAGCAGCGTTTTGTCCAGCATCAGCAGCAGGGAGGTGCTCGGCAGGGACGAGCGTTTGCTATGACAGTCGAAGAGGAGGAACCCACCGGAGATGTCATCGCAGGTTCTATTCTTCTTGATTCCATTCCAGCTTTAGCTTTGTTTGATAGTGGTGCTTCCCATAGTTTTGTATCTGTTTCTTTTGCTCTAAAGCATGGTTTGGTAGCTGAGTCTTTGCTTAGAACTTGCAAGATCATGACCGGGGGAGGCATTATCCTGGTTAATGATATTTGCAAAGATCGGAGAGTTACTCTGGGAGGCCGGGAGTTGAGTGCGTGTCTACTTGTAATGCCACTTCCGAGCTACGACATTGTACTCGGGATGGATTGGTTGAGTAGGCACCGTGCTAGCATAGATTGTAGAGGAGGTAGAGTTTTGTTTGGTCCGCCAGGAGAGCCAGAGTTCGAGTTTGCTAGAGGAGCTGCGGAGCAGGAAGAAGGCATTATTTGTGGAGCTATGGTGGAAGACAAGGAGTTGCCACATCTGTTGATAGCAGAATTTTTGGATGTGTTTCCTGAAGAATTGCCAGGATTGCCGCCAGATCGAGATGTTGAATTTTCTATAGACTTGGTGCCAGGTGCAGAACCGATTTCGCAGCATGTCTATAGAGTAAACAACAGCGAGCTGGTCGAGTTGAAGAAGCAGGTGGACGAATTGTAGGATAAGGGGTTTATCAGATCGAGTTCTTCACCATGGGGAGCCCCGGTATTGTTTGTACCGAAGAAGGATGGATCGGTGCGTATGTGCATTGATTACAGGGCTTTGAATAATCTCACTATCAAGAATAAGTATCATTTGCCACGGATTGATGATCTGTTTGATCAGTTGAGTGGTGCGAAGGTGTTTTCTAAGATAGATTTGAGATCAGGCTACCATCAGGTGAAGGTGAAGCCGGAGGACATACCGAAGACTGCTTTTAGAACTCGGTATGGTCAGTTCGAGTTTATGGTGATGCCGTTTGGTTTGACTAATGCACCGGCGGTATTTATGAACTTGATGAACAAGGTGTTCCACCAGTACCTTAACAAGTTCATGGTGGTGTTCATCGACGACATACTCATATACTCGAGGACACCGGAGGAGCATGAGGAGCATTTGAGGATTGTGTTGGATGTGCTGAGGAAGGAGAAGCTGTATGGAAAGTTGTCCAAATGTGAGTTTTTCTTGGACAAGGTGGAATTCTTGGGGCATGTTGTGACTGGTGATGGTATTTCAGTGGATCCGAAGAAGATTTCAGCAGTAGAATCTTGGAAGACTCCGAGTTCGGTAGCAGAGATCAGGAGTTTCTTGGGATTGGCAGGCTACTACAGAAAGTTTGTGCAAGATTTTTCGAGGATTGCCGAGCCGATGACCAGACTCACAAGGAAGGATGTGGAGTTTGTTTGGACGGAAGATTGCCAGGCCGCTTTTGAGGAGTTGAAGAAGAGGTTGACGTCTGCTCCTATTTTGACATTGCCATCAGGGTCCGGAGGTTTCACTATTTATAGTGATGCATCGGGAAAGGGTTTAGGTTGTGTTCTTCAGCAGCATGGGAAAGTGATTGCCTATGCATCCAGGCAATTGCGTCCTCATGAAAAGAACTATCCTACCCATGATTTGGAGTTGGTAGCTGTCATATTCGCCCTGAAGTTGTGGAAACATTATTTGTACGGAGAGCGTGTGGAGATCTTCACAGACCACAAAAGCTTGAAGTACGTTTTCACGCAGAAGGAGTTGAACATGAGGCAGCGTCGGTGGTTGGAACTGATGAAGGATTTTGATATCTCTTTGCAATATCATCCTGGGAAGGCTAATGTAGTTGCCGATGCTTTGAGCAGGTATCCGGTAGCTATGTTCTTGACGCAGGATCGATATTTGTTGGAGGACTTGGAGAGCTTGGGCATTGAGGTGATTGTTCCGGGTGGTGTTATGCAGATGTGGGGATTGCAGATACATTCAGATTTGATGGATAGGATCAAGGCAGCACAGTATGATGACGTATCTTTGAGGAGTATCAGAGCTCAGGTGAGAGCAGGATTGGAGGATGATTTCACTATTGCAGAGGATGGATCTTTGAGGCATGGAGTTAGATCGTGTGTGCCTAGTGGGGAGTTGCGAGAGAAGATATTGCAGGAAGCGCATCGCTCTCAGTATTCCATACATCCAGGTGCTAACAAGATGTATCGGGATATGCGAGAGAGTGTGTGGTGGTATGGCATGAAGAGGGAAGTGGCACAGTTTGTATCCAGATGCTTAGTGTGCCAGCAGGTGAAAGCCGAGAGGCAGAGGCCAGGAGGTTTACTTCAGCCATTACCCATTCCAGAGTGGAAGTGGGAACACATTACTATGGATTTTGTGTCCGGACTACCACGATCTCCAGGAGGAAAAGACGCGATTTGGGTCATTGTTGATAGATTGACCAAGTCGGCCCACTTTTTGCCTTTCAAGGTGGGTTTGTCTACGGAGAAGCTGGCAGAGATGTATGTGAGGCAGATCGTTAGGATACATGGAGTTCCCGTCAGCATAGTCTCAGATCGGGATAGTCGTTTCACTTCTCATTTCTGGAGGAGTTTGTAGGAGAGTTTGGGCACTCAGCTCAAGTTCAGTACTGCATATCATTCCTAGACAGATGGGCAGTCAGAGAGGACTATTCAGACTCTCGAGGATATGTTGCGCACTTGTGTACTAGATTTCGGGGGTTCTTGGGAGGACCATCTCCATTTGGTAGAGTTTGCTTACAACAACAGTTACCAGGCCAGTATAGAGATGTCACCTTTTGAAGCTCTATATGGTCGGAGGTGTCGTACTCCTTTGTCTTGGGACGATGTTGGAGAGAGAGTTTTGCTTGGGCCAAAGATGGTTGTGGATGCAGCAGAGAAGGTTCAGTTGATCAGAGACAGACTTCGAGTGGCACAGGACAGACAACGGCATTGGGCCGATAGCCATCGGAGACCCTTGGAGTTTGAGGTATAGTTTAGATTTTATTTTGTGTGCTTGTTCTTGGTTGTTTGTTATAGATAAGTTCTTAAGGTGGTATTTTGTTCTAGGTGGGTGGTTTGGTGTTTCTGAGGATTTCTCCGACACGAGGCACGATTCGCTTCGGTGGAGGCGGAAAGCTTAGTCCGCGATTCATTGGACCTTTTACTATTCTAGAGAGGGTCGGTGCAGTTGCTTATAGACTAGACTTGCCACCTGCATTGGAGGGAGTGCACAATGTGTTTCATGTGTCGCAGTTGAGACGATACGTGGCAGATCCTAGTCATGTATTGGATCACTCAGAGATAGAGGTGGGCCCTACTCTTAGCTATCCAGAGCAGCCAGTTGGAATTCTGGATCGGAGAGAGAAGGTGCTGAGGAACCAGACTATTCCTTTGGTGCACGTCGCATGGAGGCATCACTCTCCGGGGGAGTCTACCTGGGAGAGAGAGGATGACATGCGAGAGCGTTATCCATATTTGTTTGTACCTTGAGGTATGTTATTTCTAGTTATGTTCTGTTCATTGTTATGTTCTGTTCATTAGTTAGTTGTGATTCTTTAGTTCTGTTCTGTGATTTTCTGGGGGTAGTTTTCGTCTTTGAATTTCGAGGACGAAATTATTTTAAGGAGGGTAGACTTGTCACTACCACATTTTCTAGGAAAGGGTATTTTGGTAATTTTCTATTTAAATAAATATTGTGCATGGTAAATAATTATTTGTTGTATTATTTAATTGTTGTTAGTTATTATTTAATTATTTTAGACTTATTTTAGTGGACCCAACTAGTTTAGTTTGGACCCATGGACCAACATGAATTAATTAGTTAGACTTGGCCCATTTAGAAAGCCCATAGTTAAGGAGATGGATTAAATTAATTAAATGATTAGACTAGAAGCTTCCTTCCTTAATTATTTCTTCATGAGAGGCCCCAAGGGGTACATTGGACATTTTACAATTGCTTGGGGGAGGGGCTATGGCCGGCCTATTAAAGAGGGAGGGAAATTTCTCTCTCCTCTCATCTCATTCCAAATCTAGATCTAGAATTCTCCCACTACCAAATTCCCTCCATTCCCAATCCAATTCCCTACCAAATTCATTCCAAATTCTTCCCAATTCACCATTAGAGAAGGAGGAAGCAAGGATCTAGAAGAAGGAAGCAAGGATCTACAAAGAGGAGCAAGGATCTACAATTTGGAAGCAAGTTCATCTCAATTGGAGGTTTCATTGGGAATCCATCTCCCAATAGGTATAATTCAGATTTTCCCATTTAAATAGCTTCTAAATATGAGATTTAATCATGTAAAATCAACCTATATGTATGTAGTACCCATAGGACTTTGTTTTGTGTTCATAGGAGACCCATGGAGAAAGTTATGGTGCTTTTTGTGTCAATTTTGTTGGAATTCCGAATTTATATTTTGTTGTGTGTGTCAATTGATCCTATAGATCAATTGAACATGAGATTTGTGTTTGAGGCTAGTGTCGTGTCCATATTGGGATACTTGTGGTTCGTATCCCAACTATTTGGTGATACGTGTCATTTGGGGGTTTTCCTCCGACACGGGGCTTTGAACATGTCGTATTTTGACACGGACACATAGATCTACTTTTGACGCTTTGATTTGTTCATAAATATTATTTGTGATTTGTTTGTGTCCTTCGGGGTGCATTTGGTTGTGTGTTGGACTCGTGTCGCATGCGTATCCTAGATCTAGTGGGATACGGTGAGATACTCTCCAATTGTGTGTATTTTTGCATAGATCTAATTAATTGTGGTTCAATTCTTCATTTATAATTAGTATATATATATGGATATTAAATATTTATTTTGTGTATTTATTATAGTAATTATTAGATCTATATTTTGGGTGTGCTAATATAATGTACCATATAATATGTAGCTTTCTTGCATGCAAATATATATGTTACTACTTGTTAAATAATATAATTTATATATAAAATGTTTTATAAAATATATTTGTATGTTTAATTGTGTAATTATATTATTTATAATTATTATGTAATTATTTGGATATTAATGTAAATATTTTAGGTGTGTTTCTAGCCATGTAAATTATATGTTCTTTGTTAAATATTTGAAGGTATAAGTTTATGTGTATATTAATATATATATGTACATTTTTGTATTAATGGTTTATATATATATATATATATATATATATATATATACTGTTTTATATATTCTGTTTATATATATATATATATATATATATATATATATATATATATATATATATATATATATATATATATATATATATATATATTGTTTATATATTCTGTTTTTATATATATAATTATATATATACAACTTGTTTTAGTGACAGTGAATTAATGACAGTAAAAAACTGTCATTAATTAGCCGACTAATAGCAGCCGCTGTAGCCTTCGGGCAATTAATGACAAACCTTTCATTAATTGCAGCAGCGGGAAATAGCAGCTTTTCTGCGACGCTTTTCCGCGACAGTTTAACTGTCAGCGAAAACCAAAGCAGTGGCAGTTTATTATTTGGGTTTCGGTGACAGTCCTTCGGTGACAGTCCCGACTGTCACTATTTAAACTGTTTTGATTTAATCCTATTTTATTCACTATTTTTCAATGACGCTTTGACAGATTTAATGTATATATTATATATTATAATTGTATATATATATATGTATATATATATGTATTTTGTGAGGAATAATAATTGTAATAATATATTATGTTATTTATATAAATGTTGGGTTGTATATATATTATTTTAGGGTATATATTAATTATATTATTAGTATACTTTGTGTGAGTTCTTTTTGAATCTAATTTGATTCCTAAATTATTGTAGTTTATCTCTATATTATTTTATAGATGTCTTGTGAGGTTGACTTTGGGTTTGACCATGTTTGACTTTAGTGGACTTTAGAGTTGACCATAGTTGACTTTTGACTTAGAATTGACTTATTGACCTAGAAATTGCCTAGTTTGACTTGTTCTCTTTCCGGGACCTTGTATTAATGTGGTATTCCATATTTAGGTCTTCGAGGCACCGAGTCAGACATTTGTGAGACTGTTCATTGGACTTCAGGCGAGTACATTCTCTGATAGTTTCTCATTTATGATATCCTCTATGTTCGTTGTATCTAGTGTAGATATACATGTTCTCTTGACACTATGGTTACACGGATTGGTATATCCGGATCTCGTCATGAGATGTTATTCCTTGGTATATGGTGTATATGGTGCAAGTATTGTTTCATTGGTTATCTTGTACATGTACAGACACCGATTCTCGGGGAGACTGGCTATCTTCTTGGGGAATCTAGTGCCATAACGTACCGTGGTTGGATCTATTATACCAGTCGGGGTGGGGAGTATTTTAGTGTAGATATGTGATCATACCCTCCTTGTGCATGTCTTGTTCCTTGTGAGTGTTGATCATACACCGCACGTATAATCAGCCAGGCCATTATACTCTTGTGCAAGTTCCTAAGCCGATCACATGTTAAAGCTAGTACTCACACACTTAGTCATTAGTATTCTTGTTCTATCAGCATATTGTTCATTATTGTATTTCTTTTCAGTACTTCCTTATTGTCTATACATTTCTTGTATCTATTTATGCATCTTGTTTATCCACAGCTACTTACTGTTACATAGTTTTTATCATTATTTGAGAACTGCTGTTAGGGTTGTACTCTGCTCCTTTCCTGACTGGATATATTTTTCCAGATGACACTGAGGAGTACCCTACCTATTATGGACCCCAGGATGTTGTGGGTTTAGATTCTGAGACCCTGGCTCAAGAGGGACTTATCCCAACTGAGACAGTTGACCCTGGAGTTGTAGCTTTATAGTTTTGTAGTATTCTTTTGTACTGGATTTGTCTCCAGCATATTTCTGTATTTTTCTTCAGACTCATTGATGTATTATTTTAGACTCATGAGTTGTATTGTGACTATTCTATTCTTATCTGATTCGTGTTCATTCTATCTTAGTTCTGTGATTGAGTACACTATCTTTTGGTGGTTCATTATATTAGATAGACTTTCTAGACAGCGTTCTACCGCCGATTCTGCGGCGTAGGCTGGGCGTTGTTTTCGACTAGTACCCTTACCCCGGGTGCGGGTCGTGACAGGTAAGTGTGACGTGATCTCAGTGTACCCGAGCCCATGGAGGAGGAGAAGACCAGTGTGACCTATACGTGTCGAGGAGGTAGTAGTCGATAGCAAGGTGAAAAGCTTCACCTAAGCTCAAGGAGAATGAAGGGAACACTAGAGAATAGGGGAAGAACGAGGGCCGCAGCTAATGTTATGGGATTAGGATGATAATGATGGTTATAAATATAGAAGAGGAATGGGTTACGGCTAGATGGGATAAGTAAGTGCCACCACAGCCAAAAAATAACCCTTGTCCTTTCAATACTTGGTAGAAGAGTTACAGGTGAATAAAGGCTTGAATAACCCCTGTCCTTTCAATACTTGGTAGAAGAGTTACAAGTGAATAAAGGCTTGATTATACCCATGTCCTTTCAAATATTTGGTAGAAGAGTTACAGGTGAATAAAGGCTTGATTATACCCCTGTCCTTTCAAATATTTGGTAGAAGTGTTACAGGTGAATAAAGGCTTGATTATTGTCGGTTACAGATATGTGGTCATGCACAATATAATATTAACAAATTAAATAGTGGGGATTAACCTCGCTACAGGACCATGCCAACTAAATTTGCTATAATGATACCAACTAATGTTTTGCTACCAAAAGCTTTTGCTACCACACACAAGCAAGCCAATCAAAAGATTCTATTTTGCTCCTTATGCATCAATGCTCCTGTGCATGCAAGTATTGCATGGTTTGTGTAGTTTGGAAATAATTTACTCACGTGAATAGTAGCATGCACAAATGTGTGGTGCACTTCTTTGTTCCAAACTAACAAATTTACTATTTTGTGTAGGATCACACAACTTAAAATATAATAATAAAATAAATAATTCAAGTTGGTTAATGCTAATATTATATATATATATATATATATATTTTATAATAATGATGCTATTAATATAAATTCAAATTATCAAATTATCCTATATGAAAATTAGGGGGTTTACACGTTTGAACTGATTTAATAACCCCACTAGCATGAAGCATTAGCTTCAGTGGCAGCAACTGCATTTAGATGCAGAAGTAGTAGGTAGTCTTACCCGCAAAGTTGAGGGAGGGAGGTTCCTATAGGGGTTGATGTCGGTTGCAACAGCAGCAGCATTAGCTGTGCTTATTGGCAGCAGCTGTGCTAAAAGCACATCATGAGCAGCAACATGGTTCGAGGGGGGGGAGGAAGGAAACTAGTTAGTTATGGGTGTTATTGTATTTTGTATATTGAGTAAGGTAGGGGATTGGTGTTAAGAACTTGTCGGTCGGGTTGTGTCAGATTTGGGAATAGTAGATGGAAGGGTGTGTCAATGTATGTAAGTATCAGGTCTTAGAGTAAGGTTGGCATACTTATGTGAGGTATCAGTTGCACTCTAGTTCAGGGTATATCGGTATAAGAGTGTATCATGTACCATGAGTGCAGGGTGTTTGGAAGGTAAACTGAATTGTATGTCAGTTGTGCATTTGGATGTACAAGTGTTTAGGGGGTCTGTGCAGTCGTGTCATTGTGTTTAAGGTAGTGTAATGCCAGTGTTAGTAAGGTATAAGGTTGCTGGAGTGAGGGTATAGTGCTAGGTATTGATGAGTATTGTTAGTGTTAGAAATATTAAGGTATTAATAGGTAAGTTATGATATATTAGTTATAGGCTATGGTAATGGGTCCTAGTATAGTTAATGGATTGTCGATATTAGATATCAAGTTCGATATTGATATTACGTTATAATATATATAGTATTGTGTAATTTATATATGTATAGATACTAATACCATATTAATGAGATTATAGGTATATTGATATCATAAGGTATCCAATACCTAGTTTTAGCTAGTATGGCTAGTATCATGTAAATACCCACCTAATAGCTTAGATATAGGCTAGTACAACCTAGAAATGACTAGTTTGACCTAGAGTTGACCTAGTTTGACTGTTTTGACTTAGAAGTGGACTAAAGACCTAGAATATTACTAGTGTAACTTTGTTATCATTTTAAAACAATGTATTGATATGATATTTCATATTTAGGTCTTCGAGGCACTGTTACAGATATCGTTGATACTTTATCCCAGATTTTCGGCGAGTACATTCTCTGATAGTTTTTCGTTTATGATATCTTCTATGTTTCTTGTATCTAGTGTAGTTATTCTTGACTTTTTGATACATGATTACACGGATTGGTATTTCTGGATTCCGTCATGAGATGTTATTCTTGGTGGTTCCTGACATATCCTGTGCAAGCCCTGTAGTTCTTGTACTTGTATGAGCAATGATTCTTGGGGAGACTAGCTACCTTCTCAGAGAATCCTGTGTCATAGCGTGCCATAGTTGGATCTGCTATATCAGTCGGGGGCAGAGAGTATTTAGTGTAGATATGTGATCATACCCCGCAGTTCTTATTTTCCTGCATAATATTAATCATAGACCACACGTATGATTAACCAGGCTATGATTTCTGAACAAAAGACCCAAGACGATCACATGTTAAAGCTAGTACTCACTCACTTAGCTAGTTGTATCTTCTAACTCTGATATATGATGTCAATTTCTCTTGTATATATATTTATTGCATTCTTATTTCTGTATATTCCTGCCATGCTCTATTTATCTTGTATATTCTCTCTATTTACTGCTACATAGTCTTTATCATTTATTGGAACTGCTGTTAGAGGTGTATTTTGCTCCAATCCTGACTGGATATATTTTTCTCAGATGACACATAGGAGTGGTATCCCAATCACTACGGGTCTGTGGACATAGTAGTCCTAGCGCTAGAGACTGCGGCTCAGGAGGGACTCATCCTAGTTGAGGCCGAGGTTACATTGCCTATAGTTCAGTAGATAGATATATTACTTGTACTAGATTTGTCTCCAGCTTGATATTAGTTCTTTTATTCTTTTTGGAGACTCTTGGATATTATTAATCTCGTGAGATATATTGACTCTTATTTTATTCTCCATATATGATATTCGTGCGTTGTTCTTTCTTATAGATTTTGTGTTTTAGTATTCATATTCATTGAGTTATCATTATGTGTTGATGATTATTATTGATAGATAGTCTAGAATACCAATATAGTGTTCTACTGTCGATGCTGAGGCATAGACTGAACGTACCCAGGGGCTATTCCCAATTATTCAGGGATGGGCTGTGACACATTTTTAGTGGTGGCCTATGTAGGCCTTCGAGGTCGCAATTAGTATGATATCGTAGTGGTGCTCAGACTTAGAGTGCTATTATGAGCCTGCTATAGGATATAGGAGATAGGCTGAGAGATACTCAATCAAAATTAGGGAAACTTTTAATCTATTGTCTCAATACAACTGTTATTCTTTGATATTGATTCTTTGAACTATAACTGTCCTCCTTTGCTAATATTCAATCTTGTGCCATATTAACTTATTTCTTATTTCAATCTGTCTTCAGGATGGCCACGAAGATCAGATTCTACCGTTCGGGAGTAGCTACAGCTTCCAAGAGGTCCGCTACCTTTCGACCTGCCGTTGAGAGAGCAGCTGATGATGTTGCCCATCCACCTGCCAGAGAGTCTTCTCTTGTCACTTCCTTAGTTGTTGGAGTGTCGGCTGCTTTTGGGGGTCCTCCTCCTGTCCAGAGAGTTGCCCTACTGTTTCAGAGGATCTTCCTCCGCCACCTCCAGTGTCGACTGACGTGACTCAGATATTCACGTTGTTCTAGAAGATGATGGAGGCTCAGAGATCCTAGACTAAATTTTAGAAAAGACAGGTGGACATGATGCGAAAAGGCATCAAGAGGGCTCACCAGGTTGCCTTAGCAGCAGTCGAGAGATGTACTCTAACCCAGCAGCAGGATACCCAGCCCAAGCCGGGTAACATCCAGGACTTCAAGAAGTTGGGACCTCAGGGATTCAAAGGAACGGAAGGTATCATCTATGCAGATGATTAGCTCGAGGACATCGAGCGTATCATGCAACTATGTCGTCTCGCAGAGGACCTGAAGATTGAGGTGGTTGGGCTCTGGATGACAGATATAGCTTGCACTTGGTTCAGGAATGAACCGCTTCTTGCTTATCCTGAGCAGACTTGGGAGGGTTTCAAAGCCCTTTTCAAGAAATAGTTCTTTACCCCTACTGACAGATTGGACTTGGCACGTCAGTTTCAGAACCTCCAGCAGGGGAGTATGTCAGTAGAGGAGTATGCCACATAATTCAGCAGGTTGAGCCGGTATACGGAGCATATGGTGCAAGATTTGAATATGAGAGCGAGTCTTTTTTGGGAGGGCCTGAACTGGAAGGTGTAGGTACTCATCTCATATAGTAATAAGACTTATTCAGCGATTCTTACAGAGGCACGCAATATCGAGAGGGATTTGAGCTTGAGGCCTAAGAGGGATAATAATATCTTTGGTGGAGTTAGTAGCAGTGCGGGACCTGTCAAGCATCCCCAGCTCCAGCAAAGATCCTTTTAGCAGCCATAGCAGTTTCAGACTTCAGCTAGAGTACCGGTTCATCAGGCACCACAGCAAAGACAGACACCCCAGGCTCCCTGCAACTACTATAAGAAATCCGACCATATCTGGGAGGTTTGCAGGAGGAGGTTGAGAGTTTGTTTGTATTGTGGCGCTGAGGGCCATCAAATAAGAGAATGTTCCAATTCTCTACGATGTGCAGCTCAGGGAGCAACTCCAGCTCAGAGAGCCCCGATGAGGCCACCTATAGTACAGCTGAGGGGACCACTTCTGACCCAGTAGCAACATTTCATCCAGCACCAGCATCAGAGGGGTGCACCTCAGGGTCGAGCGTTCGCCATGACGATCGAGGAGACGGAGGCCACCGGAGAGGTCATTGCAGGTTTTGTTCTTCTTGATTATATTTCAGCTTTAACATTGTTTGATAGTGGTGCATCTCATATCTTTGTGTCTGTTGCTTTTGCCCTCAAGCATTATTTTGTAGCTGAGTCTTTGAGTAGGACTTGCAAGATCATGGCTGGGGGAGGCATTATCCTGGTCAGTGATGTTTGCAAAGATCGGAGAGTTACTTTGGGAGGCCGAAAGCTGAGTGTATGTCTACTCGTAATACCACTCCCGAGCTATGACATTATACTCGGGATGGATTGGTTGAGTAGGCACCATGCTAGAATAGATTGCAGAGGAGGTAGAATTTTATTCAGTCCGCCAAGAGAGCCAAAGTTCGAGTTTGCCTGAGGAGCTTCTGAGCAGAGCGAAGGCATTATCTGTGGAGCAATGGTGGAAGAAAAGGAGTTGCCTCATCCTTTGATATCATAATTCTTGGATGTATTTTCAGAAAAGTTGTCGGGATTGCCTCCAGATCGAGATATTGAGTTTTCTATAGACTTGGTGCCAGGTGTAGAGCCTATTTCACAACATGTCTGTAAACCCCCTCGACCAGAAATTAGGGTTAACTAATTTAATTAGCCTAATTGGGGTTAACTTGTTATAATTAAGATTTATTATATAGTATTAAGTACTTGTGCAATGATTGGTTGTTTTATGTTACTACCCTAGCTGTTGACCTAGAACAACTTCCGCATATTTGACCTAGACTTGCCAGACCATCATATTGAACCTAGAACAAACCTCGGACACTGATTTTCGTGCCTGATTTTAGTCGCACAAAAGTCGTTACAAACGTCCGTGCGCAAATTAATTAAATTGCGTAATTACGTTCGCTGCCCGTTCCAATTTAAATTGAGACCCAACCTCAACCAGTTTTGACCAACCCAGATCACGATATTATTGTACACTGAGCCTACTACACCAATGACCCTTGTCCAACCAAATTTAGACTCCCAGTTTTTAATTAAATTAAATTAGAGACACCGTTACATTAATTATGAATTAATTAATGTGGCTACCTAACCTCAATTAAATTAGACCCAACTCCAACCCAAACCCACATCCACACCCACAAGCCTCATACAAAACACCATACACCATCATAGCCCAATGAGGAACACCAAACATGGTGTTTGGTTACATTAAATCCCCAATTCTAATTATTGTGCAAATACCAAATTGTTCAGGGGCCTAATTGCAAAATTTCAATGTGGTGTCCCCCTCTCATTGGCCCAAACCATCATGGAGAAAAGAAATGAAATGCCTAACCGTATGCTTTGATTTCCCCCCTTTTTCATGTCCTTACATCACCTTTTTGGGGAACCCATCATGATCCTACATTTGAAATACTTTTAATCCTAGCCCTCCCCTCAACTTGTAGAAGTTTCCCCAACTCCCCAAAGCCCACCTACAGCCGGCCCTAATCCCTAGGCAGCCCCCCCTCACTTTCTCTCCTATTTATACACTAATTTACACTACATGGAGGCACACAAACCTAGGAAACTAACCTAAAACCTAAATTCCAAAAGAACACCCAAACCGAGCTCTACCCCAACCCGACCACCCTCGCCTAACTCCTCCCCACCTACCACCTCAGCCACCGGCCACCACGACGCCGGAGCAGCTCCCCCAACCACCCGCACAGAACCCGGCTGCTCCCTCCCCGAGTGCACAGCCGACCACCCCACTGGTTCGTTCTCCGCCGCTACCGCACCTCCGACCACCAAACTCCGCCGAGCCCTCCCCCAGCCAGTCCTTCACCACCCCGTGAAGTTTCAGCCGACGCCGCCGCCACCTCGAGGAGCTATCGAGCCCGCAGCGCCAAGACATCAGAACTGCGGCTGCCGTTGCCGATCTCCCAGCGCGACGCCGGAGCGCCGTCCGGCCACCCCCGCCGGCGACGACCCACCACCGGACACCCTCGACCTGACAAGCGTATAGGTACATTATTTTATGTACAAATACCTGTATTTTTATACGTATTAGATGTGCAATGTGTATACATATATTACATATATAGGTTACAATAATTTATCTTAGTATTTAAATATACGTATTCTGTATTTTCAGTATATATATGTATATATATACTAAAATTAGTTGTATATATATATATATTTGTGGCTCATATTAGATATATATATTGTATGTATTGTGTGCATGATTCTAATACCTAGTTATCTATTTAAATATATAAATGTATAAGTATATAAATAAATATATATATATGTATGAGTATACGTATATGTGTATTTTAGAAATACATTTTTTCTTATGTATATTACTGTGCACATATATATTTATTATATATTGCACATAATAATAAATGTGTATTAGTATATTATATATTTATACTATGAGGTATATATATACGTAAATATATTATTTGGTATATTTACTATTTTGTGGGTATATATAAATATATATGTATTTTGGTATATATGTAAAATATATGTATATGAATATATATATATATATAAGTATATATATATATATACATTGTAAAATTAGTACAAATATAGAGTACAAGTATGTATTAAATTGAACATATGAGTATGTATATAAATATACTATATGAAGTAGTACACTATGTGTATTATAAATATATTCAATATGTATATATGTATATATAAATATATATATATACATACAGTGTGTATTTGAGTATTTTAGAATATAAATGAATATTATAGTATTGTGTATTTTAAATATGTTATTATATTTAAAATAAGTATGTGTATCTTTGTACTTATACAAAATTATTTCTAAATATATATATGTATATATATATAAATTTATGATATTACCCAGTTGTACAGATATTTAATAAGTGTAATATTAGTCTATACTAATTAATACGTAAGTACTATTTTGTACTATTAAACATAGCTATTTTTCTAAAATAATTAAATATGATATAGAGTATATGTATATGATAGTGTTAGCTATATATACATACAGCCCCAACCCTTGAACAGCTGTAGATATAAACCATGCGTCTTAGTCGTGCTATTGTAGCGACTAACTTGGTCATTACTATATCCTATATAGGATTGCTGGACACTACTGCCGAGGCATCAGGAGCAGGGCTTTGGATTTCGCAGCTACCCGGGGCAGGCAAGTATACCTTGTTGGATTACTGCTTTAAATTTAAATGTTAAATATTTCAAATATACATGAACTGTGCGCATCCGAGATTGACTCGGGTGCAGTCGATATTGCGTCGATGAGTAGTGTACTTGACCTAGTTGCTAGTTGACTCAACCACTACTGCAAGGGTATTCTGATATCCTCCTAGACCATGGCACTATACACGTACCACGATGGTACATTCATATTGGGATGCGGGTCCGCGTACCCGATTCGCTATCGGTACGTATGACGTACATCACGGACTAGCATGTATTTTAGAGTAATATAGTTAGTTGAGACTTGGCATCTAGATACGGTACACTCATGTCGTATATTCGACTTGCGTATCTACATTGGGCGGGAAGGACAACTGATAAACGTATGGGATACCCCCACCGGACTCCGTGGTATCCAGAGGAACCATAGACCCGGTGACTCCCTATATTCAGACACCGCGCTCTACGGAGTGTTACGGACGTATGTATACATTGCAGACACCACGCCTTAGAGTGTGGACATTATACTTATATACAGATACCTCATTCTTCGGGATGATGGACGTTGCAGATACCACACTCTAGAGGACGATGGACGTTATGCCTACACCTACTTATACGTTCCTAGGTTGTCCTTATATTGCATTCACTTAGATGGTTAGCACACCCCCTCTTTACTTTTATTTCAGTACTATATCTGGCATGCATATTGTATCTTGTTACGTCCCTCTGAGGACCTGGTTATCTTCCAGATCTGGACGAGGCCTTTTATCCCACAGTTTACGGGCCAGGTGTGGAGGCGAGGTTTGCTCTTGACGAGGAGCTGGAGGTACTTCCATCAGAGTACCCCTGATCAGATTGGTAGGCCTTCCGCCTATGACTGGAGCTCCTTACCTAGTTAGCCGTTGCTCCAGTCACTCTCCTTATCAGTACTTTATTTTCAGACTATCAGCACATTTTGTAGTGGGTTTGTTCCCACCAGGCATATTTCCGTTGTATTATGTCATTCGACTATGTCTTTATATTCCAGTCTTTCATTTCAGTATTTTACCTGTTGTTTGTGGATGAGATTAGACACTGACTGTTGTTGATATTAGACTTGTTAGATTTAGGACAGCGTAGCACGCTTCGCCAGGATCCATTAAATTGGGATATCCTCGGAGATGTGTCAGCTGGCCAATGCCACGTGGCCTGGTTCCATCATATTTTGGGACTGGGGCGTGACATGGTTTTAGTGGTGGCCCATGCAGGTCCGAAACACCAAACATTTATCGTTTGTGGTATGGAAACGTGCCTAGCGAGCCTACAATAGGATAGAAATTACTAGGTCTCATCCACTTGATTACGCCTTTGAACCTCTTCCGAACTGTAATATATTTGCATCCTGTTTGATTTATTCCATACTCTCTCTAATAAAGTTCTATCTCTTACAGCGAGATGAACCTTCGTAGCCGACGTGAGATACTTGGTACCATAGTGCCACCTGCAGCACCGAGGGAGGATACGACTCAGGGACCACCCAGACAGCAGCCTCAGCCAGAGGCAGAGGTGATCCCTCAGGCCTCGATGATGCACTGGCATCAGGTCTCTCCCGACGAGGAGACGCAGCAGCCAGAGGGCCAGGCATCACAGACGATTCCGAGGCAGTACTTCGAGGGGCAGACCTCGAGGGCGACACCGATGCCGCAGTACGAGAGGCCGACACCCGAGGAGACACCGAGGAGACAGCCGGAGGTACCACTTCCACCACCTCCACCTCAGATGCCACCAGCGGAGGGATAGACCCAGATGATGCAGTTCTTCCAAATGATGATGCAGGCCCAGATGCAGCAAACGGAGACCCTGAGACAGGGCCTGATGGCCGTACTGGAGAGGGCACCTGCCCAAGCACCAGCACCAGCACCAGCACCTGCACCTGTCCAGCAAACAGGCACTGTAAAAGGCTTCAGAACGATGGGCCCGGGAACCTTCTCGGGCAAGGAGACGGCTGAGGAGATCTCAGACTGGGTCTCCAACACTGAGATGCTGTTAGAGGGTTCGCAGCTACACCCCGATCTCTGGATGACCGCAGTGAGGGCCCAACTCACAGGCAACGCCCATCACTGGTGGGACTCTATGGAGCACAGCATTGGCCGACAGCAGACCTGGGAGAAATTTTTAGAGCACTTCAACACGAAGTATTTCCCAGCCACGGTGAGGAACGCCATGTACTCTCAGTTCCTGCACCTGGAGCAAGGAAACCTGACTATGGACGCCTACGACGGAGAGTTCAGCAGACTCAGCCGATTTGGAGCAGCCCTGATCCCCAATGACCTGAAGAAAGCCAGGAGATTCCACCATGGCCTCACTCAAGAGCTGCAGAGGTACACTACTACCCAGGCGAGGATCTCTTATGAAGAGGTCCTAACAGAGGCGAGGATCCAGGAGGCTATAGGAGGAGGAGGAGCGAGACGTTCCAGCGTGAATGTACCAGCCAGGACCCAGCAAGGAGCCGGAGGACCGATCCGCCGACCCGGAGCGCAGGCACAGCAGAGGACAGCGTCGTACCAGCAGAAGGAGCTTCCGACCTGTCACTTCTGTGGCAAGAGGGGACACGTCATCCGAGACTGCAGGAAGAAGCTTGGACTCTGCATGGTCTGTGGAGCCAGCCAGCACCTTGCTAGAGACTGCCCCCAGCGCAGAGACGCAGCACCCCAGACTGGACAGAGGCCACCAGCAGCACCACTGAGGATACCACCCCCAGCAGGAGGACAGCGTCCACCAGCTACCGGAGGACAGCAGAGAGGACCACCCTTGGTTCCACATGAGGCACACTTCAACCAGGCCCACCAGCAGGAAGGAGGGCAGAGGCGCGGACAAGCCTTTGCCTTAGCATCTATCGAGGAGGAACCGGAAGGGGAGACTATCGCAGGTACAATTTTAGTTGCATCATTACCTGCAACTGCACTGTTTGATTCTGGAGCTACACTATCATTTATATCTAGTAGCTTCGTAGCAATGCATAGAGTAGCAACCTCTCCCTTACCCAAGAGTTGGAAGATACTTACTGGAGGAGGCATCGTACCGGTTACCAGCACCATTAGAACGTGCTCGGTAGCAGTTTGTGGTAGGGAGATGAGAGCGCGATTGTTGGTACTCCCAATGCCAGCTTTTGACGTTGTTCTGGGCATGGACTGGTTAAGCCAGTACAATGCCGTACTAGATTGCCGGAAGGGTAGCGTTAACTTTAGACTGCCAGGACAACCAGAGTTCGAATTCATGCAAGGCACCATCGAGCGAGGAGTAGGACACACAGCTGGAGCCTACATGGCGATGGAGACGTCACCTCCAGAGATCGTTGTAGAGTTCGAGGATGTTTTCCTAGAGGAGCTGCCAGGCCTACCGCCTGATAGAGAGGTGGAGTTCACCATTGAGCTAATACCTGGAGCAGCACCGGTGTCATCAAATATGTACCGGTTGGCGAAGAAGGAGCTTGACGAGCTGAAGCTACAGCTAGAGGAGTTGCAGATCAAGGGATTCGTTCATCTTAGTGCATCACCCTGGGGAGCACCAGTGTTGTTTGTACCGAAGAAGGACGGGACGTTCCGGATGTGCATTGATTACAGAGCCCTTAATGCTCTGACTATTAAGAACAAGTACCCTCTATCACGAATCGACGATCTGTTCGACCAGCTGACAGGAGCAGTGGTGTTCACGAAGATCGACTTGAGATCGGGCTACCATCAGGTGAAGGTGCGAAGGGAGGACATTCCAAAGACAGCATTTAGGACTCGTTATGGTCATTACGAGTTCCTAGTGATGCCTTTCGGATTGACAAATGCGCCTGCTGTATTTATGAACCTGATGAACTGAGTCTTCCATGAGTATCTGGACCAGTTCGTGGTAGTCTTCATCGACGACATCTTGGTGTATTCGAAGAGCCACGAGGAGCACGTGGAGCACTTGAGGCTAGTGCTAGAGACGCTGAGACGAGAGAGGCTTTATGCCAAGCTGAGCAAGTGCGAGTTTCTTCTAGATCGTGTCGCATTTCTTGGACACGTTATCTCGGGAGATGGCATTTCAGTAGATCCCGCGAAGATTTTATCAGTAGAGACGTGGCCGACCCCTACCAACGTCACGGAGGTGAGGAGTTTCCTAGGACTTGCCGGATATTACCGGAGGTTCGTAGAGAACTTTGCAAGGATCGCAGAGCCGATGACCCGCTTGACCCGCAAGGATCAGGAGTTCACCTGGACAGAGGAGTGTCAGACGGCGTTCGACGAGCTGAAGAAGCGTCTGACTACAGCACCCATCTTGACCATACCTTCTGGACCCGGAGGATTCGTGATCTATAGCGATGCGTCCGGGAAAGGATTAGGATGCGTCTTGATGCAGCATGGGAAGGTTGTGGCCTATGCCTCTAGGCAGCTGATGACCCATGAGAAGAACTATCCCACCCATGACTTGGAGCTTGCCGCAGTGATCTTTGCTTTGAAGCTTTGGAGGCACTACCTGTACGGAGAGCGCGTAGAGATATTCACCGATCACAAGAGCCTGAAATACGTCTACACACAGAAGGACCTGAACCAGAGGCAGAGACGTTGGCTCGAAGTGATGGCAGACTTCGAGATTGAGCTACAGTACCATCCAGGAAAGGCTAATGTGGTAGCCGATGCTTTAAGCAGGAAGCCCATAGCGTTTTTCCTGACTACCCAACAACATCTGTTGAGAGATCTAGAACAGTTGGGTATCGAAGTCGTCATGCCCGGAGTAGACGGCCAAATGTCGAGTTTCCAGGTGCAATCGACATTGGTGGAGAGAATCAAGGCTGCTTTGCCGACGGACGCCAGATTTCAGAGGCTTCGACAGAAGACAGAGGCTGGAATACAGACGGGACTGCGTATACACGAGGACGGGACTTTGAGATGTGGAGATCGTCTCTATGTTCCGAATGGAGAGCTACGCCAGGAGCTGATGACGGAGGCACACAGTTCGACCTATTCCATACATCCAGGAGGCACGAAGATGTACCGAGACCTGAGGCAGTACTACTGGTGGCACGGGATGAAGAGAGAGATAGCCCGCTTCGTGGCTAAGTGTCTGGTGTGTCAACAAGTCAAGGCTGAGCATCAGAGGTCTGCCGGATTACTTCAACCGCTCCCAATACCGGAGTGGAAATGGGAGCACATCACCATGGACTTCGTCACGGGTTTCCCGAGGAGTCCTAGTGGTCGCAATGCCATATGGGTAATCGTAGATAGACTCACCAAGTCTGCCCACTTCTTACCTTTCAGAGTTGGGCAATCTACAGAAGTCTTGGCAGACATGTACATGAGGAAGATTGTACGATTGCATGGAGTGCCAGTCAGTATCGTGTCTGACCGGGATACGAGATTTACATCGTACTTTTGGAGGAGTATGCAAGAGAGTCTTGGTACCCGCCTTAAGTTCAGTACTTCGTACCACCCGCAGACAGATGGACAATCCGAGCGCACCATTCAGACGCTGGAGGATATGTTGAGGGCTTGCATACTTGACTTCAGCGGTTCATGGGAGGACCACTTGCACTTGGTCGAATTTTCCTACAACAATAGCTATCAGGCGAGCATTCAGATGGCTCCCTATGAGGCATTGTATGGTAGGAAGTGTCGTTCCCCAGTATGCTGGAGCGATGTAGGAGAGAGGCAGATTCTAGGGCCAGAGTTGATCGTCCATACAGTGGAGAAGGTGAAGAAGATCCAGGGGCATCTACGAGCAGCACAGGACAGGCAGAAGTATTGGGCTAATGTGCATCGACGACCCTTAGAGTTCCAGGTGGGAGAACATGTGTTCCTGAAGATTTCACCTACCAGAGGAACCATCAGATTTGGAGGCAGAGGGAAGCTGAGTCCGAGGTACATCGGACCCTTCGATGTGCTAGAGCGCGTCGGAGAAGTTGCTTACAGATTGGCCTTGCCGCAGACACTGGAAGGAGTTCACGACGTCTTCCATGTATCTCAGCTGAGGAGGTACATACCGGATCCGAGTCATGTGCTTGACCACTCGGAGATCACCGTCGGTCCAAGCTTGTCATACCAGGAGGAGCCGGTAGAGATCCTAGACCGAAGCGAGAAGGTACTGCGAGGCCAGACTATCCCTCTAGTTCGTGTCGCATGGAGGCATCACGCATCGGGTGAATCAACCTGGGAACGAGAGGACAATATTCGGCAACGTTTTCCCCATCTCTTCGAAGGCCTAGGTATGTGATAGTATTTATTTCATTCAACAGTTTTCTATATGTCTGTTTTTAATTTCGAGGACGAAATGCTCTAAGGAGGGTATGTTGTAAACCCCCTCGACCAGAAATTAGGGTTAACTAATTTAATTAGCCTAATTAGGGTTAACTTGTTATAATTAAGATTTATTATATAGTATTAAGTACTTGTGCAATGATTGGTTGTTTTATGTTACTACCCTAGCTGTTGACCTAGAACAACTTCCGCATATTTGACCTAGACTTGCCAGACCATCATATTGAACCTAGAACAAACCCCGGACACCGATTTTCGTGCCTGATTTTAGTCGCACAAAAGTCGTTACAAACGTCCGTGCGCAAATTAATTAAATTGCGTAATTACGTTCGCTGCCCGTTCCAATTTAAATTGAGACCCAACCTCAACCAGTTTTGACCAACCCAGATCACGATATTATTGTACACTGAGCCTACTACACCAATGACCCTTGTCCAACCAAATTTAGACTCCCGGTTTTTAATTAAATTAAATTAGAGACACCGTTACATTAATTACGAATTAATTAATGTGGCTACCTAACCTCAATTAAATTAGACCCAACTCCAACCCAAACCCACATCCACACCCACAAGCCTCATACAAAACACCATACACCATCATAGCCCAATGAGGAACACCAAACATGGTGTTTGGTTACATTAAATCCCCAATTCTAATTATTGTGCAAATACCAAATTGTTCAGGGGCCTAATTGCAAAATTTCAATGTGGTGTCCCCCTCTCATTGGCCCAAACCATCATGGAAAAAAGAAATGAAATGCCTAACCGTATGCTTTGATTTCCCCCCTTTTTCATGTCCTTACATCACCTTTTTGGGGAACCCATCATGACCCTACATTTGAAATACTTTTAATCCTAGCCCTCCCCTCAACTTGTAGAAGTTTCCCCAACTCCCCAAACCCCACCTACAGCCGAACCTAATCCCTAGGTAGCCCCCCCACTCTCTCTCCTATTTATACACTAATTTATACTACATGGAGGCACACAAACCTAGGAAACTAACCTAAAACCCAAATTCCTAAAGAATACCCAAACCGAGCTCTACCCCAACCCGACCACCCTCGCCTAACTCCTCCCCACCTACCACCTCAGCCACCGGCCACCACGACGCCAGAGCAGCTCCCCCAACCACCCGCACAGAACCCGGCTGCTCCCTCCCCGAGTGCACAGCCGACCACCCCACTGGTTCGTTCTCCGCCGCCACCGCACCTCCGACCACCAAACTCCGCCGAGCCCTCCCCCAGCCAGTCCTTCACCACCCCGTAAAGTTTCAGCCGACGCCGCCGCCACCTCGAGGAGCTATCGAGCCCGCAGCGCCAAGACATCAGAACTGCGGCTGCCGTTGCCGATCTCCCCGCGCGACGCCGGAGCGCCGTCCGGCCACCCCCGCCGGCGACGACCCACCACCGGACACCCCTCGACCTGACAAGCGTATAGGTACATTATTTTATGTACAAATACCTGTATTTTTATACGTATTAGATGTGCAATGTGTATACATATATTACATATATAGGTTACAATAATTTATCTTAGTATTTAAATATACGTATTCTGTATTTTCAGTATATATATGTATATATATACTGAAATCAGTTGTATATATATATATATATATATATATATATATGTGGCTCATATTAGATATATATATTGTATGTATTGTGTGCATGATTCTAATACCTAGTTATCTATTTAAATATATAAATGTATAAGTATATAAATAAATATATATATATGTATGAGTATACGTATATGTGTATTTTAGAAATACATTTTTTCTTATGTATATTACTGTGCACATATATATTTATTATATATTGCACATAATAATAAATGTGTATTAGTATATTATATATTTATACTATGAGGTATATATATACGTAAATATATTATTTGGTATATTTACTATTTTGTGGGTATATATAAATATATATGTATTTTGGTATATATGTAAAATATATGTATATGTATATGAATATATATATATATATATATATATATATATATATATATATATATATATATATATATATATATATATATAAGTATATATATATATATATACATTGTAAAATTAGTACAAATATAGAGTACAAGTATGTATTAAATTGAACATATGAGTATGTATATAAATATACTATATGAAGTAGTACACTATGTGTATTATAAATATATTCAATATGTATATATGTATATATAAATATATATATGTACATACAGTGTGTATTTGAGTATTTTAGAATATAAATGAATATTATAGTATTGTGTATTTTAAATATGTTATTATATTTAAAATAAGTATGTGTATCTTTGTACTTATACAAAATTATTTCTAAATATATATATGTATATATATATATAAATTTATGATATTACCCAGTTGTACAGATATTTAATAAGTGTAATATTAGTCTATACTAATTAATACGTAAGTACTATTTTGTACTATTAAACATAGCTATTTTTCTAAAATAATTAAATATGATATAGAGTATATGATAGTGTTTGCTATATATACATACAGCCCCAACCCTTGAACAGCTGTAGATACAAACCGTGCGTCTTAGTCGTGCTTTTGTAGCGACTAACTTGGTCATTACTATATCCTATATAGGATTGCTGGACACTACTGCCGAGGCATCAGGAGCAGGGCTTTGGATTTCGCAGCTACCCGGGGCAGGCAAGTATACCTTGCTGGATTACTGCTTTAAATTTAAATGTTAAATATTTCAAATATACATGAACTGTGCGCATCCGAGATTGACTCGGGTGCAGTCGACATTGCGTCGATGAGTAGTGTACTTGACCTAGTTGCTAGTTGACTCAACCACTACTGCGAGGGTATTCTGATATCCTCCTAGACCATGGCACTATACACGTACCACGATGGTACATTCATATTGGGATGCGGGTCCACGTACCCGATTCGCTATCGGTACGTATGACGTGCATGACGGACTAGCATATATTCTAGAGTAACATAGTTAGTTGAGACTTGGCATCTAGATACGGTACACTCATGTCGTATATTCGACTTGCGTATCTACATTGGGCGGGAAGGACAACTGATAAACGTATGGGATACCCCCACCGGACTCCGTGGTATCCAGAGAAACCATAGACCCGGTGACTCCCTATATTCAGACACCGCGCTCTACGGAGTGTTACGAACGTATGTATACATTGCAGACACCACGCCTTAGAGTGTGGACGTTATACTTATATACAGATACCTCATTCTTCGGGATGATGGACGTTGCAGATACCACACTCTAGAGGACGATGGACGTTATGCCTACACCTACTTATACGTTCCTAGGTTGTCCTTATATTGCATTCACTTAGATGGTTAGCACACCCCCTCTTTACTTTTATTTCAGTACTATATCTGGCATGCATATTGTATCTTGTTACGTCCCTCTGAGGACCTGGTTATCTTCCAGATTTGGACGAGGCCTTTTATCCCACAGTTTATGGGCCAGGTGTGGAGGCGAGGTTTGCTCTTGACGAGGAGCTGGAGGTACTTCCATCAGAGTACCCCTGATCAGATTGGTAGGCCTTCCGCCTATGACTGGAGCTCCTTACCTAGTTAGCCGTTGCTCCAGTCACTCTCCTTATCAGTACTTTATTTTCAGACTATCAGCACATTTTGTAGTGGGTTTGTTCCCACCAGGCATATTTCCATTGTATTATGTCATTCGACTATGTCCTTATATTCCAGTCTTTCATTTCAGTATTTTACCTGTTGTTTGTGGATGAGATTAGACACTGACTGTTGTTGATATTAGACTTATTAGATTTAGGACAGCGTAGCACGCTTCGCCAGGATCCATTAAATTGGGATATCCTCGGAGATGTGTCAGCTGGCCAATGCCACGTGGCCTGGTTTCATCATATTTTGGGACTGGGGCGTGACAATGTCTATAGAATCAACAACAGCGAGATGGTCGAGTTGAAGAAGCAAGTGAAGGAGCTGCAAGATAAGAGATTTATCAGATCCAGTTCTTCACCATGTGGTGCACTGGTATTGTTTGTATCGAAGAAGGGTGATCGGTGCGTATGTGCATTAATTACAGGGCTCTGAACAACCTCACTATCAAGAAAAATACCCGTTCTTGAGGATTGGTGATATCTTCGATCAGTTGAGCGGCACAAAGGTATTTTCGAAGATAGATCTGAGGTTAGGCTACCACTAGGTGAAAGTCAAGAAGGAGGACATTGAGAAGATTGCTTTTCGGACTCGGTATGGCCAGTACGAGTTCCTTGTGATGTCGTTTGGGTTGACTAATGCCCCAACGGTGTTTATGAATTTGATGAATAAGGTATTCCACTAGTACCTTGACAAGTTTGTGGTGGTGTTCATCGATGACATTCTCATCTACTCGAAGACACTAGAGGAGCAAGAGGAGCATCTGCGGATTGTATTTGAGACTCTCAGGAATGAGAAGCTGTCGAAGTATGAATTCTTCCTGGACAAGCTAGAGTTCTTAGGGCATGTTGTGACTGGTGATGGAATTTCAGTTAATCCGATGAAGATCGCAGCAATGGAGTCTTGGACTACCCTGAGTTCAATAGCAAAAATAAGGAGTTTTATGGGTTTGGCAGGCTATTACAGAAAGTTTGTGCAAGATTTTTTCAGGATTGCTGAGCCAATGACTAGACTTACTAGGAAGAACGTAGAGTTTGTATGGACCGAGGAGTGTTAGACTTCTTTTGATAAGCTGAAGAAGAGGTTGACGTCAGCTCCTATTTTGACATTGCCATCAGGGCAGGAGGATTCACTATCTATAGTAATGCTTCGGGAAAAGGTCTGGGTTGTATTCTTTAGCAGAATAAGAAGGTGATTGCCTATGCATCCAGGTAATTGCGTATGCATGAAAAGAACTACCCTATCCATGATTTGGAGTTGGCAACGATCATTTTTGCTCTGAAGCTGTGGAAACACTACCTGTACGGAGAGCGTGTAGATATCTTTACTGACTATAAGAGCTTGAAGTACGTGTTTACCCAGAAAGAGCTGAACATGAGACAGAGACGGTGGTTAGAGTTAATAAAGGACTTCAATATTTTATTGCAGTATCATCCAAAAAAGGCTAATATTGGTGCCGATACCTTGAGCAGGTATCCGGTAGCTATGTGTTTGACAACGGATAAACACTTGTTGGCAGATTTAGAGAGCTTGGGTTTTGAGGAGATAATTCCTGGTATTGAGGTATAGATGTAAGGTTTGCAGATACATTCAGAGTTGATGGATAAGATTAATGTAGCCCAGTATGAGGACGTGTCGCTGAGGAGCATCAGAGCACAGGTTCAAGCCTGATTGGAGGATGATTTTACTATTGCTGAGGATGGTTCCTTGTGACATAATACTAGATTGTGTGTGCCTAGTGGAGAATTACGATAGAAGCGCATCGCTCTCAGTATTTCATGCATCCAGGTGCCAACAAGATGTATTATGATATGGGAGAGAGTGTGGTGGTATGGCATAAAGCGGGAGGTGGCACAGTTTGTATCCAGATGCTTAGTGTGCCAGCAGGTGAAGGCAGAGAGGCAGAGTCCAGGTGGTTTGCGTCAGCCATTACCCATTCCAGAGTGAAAGTGGAAGCATATTACTATGGATTTTGTGTCCGGACTTCCACGATCTCCAGGAGGAAAATATGCGATTTGGGTCATCGTTGACATGTTGACCAAATCGGTACACTTTTTGCCTTTCAAGGTGGGTTTGTCTACGGAGAAGCTGGTAGAGATGTATGTGAGACAGATTGTCAGGTTACATGGGGTTACTGTCAACATAGTCTCGGATCGGGATAGTCGTTTTACTTCTCACTTTTAGAGGAGTCTACAGGCTAGCTTGGACATTCAACTCAAGTTCAGTACTACATATCACCCTCAGACGGATGGGCAGTAGAAGAGGAATATTCAAACTCTTGAAGATATGCTACGTACCTGTGTTCTAGATTTCGGAGGATCTTGGGAGGACTATCTCCATTTGGTAGAGTTTGCTTACAACAAAAGCTACCAGAACATTATAGAGATATCACCATTTGAGGCTCTGTACGGTCGGAGGTATTGCACTCCTTTGTCTTGGGATGATGTTGGAGAGAGAGCTTGGTTAGGACCAAAAATAGTTATGGATGCAGCGGAGAAGGTCGAGCTGATTAGAGATAGACTTCGGGTGGCGCAGGACAGACATCGACATTTGGCCGAAAGCCACCGGAGACCTTTGGAGTTTGAGGTATAGTTTTAGATTTTGTGTTTGTGCTTGCTTGTAGTTGTTTGTTACATATTAAGTTCTTAAGGCCTTGTTTTGTCCTAGGTTGGAGACCTGGTATTTCTAAGGATTTCTTTGACATGAGACACGATTCGCTTTGGTGGAGGCATGAAGCTTAGTGCACGATACATCGGACCCTTCGGTATTCTCGAGAGGGTCGGTGCAGTGGCCTACCGGCTAGATTTGCCGCCTGCATTAGAGGGAGTTCATAACTTGTTTCACATGTCACACCTGAGACCGTACGTGGCATATCCTAGTCATGTATTTGATTACTCAGAGATCGAGGTGGGCCCGACTCTCAGATATCCAGAGTAGCCAATCGAGATTCTGGATCGAAGGGAGAAGGTGCCGCGGAACCAGACCATTCCTTTGGTGCATATCGCATGGATGCATCACTCTCCGAGTGAGTCTACCTGGGAGAGGGAAGATGAGATGCGCGAGCGGTACCCTTATATGTTTGAGCCTTGAGGTTTTGTTATTTCTTGTTATGTTGTGTTGCTTAGTGATAGTTTCATCTTTTAATTTTGGGGACAAAATTATTTTAAGGATGGTAGACTTTTAACCACATATTTTCACTCTAGGGATATTTTAGTAATTTTGTATGCTAGGGGTATTTTGATAATTTTGTATTTTGCTAATTTTATATGAGTATATTTTGTATTATTAGTTAGTTTAGAATTAATGGGTATGGCCAAGAATTAATTAGTGTTAGTTGCCTAGTTAATTAATTAGAATTAAACTATGTTAGTTATCATGAAAGAAATATTCTCTATTAGTTGTAGAGATTCCCTTCTTAATTAATAGATTTTTTCTTTTAAAATTTTAAATTCAATTTGGAGGGAAAATGAATGAAACCATTTGAACGCAACTAATAGGAGAATGCCATGTGTCTTTATTTTGAATTTAGTTTTTTCTCCAATTTGTTACTTCCTTCCCAAGCAATAATTTATTTTAAATAGCAATTCATTCCCTCTAAAATTCTAGATCTAGAATTAAAATTTTACTTTCTCTTCCCAATTCTCTCAATTCATTCTTCATCAAGGAGCAAGGAGCTTAGAGAGGAGTCACCAAGGAGGAATTCATGTCCAAGTCATCCCTACCGTGTCCAAATTAGGAGTCCACCAAGGAGGACACTTCTAATAGCGGTAAACTTCTTAATTTTACCTATTTTATGTTTAAGAAGCCTATTGAGACCTATATGAACCTTCTAGTTGGAGAAAATGACTCTTCTATGATAGACCTAGGCACTAGGGGCCTCAATTTGGGTAGATCTATGAATTTGATGGTTGTATTGTTGGTTTTTTGGTTCAATTTGTGGAAAATCCGAATTGTGACAATGTGTTGGTTGTGTCGTGTCCTCAATAGGATAAATCGAGTCTATTATGATATGTGATGGGTTCTACATGTCCATAATTGGACACGAAGGGTGCGTGTCATGATACATTATGACACAAGATTGAGAATTGGTGTTTACTTCATAGTATTGGTTCCTTGTGTCCATATACTCATAGATCTATTATAATTAGTATATATTACTTAATTCTAGTCCTAATTTATATATTATATGTGTTCATGGTATTTTGGTGGAGTTTGGAGTGGTAGGGAGCTTATATCGTGAGAGTCTCGAAAATTTTTGGTGTGATACGCATTGGTGCACTCAAGGTGTTTGTTAAATTGATAATGTGTGTGAGTTACTGTTGGGAGTAGGAGCTCGGGTTACAAGCCAAGGTATTTGACAGCAGTGAGTTACGTTTGAACTGATTTAATAACACCAGTAGCATGAAGCATTAGCTTCAGTGGCAGCAACTGCATTTATATGCAGAAGCAGTAGGTAGTCTTACCCACAAAGTTGAGGGAGGGAGGTTCCTGTTGGGGTTGATGTCGGCAGCAACAACAGTAGCATTAGCTGTGCTTATTGGCAGCACCTGTGACAAAAGCACATCAGGAGCAACAACATGGTTCGAGAGGGGAAGGGGGAAGGAAACTAGTTAGTTGTGGGTGTTATTGTATTTTTTATCTTGAGTAAGGTAGAGGATTGATGCTAAGAAGTTGTTGGTCGGGTTGTGTTAGGTTTGGGAGCAGTAGTATAAAGCCCCTCGACCAAATTTAGGTTTATTTAGTTTAGATAGAGAGACTAGGATTAAATTGGTGACAATTAGAGTTGAATGCAGTAAATTAGAATTATTGTGCAATAATTATATTACTTAATATACCTTACCGTTGCTTCGATATTTGGAGCGCTACACTAGTAGTTACCTTCAAACAATTTTCATACACACTTCCTAGACATGCCAGACTACCATTCCGACCCTTGTGTAACTATTAAATACTCTATATTGTGCTTCATTTTAGTCGCGCAATATTTGTTGCAATAGTCTAGTTTTAAATCCCAATAAATTTAACCTTGCATAATTGTCCGTTCCAATCAAAAACTAAGACACAGACCCAACCCTCTCTCATACAACTCAAATTTTGGCATTAATCTATTCTGAGACTACTACGCCTATGACACTTGTGTCCCACCCAATTTTAACTCCATGTATTTCCAATTGATTAAAGAATACCTTGCGCATTAGTTTCTAATTAAATTAGTGTGAAGACCAATCTCACCCAAAGCTAGACCCAACCTAGCCCATGTACACCATACACTCCTTCATGACAACATGATTCACCCGCCCCAAGAAACCCTAGCCGGCCCAATTCCCTAGGAGGACCCCTTTTTCCCTCCATATATATATGTATGTTCTCCCTTCCCTAACCTAATAAAACCCTAGCCGAGCCCGATCACCATCTTCCCCTTCCTCCGATCACGCAGCAGCCACCACCTTAACCATCTCAGCCACCAGCCTCACCGTCACCACAACCCCAACACCACCAGCAACCAACCCTTGCACCACCGCCAACCGCTATGCTGCTGCTGCAACTTCTGCCGAGACTGCTGCTGCCGCTGCTGCTTCTCCGTGCACCGCCAGAGCTCTATCCCCTCGCCGGAGAACAGGACGTCGATGAGCACCGACCCCCTCGGCCACGACTAGGTATTGCATGTTTATTTTAATTAAATTTCATGTATCGTGGTGTCAACGTGTCATTAAATGGACACGTGTAAAGTAAGGTGAACCCTAAGGGCAACATGTGCGTGTATGTGTTCATTTAGATTAGTAATTAATGATTAGTAATTACTCAAATAATAAATGACTTGTTAATAAGAACTTTAGGATTTACCTAAAAACCTAGACATTGACCAAGTACACCTTAACATGATAATAAAGACATGTATTTTTGTACAAAACGTAATTAGTTCGTAACAGGACTTTGGTAAATTGCTGCCTTGAAGTACACGGTAACTGAGGATTGGACATGTGTACTTCTTAGCTGCGTACACATGCGACTCTGTTAGTTGACCAGCGTGACCCTTGCGTCAGTGCCTAAGAAGCAGTGTAGTGTTTCTGTGCGTATTACTTTAGTGTCTGATGATCGAATTGCTATATTATATTATATGTATAGGGTCGCTAGACCAGTTAGGAGAGACTTCAGGAGCAGGTTATTGGCATTCGCAACTTGAGGACCCAGGCAAGATACCTTGCCATATTTACTGTTTAATTTAAATTATGCAAATATTGTATAATATCTTGTTGCATTATTTTATACAACCGTGCGCGTCCGAGATTGACTCGGGTGCAGTCGACGAATACGTCGATGAGTAGTGTACTTAACCTAGTCACTAGCAGACTCACCCTCCATTGTGAGAATATTCTGATATCTTCTCAGACCTGACACTTATACACGCATCATGGTGACAAACTCATGTTGGGATATGGGTCCGCACACCCGACTAGCTATCGGTGCGTGTGACATGCATCACGATTTAGTATGTAATCAGGGTTATATAATTAGTAGAGACTTGGCATATAGATACGTGGTATGCACGTCATGTATTCGACTTGTATATCTACATTTGGACGGGGAGGACAGCTAGTAGGCATATGGGATACACACATTGGAATCCGTAGTATCCGGAGGAGCCACGGATCCAATGACTTCCTTTATACAGATACCGATTTCTTCAGAGCGATACAGACGTATATATTGCAGATACCTCATTCTTCGGAATGATGGACGTTACATGTACAGATACCATGCTCTTCGGAGTGTTGGACGTTATGCCTACACCTACCCATACATATCAATGTTGTCCTCATATTGCATTCACTTAGATGGTTAGCACACCCTTTATTTTATTCAGTATTTATATATGGCATGCATTTTTGTATCTTGTTACGTCCCTCTGAGGACCTGGTTCCCTTCCAGATTTGGACGAGACATATTATCCTACAGTATACGAACCAGGACAGGAGACGAGGTACGCATCCAATGAGGAGCTAGAGGTGCTTCCATCAGAGTTCCCTTGATCATTGGTAGGCCTTCTGCCTAGGATTGGGGCATCATTATCTAGTCAGCCGATGCCCTAGTCATTACTCTTTTATCTTTCTTTCAGTACTTTTATTTCGTCATAGTAGTGGGTTTGTTCCCACCAGACATTTGGGATTATACTTTGATATTTCAGACTGGCGTTTATCTTCCAGTATTTATTTTAGTATTTCTTGTTTATATTATGGATGAGATTAGATTACCTGTTTGATGTAGTATTGGACTTGTTAGTATTTTAGGACAACGGAGTACGCTTCGTAGGATCCGTTAAATTGGGTAATCCCTCAGAGACGTATTAGATGGCTATTGTCACATGGCCCGGTTCTGTGTATTTTGGAACTTGAGCGTGACATGGTTTTAGTTGTGGCCCATGCAGGTCATGTTTATCGCTTACGGTATGGTAACATGCCCAGCGAGCCTGCAATAGGATAGGAATTACTAGGTCTCATCCACTTTGATTATGTCTTTGAACTTCCTTCGTATTATTTCTAATTATCTGCATCCTGTTTGCTTGATTACATACTCTTTTAATAAAGTTCTATCTCTTGCAGTAAGATAAACTTGCGTAGTGGACGAGGAGCACACGGTGCCGTGGTGCCAGCCGACACCACCCAGAGAGAGGAGATATCCCAGGGACTACCTGGAGAGCAACCACCACTACAGGCCCCGGTAATTCTACAGGCCCCGCTGATACATTGGTGCGAGACTTCTCAGGGCGATCCTACACAGCAGCACGAGGGACAGACTTCACAAACGATCCCCACACAGCATTTCGAGGGCTAGACTTCGGGGCTACACCGATACCACAAACCGAGAGGCCGACATCTGAGGAGACACCCATCGCGCAGCTGGAGGTCCCATTGCCACCACCTCTACCCTATCCACCTCAAATGCCACAATCAGATGGACAGCCACAGATGCTTCAGTTCTTCCAGGCTATGATGCAAGCACAGTGGCATCAGACCGAGACATTGAGACAGAGCTTGATGGCAGTCCTGGAAAGGACACCAGCACCCGCACCAGCCCCTACACCTATTCAGCCAACTGGTACTGTACGAGGGTTCCGCCAGATGGGCCCGGATACTTTTTCGGCAACGAGACTACAGAGGAGATCTTTGATTGGGTCGCCAATACAGAGATGATACTAGAGGCTTCTCAGCTACATCCAGACCTTTGGATGACCGCAGTGAGGGCCCAACTAAAAGGCAACGCCCATCACTGGTAGGATTCTATAGAGCGCAGTGTAGGCAAGACCCAAACATGGGTGCAGTTCTTAGAGTACTTCAATGCAAAGTATTTCCCGGCTACAGTCATAAATGCCCTGTACTCCTAGTTCCTGCATCTAGAACAAGGGAATATGACCGTAGACACATACGACGCGAAGTTTAGCCGACTTAGCAAATTTGGTGCCGCATTGATATCCAACGATCTAGAGAAGGCCCAAAGATTCCATCACGACCTTACTTTTGAGTTACAGAGGTACACCACCACCCAGGCGAGGATTTCTTATGAGGAGGTTCTTTCAGAGGCGATGATCCAGGAGGCCATTAGCAGAGGAGCTAGACGTTCCAGCATGACCAAACCAGCCAGAGCCCTGCCCGGAGCAGGAGGACCGATCCGTCGTCCCGGAGCACAGACACAGCAGAGGACAGTGCCATACCAACACAAGGAGCTTCCGACTTGTCACCATTGTGGCAAAAGGGGACACGTCGTCAGAGATTATTGAAAGAAGCTTGGATTGTGCATGATATGTGGAGCAGTCAGCACCTTGCCAGAGATTGCCCACAGCACAGAGATGCAGCACCGCAGACAGGACAGAGGCCAACAACACCAGTCCTGAGGATACTACCTGTAAGCCCCTGATTTTTCAAAAAATATTAAAATTGGGATTTTTCACAATTTTCTGGAATTTTCTGGGAATTTTCTGAAATTAAAATCAGGGTTTTGAATTATTACATAATTTTTAATTGATAATAAATAACATTAAAATATTATAAAAATAATATTTTTGGGTGTAAAATGGAAAACTGGACTTAGGGCAATTTTTCTGGAATTTATTGGACCCCGAACCTATTTTAAAACACCAAAAAACTATTTATTTATTTATTTATTTATTTATTTATTAATTAATTATTTATTATTATTATTATTATTATTATTATTATTATTATTAATATTATTATTATTATTATTATTATTATTTAAATATTATTTTCAGCCCGGCCCACTACCCCCGGCCCAGCCCACGGCCCGTCGCCCTAACGGGTCGGGTCGGGTCCGCCTGAACCCGACCCGCCCGACCCGCACCGCAACCCGGTCGACCCACTCCCCCGCGTCCCTCGCCCCGCCCCGCGTCTCCCGCCGGACCCGCCGCCCGCCTCCGCGCTGCCCGCGGCCACGCGCCCTCGCCTCCGCGCTGGCCGCCGCCTCCCTCGGCCCACGCCACCGCCTCCCCTGCCCTATAAACCCCCGCCGGCTCACCCCTCTGCTCCGCCACTCACCCCCCTAGCTCCACCGCCCGCTACGGCCTCGCCACGCCCCGCGCCACCTTCGTCCCCGACTGCCATGGCCGTCTCCTCCTCCTCCCCCTCTCCTCGAGCTCCGCCGCACGCCGGCCCCCGACGAACAGAACAGCAGCTGTCGAGAAGGCCTCCGGCCACCCCCGCGCCGCCGCCTCCGCCCGATCGCCGCGCCGCCCTCCGCAGCAGCACCCCCGACCGGCCTTCCCGCCCTGAGCCGCCGCAGAGCCGCCGCTAGTGCCGGATTCCCAAAACCCTAACCCTATTTTCCTCCCCTGTGTCCGACACGAGTCGGACACGTGTCGGACACGGTTCGACCCCGGTTTTCGGGTCCCCTTCAGGTGCGTGTATCTTTTTGCTCGTAGCTCCGTTTTTGATTCCGCAAATTGCGTTGTGAAGCCTGTGTAACCCTCTCGGTGTCCGGATAAACTGTTCGGGGCATCGCATCCTGTGGCGATCGCACACCGCGATCCAAAAACAGGAAAAACCAGACCCTGTTTTACCCCGGAACTGAGTACGCCCCGCCAAACGGGACGACTTGGTCGTGCGCGGTCTTCACAGATATGTGCGCACCGTCGATACGGACGTGTGAGAATTCGCGGAAGCTGATTCGGGTGTGCGTGCACACCGGAATCAACGCGTATCCGCGGACATCGCCCCGTATCCGCCTTTCCTGCAATTTGCCCTAACTTCGTGCACACTCGTCAGATCGAGACGAAACTTGCGCCATCGGACTCGTAGCGATACGCTGGTCCTGTGGGTCAAGTTTGGTTCGATTCTGAGAACGTTGACGAAATCGCGTGTCGTGGGCCCCACAGGCCCCGCTCGACGGGCGATTTTGTGTTCGGCTCATCGGAATCCAAATCTGGAAGTTCCGTTGGGTTCGTATCAGCGTTCCTGAACTGTTGACACTAAGTTTGGTGAATTTGGAGACCTTTGACCCGGACGCATTTTTCGGTGCAAAGCGGGCCCACCGGCGGACCCCGTTTTGACCCGAAACTGCCGTTTTTGCCCTTGTCTCCAAATTGGACCCAAGGACAGGCGTTTCTAGCTATTTGACATCTTCTGAGCATGATGGTAATGTCTATTTCAGCTTTTGGACTCATCTCTGGACTTTTCTCCAAGAACTAAATTAATCAGATCCAAACAACAGGCAAGTACCTGCACTTCAAGTTTATTCTTTATATTGTGATAATTAATTCCTTGCTCTACTAGCATCATTGGATGATTACACGTAGTGTTAGAACACTGGATTTTTATGTCTTGAATACTGGAGTTCATGTCTTGTTTTCATGTCGGGTGGGAGAATACTAAGGAGGCATGTAGTTTACCCTTTCCCCTGGATTGTCTAATAGCTGTTGGTACACGACTGTCCATCAGCCGGATCTCGATTATATTGTCTAATAGTCATTTATGACGGCCGGATTAGCCTTATAAACCCCTACATGCCAACTATGTATTCTAAAAACAAACACAAGTTCACACAGATAGTTCTGGTCATGTTATAATTCTTGCTGGCTATTATGGTTTCATTTCCTGTTTCATTTATTTCTGTTTCTCATATTCCTGTTTACAGCTAACTCTGAGATAATAATGTTCTGCTAATGCTGTTTCTCAACATGATATCCAATATTTAATTGTCATAAAATATTTAGTTTAATCTTGTTGTGCACTGTGTACTTTGTTCCTTTTCTGACTGGATCTGTTATTTAGGCGATGATGAGAACCTTGCCCCCACCTATTATGGCCCCTATGAGGCAGCAGGTGATACAGTTGCAGAGCCAGTTCCCGCACAGGAAGCTACTCCTGCTGAGTAGTTAGCAGTAGTTATCTTAGTTTTGCTCTTTATCTTAGTAATCGGGTTTGTCCCCGATTTTATTCTGATTCCTGTACTAAAATATTTGAATCTGTTGTCACATTTATTTCAGTTGCAATCTTAAGTTTTATTTCTTATTATTATCTTGCCTATGTTATTTGTGAATGAGCTAGTTAGTAAATCTGGATTTGACCTAGACAGCGTACTACCGCCGATTCTGCGGCGTAGGCTGGACGTACCCACGCACTCGTGCCCGAATTTCTGGGTGCGGGTCGTGACACTACCCCCGCCAGGAGTTCAACGTCCACCAGCACCCAGAGAATTTCAGAGGGGACCACCCTTGGCCCCACAAGAGGCACAGTTTGATCGAGCCAGATAGCAGACCGGAGGACAGAGGCACGAACAGGCCTTTGCACTAGCAGCGACTGAGGAAGAAACATAAGGAAAAGCTATCACAGGTACCATTTTAGTTGCGTCATTACCTGTGACTTTATTATTTGATTTTGGGGATACACTATCTTTCATATCTAGTAGTTTCGTAGCTATGCATAGAGTATCTACTTCCCCCTTACCTAAGAGTTGAAAGATTCTTACCGGAGGAGGTATCGTGCCGGTTACCAGCACTATTAGAACGTGCTCGGTAGTCGTGTGTGGTCGAGAGATGAGAGCGCAATTTTTGGTATTCCCGATGCCAAACTTTGACGTTGTGTTAGGCATGGACTGGTTGAGCCAGTATAATGTCGTACTGGATTGCCGGAGGGGTAGCATCATTTTTAGACCGCCAGATCAACCGGAGTTCGAGTACATGCGAGGGACCGTCGAGCAAGGTGTAGGACAGACAGCTGGAGCTTACATGTCTATGGAGACGGTACCCCCACCGATAGTTACAGAATTCGAGGATGTTTTCCCGGAGGAGTTACCAGGCTTACCGCCAGATAGAGACGTGGAGTTCACTATTGAGTTAGTACCCGGAGCAGCGCCGGTATCTTCCAATGTGTATCAATTAGCGAAGAAGGAACTAGATGAACTGAAGCTAGAGTTAGAGGAGTTGAAGATCAAGGGATTTGTTCGTCCTAGTACATCACCCTGGGGAGCACCAGTGTTGTTTGTACCAAAGAAGGATGGGACAGTACGTATGTGCATTGATTATAGAGCCCTTAATGCTTTGAATATCAAGAACAAGTAGCCCCTGTCGTGGATTGATAATTTGTTCGACCAGCTGACAGGAGCAGTGGTGTTCACGAAGATCGACTTGAGATCGGGTTATCATCAGGTAAAGGTGCGGAGAGAAGACATACCAAAGACATCATTCGGGACTTGTTATGGTCACTACGAGTTCTTGGTGATGCCTTTTGGACTGATGAATGCGCCTGCCGTATTTATGAACTTGATGAATAGAGTCTTTCATCAATACCTAGACCAGTTTGTGGTAGTCTTCATCGACGATATTTTGGTGTATTCAAAGAGCCACGAGGAGCACGAAGAGCACTTGAGACTAGTGTTAGAGACACTGAGGCATGAGAAGCTTTATACAAAGCTGGGCAAGTATGAGTTTCTCCTCGATCGTGTTGCTTTCCTTGGACGCGTTATCTCAGGAGATGGTATTTCGGTAGATCCAGCAAAGATTTCGTCAGTAGAGACATGGCCGACCCCTACCAACGTCTCAGAGGTGAGGAGTTTCCTAGGACTTATCGGGTATTACCAGAGGTTCGTAGAGAACTTCGTAAGGATCGCAGAGCCGATAACTCGCTTGACCCACAAGGAGCAGGAGTTCACCTGGACAGAGGAGTGTCATACGGCGTTCGATGAACTGAAGAAGCGTCTGACTACGACACCTATCCTGATTATATCTTCTGGACCCGGAGGATTCGTGATCTATAGCGATGCGTCCGAAAAAGGATTGGGATGCGTCTTGATGCAACATGAGAAGGTTGTGGCCTATGCCTCTAGGCAGCTGAGGATCCATGAGAAGAACTATCCCACTCATGACTTGGAGCTTGTCGTAGTGATCTTTGCCTTGAAGCTTTGGAGGCACTATCTATACGGATAACGAGTAGAGATATTTACAGATCACAAAAGCCTAAAGTATGTCTATACTCAGAAGGACCTGAACCAGAGACAAAGCCGTTGGCTCGAGGTGATGACAAACTTTGAGATTGAGCTACAATACCATCCCGAAAAGGCCAACGTAGTAGCGGATGCATTAAGCAGAAGGCCTATGGCATTCTTTTGACTACACAGCAACATCTGTTGAGAGACATATAGCAGATGGGTATAGAGGTCATTATGCCCGGAACAGACGACCAGTTGTCGAGTTTCCAGTTGCAATCGACATTGGTTGAGAGGATTAAGGCTGCCTTGCCAATAGATGCCAGATTTCAGAGGCTTCGACAGAGGACAGAGGACGGGATACAGACATAATTGCGCATACATGAGGACGGGACTTTGAGATATGGAGATCGTCTCTATGTTCCGAATGGAGAACTTCGTCAGGAGTTAATATCGGAGGCACACAGTTCAATATACTCTATTCATCCAGGAGGCACGAAGATGTACAGAGACTTGAGGCAGTACTATTGGTGGCATGGAATGAAGAGAGAGATAGCCCGCTTTGTGGCGAAGTGCCTGGTGTGTCGGCAGGTCAAGGCTGAGCATCAGAGGTCAGCAAGTTTACTTCAGCCGCTCCCGATACCTGAGTGGAAATGGGATCACATCACTATGGACTTCATTACGGGATTTCCGAGGAGTCCTAGTGGTCGCAATGCAGTATGGGTAATCGTGGATAGACTTACCAAGTCCGCTCACTTTTTACCTTCCAGAGTTGGGGCAGTCTACAGAAGTCCTAGCAGATATGTATATGAGGGAGATTGTGCGACTGCATGGAGTGCCAGTCAGTATAGTATCGGACAGGGATGCGAGGTTTATATCTTACTTTTGGCAGAGTATGCAAGAGAGTCTCGGTACCCGCCTGAAGTTCAGCACATCGTATCACCCACAAACAGATGGCCAGTCTGAGCGCACCATTCAGACACTGGAAGACATGTTAAGGGCGTGCATGCTTGATTTTGGAGGATCAAGGGAGGACCATTTACATTTGGATGAATTTTTCTACAACAATAGCTATCAAGCGAGCATTCAGATGGCTCCATATGAAGCGTTGTATGGCAGAAAGTGTCGTTCCCTAGTATGTTGGAGCGATATGGGCGAGAGACAGATTCTTAGACCAGAGTTGGTTGTTCATATAGTGGATAAGGTAAAGAAGATCCAAGGGCACCTGTGAGCAGCACAGGACAGACAGAAGCATTGGGCAAATGCACATTGATGACCCCTAGAGTTCCAGGTTGGAGATCATATGTTTCTGAAGATCTCACCTACCCGAGGAACCATCAGGTTTGGAGGCAGAGGGAAGCTGAGTCCGAGGTACATCGAACCATTCGATATGTTGGAACGCATCAGAGAGGTTGCTTATAGATTATCCTTACCACAGACTTTAGAAGGAGTTCATGACGTCTTCCATGTATCTCAGCTAAGAAGGTACATGCCAGATCCGAGTTATGTGCTTGACCATTCAGAGATCACAGTTGGGCCGAGTTTATCATATCAATAGGAGCTTGTAGAGATACTGGACAGAAGTGAGAATGTATTGCGAGGTCAGACTATCCCTCTAGTTTGTGTCGCATAGAGGCATCATGCACTAGGCGAGTCAACCTGGGAACGCGAGGACGATGTTCGACAGTGTTATCCCCATCTCTTCGAAGGTCTAGGTATGTAGTAGCATTTAATTTTAGTTAGTAGTTCTTACCATATATATGTCTTAATTTCGAGGACGAAATGCTCTAAGGAGGATAGATTGTAAACCCCCTCGACCAAATTTAGGTTTATTTAGTTTAGATAGAGAGACTAGGAATAAATTGGTGACAATTAGAGTTGAATGCAGTAAATTAGAATTATTGTGCAATAATTATATTACTTAATACACCTTACCGTTGCTTCGATATTTGGAGCGCTACACTAGTAGTTATCTTCAAATAATTTTCATACACACTTTTTAGACATGCCAGACTACTATTCCGACCCTTGTGTAACTCTTAAATACTCTATATTGTGCTTTATTTTAGTCGCGCAATATTCGTTGCAATAGTTTAGTTTTAAATCCCAATAAATTTAACCTTGCATAATTGTCCGTTCCAATCGAAAACTAAGACCCAACCCACTCTCATACAACTCAAATTATGGCATTAATCTATTCTGAGACTACTACGCCCATGACACTTGTGTTCCACCCAATTTTAACCCCATGTATTTCCAATTGATTAAAGAATACCTTGCGCATTAGTTTCTAATTAAATTAGTGTGAAGACCAACCTCACCCAAAGCTAGACCCAACCTAGCCCATGTATACCCTACACTCCTTCATGACAACATGATTCACCCGCCCCAAGAAACCCTAGCCGGCCCAATTCCCTAGGAGGACCCCTTTTTCCCTCCATATATATATATATATATATATATATATATATATATATATATGTTCTCCCTTCCCTAACCTAATAAAACCCTAGCCGAGCCCGATCACCATCTTCCCCTTCCTCCGATCACGCAGCTGTTTGTGGTATTAAACGAAAGGATGAAAGTGTGTTTCAATGACAGGGTTTATACGAGACCCGTGCCCTTTGGTTTATAAACAAACTTGTACAATTTGATCCTATACGAGGACGTGGGAGTACAATTTATTTAATCTGGGTATAAATTGCTATAGGTGTCTGATCTGCAGTCGATCACTTTAGCCCTTGGACTACACGATGTTGAAGAAGTGCCGTGGAAGACGGGGAGCAGCTTCGAAGGTTGCAAAGGAGGGTGGATGCACGATGCCAAAGTCGTCGATCCCTGCTCTTTGCCTGTGCTCCGGATTCCTCTCTCCTTCTCTCTCTCTCTCTCTCGACCTCTCTTTCCAAGTCTCCGACCTCGTTCGATCTTCAAGTTGGAAGTTTCGACCTTGTTCGATTCTTCTTTCAAAGTTTCGACCTTGTTCGATTCTTCTTTCAAAGTTTCGACCCGGTTCAATTCTTCTTTCAAAGTTTCGACCCGGTTCGATTCTTCTTTCAAAGTTTCGACCTCGTTCCCTATTGATATGGGTCTCTATTTATAGAGTTTTGGTGACAATGACCACTCCGTCGGTGTAACAACCGAGGAGTGGACAGTACAGCACCCTTTTACACAACGGTTAAAATAACCAATGCCTGCGTGTAAATAACCTTTTGAGTGAGCATGTGACGCATGTCCAACTAAGGGGACAAAATGCGTATATCTGCTGCGAAGATCATGGCGTAGAAGCCACGTAGGTAGGTATCCCTTGTGTAGAAGAGGTTGGCGTAGAAGCCAAATGACTGTCACCCTGGCGTAGAAGCCAAAATAGGCATAGAAGCCGAACAGGCGTAGAAGCCGAATAGGCATAGAAGCCGAACAGGCATAGAAGCCGAACAGACGTGGAAGCCGAATAGGCGTAGAAGCCGAATGGTCGTAGAGACTGAGTGGGCGTAGAAGCCGCGTGAGCACAGATCCTAAATGGGCGTAGAAGCCGCTGCGTACCGTGCCAGAGTGCTGATGTGGACGTCTTCGCCAGAATTACGGCTTTCGAAGATGTAATCAAATCTTTTACAGAGATTTGCCATCATCCCGTGCATTAAATGCGGAGACGTGTTTTGAAGGTCTGCAGCTCTTCTGTGTATCCGTCACAGAGACGTGCCTTGAGGGAAACTGTCACCGCTCTGTGCAATTTGACGTAGAGACGTGCCTCGGGCCCTGTACGAAGTGCAGCTTTTGACGTGGCAGGCGGTTTGTCTACTGCGGAGCGTAAGACATCTCATGTTTGCCTGTGTAAAACAAGGCAGCGTATTCCCTTGTACGTGAAAGAGCGGTTTATGCTAAGGGGACTTCAGTAAACGACGGTTTGGTGATATTTTAACCAAATCCTCTGCATTGAATACAGAGATCCGCCATCATACTGTGGGGTGCATCCCGAGGGGTCTGCCATCGTTTCCAGCCGTCGTCTGGGTAGTCGTGCAGCACTTTTTGTCAGGAGTCAGAGGCCAGGTTCACTGCGTGACTTGACAGGTTCATTTCGGGGAAGACAAAGCGTTCCTCGTACGCATTAACGCTGCTTTGAGAGCGGCTGAGTTTTACGCCATGGAGGCGATGAAGAACTCTGTTTTACGCTAGAGCGGCCTGGACGTACTGCACTTACGCGGATGGTCCTTTGAGCTTACACTTCATGCTGTGTTTACGCGTTTTGATGGCTCTGAAGGCCTCTGTTTACGCTGCTCTGCGTCAAGAGGCTGCGTAGATTTTTTCAGCGTATTTTTCATGCTTCTACAAGACCCCCTTCAAAGCTTTTAAATTACTCAGAATTTGAAACGCTTTGAATGAAGCATGAACGGCCCCTCGTAACTCGAAACGTTTCTGAATGGAGCGTTGAAACGGTCGGTACTGACTTTATGGCAGATTTATTGGGGACCACTGTGATCTCTTTCGCCTATAAAAAGGCTGGAGGGGTGAACCTGTTTTCACCACATTCCCATCACCATGCAGAGATGATCGCCGGAGTTCGTCGGGTCGACCTGAGGAAGAAGGAGATCATGTTCTTCCAGCATGTAGGGAGCCAAAAAGGACGGCATCTTCGAGCAAATATCCACTGCAACGATGGATCATGGAAGGATATCTTAGCCTCCCTTGCTCGGGATAATCAGCAACTTTATATGGTGTTGCCCCAGGAGAGAGGAAGGGTCGTATTGGCCCACACAGGCTTACAGGCGCTGTCTTCTCCCGTTGCCTCCGGTGACGAGAGTCAGAAAGACTCGCTCTGTCCCGGCTTGAGCGGCGCACGGAGCATAGGATCTGCAAAATCTATGCAAGTCCCAACTCTGTCGTGCCCGCCGGTGATCATTTTCTTGGAAGAAGAAGACCTCCACCCATGCGAGAACCTATTAGAACAGATTCTGGGTGCGATCTTCGACGATGATAGGGGACTCCTCTTGTTGATGGAGTTTCCCTCAGATGTAACCATGAAGAATAGAGAAAAACCCTTGTAGATTGGATTTCCCTCACATGTAATTATGATTTTAATCTTTTAATAAAATCGTCTTCTTCTTCATATGATCGTCTTGCCATATGTTGCTGTGAAGTCTGAATATGTGCAGCTTCGATACGTCTGAATCTTTATGCCGACTCTGATAGAAAGAGTATTAGGTCCTGTCCTTTACGCATAGCGAATAGTCCATAGAACGCTGTTGAGCATTTTGAACATTTTAGAACTGTCCTGTTGTTAGGACTGAGGGACTGCGTAGAATTTCTGAACTGTTGCTTCTCTGATGAGCGAAATTTTGTTTTGTTCAGACTTCGTCTTCAAGAATGATCTCTCGAAACTCCCTTGGAACAGGGTCGAGGTTTTTGGCTGTCAAACTGAGTTGCCACCTTGATAGACGAGATGTTCAGACTGGAGTCTGGATAAACCTCCAATTTTGGACCTGAGAAGAGTAATTTCTCAATGTTTGAACTCTGTATGCTTCGGGTACTTGGGATGCTCTGGGTCAAGAACGAGTATCTTCTGTGTGAACTCTTTGCAATTGATCGCCTTGGGGACTGTTCGGATATGCGGAAAGTCGTGGAGCGTAAAATCATCAGTCTGTAGCCTCTGAGCGTAAAAATACCATCGAGCGTGAAATCGTAGACTTGTGGTTCCTGAGCGTGAAGTCGTAGGTTTGTTGCCTCTCGAGCATAAAAGCTACCGAGCACAAAGGCATACGGGCATAAAACCATAGACTTATAGCTGTCGAACGTAAAGCCGTAGATCTGTTGCTGTCGAGCATAGAAAACTCCTTTAGCGTAGGACTGTAGATCTGTAGCCTGTGAGCGTAAAACACCATCGAGCGTGAAATCATAGACTTGTGGTTCCTGAGCGTGAAGTCGTAGGTTTGTTGCCTCTCGAGCATAAAAGCTACCGAGCACAAAGGCATCCGGGCATAAAACCATAGACTTATAGCTGTCGAACGTAAAGCCGTAGATCTGTTGCTGTCGAGCGTAGAAAGCTCCTTTAGCGTAGAACTGTTTGATTTGTAGCTCCTGAAAAGAAAATTTCTTCGAGCGTGAGGTTTGCGGATCTGTTGCTTCTGAGCGTAAACTGAGCGCCACCGAGCATGAGATCGTCGATTTGGTATCTGCTGAGCGTAAAAGTCGTAGGTTTGTGGCCTCTCGAGCATAAAAGCTACCGAGCACAAAGGCATCCGGGCGTAAAACCATAGACTTGTAGCTTGCGAGCGTAAAATCGTAGATCCGTTGCTGTCGAGCGTAGAAAGCTCCTTTAGCGTAGAACCCGCTGAACCGTCTTGCACGAAAAACTTTTCGAATTCGCTGACTGTCCGTCTTCCAAGGGTAGTGGGCTGACGTAGCATCCAATCATAACTAATTATTAATTGCAAGATTTGGTTAGGGTCTCGAGGGGTTCGTCCGAGGATTCGAGGAGTCGATCCGGACTATATATATATCCCAAGCTTTTGAGAGAAAAACTTTTTATCTGTCTTCTGCGAAAGAGAGCTTTCGACTGTTCGAGTTTTTCTTCGTTCCTTCTCCGAGCACTTCGAGTCTTCAGAAATGGCGCCGAAACAAACCTCCTCCGCTAAGGGAAAGAGCATAGGTTCTTCCTCTCATTCTTCTGTCCCAGCAAGGGAGTCTCTGGTTGGTCAAGACGAACTTCCTTCTGAGCAAAGTATCCCGCCGACGAGCAGCGCGCCCGGCATTAGAGGTAGAGCCTTCGGGATGACAAAAAAAATGACGAGAAATCCTTCGCACACGTTGAACGTGACTGCGCTAGGTCGTCATTTGTGCTGATCGCCTCTTTTGAGGAAGATGATGCACGGAGGCGTTTTCATCTTTTACGCCCACATTTCTAATGTGCCAGCGTAGAAACTCCATATTTTCGTAGTTCTGAGCGTAAAAGCTCTGGCTACCGAAAATTGGCGTATATCGTAAAATTTGAAATTTACGCTTTGTGGAGGGCACTCCCGGCGTAAGATGACCAAATGTGTACAATCTTGGCGTAAAGCACAGACTGTCGTTTCTTTGGTCCGTATGCAAGATTTGTAATGACGTATTTTCCTTGCACTTTTGCAGTTGATTTGGGTGAGTCTCCATTGGCGATGGGCTCCGCTGCCGGGATGCTGCACTCGAACTACCTGGAGGATCTGTCCCATGTGGCATTTTTCATCTCCGGACCCCAGTATCCTGAGGGAAGGGAGTTTCTGATATCGGCTCAGGGTGAGCGGATGCTGCTGAGTATGATCAATGGTGAGCCCTTGACACATGTAGACGGGGAGCAGTACATAAAGCCGGCTTTCCTCTTTGGGGACATGATTGATAAACAGTCCCAGACGAAGCCTAAGAGGGAGCCCTGGGTCTTCCCTGCCGGGAATTTGGTCTTGTATCTGCCGACGATGCCGAGGGATTATCCCATCTCGGCCTTCTTCCATGCGACGCATCCCAGGAAGATGTCGTGGACGCTGACTCCTGATCTTCACGGGAAGCCGGGGAAGATCTTTCATCTGAAAGGAGCCGACCGGGGGTCGTTTGTCAGTCGCCCTTCCGGCGTTGTGACGTTGTTCCGGGGACTGTGCCCGGGCAGTGTCCCGAGTAAGACAGCTCGGTGATCCAGCCGGTCCAATTGTCGACCTTCTGTAATGACTTCATAGGACGAGGTGGGGTATATCCCAAGGAGAATCCTCGGTGTAATGGGTGGATCGCCCCAACAAACTCCCGATGGACATGCCTAGTTGGCTGGGCCTTGAAGCACTTCCGAAGAGAGCTGGAGGTCATTGGGCTATATGCCGCTGTGAGTGCGACGAGCGTTGGGTTGCCTCCTAACCCTAATTTGTTCTTGGCGCTGATGGAGCGGCATATTCCGCTCACCGGGACTTTCGCCACTCCACTGGGGGAGTTGGGGCTGGCCCTCCACGAGATGGCAGTTGTCGCGAGACTGCCGATGGGGGATACCCCATACGAAGAGTATGTTCCCACCAACCGGGAGTTGGGGGATTTGGACCCTCGGGTGGCGGAAGTATATCAGGAGCTGATGTGTCAATACTTCGTGTGCACCACTTTTTATGACAAGCCCTCTGATTTGGCTCATACCACCAAGTGGATGTCCTACCTCTTCTTCCACCGAGCTAGGGCTGCCAAGTCGGAGAAAGCCTCGGGGGGTAAGAATGAGCCTGTGAACTGCTTGGGCGTTCTCAGTGCCCAGGTCATCGAGGATCTTATGGAGGAGGCTAAAGCTCCGGATCAGATTCTCGTTGAGGGGGTAGGGAAGTACCCCGAAGGTACTAAGGCCCATAGTTACTTGAGGCGCTGTCGCAGGCCTCTGTCTAAGGAAGCCCAGCTAGCCGGTTTCCTCTCCATATGGCTGCGTCGAGTAGTAGTGCCCGGTACTGCGTCCGTGGACCGCATTCACCGGAACATCCTATGGCCTGCAGTGCGTCTGGTGTTTGGTGCAAGACTGGGCTTGCTTCCCGCCATGGTGTGCCGTATACAGGCTGGCCTGAGAGCCATGACCGACGGGTTGCTCGTTGATGAAGCTCGGCGTGAGAGTTTTCCCAGGGTGGAATTATCATACCTATACTTGATGGGATGGTTGATTCTCCACAACCCCCGGGTGATGTCTCCTGGCTCCTGAAGCAGTTTGGGGGGTATATTCTTACTGAATTACAAGGATTCCTCCTGGAATGTGAACACAGTTTTAGACTGTCGCCTGGCGTTGAACCTCAGCCACGGCTGGAAGATCCTCTGCATTGTCCCCTCCGTACATCGCAATCAATCAGGGGTGTGGCTTGAGGATTCAGGTGGAGAGAAGTCTGACCTTTCCCCGGAAGCTTTTAACTGGTTGGTCTGTATTAGACCCTCCCATCTGCTGTACAGGAGCGAAGATCACTGCTTCTTCGAGCCCTATTTGCCTAGTCGGTTCGCCAGGCAGTTTGGGTATGATCAGTTGCATGTAGGCAATGCCGTCACCAGCTTCAGGTCCAGGGGCGGACTCATTGATGGAGCTAGAGGGTGGCGATATTTCGTCATGGGTTGTACGGGGGCAATCTTTATTGTGCCGGTCGTTACAACCTCCACGGAGCTGCGCATCCTCCATTCTTACGCCCAGTTCTATGTGGCGATTAACACCTTCCACCGCGATTTTGACATGCGTGGAAGCTTCAGGGTGCCTTCTCCCAATCCTGGGGGAAGAGTTGAAGTCCCCTCGGTTTCTTCTGACGAGAGTGAGGAGTCTGGTACTCCAGATGAGCCTCTGGTGTCGGTGCCGAGGTGTGAAGTACCTCCGCCTGCGGGGGCTTTGGTAGTCTCTTCTGGGAAGCGGCGGGCTTCTGTCCCGAAGGAAGCTTCTCTTCGTAAGAGGAGGAAGGAGACGGTTGCTCGTTCTCTTCGCATTCCTGGTATTGAGGCTCCCGAGATTGAGCCTGCATCTCCCCATATCAGGGATGACTCTTTGGCTGGAGGTTCCTCGCCTTTTAGAGAGGGACCTTCTTCAGCTCTGGCGGGTGGCGTCGGAGAATCTTCGCTAGAGGTTGCTGTCGCTGCTACTGCTCCAGGTAGCGGAACGAGATTGCCTATATGGCCGAGACAGATGGGAGAATCTTTCCCGAGGTCAGCAGCGGGCGGAGTTCCTGCTGTGTCAGTGAGCATGCCTGGCGAGGTTCCAGCTGACGAACCTCGACCGCGTCTTGGTGAAGGCTTGACAGAACTCTTGGCGATGTCGGTCGGCCCACCTCCTTCTCTAGGTATGACGGTTCGTATTGCGTCATTAAGGCGTGGTTTAGCTACATCGGGTACAGATGTGTCGTACATGCCGTTGGCTCCGGGTAAATGCCGTCTTTATGTCTTCCCGTAGAAAGATTACCATTATATTGATATAAGCTTTCTTGTCCTCTTTTCAGGGGATGACGTCCACGGGGAGCACAGCGTTAAAGCGCCTTCTGGCTCTGCTCTGGGTCCTGGTGATGACATGGAGGTACCTGACTTTGAGGAGGAAGCGTCCTCGAGGGCTAGTTTGCTCAGATTGGTTCCATCGTCTCCAGAAGAGGACGAACCTGTCATCGTGACCTCACCTCAAGTGAGCATGCCGACGACTTCGATCATGGTTGTCGCCACCTCGTCTGCAATCATTCCAGGAGAGGGACCCGCTAGTATCGCGGCCACTCCTGGCGTTCAGCCGGATCTAGCTGCGTTGACCGAGCAGCATACCAGCTTCTTCTACACCGGTTTGAAAACGATGATATCGATGGTGTTGGCGAAGAATCTGGACTTCGAGCGCCTGAAGAAGACTTCTCAGTTTTCGATCGGGGCTGTCAGGGAGCTCAGTGATCCTGGGGTAGCTGACGCCCTGGAGGCGGTGGTTAATGGGTTAGAGCAACCCCTTACCGAATACTTGCAGCTGACTCGGGGCAGCCTCGATGCTGACGTCCAGGCTCGATTCGACCTCATGACTGCGCGGCTTGCTACGAAGCTGGAAAGTTTAGACAACTCCATCCAGACGCATAAGCTGGAGATGGATAGGAGAAAAGCTGTCGTGGAAGAGGCTCTTGCTGTTGAGACGAAGTATCGATCCGAGCATGAAGGGAATGCAGCGAGGGCCTCCAAGCTAAAGGAAAAACTCGCTCGGGCAGAGGAGTGGGCTTCTCAGTCGTTGGCAGGTCTAGAGGTAGTGACTGGTCGACTGAGCGCAGTACGACGGGATTTGGATCGTGCAGAAGCTGCTCGTGCGGGCTGTCTTCGGGCAAAGGTTAATCTGACCCTTATGGACACCCCCGAGGCACGGCTGGAGCAGGCTCGCGCCGATGCCTTGGTCCTTAGGAACGAGAGGATAGCTGCACTGGAGCGGCTGATTCGCGATCTGACTACTCCGCCATCATGATGTATCCTTTCCCTTTTTTTTTGCTTGCCCAGATGTGATTCTGCTCCCTTTTGGGAATGAATAAAAGCGACTCTTTTCTGACTTTTGTGGACCCGTCATTTCTGAATGTAAATGACAGTTTTTTTTAGTCGAGAGCAATATCAGAGGTAGTATGGACATGACGGACTCTCGACAAACTTCTTAGCAGGATATATCTATTCAGAGGTCGTACCTACATGATATGATATGACCCAACTAGTTTTGTCAGAATTTGAGATCCTCGCTATATTCTACCCGAGCAGGGGAGATTAAGCATAGTACCTTTTCAGGAATTTGCCATTGATAGGAGCCATTAACAGGTCTCCATTAGGCTGGGCTATCCTGTAGGCGCCGTTTGAGAATGTTGTCTCGATCACATAAGGGCCTTCCCACTTGGGCTAGAATTTGCCTTTACTTATGTGAGTAAGAATCATCGGCCTTCTTACGGCTAAAACTAGCTCGCCGACTTTGAACACCCTTTTCTTTACTTCACGATTGAAAGCTCTGGAAATGCGTGTTTGGTAGAGCGCGATGCGCTGCTGAGCTTGGAGGCATTTTCTCGTCTAATCCTTCTAGCTCTTGGAGCCTTAGCAGGTCGTTCTTTTCTTGAGTCAGCTCATTAGTCACGGCTATCCTGAGCGACGGGATCTAAATTTCAATGGGGAGAACTGCTTCGCTCCCGTAGATCAGCGAGAATGGGGTGCAGCCTGTTGGCGTGCGTACCGTTGTGCGGTATGCCCAGAGACATTCGCCCAGCTTTTCATTCCAATCTCTCTTGTTTGAAGAGACAAATTTCTTCAAGAGTTTGATAATGGTTTTGTTGAAAGCTTCCGCCAAACCATTAGCAGCTGGATAGTATGCCGTAGAGGCGATATTGTGTATTCGATTTTTATCGCAAAACCGATGAATCGCTTGGCTGATGAACTAAGGCCCATTGTCGTGGATTATCCTCCGGGGTACCACGAAGCGATAAATGACGTGATGCTTGATGAAGTTAATCACATTAGATGCCTTTACCTCAGCGAGAGGGATTGCCTCTGCCCATTTGGAGAAGTAATCCGTGATGGCCAGTATGAACTGGTGACCCCTGGAAGAAGACGGGTGAATAGGACCGATGATATCCATACCCCATGCTTCGAAAGGCCAGGATGCGACCGTAGGATGTAGATGTTCAGACGGTTGATGTATGAAGTCTGCATGAACCTGACAGGCTCTGCAGTGTCTTGCATACCGTATTGCATCTGCGATCATAGTAGGCCAGTAATAGCCCATTCTCCTGATGCTATCCTGTAGCTTAGGACCGGGTTGATGCGCTCCGCACACGCCGTCGTAAGCTTCACGGATGATCTGCTGTGCTTCGTCGTTAGAGAGACATCTCAATAGCAGTCCGTCGTAGGTACGGCGATATAGGCACTGTGAAGATGCATCAAAGTAGAAGCGTAATAATCGTCTCCTGACGGATACTGCTTCTTTGGGGTCCTCCGGCAAGATTCCGTATGCCACAAAATCTATGAAGGGACTTGTCCAATCTCTCGTAGGAGGATCCGTGTTTACAGCGTAGCTGCGTTCTATGTGACGGCTGTTCTTCACACAGAATAAATCTCTGTTAAGAAGGATTACCGAATCCTGCCTTCTTACGGGAGTAGCTAAATCTACAGCTAGACTAGCTAGGGCATCAGCTTCCAGATTATGAGATTGAGGTACATGCTCTAGGAAGAACTCATTGAATGTCATGGCTATCTCGACCGTCGCTTGGTGATAGGGGATGAGGTCTGGATTCCGGACTTCATATATTCCCCTGACTTGATTGACGATAAGCAGAGAATCACCGAAAGCTTTGAGGGACTCTACCCCCAGCTCTTTAGCAACTTGGAGCCCGATTAGCAGAGCGTTGTACTCCGCTACATTGTTGGAGCAGGGCTCGCTAAGAGAATATGCTCGATAGATGACGAGCTGATCGGGGGTGACCAGGACGACTCCCACTCCTGAAACGATATTTCCCTTAGGACCGGTTCTGGAGGCACCATCGAAGAACATTCGCCATACGTTACTATCCCTTGCGGAATTACATTCTGCAACCTCATCAGGGATGTCTTCGTATAGTTTGGAGGTCTCCGGGATCGGATGAGTAGCTAGGAAGTCGGCCAATGCTTTGCCTTTGATGGACTTCTGTGGGACGTATACCATGTCATATGGTGTTAGCAGCATTGCCCAAGTTGCGAGTCGGGAATTGAGGGCACTTGGCTTGCTCATCAGTACTCGGAGAGGGTTGATCCTGGAGATGATATGAATAGTCTGGCCGGAGACATAGTGCCGCATCTTCTGGATAGCGAACATCAGAGCCAAGCATTCTTTCTCCACTGGGTTGTACCGGTGTTCGGCTCCGACCATCATCCTGCTGAGGTAGTAGATAGCCTGTTTATGACCCATATCGTTCTTCTGCGCGAGGAGAGCCCCTAGCGAATGATCCATTGCTCGAACGTACAGCAAGAACGGTTTTTCCATGACGGGAGGCACCAGAACTGGCGGACTGGTGAGGTAGCGCTTGATATCTCCGAACGCTTGCTGACAGGTTTCGTCCCATATGAAGGATACACCTTTCTTCAGGAGATGGGAGAAGGGCTGACATCTCCCCGAGAGGTTGGATATGAATCGCCGGATGTAAGCCAGACGTCCTTGAAATCCCCTGAGTTCTCTCAGATTACGGGGCGGTCGCATTTCCACGATTACCTGGACTTTGTCAGGGTCCACTTGGATGCCTTTGGCGGTAATGACAAATCCTAGGAATTTGCCACTAGATACACCCAGAAAGGACTTCGTAGGGTTCATCTTGAGTTGATGTTGGCGCATTAACTCGAATATCGTCCTCAGGTCTTGAGTGTGATCACCTTTGAGGCGGCTCTTGACGGCTATGTTGTCCACGTAACATTCTATTGTTTTGCTTAAATGCTCGTGGAATATGTTACTCATAGCCCGTTGGTATGTAGTCCCGGCGTTCTTCAATCCGAAGGGCATGACCGTATAGCAATATACTCCTAATGGTGTTCGAAAGGCAGTGTGCTTTTCGTCTTCAGGATGCATCTTGATCTGATTGTATCCTGAGAACCCATCCATGAAAGACATGCATTCAAAGCCGCAGGTGTTGTCGATCATGATGTCCGTGATGGGAAGAGGGAATTCATCCTTAGGGCAGGCCGCATTCAGATCTCGGTAGTCGATGCAGATACGTACCTTCCTATTTTTCTTCATGACTGGGACAACGTTGGCGACCCAGTCGGGATGTTGTTCTTCCCTGATGAAACCGTAGGCTATCAGCTTCTTGACTTCAGCTTCGATGGCGTCCATCATATCTGGGCGGAACCGGCGTTGGTGCTGCTTCACTGGCTTCGAATCGGTCGATATATTAAGCTTATGAGTAGCTACCTTCGGGTCTAGGCCCGGCATGTCCTCATAATCCCATGCAAAGACGTCGATGTATTCCTTTATCAGCTGTATATCTTCTTCCCTTTCAGCTGGGGGAAGGTTGTTACTGATAAATATCGGTCTTGGCGAAAGTTTACCCCCAACGTTGATTTGGATAACTTCGTCCTTGGTGGGAGGTTCTCTCTGCTCGAAGCGGAATTCCCACTGTGTATCCATTTGTTGAGCCCATGAGTCATTCTCGAATGGCTCAGGATCCTGTTCATCTGCTTCTGCGGGATTTGTCACCACCATATTTACTGATAATGTTTGTTCGAGAGCATCAGGTGAGTCGAAGGGCGACGAGCCGTTCTGGGAGAAGATGTCCTCATCTGGCCTGGAAGTCGTAAGGGAGGTGGCATACCCTAACTCGCAACCCTAACCCGCAACGAGTCTGTCGATAGCGGGTGTCGCCGCGCGGCGGCGTCCGTCTGCCTCTTCCGTAGTTGAGGCCTGGCTTCCGCTTCAAGTCGTAGCCCATGTTTTGCATGATCCTTAGCGCTTGCGGGCTGTATTGGTGAACTTGCATTTTCCCAGTATCATTGTTGAAAGGATCTTCCTGGACAGTCGGCTGATTGCGCATGCGGCCGAAGACTATCGAACGCTGGCTGCTGCAGGTAGGCGGGATGATGAAGACAGAATCTCATGTGGTCCATATGTCACGACGACGTTGGACGATGACGCTACTTCCCAGACATACGGACGGTAGGAGTTTATAGCTTCTAAGAACTTTTGTGCTATTGGTTCTACTTCGTCATGGGGAGTGGATTCCTGTTTCGGAATTTGAGCACCGATATACCGAAAAAGAGGATGTTTATTATCATCTGGAACTCCGTTCCTGGTTGCATTTACATCAGTCGGCTGCCTGTTGCGCCGAAGGTTGATGACCAAGGGTGGAGGCTTCCGGTTCAAAGTGATTACTAGAGGATCACCCCCTTCCCCTGACTTGGTCTTGCTCAGGTGGATAGCCATAGGCTCTATGGCTTTTGGACGAGTGGTTCGTCCTTTCACTCTGATTGACAGCGATAGCGTGGCAGAGGGTTCTTTTGGCTCCCGGTGGGATTTCTTCTCTGCCTCGCCTGGCACTTCTTCCGTGTGGTCATGGGAGTACAACACGACATCGGAATAGTAGGATTCTATTCCTTTAAACGAATTTAGGTCAGCCACCTCCGTTTGTACGGTTCCTTGTGCGTCTACATACTTAAGGCATTGATGTAGGGTTGAAGGAACGATGTTGTGGTCGTGGATCCACGGTCTTTCCAGCAAAATATTGTAGGACACCTCTGAATCGATGAAGTAACATGTGGCGACCGATCTAAGGTTGCCGATCTGGATTCTCAAGCGAATCTTCCCCAATGGCTTACTTCTTCCAGCGTTGAAACCCACGATTATAGTGGTAGTGTAAGCCAGTTCGCTGGTAGGGATTCTCAGTGGCCTTAGCAGACTGTGAGGGATGATGCTGATCGACGATCCCGGATCTATGTGAATCCGGTCGACCTCCATGGAACCGACGTACCCGGTGTAATAGAGGGGCCTGTCATGTCTGTTATGTTTTAACAGCATGTCGTCTTGAGTGAAAGTGATATTTGGGACCACCTCCATCACGCTATGGCATTGAGGACACGCCACTGGTTCCTCGTTGGGGGACTTGAGCTGGGTCAAGTATACCTTCGCCTGCATCAGCGCTTCACTCAGGGCTAGACGAGTGTCTGGGGAGAGCCTGAGTAGCTCAAAGATGGACAACCTGGCTGGCGTATTGGCTAGTTGGGCCAGGATGTCAAATTGGTACGACTTCTCTAAACCTTTGCTTTGAAATATTTTTCACAGGTTTGTCAAAGCGTACTTCTTTCTGCTTCCCCTTTTCCGCCGGAGTAGGTTTTGCAGGGCTGATGTCTTGCAAGGCGGGACCTTGCTCTGAAGGTTTGGTAGCTGGAGCGTCAGCTGGTGCGCCTTCCTGACCTGCTCCGTTGTCGTTGAGGTAGGCCTTCCCCGAACAGGTTGCGGCAAATACTTCGTCTTCGTCTGATACAGAAGAAGTTATGACCATATGGCACGGTCTGTATTTGGGGCTCCTCTTGGATGTAGGTTTAGTCGCCTTGGTCTCTTCCTCGAGCTCTGTCACCAAATCTGGGTGAACCCACATAATTTCCCCCTGTCGGGTAGTTAGGGGTACCAGGTTGTGATTTTGACCCCTAGCTGGGGGGGGGGGAGATTGACGATGTTCATCGTTGTCCGAGAAATGGGCACAACACCATCCGGGACCTCTTGGGGAGGCAGATCGCCGAACTGCAGAGAGATCATGTTGGCTGTGACCGTCTTCTCGGTGTTGTGCAGAGTGATGGCCTTGGCGTCGATTAACCCCTGGATCTTCCTTTTCAGTATATAACACGCCTTTGTCGGGTGGTGTACGTATCTGTGGAAGACGCAGTATTTGGGGTCGTTAGTATTGCCGACTTCCTGGGGTCACCTCAGCTCTGGAAGGGTGATCTTGCCACTTTTGACGAGACACTCGAATATACTCGGTATATCGTCGTCGTCGAAAGAGTAGACTTCGGCGGGCCTGGATGTCCCGGGCCTTGCTTGCGTGGTTGCCGCAATCTTTGGTCTGGCCATGTTGATTGCAGGGGTTCTTTCTCTTTGGGACCACGAGGATGGTCGCTACTAGGAGATGGCCTCTTGCCTTTGTCAGAGGCGGAGATCATGATGCCATTGTCGCGCGCCTTACGACTATTGTCTTCAGCGGCTACTGCCAAAACGATGAACGAGGGCCAATCATGGAACTGATATGGTCCTGTGAACACCGAGACCACGGGGAGGAGGTTCTTCCTGCAAATGTCTACCAACGCAGAGTCTGAAACCCCTGGAGGCATTTGTAAGGTGGCCTGACGAAAACGCTTGACGAAGATGCGAACGTCCTCCTTCTCCTTCTGTTTGACTTCGATTAGAGAGGACATAGACATGTCCATTCCTCCCTCATAGAATCGTGTGAAGAATAAAGCTCTGAAGTCCTCGAAGGAGGTAATGCAGTTGTCCGCCAAGCTACGGTACCACTGATAGGCTACTCCTGAGAGACAACCTTTGAACACCCGAGTGAGGAGGGCATCGTTCCCTTGTAGCAACACCGTCATCATACTGAAATAGTTCATGTACTGACTTGGTAATATTTTTCTCTCGAAATGAGCCATAGTCTGAGGTTTGTACTTTGGAGGGAAAGGGACCTCCTCCCAGATAGCTGGGTAGGGTTGGTTGATTCCCAGTTTCTTGAGCTGATCTTTGTGCTTTAAGACGTCGAACTGGGCCTTCAATTCCCGTACTGCCTGCATCGGATTTTCAGTCGGAAGCGGGGCTACGGAGTGGTACAGAGTTGGTTGTATGACAACTCCCGCAGGAGGCAAGGCATTCTCTGAGTGAGGAAGCGGAGGAACTGCTGACTCTTGATCTAGTGCAGGCTCTTGGCTCGGGTTGGATGGTGGTAAGTCCACCCCCACACGTATCTGAGTTGGCGGGACCGATGCTTGAGCTATGGCAGTTGCGTGCTGAGTTAGCATCATCTGGTGCATGTTCTCCATCATGGATTGCATTTGTTTCAGAGATGTCTCCAGTATAGTGATGCGTTGTTCCGCATTCTCTGATGGCGAAGCTTCCTCGCGTTCGTCTTCAACGGCGTAAGCTCCCATTTCCCTGTATGTCATCGAGGGATTAGTATAGGTCGCTGTAGAAGTCGACTCTACACTTTCTGCTTCTGATTCGGGAGCTTGGCGACCCCCAGCGTCGGAATCGGAATAGGACGAAGCTGGTTGTTGGGACCTTGCACGAGTGTTCTGGAACACTCTGGCTTCAACGTCTCTGAGGGGCTTACTGAACCTCCTTCGGCTCGGAGGTCTAGAAGGATGATGTCTTGAGCTTGACCTTCCTCTAGGTATGTGTGAAGCAATGTTCACAGATGCATACGCGGGTTCCTCTTCTTGGAAAGACAGCGAGTAGCTCAACCGGTCAAAAATCAATCGTTTTGCTTTGGAGCAGCAGCAATTAATCACAACCTTATGACTATCACAATAGTGTTCGTTAGGGGGCGTAATAGACATGTCGAAAGGTCCCCTTTCTTTACGCTTCTAGATTAGATATTTGCGCAGGTCAGGAGGGTTTCTTTCCGCCGTCTGAGCTTATTTTACGTCGAGGGACCGTGCCTGGCGTAATTTGGAGATTCACTCAGTCTGTCGTAAGGCTGGAGAGGCCCTCAGTCGGCCGTTAGCTTCCCGCGTAATCCGGAGGGTAGGCAGATCATTCTCTTGCCGGAGTAAAGGCCGAGTAGTTGAGTGTTCGCCTGCTTGCTTCCCCTTGCGGAGATCACAGCGCTCATCTGGTTCACCGTAGAGGTCAGATGTTGTCGTATGCGTGGAGCGTGATCTGTACTTCTGATTTGGCGTTGAGGCACCACCAGAGGTTTTGTCTGTACCGCGCGTAGCAGGAGACTGATTTCTGCGCGTAAAGTGCAGTCGGTACTCCGGGGTTAGCGCTGAGGCTTTGCCCGAAGTTTTGTCTGTACCATGCGTAGCGAAAGACTGATTTCTGCGCGTAAAGCGCAGTGGGTACTCCGGGGTTAGCACTGAGGCTTTGTCCGAAGTTTTGTCTGTACCGCGCACAGCAGGAGACTAAATTTTATGTGCGGGGCACGGAGGGAGCAATGCTACCACCTCATTGGTCGGAGAGATCGGAGAGATCGGAGAGTCCACAGGAACGGCGGAGGATGTCTTGGGCATCCATACTTTGCGCAGCTTCCTGTTGTTTTGGACGGAGAGAGAGTGAGAGCTACCCCCAGTCCGAAGCATGTCTTCGTAGGTGGACTGGTCAAAATGAATGACCAGTGTCTTCTTCGCGGTTCCTACAGATACCGCATCGTGTTGAGCAATTACTTCCTCGTCAGAAGAGAAAGATGTCCCCAGCAGAGTCGCCATCTTGTTTGTGGTATTAAACGAAAGGATGAAAGTGTGTTTCAATGACAGGGTTTATACGAGACCCGTGCCCTTTGGTTTACAAATAAACTTGTACAATTTGATCCTATACGAGGACGTGGGAGTACAATTTATTTAATCTGGGTATAAATTGCTATAGGTGTCTGATCTGCAGTCGATCACTTTAGCCCTTGGACTACACGATGTTGAAGAAGTGCCGTGGAAGATGGAAAGCAGCTTCGAAGGTTGCAAAGGAGGGTGGATGCACGATGCCAAAGTCGTCGATCCCTGCTCTTTGCCTGTGCTCTGGATTCCTCTCTCCTTCTCTCTCTCTCTCGACCTCTCTTTCCAAGTCTTCGACCTCGTTCGATCTTCAAGTTGGAAGTTTCGACCTTGTTCGATTCTTCTTTCAAAGTTTCGACCTTGTTCGATTCTTCTTTCAAAGTTTCGACCCGGTTCGATTCTTCTTTCAAAGTTTCGACCCGGTTCGATTCTTCTTTCAAAGTTTTGACCTCGTTTCCCATTGATAGGGGTCTCTATTTATAGAGTTTTGGTGACAGTGACCACTCCGTCGGTGTAACAACCGAGGAGTGGACAGTACAGCACCCTTTTACACAACGGTTAAAATAACCAATGCCTGCGTGTAAATGACCTTTTGAGTGAGCATGTGACATGTGTCCAACTAAGGGGACAAAACGCGTATATCTGCTGCGAAGATCACGGCGTAGAAGCCACATAGGTAGGTATCCCTTGTATAGAAAAGATTGGCGTAGAAGCCAAATGACTGTCACCCTGGCGTAGAAGCCAAAATAGGCATAGAAGCCGAACAGGCGTAGAAGCCGAATAGGCATAGAAGCCGAACAGGCATAGAAGCCGAACAGGCGTGGAAGCAGAACAGGCATGGAAGCCGAATGGTCGTAGAGACTGAGTGGGCGTAGAAGCTGCGTGAGCACAGATCCTAAATGGGCGTAGAAGCCGTTGCGTACCGTGCCAGAGTGCTGATGTGGACGTCTTCGCCGGAATTACTGCTTTCGAAGATGTAATCAAATCTTTTACAGAGATTTGCCATCATCCCGTGCATTAAATGCGGAGACGTATTTTGAAGGTCTGCAGCTCTTCTGTGTATCCGTTACAGAGATGTGCCTTGAGGGAAACTGTCACCGCTCTGTGCAATTTGACGTAGAGACGTGCCTCGGGCCCTGTACGAAGTACAGCTTTTGACGTGGCAGGCGGTTTGTCTACTGCGGAGCGTAAGACAACTCATGTTTGCCTGTGTAAAACAAGGCAGCGTATTCCCTTGTACGCGAAAGGGCGGTTTATGCTGAGGGGACTTCAGTAAACGACGGTTTGGTGATATTTTAACCAAATCCTCTGCATTAAATGCAGAGATCCGCCATCATACTGTGGGGTGCGTCCCGAGGGGTCTGCCATCGTTTCCAGCCGTCGTCTGGGTAGCCGTGCAGCACTTTTTATCAGGAGTCAGAGGCCAGGTTCACTGCGTGACTTGACAGGTTCATTTCGGGGAAGACAAAGCGTTCCTCGTACGCATTAACGCTGCTTTGAGAGCGGCTGAGTTTTACGCCATGGAGGCGATGAAGAACTCTGTTTTACGCTGGAGCGGCCTGGACGTACTGCACTTACGCGGATGGTCCTTTGAGCTTACACTTCATGCTGTGTTTGCACGTTTTGATGGCTCTGAAGGCCTTTGTTTATGCTGCTCTGCGTCAAGAGGCTGCGTAGATTTTCTCAGCGTATTTTTCATGCTTCTACAGCAGCAGCCACCACCTTAACCATCTCAGCCACCAGCCTCACCATCACTACCACCCCAACACCACCAGCAACCAACCCTTGCACCACCGCCAACCGCAGCTACCGCCAACCGCTGCTGCTGCTGCTGCAACTGCTGCCGAGACTGTTGCTGCCGCTGCTGCTTCTCTGTGCACCGCCGGAGCTCCATCCCCTCGTCGGAGAACTGGACGTCGATGAGTATCGATCCCCTCGACCACGACTAGGTATTGCATGTTTATTTTAATTAAATTTCATGTATCGTGGTATCAATGTTTCGTCAAATGGACACGTGTAAAGTAAGGTGAACCCTAAGGGCAACAAGTGTGTGTGAGTGTGTTCATTTAGATTAGTAATTAATAATTAGTAATTACTCAAATAATAAATGACTTGTTAATAAGAACTTTAGGATTTACTAAAAACCTAGACATTGACCAAGTACACCTTAACATGATAATAAGGACATGTATTTTTGTACAAAACGTTAGTTCGTAACAGGACTTTGGTAAATTGCTGCCTTGAAGTACACGGTAATTGAGGACAGGACATGTGTACTTCTTAGCTGCGTACACACCCAACTCTGTTAGTTGACCAGCGTGACCCTTGCGTCAGTGCCTAAGAAGCAACGTAGTATTTCTGTGCGTATTACTTTAGTGTCTGATGATCGAATTACTATATTATATTATATGTATAGGATTGCTGGACCAGTCAGGAGAGACTTTAGGAGCAAGTTATTGGCATTCACAGCTTGAGGTTGCCATATTTACTGTTTAACTTAAATTATGCAAATATTGTATGATATCTTGTTGCATTATTTTATATAACTGTGCGCGTCCGAGATTGACTCGGGTGCAGTCGACGAATGCGTCGATGAGTAGTGTACTTGACCTAGTCACTAGCAGACTCACCCCCCATTGTGAGGATACTCTGATATTTTCTCAGACCTGACACTTATACATGCATCACGGTGACAAACTCATGTTGGGATGCGGGTCCGCGTACGCGACTAGCTATCGGTGCGTGTGACATGCATCACGGTTTAGTACGTAATCAGGGTTATATAATTAGTAGAGACTTGGCATATAGATACGTGGTATGCACGTCGTGTATTCGACTTGTATATCTATATTTGGGCGGGGAGGACAGATAGTAGGCATATGGGATACACACATTAGAATCCGGAGGATCCACGGATCCAATGACTTCATTTATACAGATACCGCGTTCTTCGGAGCGATACGGACGTATATATTGCAGATACCTCATTCTTCGGAATGATGGACGTTACATGTACATATACCACGCTCTTCGGAGTGTTGAACATTATGCCTACACCTACCCATACGTACCAATGTTGTCCTCACATTGCATTCACTTAGATGGTTAGCACACCCTTTATTTTATTCAGTATTTATATATGGCATGCATTTTTGTATTACGTCCCTCTGAGGACCTGGTTCCCTTCCAGATTTGGACGAGGAATATTACCCTACAGTGTACGGACCCGGACAGGAGACGAGGTACACATCCGAGGAGGAGCTAGAGGTGCTTCCATCAGAGTTCCCTTGATCATTAGTAGGCCTTCCGCCTAGGATTGGAGCATCATTATCTAGTCAGCCGATGCCCTAGTCATTACTCTTTTATCTGTCTTTCAGTACTTTTATTTTGTTATAGTAGTGGGTTTGTTCCCACCAGACATTTGGGATTGTACTATGACATTTCATACTGGCATTTATCTTCCAGTATTTATTTTAGTATTTCTTGTTTATATTGTGGATGAGATTAGATTACCTGTTTGATGTAGTATTGGACTTGTTAGTATTTTAGGACAGCGGAGTACACTTCATAGGATCCATTAAATTGGGTAATCCCTCGGAGACATATTAGCTGCACGTGGCCTGGTTTCATGTATTTTGGAACTGGGGTGTGATAAGTAGATGGAAGGGTGTGTCAATGTATGCAAGTATCAGGTCTTAGAGTAAGGTTGGCATACTTATGTGAGGTATTAGTTGCACTCTAGTTCAGGGTATATAGGTATAAGAGTGTATCATGTACCATGAGTGCAGGGTTTTTGGAAGGTAAACTGAACGTTGTGTCCGTTGTGCATTTGGATGTACAAGTGTTTAGGGGTATGTGCAGTAGTGTCATTGTGTTTAAGGTAATATAATGCCAGTGTTAGTAAGGTGTAAGGTTGTTGGAGTGAGGGTATAGTACTAGGTATTGATGAGTGTTGTTAGTGTTAGAAATGTTGAGATATTAATAGGTAAGTAATGATATATTAGTTATAGGCCATGGTAATGGGTCCTAGTGTAGTTAATGGGTTGTCGATATTAGATATCAAGTTAGATATTGGTATTAAGTTATATTGTATATAGTATTGTGTAATTTATATATGTATAGATACTAATACCATATTAATGAGATTATAGGTATATTGATATCACAAGGTATCCAATACCTAGTTTTAGTTAGTATGGCTAGTATCATGTAAATACCCACCTAATAACTTAGATATTGGCTAGTACAACCTAGAAATGACTAGTTTGACTAGTTTAACCTAGAGTTGACCTAGTTTGACTGTGTTTGACTTAGAAGTAGCCTAAGGACCTAGAATTTGACTAGTTTAACATAATTATCATTTCAAAATACTGTGTTGACTCTTATTTTATTCTCCTTATATGATATTTGTGCATTTTTCTTCCTTATAGATTTTGTGATTGAGTATTCATATTTATTGAGTTATCATTATGTGTTGATGATCATTATTGATAGATTGTCTAGAATACCAATACAACGTTCTATTGCCGATGCTGTGGCGTAGGCTGGATGTACCCATGACCCATGCCCAATTATTCAGGGACAGAGTGTGACAGTCTCCCTCTGCGAGTGCTGGAAAATCTGTTGTGCCACAGGTGGCCTAACTGGACCTCTCTGGTCTGGTGCTCCACAGATTGGAGGTGCAGCGGGACATTCTCGCATCTGGTGCGCAGCTGATCCACCAAATAGACATACCTTCAGTCTCCTCCTGCAGACATTCCAGGTATGCCTAAACTTTTTACAGTATGCACCAATAGGTGCTCTCTACATCTTGCTCTGTGGTTTCTACTGAATTGGAGCTCTAACCGGTGGGTGGTACTCTTGCTGAGGCTGGAAAACTCCCTGCTGAAAATGGGGATGCTTCGTCGGTCCCGAGCTACCAGCACCTCCAGTTGAATCACGTGTCCTTTTGGGTCTAAGGCCCAGATACACCTCGACCCTTTGAGCCTCTGCCAATATATAAGCATAAGTTGTATGGGCCGAAGAGTTGTGAACCTTGACCTCCTGGACCAAACCCACTCGGAACCGTCGTGCCCTATCCTCCGTACCCCTCATCATGTACTCTGCGAATCGGCCCATCCTACCAAACTCCGTAGTGTACTCATCCACAGACATACCGAATTGTTCCAAGTTCTGGAACTGGCAGTGAACACAAGTCAATAGTAGCACGAAAAGGGAAAGATATACTAACGTCTTCGGATGTTGAAATATACATCACCAACGTTTTCAGAATAGATAAAAAAAGTCAGAAAACACTACCGATAAGTCTAATTTAGATACGGAGGCAAAAACGACAGTTTCATATCAAAACAAAATCTGCTTGTGGCCCACTTTGCATCAAAAAATGTGCCAAAACTAAATGTTTGTATATTCAACATATTCTAGGTGAAACAAAGTCTAAATGATGATACAAACTCAACGGTATGTCCATGTTTGGATTCTGATGAACCGATCACAATATCGCCCGTTTAATCGGATCGTGTGGCCCACAAAACGATGATCCGGTCGACTATCTCAGAATCGAATGAAACTTGGGTCATACTAGTCTTTATAATTAGTATTTATTAATTAATATTCTGAATTATAAGTTATACCTTAAAGTAAACTATGTTTGCAATTTTCGGAATTCGTGGAACGCAAATCGAGGAATTCTATTGACCAAAAAGTCAACCGATAAAAACCTAAAATTTGAGTATATGCACATGTAGATTTTTGCGTCACAAGAATGCTAAAATTGATGGTTCACAAGAATCTCGAATCGATTGCGAGATATCGGAGTTATGGTTTTCAAATTAACGTTTTGGTGGTTTACCAGTCACCTAAGATTTCTATGAATTAAACAGAATATAAAACAAACCTAGTAAATTATAGAAAATTATACATTATATATCTCTATGTCAGGTTTATGAAACATCAAATGTATCATGAAAACAAGTTCGGGATCTCCCGTAATCTCAAAAACAGTTAACCGAAAAGGTGCCTCGGACAACCGACACTAAAACAATTTTCCAGAATTATAGGTTTTGAATTACAGAAAAATAATTAGATATTCAAATTTTTTACCTCGATACGGTTCCAATAAAATATGCCACATGAATCGGATATCGGGATTGGTGGCAATGAATTTACGAATGCCGAAGAACTCAAAAATCTCGTATAGAGCAAACCCTCTCTCTTCTCTCTAAAATAAATTCGACAAAAATTAGGGTTTAATATAGTATATATAGAGGCGGCTGACTAGACTGCTGATTATATAAATGACCGTGTAATACAGTTTTTAATTACAAAAAATATTTATTAATTTAGTTTAGCTCTATTAAACTCCAAATAAATCATAAAAAAAATCCAAAAAATCTAGAAATATATATAAGTTTTTTAAACCTAAAAGACATAAAAATATTTCTAAAACTATATGTGAGCCTCTAAGAGCTATAACTAACACAGCGTTACATATTTTTGGGTATTGTGACAGTTGTAACATGTGTTTATGTGCAACTCTCACGATTTTTAAGAAAATTTCCAATAATTATAATTACTAAAAAATAAGAATAAAAAATAGGGGGATTACAGTGGCTACCGCTTGTATACTTTTGCCGATATACCATCGGTATACCAGTCATATAGAATTCTCTATGGTTTTGTGTTATGTCTCTTACGTATGATTTATTGGCATATTGCCAGTATACCGTCAAAATTGACACAAAAAGTACCATAACTTTCTCAATAGGCCTCCTATGAACACAAAACCAAATCCTATGGGTAGCCTATGCATATGGGTTAATTTTTTATGGTTAAATCTCATATTTAGAACCTAAATTAAGGGGAAAAAACTGAATTGTACCTATTGGGAGATGGATTCCCAATGAAACCTCCAAAATTGGTGAAATTGGATTTCAACTTGTAGATCCTTGCTCCTCTTTGTAGATCCTTGCTTCCTCCTTCTAGATCCTTGTTCTTCTAGTCTCCAATGGTGATTTGGGAAGGAATTGGATAGAAATTTGGTAGAGATTTGATGGAATTTGGTTGAAAAAAATTCTAGATCTAGATTTGGAATAAAAAATAAAGAGAGAGAAAGTTATCATCCCCTTTATATAGGCCTCACTTGCCCCCTCCCTCAAGCTACTATATAAAGTCTAAAATACCCCTTGGAGCCTCTCATGAAAAAATTAATTAAAGAGGGAAGATTCTAGTCTAATGGGTTTAACTTAATTAATCATCCTCATAATAAATGGCTTCTAATTATTGGGCTCAAATCTAACTAAAATTAAATGTTGGGTCCATGGATCTATTCTAATAAGTTAGGTCCACTACACAAGTCCAAAAATAAATCTAACATGCTAAAAATAAATAAATAATACAATAAATAAATATTTAACATGCACAATATTTAAATAATTATCAAATGACCAATATACTCTTTCCTAGAAAATGTGGTAGTGACAAGTCTACCCCCCTTAGAATAATTTTGTCCTCAAAGTTTAAGGGTGATCGTACTCCTTCTAGGTCAAACCCCCAGCAATCATAGTCTAATAAGGTCTTATCTAAAATCACACAAAGAATAATACTATGCAAAGAACAACATGCATGGTCATGGTCTCTGTCTGTCTTTATTACTGTTGTCTCTGTCAGGTTATTCTATTAGCTACACTAACTATACAACACAAGCATCCAAAAAGTACTAAAAAAGTAATCAATCAAAATAGATGGAAGGAACAGAAAGAAAGAACAGAACTCGCTAACCCATCAGCTGTAGTATCGGTCTCTTCGACCGTCATCACAAATGCTCTGCCCTGCCGAGGTAGCTCCCTCTGCGGGTGATGAGCAATCTGCGGTGCTACAGGTGGCCTAACTCCACCTATCTGCCCTCGATCTGCACCCTGGCCTAGACGTTGAAGTGTCCAGAGTCAATCCTTCACCATATACTCCGTTGATCCATAATGTAAGCATGCTCCAAGTCTCTTCCGGCATATCTCCCAAGTGTGCCCAATCTTCTTACAATAGGTGCATTGTGGAGCCTGTTGCACCTGTCTCTGAGGCTGCTGTGGTATCTGCTGTACTGGAGCTTGTACTGGAGCAACAATCGGCTCATGCATCTGATATTGCTGCTGATAACTCTGAACTGTACTGGAAATTGCTATTGCTGGAACTGCGGCCTCTTTGCCGGTCCCACACTGCTACTGGCACCCCAAAACATATTACGGTCCCTCTTCGGCTTCAAGTTCCACTCCCACTCGACCTTGCATGCCTCTGAAAGTATCTTAGAATACATCTCATAGAAAGACGGAATAAGAATCTTCACTTCCCAATTCAGACCCTCGCGAAAACGGATAGCCCGAACTTCTGGCTCCCTCATCAAGTACTCCGCAAATCGGCTCAGCCTTCCGAACTCTGCGGCATACTCCTCTACGGACATGCTCCCTTGTGTAAGGCTCTCAAATTGCCTTCCTAATTCCAATTTGTCCGTCCGAGTAAAGAACTTCTTCTTAAAAAGATCCTTGAATACTTTCCAAGACTGCCCCGTATCAGTAAGAATTGGCTTATTCCTGAACCAAGTGCGGGCAACGTCGAATAGTTGGAGTCCTACCGCCTCAATCTTCAGATCCTCCGCAAGATGGGACACCTTCATGAGATGCTCAATATCTTCAAGCTAATCGTCAGCATAGACTATACCCTCTGTCCCCTTGAAAGCTCGAGGCTCAAGCTTTTTAAAATTTTGAATATTGCCTGGTTCGAGATGAACATCATGTGGCTGTGGAGGAGCCTCTCTCTAAACTGCTGCAATAGCTACCTGATGGGCATTTTCCTACTCTATCGTATCGTATCTGACTGCCTGTGCTGGGCCTCTATTTGTGCCCTCTGTAACTCCATCATCTCTCTAAACAGTACAACCATCGGCACGGTATCTCTTAAAAATGGAGGTGGTGGAAGTCCCTCAGAAGCAACTGGAGTAGTCCTTGGAACAGGTGGAGGAGAACCTCCGAAGGCAGCCGAGACTCCTACGTTAACTGATATTGTAGGAGGTACAAACCCTACTGCCTGAGTGAAAGATTGAGAGGTGGCAGACCTCGCAGAAACTGCTCCCGATCGATAGGATCTAGTCTTCGGCGGCATCCTGAAGACAGATCGAAACAAAAGAGATCAATTCGACACAAGAAAAGATATTATCAAAGAAGGACAACAATATTCAAGGTATTCAGAAGGAATCAAAAGTAGCGATTCAATTCAGATTGGAGTTCCTAGTTGTGATTGAGTATCCCTCTCTTAGCCTAGTATCCTATGTCCTATATCCTATCGTAGGCTCGCAGTAGTACAACTAAGTCGTCACACTATCACGACATCGCACTGTTGCGAAGCCTGACCTACATGGGCCACCACTAAAAATGTGTCATGACCCGCACCCGGTGTAGGGATGCAAGTCGGGAACAACGCCCAGCCTACGCCGCAGCATTGGCGGTAGAACGCTGTCTTGGTCAACTATACTATCTAATTATCTCACAAAATGTATAATCTTCCAATAATATCTCAACTCTAAGAAGAGAGTAATCAACTTAATTCAACACAATACTCAATCACATTTCTATGGCACGAGAAGATATCACAGAAGTCTAACATAACTATGCAGTTAAAAATATAACAATAACAAATAGAAATAATATCCAAACACAAATATATGCCAAAAATAAATCCGGTATCAAAATGCTAAAGAGAAGTAACTATGCTAACTAGTGAACCCGGCTAAATTTTCCGACAGTTACTCCAGAACTAGTGAGTCTAAGTCTGCACCATCTATAGGCTGAGGTCCATAGTATATCGGACACCAATCTTCCGGATCCTCTGAAAAATATTTTTCAGTCAGGAATGGAGCGAAGTACAACCCAATAGCAGTTTCAAATAATTGACAAAAACTATAAAGCAGTAAAATAGAAGATGTTATCTACGATAGGAATATAACTGATAATCAAGAACAATGAGAGAATATGCAATACTAGCAACAAAATATAATCAATGCGTACAAGAATAAAGGGATGAACTGTAATGTCAGAAATAGAATAAGGTAATCAATGAACTGAATAATGGAACCTACAATAACTACGTGTTTTGAGATACTAACTAAATATGTGATCGGCCTGGGAGATTCAATGATTACACTAAGAATCTAACTCAACCATACATGAATTACATGGTTAGTTAGTAGCCAATGATTATACTACTAGCCGATAGTTTCTTGATCACATATTTAATTGGTATTTCCCCCATGTCCCGACTGATATGATGGATCGAATCATGACACGTCACTAGCCAATGTATCCAATGTTCAATCTACAATATTCAATGTTATCCAATACCAACAAGGACAGTATCCGATACCATCTCCATAATCAAGGTAACATCCCATGATTGACGATCCAATAACAATACCAATCTGTGTACCATCGTGTCAAGAATCATAAGTAGTCACTGGTGTCACAGACCTATGTCACGCCCCGATCTCCCGCAGGCTAATCGGCCGTCCCCGCTAGGCGGGAATCACCCTCGCCAGTGCTCCCGCGGGACGATCGCTTTGACCCATCCGGGCGTGATGCCACACGAGCGTGAGCCACGCCTGTGCAAGGCCATGGTTCGTTGGCTGGCGGTAAGAGTTCTAAGCCACAGAGTCGCACAGATTGTCCAAGTGCAGCGGAATCATAAACGCACAGCGATTTGGTAACAGGTTCACTGAGTCGACAATATAGCGGAAGCATTGAAACATAAGTTAAAGTAAAGCAAGCTCTTTTATTGATGATAACAAGTGTTACAGGCGGCGTATAGCCGAGATTACAAGTCGCTCAAGCCTCTCTCTCTGAAACAGTAAAAACGTGCCAAGTGGCTACAATTGTGGAATGATTGTATAGGCGATGTTCAAGCGATGTTCACAACATTATGTCTTGTATATGTGCTTCAGTTCCGGACGCACCGTTGCTTCAGAGTGATTTCCACACCTTAGCACACACGACGAAGGCATCCGCACCGAACGAGGTTCTCCCGTATCCTGCATACAAACTGGTGGATTATCAGTACATTGAATGCACTGGTGGAGAAGCTACTCGCCCGCTCGACAAATCCAAACACGTAATATAAGTTCCGTGCACAACTATTAAGTTGTCTTTCTAGTTGCCTTAGGATCAGTTTTATGCAAATATTGAATAGCCTAGTTCGTGTGGCAGTGTGCCGTACGATATGAGAGAAAACACGGCGAGACTTACCAACTTACCATTTTACCTTCCCTGTCCAAGGCAAACATTGTTAATTCAAGCACGGGCAAGTATAAACATTCAGGGGCATTCTTAATAAAAACCAAGCAGTAGCATATACGATACGAGGGTCGTTATAACATGATCGTTCAGGTGTTCAGTTGATGCGATGCAATAACTCGCACGCGGATAGCCGCTAAGCGAGGATGACTTATTTATCTATTATTTTATAAGCAAACATGCAACAGGTTTAGATATACATGATGATCACTGGCTTGATTGCCATAATGGACTCTAGTCTATGACGAAGATGGTTTGCTACGTGCAAGAACGTGAGGCACCGCATACCATCCTATCCAAGTACGTGAGACTAAACGTGAGTTCCGTCCGGAGCCGGAATGGTGCCAGTGCCCCAGCAGCCGCCCGCAGGAACTATACCTTGTGCACAAGTTGTCCGTGATCCAAACATTAGCATTCATTCGCCCGAAGGCTACATTAATAAGCATTCGCCCGAAGGCTACGTTAACAAGCATTCGCCCGAAGGCTACGTTATCCGCCCGAAGGCTACGTGAATATCTGCCCGGAGGCTACGTGAATATCAATCATTCGCCCGAAGGCTACATGAGTACAAGACAAGCAGTATTACATGATTCATTTTATTCAGTGAATGACTTTTGCCTTGATGCAATTCTCCTGGGGCAGAAATTGCCTTGGTGACCTAGCGGTCCCGAATACTTGCAGGTTTATTCAGGCACGGGACGACTACTTAGTAGTCTCTCGGGGTTTGAATGAAAACATGGCAACATTACAAGCAGACAAGCATGCGTTTCTAAGGGACAAAAGCAGGCACGTTGCTCGGACCCGAAGGTAAGCCGAGAGGTAAAACCGTTAGGGAACTTAGCATACGAGGGTCTGAATATAATCAGTATTTCATTTCCATGTTCTAGCAAGCAATACAAGTTGGGATTATTCCCTTAGCTAGGTGCGTTGGATTTATTAGCATGCAGGGGGTGATTCACCTAGCGACTAGCATGTATTTTCCAGATTTTATGTGTGCTGGCTAAGCAAAGACAAGTTCACCGTAGCCACCCATCTTAGCGATGATTCGCCTCGGTAGAGCGATACGTCAAGCGAGCCTCTGAAAGCCTAAGCCGGATTCCTGTAGGGGCAAGTCTGGATATCCTTTGCTTCTTTGGTTGAGGCAAAGCGGGTCGGGACAGTTGCACTTTTGCCGTTTGAATCGACAGTCCGCTAGAGCGGAACGGAGTGTTACAACCTATATATGGAATATTGCATTAATACAAGTTTTTGGGAAAGAGAATAAATTAAACTAGTCAACTTCTAGGTCATAAAGTCATTTCTAAGTCAAAAGTTAAACTAGGTCAACTCTAAGTCAACTATAGTCAAACTATGGTCAAACTATGGTCAACTACCTATTTCTAGGTTGCATAAGTCTAATACAAAAATATTGGGTTCAAATACTAAAGTCTGGGTCACAAAATTATATCTTAGGATACCATATCTTTGGATACGTAAATCAATAGGTAAAACATACATACACATATTTTCAAACAATATTAATATATATATACAATCTTAATATTAAATGGATACCTTGGTTTTGAACCAACTTGGTATCACAAAACTAAACCAATATTGATACCCAAACCCAATACCTTGGATATCCCCAATTATCTTTGTAAAATCCCTAATTCTAAAAAACTGTATTTACCCTTTTAATTAATTATTTAATTAAATTATAGTAATTAGTAGTTAAATAGAGGAAATAGAATTTATTTAATTTTATTTTTAGGTAATTGCGCATTTAGAGGTTTTATGGACCAACTGTAATTTTTCCTAATTTATTCCATGTAGGAGACCCTATGGACAGTTGATAGCTTAAATGGTATGCACTAAAATAATTTCTAGAATTTATATATATATATATATATATATATATATATATATATATATATATATATATACACACACACATATATAAGGGCTATTAAAAGGAATTAGAAACTAGAAAAGAAAAAGAAAGAAAAAGGAATTAGAAATGAAATAAAATAGAAATAGAAAAGAAATAAAGAAATAAAAGAAAATAAAAATAAAAATAAATCCTAATGGATCTAACCCGCAACCCGTTATTCCCTACCCGTTAGGAAAACTTTAGCAGCAGCAGCTACTACTTTTAACCGCGCGGACGAATCCTTCCCCCCTCGCGTTCCCTTTATATACATATACATCCATCTCTTTCTCAAACCCTAACCCTAAATCTTCCTCTTCCCTCGACCCTTGAGCCGCCGTCGCCGCCCAGACACGACGCCGCCGCTTGGACGCACCGCGCCGCCGACATCCAGCAGCCACCGTTCGCGCTCCGTCACGCCAACGCCAAGCGCGCGCGACAGATTTATAACAGCAGCGAAGCTCTGTTCACGCCCTGTTTTCCGCCGCCTCACTCGACCAAACTTGACCCCGTCTTCACCGGTATGATCCTCACTTAACCCCCTTCAATATCTGTATGTTAGTTGACCTCGAACAACGCACAAACCTAGGTAAAAATTGACGTCAAGTCGATGAAAAACTACGATTTTTAATTCCAGAAATTCTGTTGCGACTACATATGTTCACGGATTCGTATCTCCTACCACAGAGATCCGAATTCGATTTTTCTTTTTGGTATGCGTAAACCACTTGACCTAATTTATTTTCTGTCAAATACATTATTTTATTTGCTGTTGTATGTTAAATTAAATCAGATAGAAAAACCAAAAAATATACTTTTTGGCAAATTCTAAAAATTGCGATACAGAGCGTGCCCAGCCAAACGGGACCGCCCCGTCGTGTACCAAGTGTACCAAAAGGTGCGCACAATATACCCAGACATGTGGACTTTTGCGAAAACTAATTTGGACGCGTGTGTGCGTCGAAATCAGCCCGTATCCGCAAAATTTTCCCGTATCGCAACTTTTGCAAAAGCCCTGCGCATTTAGTGCATGCTCGTCAGATTGCGATAAAACTTGTGCCACTGGACTCGTGGTAACACGCTGGTCCTGTGACCCAATTTTCACGTAATTCTGAGACAGTTGACCAAGTCGCCAATTGGCGGGCCCCACGGTTGACTTTTTGGGCAAAATTGTATTCGGCTCACCGGAATCCACATTTGGACATACCGTTGAGTTCGTGCTGACATTTAGAGTTTGTTTGACCTATAATTTGTCCCATTTAGAGACTGTTACCCTTGGCACGCTTTTTGATGCAAAGTGGGCCACACGTGGACCCCATTTTGACCCGAAATAACCGTTTTGCCCCTGTATCCAAATTGGATGAAAGGATAGTATTTTCTATCTATTTCACTTATTTTGGGAACGTTGGTGATGTATATTTCAGCACCCAGAGACGTTTGTTCTGAGACCGTAGCTTCTGATCTTGTGTGCTTGACATCTTGACGTTACATTTTGCAGCTTCTTGCCAAACAAGTATACCTTGCCATTGTACTGTTATTCATATTCCATATGTTGCATGCATCTTTATTTTCTGTCTTTAGTTCATATATTTTAACTGTTATATAAAATGCGCGTCCAAGGAAACTTGGGTGCAACGACGGTGTCGTCGTAATTGTTTTTATTATGTATATGCATTGACCTTGTTTATGAGACCGCCCCATTATCATAAAGCATCATTAGGTTTCATTTGACTGTGACACATTTTTACACGAGTTGTGAGTCTCATATAGATCACGGACGCACGTATTGACTGATCATCGGTACGTGAGGGACGTGCGTTAGGGATGACTGCAGATAGAAACTTTGTATGCTTGAAGACTTAGCAGTTATTAGAAGTCCATGGACATAGCCTATTGTAGTACGGTGGTCCAATCCTTGTCCTTGTTTGGTTGCAGGATTGGACTATTGTACTAAAGATAGGCTATGAACCAAATCATGTCATGGATGTGACATGCTTAGAGCATGGGGTGGGGAGAACAACAAGTACCGCATTTGGGCTCCTTTGCACTTTTCTTTCTGTAACCCGGAAGCTCCGCTGGAGATACGGGCGGTGATGACCCTTATATATTATATATTACAGGCGACCTCTGCCGTTCAAAAGATGGCATGCTTTGTAGGCCCCTGATTCTCCGAGAGACTCATGCCAATCCCATTTATGGCCAGATAGCCCACTTGTTAGAAAGTTGTTCTCAAACTGCATTCACTTAGACGGTTAGGCGACCCATTGGATATTTATTTCAGTACCTTATTGGCATACTTTTATGTATCTTATTATGTCCCTCTGAGGACCTGGCCCCTTCCAGGTGTAGCTATTCTTGAGTATTTGGAGGAGCGCAGATCCGGACTGGTTGCTTATATTTGAGGAGATCTTCCCTTCGAGCCTCGTGATTATTGGTGATGTACTTATGTTATGTTTGTTTTTATATTCTAGTTCGACAGTGGATTTGTTTCCATCCGACTATCTTCTTTAGATACTTTATATTGAGATCTAGTTATATAGATATTGGTTATTTATTTATATTGATTTTCTATGGATGAGATTTAGATTGTACACTGTGACTTGTGATAGATTTATACCACTTATGGATTTGATATTCATATAACAGCGTACGCGTGTGTTATGGCTTCCATACATTGAAGTTGCCATATATATGCGCCTGGCATGCTTACGTGTCCTAGTCCTACGTATTTTGGGACTGGAGCGTGACACGTTTTTAGTGGTGGCCCATGCAGGTCGAGAGCATATTGTCTCGGTTACGTTACTGTACCGAACAAGCCTGCGTATAGGAATAGAGTATAGGATCTCATCCACTATTGACTATGACTCACATTCTTCCAATATGTTCTATTTAAATAGTTGCATCCTGCTTGATTCATGTACTTCCCTAATAGTTCCTTGAGTATATCCCCCTCCTAAAATATAAAAGTCCCTATTGTTAGATAATAAGTAAGGTAACCTTCCTATTAAGAGTACAACTAGAGTGTTGACACACCACTAAGTTTAGAATATCTAGTGAACTCTAGAATTCCTTATCTATAGATTGGTTTACCATTACCCCTTGATATATTATGAAGACTTGAGAGTAGTATAGACAGTTATGTGCCCGATCCGATATGCTCTGATATGTCTAGAGGTAGGTATAGTAGTCAACTATATATCTCAATCCACGTAAAGTAATCATGCGAAGAGCGAACCAAGCGCACCAAGGTTAGCTAGACCTTAATACACTGATTCTAAAACGTATTAGTGTATGCATCCACTAATACATGTGTTGTGAACAAGCTCGATAAAGAAATAAGCTTGCAAAACTAGGCTATAATATAGCAGCATGAGTCAAGGTAGTCTATAAATATAAATGCGCTAGATCATGATGAAAGAAGGTACCAATAATTCAAGTTCAAAAACAAAATAAAACAACCCACAAGCAAGACTCTACAATCTCTACAGTCGTCAAAGCCGCTAGTCGACCCATTTAGGATTATGGGCCTCTAAGTTCTACAGTCAGAATAAAAGTTATCTTCTCACGCAAGTCTAAAGTTTGTGTCATCCTAGTTCACTTCCTCAATGGGTCAATAGGGCTAGGTGGTACTAAATTGTGAGACATACTACCCAACTTAAAACAATAAACTAATACTGAAATCGTCTTAAGGATACCGTAGAAACTCTTCTTAAGGTCTACGAGAAGGGGTCTTGGTACCTATTAGGATATCCTCCTATATTACATAGGTCATGGTCGTCTTAAGCCTTAGTCTTAGTGCTTATAGAATAAGTGTCGATAGTGAGGATAGAAGAGTTACTGGCTGTTAAGGGGAAAGTGATCTAACTTGTATCGAGGTGGGGGTACTAATTACGTGATTTAACACTAAGGGATAATCATCGGGTCACAATCTACAAGGTTAACTCAAACTTATCGAACTCTAACTACCAAGCACAAAATTTTCAATTCAAGACTACAGCTATAATCCTAGCAAACTATGGGTCCTTAACAGGGAATAAAATTACTGGGCCTACTATCAAAAGTGTCAGGTGGCACAATTGAAAGATGGAGGAAAGAAGAACATAATTTAGTCGTTTCGCATTAGCGAATGTTAAGGTCGCAGATGAACAACATATAAAATTAAAATATGGGGCTCTTGATAATATTATGGTTTCCTAAGGGGAAGGTGGCGAGCAATTCTCCGTGTTTGAGGTATGATCTCATGGGGAATGTCATACTCGTTGCTCTGGGCTTCCTGAGGTACTGTCTGCTAATATCACGACAAGAACCTATATCCTAACACTATCTCTCTATGCATATTAGGTTCAGTCCTAACATTCGATCTCAGATTTCTATTGGTTCCTCAAGACTGGGGTCAAACACTAGGGTCAAATCTCTAACTAGCTCTTAGCAGTGTCTATACTACTCTTAGGTCATTCATGACTTCATGAATATAACAAGAAATAATGGTAAATTATTCTATAGGTGAGGGACGCTAGAGTTCATTAAGCGTTCTACTTAGGGGTGTGTCAATGTCCTAGCTGTACTCTTAATAGGAGGGTTACCCTACTTATCATCTAACAATAGGAACTTATATATTCTAAGAGAAGTTATACTCAAGAAACTAATAGGGAAGCACATGAATCAAGCAGGATGCAATTTATCCGAATGGAATGGATTGGAAGGAGGATGAGTCATAGTCAGTGTGGATGAGATCCTATACTCTAATCCTATTTGTAGGCTTGCTCGGTCCCTAAGTTGAAACCGAACAATTTAGTCGTAGACCTGCATGGGCCACCACAAAAATCATGTCACGCCCCAGTCCCAAAATACCGAGGGACTAGACACGTGGCAATGGCCAGCAGTACGCACCGATGGACAAACCCAATTTAATGGATCCATCAGGGCATACTTAAGCTGTAAAACAAAGTCTACGACAATCATGGCACAACTAATCTCATCCACACAAGATATAAAATATGATCCACAGAATAATAAGGAATGTAAATCATCAGCTAGTCTCAACAAAGTGCTTCGGAGAACAACCCGATAAATATCTGATACATGGTTCAACATACCAGAAATAAATGACTGAAATAAATAAATAAATACTGAGCAGGGAACATGGATGCTCAGGAGAAGTCTTCGGCTAACACCTCATCCTCGGATGGCGGTACAGCTCCTGGATCAGCTCCTGCTGCGGTCCCGTATACCTCGGGATAGATCTCGTCCTCAAATCCTGGGGACATAATCCATATCCAGGTCCTCAGGGGACATAGTAAGGTACAGATAATAATACAAGCCAAAATATAAGCAGTGCAGCAAATAATGAGACAAATAGGGCAAGTAAGTAACCATCTATGTGAAAATGCAAGTGAGAGCAGCACGAGTACTCAGGCTGAGCCACTACAAGCTCTGTGTCGGGGAGCCGGTAGTGGTAATAACACGTAATATGCCTAGCTCTGCTACGAGAGTCTACGGCCTCACAATAGTAGTAGATATATATAGAAAATAGCCTGTAGCCTGTGTGTCTCTCCCCACCCAATGTAACCACGCATATCATGACCATAACGTCTCATGTCCATGTCAAGCAGGATCATAGCTAATGCAACAAGTCATAAGTATCTATGAATATAGTAACTCTGTCAAGTCCTGTATCCTATACAGAATCACCACGAATATCTCGAGAATATCCTATCTCATGAATGGTGTCAAGTGTCCTGGGTCATATGGTACTTGATAAGACAAGTACGAGAATATAAAGTGTCACGGATGTCCATCTCTAGATGACCGTACCCAACACCGCGTACGACGTTGGCACCCGACTGATAATCGGACGCTAAGTATGTCACACGGTCCTAGGTTAAGCATGCACAACAATATAATAAAGCAAAAAAAATATGTAACAATACTGCAGAGTTTGGCAAGGTACACTTGCCTGATGTTTGAATATCAACAGTCATCCCGGTATCGGTGGATCCTGTGGGTACTACTCCAAAAGCTGTAATAAACATCACCAACCGTCTCAGAAGATATCAAATAGCTAGAAACGCCTATCCTTATGTCCAATTTGGACACAGGGACAAAAAGGACATTTCCGGGCCAAAGCGAGGTCCACAGGTGGGCCACTTTGCACCGAAAAGCGTGTCAGGGTCATAGGTCTCCAAATTCCTCAAACTCAGTGTCTATAAGTCAGGAACGATGACACAAACCCAACAGAACTTCCAGAATTAGATTTTGATGAGTCAATCACAAAATCGTCCGTTAAGTGGAGCCTGTGGGGCCCACGATACACAATTTTGTCAACGTTCTCAGAATCAGACCAAACTTGGGTCACAGGACCAGCGTATTGCTACGAGTCCGATGGCGCAAGTTTCGTCTCGATCTGACGTGTGTACACAAAGTTACAGCGTGTTCCAGAAAGGACAGATACGGGACGGTGTCGGCGGATACGCGTTGATTCCGGTGTGCACGCACATCCGAATCGACTTCTGTGAAATCCCACACGTCCGTATCAATGACGCGCACGTTTCGGTAAAGACTGCGTGCGACCAAGTCGTCCCGTTTGGCGGGGCGCACTCAGTTCCGGGGTAAAATAGGGCATTGTTTTTCCTGTTTTTGGATCGCGGTGTGCGATCACCACAGGACGCGATGCACCGAGCGGGTTGCGCGGGCACCGAGAGGGTTACACAGTCTACGAGTTGCAACTGACGGAATCTAAAACGAAGTTACATGGAGGGAGAAAACGGTACCTGAACAGGGCTCCGTGAAATCTGAATTTCTCGTGTCCGGATGACTGTTTCGTGTCCTGGTTCGAATCTGTCGTGTCCGGGTCACGGGGATGCTGCTGGTGATGACCATGTGCTGGCGTCCTTTGGTCCAGAGCTGTGTTGAAGCATGATGGTCGAATTCTAATATCAATGTCCAACTAGCCTATATATTATTATTTTCTCAGTTGCGTCCTTTGTTTGCTTTTCACTTTTGAAGGACAGGTGAGGACGTCTCTATTTGTTTGTTTCATCCAAAACCACCAGATAATACTTCATCTCTTTCTTTATTTTTATTTTGCTGGTTGCTTCCCTTCTCCATTATTTCTATTTCTTCTTCTTTTGGATAATAAGCTGCGGGAACATGAAACTGCTCTCTCGACTTTCCAAAATAGCAGAGTCAACCTACAGGGCACTGCTCTAGACCCGTTCAATCACGTGCGCATGGAGATAGATTATCGGCTTACGACGATAAGAATGGTGGCGACTTCCAGTCTTGGTAGGTCTTGGGTCGACAGAAATGACATTAGCATTCGAGACTCGACGAGTGGCGATGTACCACGCGGCTCGACAAGTTATTGGCTTCGAGGATGGAGGGTCGCATGATGGATTCGCCTGGTCTCAGGCAAGGTGTGCGTTTGACGAGTCTAAGGGACGGCTAGACGTCGCCCACGCGGAACGGGGCTGCGGGAAGTCAGGCGGAGGATCGGGTTGCGGTTCAGGGCTGAGGAGCGACCGGTCGGAAAGCTGGGTCGAGGACGGATGCGGTCGAAAGGCGGATCTGGAGAAACGCCGGGTTCGACCGCCTAGATCGGCTATGGTCGGCTACCGGCGGAAGCTTGGGGTTCAGGGAGGATCGCCGATCTGAGCTGGCGCAAAAGGAGGAGCGTCGGCTACGGGAATGAGGCAAGCGGCGTACGACGGCGGCAGGGCGTTCGAACACGGGGACGAGGCGGAGGATCTGGGGCGGAGAATTGTGCTGGACAGCCGGGTTGGTCGGGGGATCACAGCACAGGCCGGCGGCGGGGCTGTAGATGGTTGGGTGGCTCAGGGATCCGGTCGGGATGGTAGTCGAGGAAGGAGGTGTAGGCTTTGGGAAGGGGAGGTGGCTCGTCGGGCTCCGGCGAGCTGTTCCGGCTCCGGCGCCGAGAAGTGGAGAAAGAAGACGAAGAACAAGAAGAGGAGAAGAGGTCAGCTAGGGTGGTTTAGTTTTAGGTTCTGTGGTTTTATAAAAAGGAAAAAGGGGAAGAAAGGTTGTATTTATACATATGAGGACTTTTGGGTTTGACCTAGGTAATGTTGACTTTGGTCAATGCTCTCCTTGGTATGGGCCTTGGGCTTACTTGGGGGTGTTGGATATTTGGCACGGGTTTAATTCGGTCTATATGTACATTATTTTTTTAGGGCTTTAAAAATGATTCCGGAGTCCAATAAATTCGCAGAAAATTACCCTATGCCCGGTTTTCCATTTTACGCCATAAAATATTATTTTCATAATATTTTAATATTAATTAGCATCATCTAAAAATCCTTTTAATCACCATCACCTTAGTTTTAATTCCCAAAAATTATAGAAAATGCGGAAAATTGTTTTATAAAATTTAAGAAAATCAGGGGGCTTACAATCATACACCGCATGTATGATTAACCAGGCCATAATCCTTGTGCAAGTTTCGAAGTCGATTACATGTTGAAGCTAGTACTTACTCACTTAGCTAGTTGTATCTATCGACTCTTATATATGATGCTCATTGCTCTTGTATTTATTTACAACATTCCATATCCATTATATTTACTATTCTTGTTCTATTCATCTGGTATATGCTCTATATTTACTGTTACCTAGTCTTTATTATTTATTGAAATTATTGTTAAAGGTGTGCTTCGCTCCATTCCTGACTGGATATATTTTTTCAGTGGTTATTGTGTTCTCTATTCTGGGATCTCGGAATGGTACTATAGACTGGATTGCTCTTACCATGTGGACTTGAGGTGACAATTGTAGAGATTTAGTTTAGTGTTCCTTTTTCTTATCTTGTCTAGTTTTCTTCTTTTAGAATGATTGTTTGAGTTATATTTCTTGTTCATTCTTTCTTTAGATTATTGTGATTGAGTACATGATAGAACTAGTCGTATTAGTATGATTAATAGTTAACCTAGACAGTGTTCTACCATCGATGCTGTAGTATAGGCTGTACGTACCCATGTTCTCGTACCCCTACATCGGGTGCGGGTCATGATATGTCCTATAACTTGGACATATCATGGTTTGCCTGAACGGACTTGAACCATGTACAAACGAACGTGTTATTGTGAGTAGGATGATCTGTGCTCGATGTTTAGAAATATGAGTAAAATAAGCTTGGGTAGAATATCCTGTGCAAACGAATAATGGTTTGACCTTAGAAATTTGGGCGAGCATCGTGCGACAAATTTGCACGATAAATCGTGTGCTTGAACTTGTACCTACGACCTTGTGAGCTGACTTAGTAATTAGGCAGATAACCTTGTGCCGAGTGAAAGAACTTGTGTGACCGACTTTAGAGTATTGCCTGATCAAGCCATAGAACTGGGCAACAAGACTTAGATTTAGACTTAGAACGGTAAATATGTGCTATATTTGTCACGGACAGAAATGTACGAAAAGACATGGACGCTAGTCGGTTGTATCAGATAGATCGTTCTTAATGGTAGTACATAGCTTGATTTAAGACGGATTGGGAATAACTTGGAATTTATTGACCCTGTTGGAGGTATCATTGTGATTTATTAGATGAGAACCCTTGAGATTTTTGCAAGTAGCTTGTCCGACTTCAATATCTCTAAGTTTGGTTGAATGCATATATTTGAGGGACGCCTTTAACGTGTGCACGATCCAAGACTCAATGATATATTGAACTCGAGTGCAAAGACTTTGTTATCGCTAAGTTGGTTGACATGTATATGTTTGAGGGACGCTTTGAATATGTGCACGATCTAGACTCACGATATGCTAATCTCAAATGCTAGTACAAGTGAATATGTTAGATTCGCATGAACGAGTATAACAATTTAGATAAGTTTGCCTCAGCCTTAGATTGTTATTAAAGATAGATTGTAATGTACCCCATGTTAAGCTATATATTCCGCGCTAAAATGCAATAGAGACCGAGTCAGAGCTTGGATTAAATGATAGAGTCATTCAATAAAACATATCCAGCATACACGCAACACAGTATAAGGAACGAGTAGGAAATTGTGTTCGAACAGATCTAGTGATACCAATTGTTTTGTTTTAGATAGATTCAATAGTATACGATAGAATGGCTTGTGCTCAGGAAGTCTCATGGACGAGACTTTTTCTGAGTGGTGTACAATGTAACGACCCATTCCGTTCAAGCGGATAGCCGATTCAAACGGCGCAAGTACAACGATCTGACTCGTTTTGCTTAGTGAAAAGACTCGTTTGAGGCAAAGGATTCCAGACTTGGCCCTTCAGGAGTTCAGACTTAGACTTTCAAAGGCTCGCTTGGAGTATCGCTCGACCGAGGTGAATTATCGCTAAGGTGGGTGGCTACGATAAACTTGTCTTTGCTTAGCCAGCACACTTAAAATATTGATGATACATGCTAGTTGCTAGGTGAATCACCCCCTGTATGCTAAATAAGAATACAACGCACATAGCTAAGGGAATAATCCCATCTTGTATTGCTTGTGTTAGAACATGAAAATAAATTTTGGCTTATAACTTGGACCCTCGCATGCTACCTTTGCTTCGTGCAAGTAGATTATGCTATGCCTCAAGTAGATCGATATATACTCTTCATAGTGCACTATTTACTATTTTACACTGCACGCCCATAGATTATGTCGTACAATATGTCCATGTAAGGTTTCACTCTTCGCACTACCCCTTAGACCCGTGCTAAACGTAAAGGCTATACTATATATTTCCTTATGCTTATGTTCATACAAACAAAATGCTTGCCTGCTTATAAGCTAACTTGTACTCGTTGCCTCATTTCAATGCTTGTCACATAAATCATGCCATAATCAAGTAACACTATCTGTATCGTGCATGCATCTAGTTAGGCAAAAGACTATCAAATAGTTCTTCTATGCAATATGAACCTGCAAGCATCCGGGATCGTTAGGTCGCCAAGGCAGTCCCCGAACCAAGGGAATGCATCAAGTCAAGTTGAACACTGAACGGGAATCATGTCAAGTAAAGCAAGAAACACAGCTCGTGGAGCAATACTCGTTCAGAGCAAGAATCAAGATTTAAGCATGTAGTGAATCTCGTACATCTCGTGAATCTGGAAGACCAAGACTTGCATGTCGCGGACAACTTGGAAACAAGGGGATTTTTTGATCTCGTTACATAGATGGTCTCCGGGGCACCAGGGACGATCCGATTTGGATACAACTTATGCAGTCTTAATCATGTGTAGCAGGATGGCGTGTGCGCTTCACGCTGCACCATTATCGCTATAAGACTAATAGTCTCATGTGTTAGACCGGATGGCTTGTAGCGCACCACATACTTTCTTTGCATTCCATCCTCGTCAATGACTATAACTCGTCCTTTATGGCTATGCCAGCGACTCATTTTCGTATAGATAAGACATCCTCGCTTAGCAATAATCCGCATGCGAGTCATTGCATTGCATCCAGTAAGCTGAAACACCTGAACGATCATGAGAATAACACACTTGTACATATGGAACACTTAAACATCTTCTGCAACACACCGGATAATCCGTGTAACTCATGCACCCGAAATATAACCTTGTTTACAATACTTGTGTTTGCTTATGCTATTGCCCCTGGATTCATTATATATATTCGTGCTTGATTTAACTTGGTTTGCCTTGGACAGGGAAGAACGAATGGTAAGTTGGTAAGTCTCGCCGTGTTCCTTTATATCGTACGGCGTATTGTCACACGAGTTAGGCTTTTCATTATGCCATAAAACTGATCCTAAGGCAAGACTAGAAAGATAACTTAATAGTTGGTGCACGGAACCTATATAACATGTTTGGATTTATCGAGCGGGCGAGAAGCCTCCCTACCAGTGCATTCATGTACTGATAACCCACCAGATTGCTTGTAAGGTGCGGGAGAACCTCGTTCGGTGCGAAAAACTCATTCGTGCGTGTTAAGACATAGATTTTGCTCTGGAGCCTTAGAACGTTGTGTCCGAAACTGAAGCACATATACTCGACATAATGTTGGAACATCGCCTATGTATCATTCCATAAATGTATCCACTTGGCACGCTTTTATTATTTCAGAGAGAGAGAGAGGCATGAGCGACTTGTAATCTCGGCCAAGCGCCACCTGTAATACTTGTTCAATAGCTTATTTTACTTCTATACTTGTGCTATTTAATGCTTCCGCTATTGACGACTCTGTGAACTTGTTACCAAACGCCTGTTCATTTATTATTTTGCTGCACTCGGACTATCTATGCGACTCTGTGGCTTAGATATCTTACCGTCTGTTCGGATCATGGTCTTGCAAGGGCGCAGCTTGAGCTCGTGCGACATCATGTCCAGATGGGAATGATCATCCCGCAGGAGCACTGGCGCGGTGTTCGCACCTAGCAGGGACGACCGATTACCTGTGGAAGATCAGGGTATGACAATATACGGTCGAGAGTTCCATGCTACATTGTCACGCCCCAGTCCCAAAAATATACGGAACTAGGCCACGTGGCACTGGCCAGCTGACACGTCACTAAGGGATTACCCAATTTAATGGACCCAAAGTGATGTGCTACGCTGTCCTAAAATACTACAAGTCTAAATATAGGTAAATCTATCTCATCCATAAACATATCAGGGAAAGTGCTGAATATATAGATGCTAAATCTGAAATGTCATATACAAATCAGATAAAGTTAGGTGGGAACAAACCCACTACAAAAAGATAAGCAGAAAGTGAAATAAGATAACTAGGTCATCGTCCTCAAAATATATAGCTCCAACTCCAGATGTACTCAGGCAGACTCTGATGACATCTCCTCTAACTCCGTCTCAGGGCATATCCAGTCTCTGGTCCAGGTCCATGTGCTGTGGGGTAGGGTATCTCATCTCAACCTGGCAGGGAACCAGGTCCTCAGAGGGACGTAACAAGATACAGAAAAATAATATGCCACGTATGAAAATACTGAATAAATAAACACAGGGTGCTAACCATCTAAGTGAATGCAATTTGAGACAACCTAGTACGTATGGGAAATATGTGGCTAGACATATGCTGACGTAATTTACCAATCTGTAGTGACTGGCTAGTATATGCCACATATGCCCCCGTTCAAGGGCACTATACAATTTTCCATCTACGATGAGTATGGTCACATGAATATATATATAACATCCGTATCACTCCGTCGAGTGCGACACATGATAAAGAGGTGGGTGTCCCATACGTATTTTAGTCGTTCTCCCCGCCCAATGTAACTAATGCCAAGTCGTAACCTTCATGATTATAAGCTAAGCCGTGATGCACGTCGTACGTACTGGTAGCTAATCAACTACGTAAACTTGCATCCCAAAATGAAGTGCAACCTTGTTGCGTGTACCCGTGATAGGGTCTAGGAGGATATTATGATAACCTCGCAGATGTTTGGTAAGTCTGTAAACTAAGTTAATTACACTACGTGCCAACGTATCTGTTGGCTGTACCCAAGGCAATCTCAGATACATACAATTATAGGAAATTCAGGAATTCAAGAACATATATCAATATTTGAAATTAACCAGTAAACTTGGCAAGGTATACTTGCCTACTCCCTGATTGTGTTGATAACCTGTTGTGGATTTTTGTGACAGGGGGTCACTGACTGCGCTGGAGATATTTTCTGTTAAAACAGACAGGGTTCGTGAATACGACATTTAATACAAGGGTACATAACACATATATACACTTATGTAATATATAATATATATATATAGTCATATATATACTATATAGGGTATACATATATATATAGAGCATATATATATAGATATATAGTAGATATAGTAGTATGCATATATATATATATAGCATATATATATATATATAATGCAGGAAAGAAAATACAGGAAATATAAATATATATATAGGCTGTATTATCCAGCAATAATAATATTTAATAATATTAGCAGGGTGTAACCACTGATATATATAATAATATAATATTAGCAGGGTATATCCACTGATTTATATATAAATAAATGAAAAGACTGTGCAGAAATTTAAATACATATATAAATGCTGTACTATTCAGCAATTATAATATATATATTATCAGGGTCTATATGTGACCACTGTTATATATATACATATTTTATATATATAGATAAAAGGAATAGGTGCATATAAATAATAAGAAGAAATGCGTAGTATATGTATATATGTATATACTGTGTATATTCACAGTAAATATAATAATTATAATATAGTGTATATTATATACATATATATAATATATATATATACATAGTATAGATACATAGATATAATGATTATTACATAACATATATAGGGCTATATATATATATATATATACATATATATATACATAGTTATACATAAAAATACATATATACACATATACATATGTAAATACATATATATTAGTAGTATTCATATACATATATAAATAAATGAAATAAAAACATATTTAAATAATGAAATGCATAATGAATATATATAGTAGTATATATATTTAATTTAAATATAATAATAACAATATATTTATATAAATATATAATACATTAAATATATAATATATATGTATAAATATACATAGAGATACATGTATAGATAAATATATATTAATACTCATTTAAATATATAATAATAAATATGTATTTAGTATAATTATACTGTATTTATACAGTATATAATTAATATAACAGTATATATTAATATATATATATATATATAACATATATATATAAGTATATGTATACATATATATATACATGTATACATATATAAAATAATACATATATACGTATAAATAATAGGGGGGGTATACCTACTGTCAGGGGGCCCACTGGGCTTGCCGCCGGCGGAAGCACGGCGGCGGAGTCGACGGCGGCTGGCCGGAGAGTCGCCTGCAGCAGCAGCTGCAGTCAACAACTGCAACAGCAGTAGCAACTTGCAGAAGCAGCAGCACCGTGTGCGGTGGCAGGGGCAGGCGGTCAGAGCGGAGGAGGACGTCGGGGCGGAGAGGTCTGGGGCGGTGGCGGAGGTCGGAGGCTGCCGGAGGGGCGGTGGGGGACTGTCGGAGTGGGGGAAGAGAGTTGCTGTGAGGTGAGGGAGGTGACTTGCGGGGGAGCTGCCGGCGGAGGAGGGCGTCGTGGGGCGGTGGGAGTAGGTCGGGACGGTGGAGGATGAGGTGGCGAGGCATTTGGTGTTGGTGGCGGTGGTCCACGGTGGTCGGGGTGGCGGTGAGGAGTGTCGGGGAGGGGAGGAGCTGCTGTGAAACAGGGAAGGGCGGGACGTTGCGGGGGCTCAGGGCGGCAGAGGCGGTGGCCGGAGGGGATGGCGATGGTCGGAGGGAAGGTCAGGGGAGAGGCGAAGGGGTTGGCGACGGTCCGGTGGCCGGAGTTGGCCGGAGTGAGGTGTGGGGTGAGAGGAACTCGGGTGAGGGGGGGTTTAAATAGGGTTTAGCCCAATGGCAATTTCGTAATTATGGGGAAGTTCAGGGTTATTTTGGTAATTTTGGATTTTTAGGATATTTCAGCAGATTTTTTCTGGATATTTAGGTGGGTCCCATGCCACCTATTGTCTAGCCAATGAGGTTATGCCACCTCACATGCATTTTTGCATAAAAACCCTTGACTTTTCACAATTTGCATAAAGGTCCAAAAATTAGGAAATTGCGCAATTATGCAATTTGTCTGGAAAATCACCTGGTTCTAAAAATTACTAAAATTCACAAAATTGAGGGAAAAAGTTGGGGAACTGTCCTGGGGCTGTGGGGGTGAGCCTGGGCAGGGGCAGGGTTTGATTCTTTTAGGTAATACGGGTCACCGTATTTATTATTTAATAAATACTGCGCACGGTGTTCACTAATTATTTAGGGGCAGTTAGGGTCATAATTTTTCTACGGTGTCAATACACTAATTGTAGTATATTCAGTGTAGAATATTATCGTATTTTCGTTTGGGCAAAACAGGTGCCTACTGGTCCTCAAATCCCTAGGGGTACAAAGATGGGTAAAGAGCAGAAAATTAAATAGGAATTAAATATGTACGTCTGTAACGATATTTGTGCGACTAAAACGAAGCACGAAACAAAGTATCTGGGAGTTGCACAAAATACAGAAAATGTAGTCTAACATGTCTAAGGCAGGTATGCGGACTTTGTTTAGGGTTAACAGCTAGTGTAATGCCCTAATTAATTGTTTAATGAACAAATGCACAATCAATAGAATATATAATAAAATAAAATTTTAAAAAGTTGCAATAATTCTAATTAGTCAAAACTAATCCTAAATTACTGAAATCTGGTCGAGGGAGTTTACATACATGATCCTTATGTGGCCTGGACACTTGTAGCATATCCGACTAGCATGCGTCCATCTTGTTGGAAGCATGACTGATTATTACACAAGTATTCTGGAGCTAATCCTTAAACTCCTTGTGTCTCACTCGCTGAACGAATGAGAAATTTGCTAAGTCCCAGAACGTCTCATACAAACTTTACCCATTTGTCGTAAGCAGATGTATGTGGCCTTGACCCATATGCGGCAAGCAGACCTATGCGGTATTGACCTATATGCGGCAAGCTGACCTATGCGGTCTTGACTCATATGCGGCAGCAACCTCTATGCGGCACCTATCATATGCGACACTGACTCTATGCGTCCCTGACCCTATACGACCCTATGGACATGATTTGTTGATTTTCTTGGTTTGATGTTTTATTGGATTTTGTGATTCTAAGTGTGAGATTGATGATTGGAATGCATGAGAACTGAGTGACCATGTGTTGAACCTAACTATATGCTTGACCCGACTATGAATAGAGATATACCATGCAGCCAAGTGACTATGACTACCTATGTGCCTGACTCGACCTACGTATTGCTATGTGCTAGAACTCATGTGATTTATCAATGATTGACAACTTGACTCGACTATTGGTATACGTGCTGATATACTTACTACGTGCTATGTGTTTCTACGTGCTAAGTGTTTCTACATGATTATGTTACATGTTTATACCGAGGTGTGCCTACGTGCTAAGCGACATGTGATATAATTAAATTTCTCCAGCATGGACATGATAGTTGGTCAATAACCAAGCGTGGCTAGGATTTGTTGACTGTTGCATCATGCTCTGGTGAATCCAAATTGATCTACTAAGTGACAAAGTTGATTCGTATCTAGTGTGCCCGTACTACAGTACAACATATAAGAGGAGTAACATGTGACCACGCCATGTGATTCCAACTAACCGTAGGGTTACTAAGGCAACTAAAATATGTAGAGTATTGGGAGGGACAAAATTTCGAGATCGAGCTTAACTAGCCACCCTCAATCATTATCTGGGGAGTGAAGGATGGCCTTATGGATATTGTTTAAATTCTCATTAGTGGATGGCAATATCTGACTATTATATTATACTATGTGTTCTATGCGATCTTAGCACGGTGGCCTTACGAGGGACCGGTACATACTACTATGTGCTATATGGCGATTCATGGCTTGGCTAGCCGCCCTGGTTAGAACATGTTTCGATCTGAAGATTCCTATTATATGCATAATACCGCTGGGATAACCAGGAATCCACCTAGCAAGTCGTACACGTGATTGGCCGATTATGTAACTGAGCTTGTTTATGTATTGTATTTGCTGTCAAATAGTCCAGGGACATAGAATATCATGGTGTAATGGTCTAACCCTTGTCCTGGTTTGGTTTTAGGATTAGATTATTGTGTCACGATAGGCTATGAAACGAAAATATGAGACAGAACTATATATATATATATATATATATATATATATATATATATATATATATATATATATATATATATATATATATATATATATATATATATATATATATATATATATATATATATATATGTATATGTTTGTATGTATTTATTTTATAACCTAGTTTTTTTCTTCATTCATGCTTCCCTTGTGGTACTTGCTATTTAGGGTCTAACCCCACTGGTTTTGCATGGCCAGGTTTAGAGCCAGCACCCGAGGATCAAGCGTACTTTCTCCTGAACAATGGCACACACAAGACGGATGGCCACTGAGAAAAATAAGTGGATTTCTTCTTCCCTGCTCGTTATTGCACATTTGACTCATTTTGGACGTTTAGCCACCAGCACTTGTTAATCGTAAATGTGGACATTTAGTTTTCTTACATAATTGTAATTAATCAGACTGCAGCTGATCATAGTCATGTACTTTTGATACTCTGTCAGCTTTTTTATTTTTGTATAGCTGGTTTCTAGAATATTGTGGAATGGTGTTTGGGATATCTTACTTCCTAGTCATATATGCTCTATATTTACTGTTCTTACTTGACTGACTAAGATAATAGATGTGCTCTGTGACCCTAAATGACTTGCTTGTAGTATACACCCCATTGTCTAGTTACAGCCGTGACCGTCGTACGATGTTCTATACCTTGTACGGGGGTGCTGGCCATGTCCGTCTCCGTATTCCGGTACTGGGGCATGACAATCATTGTGAGTAAGGAAGACTTCAGTTTCTTATTCATTCACGATTAATAAAGAATATATAAGAATGAATGCATGTTTTTGCTAAGAATAATTCGTAATCACTAAGAATGATAGTACATGACTTCGTATACTTTAATAAGAGAACATGCATGCTTGTGTAACAAAAGAACCATTGCTATAATTGTTCAAGATAGAAAAAAGATTATATGGTAAAAGTTAGAATGTCACTACAATTGAAAGAACCATTGACATGCTTAATAAGTAAGAGAAGAGAATGTTGATATGTCCCTTATTGTATGCTATAAGATAGTAGAAGTTACATACTTAAGTCATAGAAAGATAAAATAGCTATTGTTATGCTTGTGAAAGAAGATTCTATGTCCCCTTATTGTTGCTTCAAAGACATAATCGTATGGATATAACTTGTATTGTTCTATAAAATATTTGAAAGAAAGAAAAGAAGAATATGGCATGATCATGTGGAAAAGAGAAAAGAAAAGAGCTATTGTCTCTCTGGTTTGATAAGAAGCGAATACATGAAAATGTTTACATGTTGCATAGTTGTTGTATTGTAGAGTTTTTATCTGATAGAAGTTGCATTCATGTATTGGTCTCGGACAACTTATGCACAAGATAATAGTCTCTCAACCGATTTATGGGGCACCAAAATCGCTTGGCCTAGGAGAGATTATGATGGCACCCTGAGGCAGTAAAGTCCTTACGATTAGGGGGGTATCGTGTCTATTAGTGAAGAACTAAACCGTAAGTCACAGCTGCTAATATGAGCGTATATTAGTGCAGAGCTTAATTGCGAGCCACATTTGCTAATCATGAGAAGTCATCCATAGGCCATCACGTAGTTAGGTCGCATGCTGGGATATCCTTCTTACAAGCCTAATATTTTTGATGCGGAGACGGACATAAAACTTATTGTATATATGCAAATTATTTTAATCCTTGTTTGTTGCAAGAATTGATCGTCGATCATGGGTAAATCACTGAATAAGTGATGGTTTCTATCGCTTATGTTGTCCTATCATAAACTGCTCTTAAGCAAGAATCTTGTTTATAATGAAATGATGATATCCTCTTCATAAGAAGAATTGTGCCAACCGAATGCTGGTAATATGTCCCTAAAGGAGAAATGAATATGGATTTAGAAATATACTGCACATGTTACGTCAGAAGAAATGAATATCGTGCATGAATTGTTCATACTGTTTGCATGAATGGATGATTGAAATATGGCTCTTCTAAATATTTTCAAAAGATGTAATATGACTCTTTAATTGTACATGGCATGTAATGAACGTAGGTAAAAGATAGCATGATCACTAATAAAAATAATATTTTTTTACATGAATACTTAGTGAATGTTGTCAGAGAGTGTAGCTTTGTTCCTTACCAATTCATTCTTTAGTGTACTGATCCCCACCAGATTGTTCGCAGGTGTTAGATGTTTTGCTGGATGTTCTGGCGTGAAGGTAGACCCTCATTCTCAAGATCCGAACATCAGAAGATGAATTGCTGTATTTTTGTATAAAGGGATGTAATGTATGAAACAAAGTCATTGTAATTCTTTATAGTTTAAAAGTTATAAGCCAAGATTGCATGCATCAGTTGGCTATTGAAAGTCATCGTAACCGCTACAAGTTATTAATAAAAGAGATTGTAATTCTTGTATCATTGTGTTCATTTAGTTTTTTGTATTAAAGTTTTGCTGCTTATGTCTCTATTCAGTCTATTTTATTATTGTACAAGTTAGTGCCTTGTACAAGTGTAGCTTAGGCTTGTACGACATTCACACCCAGTGGTGATTTTACTGTCCTCAAGGACCGGGGCGTGACAACACCACACTGCCTACATAAAAAAAAATTCTATCATAACCCTACATAAAATCTGTAACTACCACTTTCCACCATAGGGATATTTTGGTAATTTTGCATGTTGTTAAATTTTTTGTATATTATTTTATATTAGTGATTGCCTAGAATTATATTAGTGTTAGTTAGTGGCTAGACAATTAGAATTTGCAAGTGTTAGTTAGTGCTAATTATTGTTAGTCATGACTTTAGTAATTAGAATTAATTAAGTTTAGTTATCATGAAGATAATATTCCTCTTAGTTATAGAGATTCCTTCATTTAGTTAATTAGATTACATTCATGACAAATGGAGAGATTTTTTTTTAATATTTTAGCATGACCAAACCTTACTATAGGAGATAAGTTCAATTTATGGCTCATCTATTCATTTTATTTCACTCATTAGCCTCATTTTTCCCAAAGCTTCTTCTTCCCCAAGCAAACTCAATTTCCTACAAATTGCACTCAATCCACTTTCAATTCCAGTCATTCTCACAATCGTGAAGGCTTAGAGCATCGAAGAGCACAAGAAGATCCATAGAAGAGGAGTTTGCTAGGAGATCGTGTCCGACTTATCCCTTCCGTGTCCAAATTCGGAATTCTCTAAAGAGGCTACCAAAATACTAGATAATTCTCTCAATTTTATCAAATTCATGGTTAGTAACACCCCTTGGTCATGTAGGAACCTTTTCATGGTTAGATTTGACTTCCCAATGGTAGATTTAGGCACTATGAGCCCTCAATTTGGTAGATCTAAGTTGGTGTCATGATTTTGGGGCTTAATTTGGGGAAAACTCAATTGTGTTCATTGAGTGTGTGTATTGTGTCATACTGATGACTATTGATGTTTATTTGATGGTGTAAAGGTGTTCTTGTGTCCAAAATTGGACACATAGAGTCTGTATCATAATACACCATGATATGTATAGGTGGAATTGGTAAATTGGGTGTATACATGTGTTCTTTTGTCCAAAATAGTCCAAATTCGTCATCGTATTCAACCTCATTTTTAGCAGCCATATCAACTTAGAAATGACATAACTCCTAACTCAGGACTCCGATTAATCTTCTTCTTTTTTTAAAGAAACGTATCGAAGTTAGCTTTCCAAATATAAAAATTAATAGGCCAGATTCGTTCTGAAACTTTCTGTAAAATTGTTTGAGTGTCAGGTCTCCGAAAGACGAACGAGTTTCGATATTTTTACGATTTTGGGAGTTTTCGGACACAAAAATACGATCCGTTTGAAGTTTCAAAAAGCTAATATGAAGGGATACGACATAATTTAACCCAAGAATTTAGTGAATATATATAATAGGTGCAGTATTGATTATAAGTAGATGACTAACTATATGACATATGTATTTTATGTATCCTATGAGACTAGGTAGTATGGATATCAAGTGAGTATAGGTATCATAGATTGCCAAGCATATATATATATATATATATATATATATATATATATATATATATATATATATATATATATATATATATATATATATATACGTGTTAGTGTTGACACAAGTGGTTATCAAGTGAGCCAAGTATAGGTAAGTTTTGGGTCAAGGTATTAGAGTTTAGGGCAATGTACTAATGTGATACTTGGATACCATGAGGATATTGATACCATGACATTCAAGTATCATGAATGAGGGTAAGTAAGTTTGGGGCTTGAGTAAGGTATCCTATTTGGTATCAAGTATTAGTAATTAGAGTTAGTTGGATAAGTATCTAGGAGGATAAGGTATTGGTCAAGATACTAAGATATTGGGTATTAGAACTAGATAATGGATAATATTAATATGTCAAGTGCCAATAGTAGGGTGAATATCTTGGATGTAAGATAAGTGTAGATTATGGTCATGGGTTAGTATCTTAGCAGTTGGTATAATATGATACCTAATGTGGTACCCTGATACCATGTACAAACAAGTATGATATGTGTGAGGTAAATTAGAGTGTGGTATACTAGAATGTATCAAGGTATTTAGAATACCAATATACTAAAATATTAGAACTAGTATGAGGTAATACTAGGATACTAAGTTAGGTATTGGATTAAGATACCATAGTAATGGTAGTGTCTAGCTTGGGTAATGGGTTATGTATTGTCACGACCCGCACCCAAAAAATCGGGCATGAGGCGTGGGTACGTCCAGCCTACGTCGCAGAATCGGCGGTAGAACGCTGTAAAGGTTCATTCTAGGTCAACCAAATCTATTTCACAAAACCTGTCAATATCCTCTCCAAAAGGAGGGCAACCACGCAATATATATATGAATACTCAATCACAATAACTAGGGGAAGAGTAAAGCACGATAAGATAGCAAAAGGAAACAAGAACCAAAGAGAGCAATACAATATCCAAAATATACAGTCCAAGTCTACAATATCTCACAATAAAATAATAAATACAGTACAGTCATCCAAAATAATCAACTGGGAACCACCCAGGAAACCCACCTAGCTAACTAGGGCACTAACGGCGTCTCCTCGACGGGCTCCTCCTCAGTCTCCGGGTCACAACACTTCTCGACGCCCGGCCCGTAGAATGTCGGGCAATAATCCTCAGGATCCTCTGGAAAAAATATGCCCAGTCAGGACTGGAGCGAAGTACATAACTCTGAAAGCAACTCCAAATACATGGTAAGGTGTATATGACTAGCAATATAAAAGTATACAAGATGCATAGGAAATAAATACATGATGGAGCAGGTAAAGTAGCTGCAATGTAAACTGGAGAACAATACAAGTAGTGGAGAAGTAACTGCATGTGAGAAAACATGGATACTAGCTAAGTGCCTTGAGCACAAGTTCGTTATGTGATCGGCTTAGGTTGCACATGAATAAACTACGATAACTCCGTTATGCGTGAGTTGCATAACCGACATACACATGAATACTGTTTGGCTTTGATCACATAATCAACTCCTACTCTCCTCCCCCACTAATACTCTTGGATCCAACCACAATACGCTACGTACATGATAAATAGCTCGTGCACATGAAGACGACAGCACAAGAACCACATGATAGCATATGAGAATCAATAACCGAAGCACATGATGAAATACACGTGATAGAGTACCCGCTGAACACGGTATGGGGGATAGCATCTCATGACGAGATCCACTAGTACCAGCTCATGTAACAATGTGTCAGAATCAATTATTACAGTTCTAGAATAGGTGATATAAACGCTATCATGAAATGTAAACTATCAGAGGTAGGTACTCGCCTGACGTCCTGAGCAACTGATGAGGATCGAGATCCGGACTGGCGTCGCAAGAACCTATTGCGAAAAGCAGAATTAAACAGGGTTCTAAGGATTTAAACTGATATAAAATAATTAAAAACAGGCTTCTAGGGATATTCTAGGTCGAACGGGTCAAACCGGTGAAATTTGGATCAAAACGTCAACCAGGGGTCCAAAAAGTCAAATTTAGATCAAAACTAGGTCAAACGTTGACTTTTACGGTCAACAAGGACAATTATGGTCAAAGCTAGGTCAAACTAGGGTGCCCCTAAATTTTTAGGTCAAAACTAGCTCGTTAAGCTAGTAAACCAACAAACTCGCCTCCTCGAGATACCGAGATACCCTCGGTATCCGATACCTCGACCTAGGCTACGCGTCCTGCCTATACCCGCTAAAACCTATGCTAGCACGCGTAATTATATACATATATACATAAAAACCCATCTCTAAACTCAAACCTAGGCAATTGCTCAAAAACCCCGCTCGAAACTCAATACCTTGGATATCTCAAGGTATTGAGATACCTTGATATCTCAAGGTATTGAGATACTCTCCAATACCCCTCTAACTACCCCTATAGTTAGTTATTTAAGCATATAGACATATACCTAGTTATATGTATAGGCTAATATATATATATATATATATATATATATATATATATATATATATATATATATATATATATATATATAAACTATCTAGCTATATGTATATCTATACACATAGATATACACATAGATATATATATATCTAACTATGTGATATATATATATATATATATATAGCTATATGTATATATATCTATACACATAGATATACACATAGATATATATATCTAACTATATATCTAACTACCTATCTATCTATCAATATATCTATCTATCTATTTATCTATCTATCGATCCATCCATCTATCTATCTATCTATCTATCTATCTAACTATCTATCAATTTATCTATTTATCTATCTAACTATCTATCAATCTATCTATTTATCTCTCTAACTATCTATCAATCTATCTATTTATCTCTCTATCTATCTATCTATCTAACTATCTATCAATCTATCTTTTTATCTATCTAACTATCTATCAATCTATCTATTTATCTCTCCCTCCCTCTACTACTAGCTGCTACTGCGGCGAATGCTGCTGCTGCTAGTGCTGCTGCTGGCAATGCTGCTGCTACTGCTGGCAATGCTGCTGCTACTGCTGCTGAGAGCATAGCAGCGCGCTGTGCGCTGCGGCGCTGCCTCCCTCGCTGCGCTGCATTGTACCACACATACACGAACACGCACACACATATACACATACACAGACACACACACACACATATATACATATATATATACAACTATATATATATATATATATATATATATATATATATATATATATATATATATGCACACACACTAATACATATATAGTTACACACATATACACACACATTCACACATAAAAACACACACACATATGGATATATATATATATACACACTACATATATATGTATACACACACATAAATAGATACATAAACACACACACACACACACACATATATATATATATATATATATATATATATATATATATATATATAGACACACACTCACAACACCACAACACACAACACAACACTCACAACACCCCACCAACACGCGCACAACCACCCCTACACGCACAAACACATAAATATATATAAAATATAACCCGAGAACTCTAGCACACACTCCCCGAAGCTAATCCAACGCGCGCACAAGCCCGAAACTAGGAAACCAAGTCGAAATGGCCGTTCGATCATTTCGACGAACACACGGTGTGCGGTTCGCAAAATCTCCTGAAACGCACACCAAACCAACTCGGAATCGGCCAAAATTTATCCACGGGTTCTAAATGATGTCTAGATCCTAGAAAAAATGCTAACTCGTCGATTCTAGGTTCATGGCAAAAACACGCACGCACTTAGAATCAGCGACGACGAAAACCCCAAAAATGTCCGAAACGTCCGTTTCTCCGCGACACGACTTCACGTGTCCGAATGGAGACACACACGTACCCTCAAGACACCCGACAACGTCTACCTAGGTCCGTCTAACCTAGGGCATCACCCAAAATTGGGCCAATCTCGGATTTTACCCGAAATTGACACAAAACCTAGTGTCAAAGTCTCCAAACACAACCAAACTTGTTCCAACTTCCTCCCACGGGTAGGCTTAGGGTCTAGGAAGGTTATAAACCACTAATTACACTACATTAGAGCAATTAGTAAGAGAAAAGTTAGGGTTTATCTCTTGGGAGTTGGAATTCCAAGGCTAAAGTCTCCAATTCACTTGAAATCACCACCCTCAAGCTCCAAGCCTCCAAATCAAGCCTCCACACTAAGTCTAGGCTCTAAACACCTAGGTTGGGGAAAATTTAGGGTTAGGGTTCACATCTATGGAGAATAGAAGAAGAAAGAGGAGAAATGGAGTACTTACTTGAACTTGGGAGAAGGAAAGAAGAAGAAAGAAGGAGTGGAGAAGAAGAAGAAGAAGAAGAAGTGATGAAGAAGATGGGGGGCTGTGTGTTCTCGGGTCTGGGAATATGGGGAGGCCGGCCACACACAAAAAGTAGGTTTACATAGAGTCCAAATGACCAAAATGCCCTCCCCTTGGATGCAAACTTGGATTTTTGGGTTCGGGGTTCCAAAAGCACTCAAACTAACTCCCAATCTCTCCAACTAACCTATTAAAAATATAATAAATATTCTAAACCCAAAAATAGGTCTCACAAAGGTGTAGGCTGGGTCGGACATAGGTCCACTAGGGTCTGACACGGGTCCAGACTAGCCAAAACCCTAAAACAGTCAATAAAAAATAATACAATCACTAATTAAATATAAATATAATTAATTATATATAATACATAATTTACCAAATAAAAAAAACCCTATTTTCTAGAATTGGGTAGTGACAAGCCTACCCTCCATAAAATAATTTTGTCCTCGAAATTAAAAGACGAAACTAGGACAGGAATGCAAAGAAAAGAACCATACCTCAGGGCTCGAAAAGATAGGGGTATCGCTCGCGCATTTCATCCTCCATCTCCCAGGTTGACTCACCTGGAGAGTGATGCCTCCACGCGACGCGAACCAAGAGAATAGTCTGGTTCCTCAACACCTTCTTCCGCCGATCCAGAATCTCCACCGGCTACTCTGGATAGCTAAGAATAGGGCCCACCACGATCTCTGAGTGATCCAATACGTGACTGGGATCCGCCATGTACCGTCTCAACTACGACACGTGGAACACATCATGAACTCCCTCTAGCGTAGGCGGCAACTCTAGCCTATACGCCACAATATCGACCCTTTCAAGGATACGGAAGGGTCCGACGAAACGTGGGCTAAGCTTCCCGCCTCCACCAAAGCGAATAGTGCCCCGCGTTGGAGAAATCCTCAGGAACACCAGATCTCCAACCTAGCACAAACAAGGTCTCTGCACTTAGTCTAAAACAAGCAATCACAAGCAAACACAAGAACAAAATCTAAATTCTAAGCTATACCTCAAACTCCAAAGGTCTCCGGTGGCTATCGGCCCAATGCCGCTGCATGTCCTGCGCCATCCGAAGTCTATCTCTAATGAGCTTGACCTTCTCCGTTGTATCAACCACCATCTCCGGGCCAAGCAAAGCTCTCTCGCCTACATTATCCCATGATAACGGAGTGTGACACCTCCGTCCATACAATGCCTTGAATGGTGATATCTCGATACTGGCTTGGTAGCTGTTGTTGTAAGCAAACTCTACCAAGTGCAAGTGATCCTCCCAAGAGCCTTTAAAATCCAGAACACAAGTGCGAAGCATGTCCTCAAGTGTCTGAATGGTCCTCTCTGACTGACCATCTGTCTGTGGGTGATATGCACTACTAAACTTGAGCTGGGTGCCCAAGCTAGCCTGCAGACTCCTCCAGAAATACAAAGTAAACCGACTGTCCCGATCTGATACTATGCTCACAGGGACTCCATGCAGTCTGACTATCAGGCGCACATACATCTCTGCTAGTCTCTCTGTAGACGTGCCCACTTTGAATGGTAGAAAGTGGACCAATTTGGTCAACCTGTCTACGATGACCCAAATCGCATCCTTCCCGCCTGGAGAACGGGAAAGTCCAGAAAAAAAATCCATGGTCACATGCTCCCATTTTTACTCCGGAATGGGTAACGGCTGGAGCAAACCTCCTGGCCTCTGCCTCTCCGTCTTCACCTGCTGGCACACTAAGCATCGGGATACGAAGCGCGCTACCTCCCGCTTTATCCCGTACCACCATACATGCTCTCTCAGATCTCTATACATCTTGTTGGCACCTGGATGCATAGAGTACTGGGATCGATGTGCCTCCTGAAGAACCTCCTCGCGCAACGATCCACTCGGCACACACAATCTGGTACCGTGTCACAATGAACCATCATCAGCAATGGTGAAGTCATCTGATAATCCCATATGAACCTGAGCCCTGATGCTCCTCAGGGACTCATCCTCAAACTGTGTAGCCCTGATCCGGTCTACCAACTCTGACTGAATCTGCAGTCCCCACATCTGTATCTCAACTCCAGGCACTATCACCTCAATACCCAAGCTCTCTAGATCTGCCAGAAGATAACGATCTGTAGTCAGGCACATAGCTACCGGATACCTGCTCAGTGTATCTGCAACTACGTTCGCCTTCCCTGGATGGTACTGCAATAATATGTCGAAGTCTTTCATCAACTCCAACCATCTCCTCTGCCTCATGTTCAGCTCTTTTTGGGTAAACACATACTTCAAGCTCTTGTGGTCTGTGAAGATCTCCACACGCTCTCCGTATAAATAGTATTTCTACAACTTCAGAGCAAAGATGACCGCTGCCAACTCCAAATCGTGGGTAGGATAGTTCTTCTCATGAGGATGTAATTGCCTAGAAGCATAGGCAATCACCCTCCCATTCTGCTACAACACAAAACCCAGTCCCTTCCCTGATGCATCACTATAGATAGTGAATCCTCCAGATCCTGATGGCAACGTCAACACTGGAGCTGTCGTCAACCTCCTCTTCAGCTCATCAAAGGCGATCTGGCACTCCTCTGACTAAACAAACTCCACATCCTTCCTGGTCAGCCTAGACAACGGCTCTGCAATCCGGGAAAAATTCTGAACAAATCTCCTGTAGTAGCCTGCCAGTCCCAGGAAACTCCTGACCTTGGCTACTGAACTCGGAGCACTCCATGCCTCAACTGCCATGATCTTTCTCGGATCCACCGAGATCCCCTCTCCAGTCACCACATGACCAAGGAATTCAACCATATCAAGGAAGAACTTGCACTTCGAAAGCTTTCCATAAAGCTTCTCCTTTCTGAGAGTCTCCAGCACTATCCTCAGATGCTCCTCATGCTCCTCTGGGGTCTTCGAATACACCAAGATATCATCTATAAAAACTACCACAAACCTGTCTAGATGCTGATGGAACACCTTGTTCATCAGATTTATGAACACTGTCGGGGCATTAGTCAACCCAAACGGCATCACCATGAACTCGTACTGTCCATATCTGGTCCGAAAAGCTGTCTTCGGAATATCCTCCTGCTTGACCTTCACCTGGTGGTAGCCTATCCTCAGATCAATCCTGGAAAACACCCTCGCTCCGCTCAACTCGTCAAAGAGATCATCAATACGTGGCAGTGGATACTTGTTCTTGATTGTGAGGTTGTTCAGAGCCCTGTAGTCGATACACATCTGTATCGACCCATCCTTCTTCGGCACAAAAAGTACCGGAGCACCCTACGGAGAAGAACTAGATCTGATAAATCCCTTGTCCTGAAGCTCATCCACCTGCTTCTTCAACTCTATCAGCTCACTATTGCTGACTCTATAGACGTGCTGGGATATCGGCTCCGCGCCTGGCACCAAGTCTATAGAGAACTCCACATCTCTGTCCGGAGGTAACCCTGGCAACTCCTCCGGAAAGACATCCATGAACTCCTCTATCAGTGGATGTAGCAACCTCGACTCTACCACCAGGGCTCCACAGAAGACTCCCTCGCTCTGCTCTGCTGCTCCTCTGGCAAACTCAAACTCTGGCTCACCCAGCAGACTAAATAACACTCTGCCTCTACGACAATCTATACTAGCACAATGCATACTCAACCAATCCATCCCGAGTACAATGTCGTAGCTCGGAAGTAGCATTACGAGTAGGCACACACTCAACTCCCGGCCTCCCAAGGTAACTCTCTAGTCTCTGCAGACATCACGGACTAGGATGATACCACTCCCGTTCGTGATCTTGCAGAGTCTAATTAAAGGTTCAGCAACAAGATGGTGTCTAACAGCAAAAGATACAGACACAAAGCTATGGGAAGCACCGGAATCAAATAATGCAAGTGCTGGAATGGAATCAAGAAGAACAGAACCTGAGATCACATCACCAACGGTGCAAGATACGATATCATCAAAGAAGGACAGTAATATTGCAAAGAAAACAATTTCAGGAAAATTAAAGATAGCAAAAGAAATCAGGAATGGTCATAGTTGTGATTGAGCACACTCTCTCTCAGCCTATATCCTATATCCTATTACAGGTAAACCTAAAAACTAGACCTGCATAGGCCGCCACCAAAACGTGTCATGACCTGCACCCGAAAAATCGGGCATGAGTCGTGGGTACGTCCAGCCTACGTCGCAGAATCGGCGGTAGAACGCTGTAAAGGTTCGTTCTAGGTCAACCAAATCTATGTCACAAAACCTGTCAATATCCTCTCCAAAAGGAGGGCAACCACGCAATATATATATGAATACTCAATCACAATAACTAGGGGAAGAGTAAAGCACGATAAGATAGCAAAAGGAAACAAGAACCAAAGAGAGCAATACAATATCCAAAATATACAGTCCAAGTCTATAACACCTCACAACAAAATAATAAATACAGTACAGTCATCCAAAATAATCAACTGGGAACCACCCAGGAAACCCACCTAGCTAACTAGGGAGCTAACGGCGTCTCCTCGACGGGCTCCTCCTCAGTCTCGGGGTCGCAACACTCCTCGACGCCCGGCCCGTAGAATGTCGGGCAATAATCCTCAGGATCCTCTGGAAAAAATATTCTCAGTCGGGACTGGAGCGAAGTACATAACTCTGAAAGAAACTCTAAATACATGGTAAGATGTATATGACTAGCAATAGAAAAGTATACAAGATGCACAGGAAATAAATACATGATAGAGCAGGTAAAGTAGCTGCAATGTAAACTGGAGAACAATACAAGTAGTGGAGAAGTAACTGCATATGAGAAAACATGGATACTAGCTAAGTGCCTTGAGCACAAGTTCGTTATGTGATCGGCTTAGGTTGCACATGAATAAACTACGATAACTCCATTATGCGTGAGTTGCATAACCGACATACACATGAATACTGTTTGGCTTTGATCACATAACCAACTCCTACTCCCCTCCCCCACTAATACTCTTGGATCCAACCACAACATGCTACGTACATGATAAATAGCTCGCGCATATGAAGGCGAGAGAACAAGAAGCACATGATAGCACATGAGAATCAATACCCGAAGCACATGATGAATTACACGTGATAGAGTACCCGCTGAACACGGTAAGGGGGATAGCATCTCATGACGGGATCCACTAGTACCAGCTCGTGTAACAATGTGTCAGAATCAAGTATTATAGTTCTAGAACATGTGATATAAACGCTATCATAAAATAGAAACTATCAGAGGTAGTACTCGCCTGACGTCCTGAACAACTGATGAGGATCGAGATCCGGACCGGCGTCGCAAGAACCTATTGCGAAAAGCAGAATTAAACAGGGTTCTAAGGATTTAAACTGATATAAAATAATTAAAAATAGGCTTCTTGGGATATTCTAGGTCGAACGGGTCAAACCGGTAAAATTTGGGTCAAAAGTCAACCCGGGTCCAAAAAGTCAACTCTAGGTCAAAACTAGGTCAAACATTGACTTTTACGGTCAACGAGGACAATTATGGTCAAAGCTAGGTCAAACTAGGGTGCCCCTAAATTTCTAGGTCAAAACTAGCTCGTTAAGCTAGTAAACCAACAAACTCGCCTCCTCGAGATACCGAGATACCCTCGGTATCCGATACCTCGACCTAGGCTACGGGCCCCGCCTATACCCGCTAAAACCTATGCTAGCACGCGTAATTATATACACATATACATAAAAATCCATCTCTAAACTCAAACCTAGGCAATTGCTCAAAAACCCTGCTCGAAACTCAATACCTTGGATATCTCAAGGTATTGAGATACCTTGATATCTCAAGGTATTGAGATACTCTCCAATACCCCTCTAACTACCCCTCTAGTTAGCTATTTAAGCATATAGACATATACCTAGTTATATGTATAGGCTAATATATATATATATATATATATATATATATATATATATATATATATATATATATATATATATATATATATATGTATGTATATATATATATATATATATAAACTATCTAGCTATATGTATATATATCTATACACATAGATATATATATATCTAACTATCTATCTATCTATCTATCTATCTATCAATCTATATATTTATCTATCTATCTAACTATCTATCAATCTATCTATTTATCTCTCTAACTATCTATCAATCTATCTATTTATCTCTCTATCTATCTATCTAACTATCTATCAATCTATCTATTTATCTATCTAACTATCTATCAATCTATCTATTTATCTCTCTAACTATCTATCAATCTATCTATTTATCTCTCCCTCCCTCTACTACTAGCTGCTACTGCGGCGAATGCTGCACACGTTGCTGCTGCTAGTGCTGCTGCTGCTTACACTGCTGCTGCTGCTGCTGCTGTGCGCACAGCAGCACGCTGTGCGCTGCGGCGCTGCCTCCCTCGCTGCGCTGCACTGTACCACACACACACGAACACGCACACACATATACACATACACAGACACACACACATATATACATATATATATATATACAACTATATATATATATATATATATATATATATATATATATATACACACACACTAATACAT